>CM062806.1:955152876-956352876 GCA_031772625.1 Pinus tabuliformis | reverse complement strand
ATCAGTCAGATCTACAGATCTGATCATGCGCCATAGAGATCATAGTCCATTAGAAGATTCGCCCTCTTAGATCTGGACTAGATCTCACCAAATAAGATATTCAACCCAAGACAATTACACAATCCAAATGAACACCTTTGCTTTATATAGGCAAGCTCCTCCCCAAAACATGGAACAATACCACGAGCCGACACCATAGAAACACAAAACCGTCGGCTAGATACCACACAAGAAACCCCCACGTGCTTTTCTCCGCCTTGAAATGTGTGCACTGGGTAGACGCACCCCCTGAATGGCTGGTCGGCGTCCCTGGACGCGGGTTCTGCATGGTATACCTGCGGGGACGCACTTTCTGAACCGATAGTCTGCGTCCTTCTTAATTTTTAACAAACTGAGAGCCTTACCACTGGAGTTGCCATCAAGTACAACATTTGTAACATACATTCATACCAGAAAACATAATGCCAACAATCTCCCCCTTTGGACTTGATGGCAACCTCACAAACTTCAGCTTCATTCTCCCCCTTTGACATCAAGGGCAAAGGGTATGCTCCCCCTAAGCTCATGCTCCCCTTGAATATGAACCAGATCTGCAGCAACGCACCACCATGAAAGAGATAGAGACATATTGCAGCTATTTCCAAGATCTCCTTCTCCATAATGCCAACAATGCATTATGTGCTCCCCCTGAGCCTGTACCACCAAAAAGAAGAAGTTCAACAAGATGATGCATCAACAACCCCCAGCTTTTGCCTGAGGTATTCAAACGTGTCCCTGGGCAATGGTTTGGTAAGAATATCAGCAACTTGTTCCTTGGAAGGAACATACTCCAACTTGACTTTCTGTTCAAGCACTTGTTCCCGGAGAAAATGGTACTTGATTGGTATGTGCTTGGTTTTTGAATGCATAACCGGATTCTTTGAGATGCTGATTGCACTTGTGTTATCACATAAGATGGGGATAGGTGGTGTACAAGTGATTTGAAAATCCTGCAAAGTCTGCATCATCCAAAGGAGTTGAGTGCAACAAGATGCAGCAGCAACATATTCTGCTTCAGCTGTAGACAAGGCAATCGAACTCTGTTTCTTGCTGAACCAAGATACCAGTCTGGAACCCATAAAGAATGCACCACCACTTGTGCTTTTCCTGTCATCCACGCTTCCGGCCCAATCTGCATCTGTATAAGCATGAAGAGTAAGATCTGTATCTCTAGGATACCATAAGCCATAATTTTGAGTCCCTTGAAGATATTTGAAAATTCTCTTTACTGCCTGAAGATGAGTCTCCTTCAGATTTGCCTGAAATCTTCCAACTGCATGCATGATGTCCGGTCGGGTACCTGTCATATATAGTAAACTTCCAATCATAGATCTGTAGGTTGGTTGATGTACTGCTGCAGATTCATCATTTGCACTGAGACTACATCCTGTGACCATGGGTGTACATACTGGTTTTGCATCTTCCATGCCATATTTCTTCAAAATCTGCTTGAGATACTTGGTTTGAGATAAAAAGATTCCTCCTTCCTTTTGTTGGATTTGCAAACCAAGGAAATATGTCAGTTCTCCTAGCAAGGACATTTCAAATTCTTTCTGCATGACCGAGGCAAAGCTTTGACTCATAGCTTCTTCATTGCTGCCAAAAATAATGTCATCTACATACACAACAAGTATTAGTAATTTGTCATTTTCAATTTTTATATACAGATTGCTATCTGCTGAACCTTTTGAGAAGCCTTGTTGATGAAGATATTTGTCCAACCGGTAGTACCAAGCCCTTGGAGCTTGTTTGAGACCATAGAGAGCCTTTTTCAATCGGCATACAAGATTTGGATCATTTCCAAGAATGAACCCATCTGGCTGTTCAATGTACACTTCTTCTTCCAAGTCTCCATTCAGAAAGGCTGATTTCACATCCATTTGAAATACTTTGAAGTTTTGAAAACTTGAGAGAGCAAGGAACATTCGGATGGCCTCAAGTCTTGCAACAGGAGCAAAAGTTTCTTCAAAGTCTATTCCTTCTTGCTGCGCATACCCTTTACAAACAAGTCTGGCTTTGTTTCTAATTACTTCTCCATTTTCATTCAATTTATTTTTGAAGACCCATTTTGTTCCGATAACATTCTTATCCTTTGGTCTAGGAACCAGCTCCCAAGTGTTGTTCTTTTCGATTTTCTCAAGTTCTTCATCCATTGCTTTCACCCAACATTCATCTTTGCATGCTTCTTTCACATTTTGTGGTTCAGTAGAGGAGAGTAATGCCAAATAGCTTGAGGTTTCTGCAACTGTTCTTCTTGTTTGTACACCTGCTTCTTTCTGCCCCACAATCTGAGATTCTGGATGATTCTTCTGAACATATCTGGATGGAGTTTTCTCTTCTATTCTTGTCTGCTCCTCTGGTTCTTCTTGAGGTTCTCCTTGGGGTTCTTCTTCTTCATCATTCTGTCTTTGAGGGTAGCCTTCATCTTCTTCTATATCTTCATGATGTACTTGCCTAGGAATATATCCCTTCTCATCAACCACTACATCAATGCTGTCAACAATTCTGCCAAGTCTTTTATTGTAGCATTTGTATGCTTTGCTATGTGGAGGATAGCCAAGAAGAATGCCTTCATCTGCTCTAGGTTCAAGTTTGCCAAGCTGCTCATCAGTATTCTTGATATAGCATTTGCTCCCAAAGATTTTGAAGTGCTTTACCGAAGGAGTTTTACCACTCCAGAGCTCATGAGGAGTTTGAGTGCTGTTCACCCGGACATTTGTCTTGTTGAGAATAATAACCGCAGCATGTGCAGCTTCACCCCAGAAAGTTGCGGGAGTTCCTGATTCATCAAGCATAGCACGAGCCATTTGTTGGATTGTTCTGTTCATTCTTTCAACAACTCCATTTTGCTGAGGAGTTCTAGCTGTAGAGAATTCTCTCCTTATCCCATGTTCATCACAGAAATCGAAAAATTCATTTGAAGTAAATTCCCCACCTCTGTCGGATCTGAGGCACTTAATTTTGTGACCTGATTCATTTTCAACCAAGGCTTTGAAGGTCTTGAATTTTTCGAATGCTTCATCTTTGTGCTTCATAAGTCCTAACCAGACAAACCTGGAGAAATCGTCAATAAATAATATCAAGTATTCCTCTCCTCTAGGCATTCTTTTCCTGAATGGGCCACATGTATCTGTATGTACTAGCTCAAGAGGCATGCTAGCTGATCCCTCTTTCTCTGGAAAGTTAGTCCTGGTTTGTTTTCCAAACTGACATGATCTGCATATGGTGTTGTCAGGAATTTTGATATCTGGAAGATCGTGAACTGCCTGATATTTGCATGCTTTCCTTATTTGTGAGAAGCTTAGATGTCCCAACCTTCGATGCCATAACCAGTGCTCTTCATCCTTGCTAAGATAGCATTGTTGTTCTCCTTCTTCAAATATGTACAGATTATTTGGAGTTCTTTTGCCTTTGAGTACTGTTTTACCTGTATCAAGATCACGAACAAGACATCCATTCGATCTGAAAATAACCTCGGTTTTTTGATCACACATCTGGCTGACACTTAGTAGATTATGCTTCAATCCATCAACATACAAAACATTTCCAGCCTTGACCTTTTCTTTCAAAGGAGCAATACCTTTTCCTTTTATAGTTGCAGGAGTATCATTTCCAAAAGAAACTTTCTTTCCCTTTTCTAAAGTAGAATAAGATTCAAGTTTTTCTTTATCACCTGTCATATGTTTCGAACATCCACTGTCAATGTACCATAGATTTTCCTGTCCTTCTGCATAAAATGCTATCCCACATCTTTCTGTTTGAGGTTCCTTTATTCTCCATGTTTTGGTGCTTGTGGCTTGTTCCTTTTTCTCCTGAAACCTGCTCCTGCATTCAGAGTCTTCATGACCAAAATTATTGCAGATAGAACATTCAACTTCATTTTCAAGAACCGAAAAGTTGTTATAGGTCCTTTTTGTAATCCCTGTCATACTTCTTTGTTTTTGAGCTTCCCTAGTCATGATTGTTTTATATGCAACACATTGAACTGCTTTGTGACCAAAGTTATGGCAAGAAAAGCATTGTCCATTGAAGAAGCTTCTGCGGTTATTGAATCTACCAGCCAACTGATTGTAATTTCTATTTTCATCTATTCTTGAACCAAACTGAGAAGATTTTACCTGTGGCTGGTTGTAGCTTTTGTTCACCCTTAAGATGGATTGTCCCTGATAGTTTCTGTTTGTAATTCGTTCATGCTTTACCTGATTATCTTCATTGTTCTTCTGCTCATTTCTTCTTGCTGCATCAAGATAACTTTTTGAGGTGGATGCTTGAGAGGTTTCTCCATTATAGCCCAAACCTGTCTTGTTTAGAGGAGACCGCTGCACATTGATAATCTCATCCAAAGTTTCAGATCCTTTGACAAACTTAAGATTAATAGCTTTTGTTTTCTCAATTTCTTTTCTGAGACCAACAATTTCACCTTCTAGTTTTTCAAGATGTTTTTCCTTTTCATCAATTTGAAATTGCAAAGTATCAATGATCACATTCTTTTCTTCTATGCATCTCTTGAGTCTAGTAATTTCATCATAGAGATTATCCACATCTACAGCATCCTCATAATCATCATCTTCAAATGCCATTAACAGCTTATATTTATTACCTTGTTCATCTTCATCACTGTTTGATAAGCCATCACTATCTTCATGGGTGTAGTAGCTTTTCTTATTTGCACTTTGTTTCTTGTTCCATCTAGCAGGTTCTTTTCCTTTATCCTTATAAGGACATTTTGCAGCATAATGACCTACTCTTCCACAAGCAAAGCATTTGAAAGGTAGCTTACCTCTGAACCTTCCAAAACCCCTTTGAAGATTTCTGACAAAATTTGATTCTTCTTCCTCTTCTTCTGGAACATGGCTTGCTTCATAGTAATCTTCTTTGCCTGATGCCTTAAAAGCAGCTTCCCTTCTGTCTGATGGACCTCCCTTTCTCATTTCATAAGCAGTTAGAATTCCATGTAGCTGAGACATAGTGAGAACACGGAGATTTTCCTTTTCTTCTATTGCAGATACTTTAGATTCAAACTTGGGGGATAATGATCTTAGAATCTTTTGAACTACTATAGTCTCTTTTATTTCTTCACCCAAATTTTTCATACAATTAACAATCTCATCTACCCGAAGAAAATAATTAGCCACACTTTCATCATTATACATCTTGAGAGTCTCATATTGAATCCTGAGAGTTTGGAGTTTAGCTTGTTTTACCTGTTCATCTCCTTCATAGCTAGTGATCATTTTGTCCCATATCTCTTTTGCTGATTTGAAGTGCATGACCTTCATGAATTCTGTTTGGGATATACTTCCTAATAGAGTACTGACTGCCTTTGCATTTGTTTCATACTTCTTTTTCTCAGTTGGATCTGTAGGAGTAGCTGAAGGAAAAGCATAGCCTGTTTCTACAATGTTCCAAACTTCTGTACCAAGAGATTGAAGATATGCAGTAACTCTTACCTTCCAATAATTGAAATTTGTCCCATCAAAAATCGGTGGCCTGATTGATGCTTCTTTCTCGTAGTTGCTCATGATGAACGATCTACCTTCAAGCGATCAAGCTTCTCTGAAGGACCTGCTCTGATACCAATTGTTGGAAATAATACTGAGAGGGGGGGTGAATCAGTATTATCAAGCAATTTAATAAATCTTCCTTATTTGATCTTTGAATTATTTTTGCATGTCAGTACCATAAAATAATGAGCATGAAAAACAGATAATCACACCAAAGAACACAAGATGTAAGGTGGAAACCCAATGTGGGTGAAAACCACCTGCTGCAATATGTCTCTATCTTCTTTCAATTTAGAAACTTCTTTTACAATGATTTTGTACTGGTGCAGTCCTTTACCAGTACGCAGGCTGCAACCTGCAGAGAGCTACAACTCTCTCTCTTTCTCGTTTTCCAGTCTACTCCTGGAAGGGAGCTACAACCCCCTACTTCTTTTCATAAAGCATCAGATGATCAACAAGTACATAACAGATATAGACCACTACAAATATCAGATCAGCAATAACAGAACCAACCCAGAACACCTTATCAACAGAGAAATTCAATCAACAGAACATCTTAAAACAAAGACGCAGTTTTTCTTTCTGTGGCCTGCGACCAGACGCCGTTAACTTTCTGCAACTCTGCGTCCACACGCAGATGTCCTTTTGCTCTGCTGCGTGTCCACACACTGTTCCTTTGACTGCTCTGCATTCTGTTGCTTCAGGGACGCACCCAAATATATTATCGTGCCGCGTCTTTAGCTACAGAGACGCACCTAAAAACACTATCGCGCCGCGTCCTTCTGCTTCAGAGACGCACCTGAACCTTGATCACCCTGCGTCCACACGCAGGTCTCTCTATACTGTGCTGCGTCTCGGCGCACTTGCACTTTACAGTACCTGCGTCCCGGCGCACTTTCCCTTCACTGATCCTGCGACCCTTCAGATATAAATGATATGAAGACTTCAAGACAAACCCAATCAGTCAGATCTACAGATCTGATCATGCGCCATAGAGATCACAGTCCATTAGAAGATTCGCCCTCTTAGATCTGGACTAGATCTCACCAAATAAGATATTCAACCCAAGACAATTACACAATCCAAATGAACACCTTTGCTTTATATAGGCAAGCTCCTCCCCAAAACATGGAACAATACCACGAGCCGACACCATAGAAACACAAAACCGTTGGCTAGATACCACACAAGAAACCCCCACGTGCTTTTCTCTACCTTGAAATGTGTGCACTGGGTAGACGCACCCCCTGAACGGCTGGCCGGCGTCCCTGGACGCGGGTTCTGCATGGTATACCTGCGGGGACGCACTTTCTGAACCGATAGTCTACGTCCTTCTTAATTTTTAACAAACTGAGAGCCTTACCACTGGAGTTGCCATCAAGTACAACATCTGTAACATACATTCATACCAGAAAACATAATGCCAACATGATGGATGGACAAATAAGAGAAATAGAACTTTAATAAATATCCTTGTATCTTGTCCAGTAGGTACAATGTTTCTCAAATCAATGGATGCCTCAGACAAGGTTAAGATTGCACAACTTATTTGTGAAATTATGGAGGAAGTCGTTCAAGAAGTGGGAGAAGAACATGTTGTCCAAATTGTCGATGACAATGTAGGTAATTATATGGTTGCTGGTTATTTTTTTAGATTAGGCACCCCACTATTTTTTGGACCTATTGTGTTGCCCATTTCCTAGATTTAATGCTTGAGGAAATTGCTAAGCTTCATTGGATACATGAGGTTGTGGAGAAGGAAAAATCCATAACCAAATACCTATGCAACCACACTATTTTCCTAAACACCATGAGAAAATACACTGAAGGTAAATAAATTGTTCGACCTGCAGTGACTAGATTTGGAAAAAAATTAATATCTTTGCAATTTGTGGTTGAGCAAAAGATAAATTTGAAGAGGATGTTCTTGGGACCTGAGTGGATGGCATCTAAACATTCCAAGACCCCTTGAAGGCATTGAAGTTGTTTCACTTGTCTTTAATGACGGTTTCTGGAAAGATGTTGAAGAGATTATTTCTGTGATGGAGTCCCTTGTTAGAGTTCTCAGGTACTTCAAGTCTTTTAACTTTTTCATGTTTTAAATTTCATTTCAAGCTTATTTTTATTTTCAATGTTTCATATTTATTTAAATTTGAAAGCTTGAACTTTCAAGATGGTTGATGGTTACAAACCCATTATGGATTACATTTATGAGGCAATGGATCTTGCAAAGGAGGCCATCAAAATAAGATATGGGGATGAAGAGGCAAATTATATGCCTCTTTGGGACATTATTGATGCACGTTGGGATAGGAAATTGCATTCCCCCTTACATGCTACTAGGTACTTCTTAAACCCATAGCATTTTTATGATAAGAGAAAATTTAATAAGGATGGGGAGGTTCGCAGAGGACTTATGATATGCATGGAAAGGTGCTTCCCTGATACAGAATTTCAAAGTCATGTCTTTTCCAAACTATAGGATTATAGAGCACCAGCTAAATTATTTTCCTATACCAATGTTATACGAGAAAGGTCTAAGATGTTGCTAGGTACCCTTTGAGGCTTGAAGGCTTCATCAATTCATTAAATTTGTTTAAATTTTATTTTGTATGTTAAATGTTTTATTAAATTTTGTTGTCTTTTTAAGTTTTTACTATTTAGTATTTAGTACGTCTACTCACAAACCCTTGCCACTTGCTAGGTATTTGGTGGCAAAAATTTTGTAGTGATACGCCAGATTTGAAGAGATTCACCATTCGAATATTAAACCAAGCATGCAGTGCTTCAGGTTGTGAGTGCAACTGGAGCATGTTTGAGAAAATACATTCTAAGAAGTGCAACCGATTGACACAAAAGCACTTAAATGACCTTGTATTTTTCCATTACAATCTACGACTTCACAACAAGCAAATACTAGGTGAGAGCTTGAATTTGAAGGTTTCATAATCTGATTTGCAATTTAAAGTTTAAACTTTAAAGTTCAAAGTCAAACTTAAATTCACATTTCAATGTCTCATGATAATGATAGGTTTGGATCATTCACCAATAGACCTTGAAGAGATAGATTTGCAAACTACAAATGCAGCAGATTGGGTCCAATTAGAGGAGGCTCCTATTTTAAGCCTACATGACTTGAAGAACTTTGAGAGTCAAGCAAGCGAAGGAGTGGGAGGAATCGCTTCTAGCTCTCACTCTTAAGATTCTTAGACTCTTAGTTACTGATTTTTTTCTAATTAGTATGTAGTTGTTTGTAAACTTTTAGAAGCAGTTGCTTCTATTTCTATGTAGTCACTAGTTAGGAGTCATGACTCAATACATTGGATCATGTTTGGACTCGTAACATATATGAGATGCTTATTCATTCATGATATCTTGGACATCTATTGATATTATGAATTGGTTAGACATGGCTTTACTAAATATCAATGAATTTTGTTTTTTTTAATTCAATATATGTGTATATTTTTATTTATTGAATTCACTGATTTTTTCTCGCTTTTCCCCAATCCGATTAAAACTCTTAGCTCTTATGTCTTGCTGATTTATGGTCTATTCCGAGTCTGGTAACATTGGTTACAAGTTTCGTTCTTCACTTATGAGTGCTAAGGTGTGCTAGAGAGTGCCAATGCATGCTGAGGAGTGTTAGGGAGTACTAGGACAACACAAGGGAGCACTAGGTGAAAATTCATGGAAGTGAATGAATATGAGGGTGTGTCGGGGAGTGTCAATCAGTGCTAGTTGTCATGACAAGGAGGGAGTGACAAGGTATGCTAAGTACAGGTAAGGAATTCTAGGGAATATCAGGGAATGTCAAGAAGTGCTAGAGTGTGCTAGGTAGTTCTGGGGTGAGCTAACATGTGCCAAATAGTGCCAAGGCATGCCAGGTGCTAAGACATGCTAGGATGTGCAAGGTGCCAGAGTACGCCAATATGCATCAAGGAGTTTCAAGGAAACAAAAGGAATAACCAAGCTAAAATGCAAGCGAATGAACACATAAGAGGGTTAATAAGTCGGGACTTTATCTTTTTCAAAAGGGGCATGCTAGGAACACTAATAATATCTTCCAATACATGTCAAGTGCCAATGTGTGCCAAGTGCTAATGTTTGTCAATGCAATACTATGCCAAGGAGTTCCAGGGCATGCTAGGGACTACAGGGAGTGCCAACATATGATAGCGGAGTGTTATGCTATGATATGGCATGCCAACATGTGCTTGGGCATCTTGCTCATGGAAAGATGTTCTAGGTACAAAGATGTTCCAAGACATGGGAGGTGCCAAGGAATGTTAGTGTACTATTCCAAAGCATGTTAAGGTGTGCCATGAGTGTTGAGGAGTTCTAGTTCTCTCTCATTAATAGAATTGACAGAGCTTGATTATGTATTAAATAATATAGTTCCTACACACACTAGTGGAACTTTATTTAAAGGAAATTTGCTAGATAATAAACCTAATAGGGAAGAAACATGTGTTGACTCATAGGAAGACTATATTCTTATGACTTGAGGGAAATGATACAAACTAATTACATCTTAACAAATTGACGGACTATTATAACCACTATGACCTTGAACACATAATGAAAAAGACTCCACAAAAATGGTCTTAAATCATTATATTTTGGCAAAAAATTTAGTAACAAGTACATAGCATCATCAAAAACTTATTGGAATGATCAATGATGATGAACATTTTTTAACCGTCACCAAAAGTAACCAAAAAGAGCATTGGTGAGGGTCAATAAAATACTGTCACTAGAAGTGTCACCAAAGAGAGAATTAGTAATGGGCCTTTAATGACCCTCACCAAAAGTGTCACCAGAGAGAGAATTTGTGACAGGCCATTAACTGCCCTCACCAAAAGTGTCATTGAAAATGGATTTGGTGACAAACCTTAAAGCACCATCATTATATACACTTACAACAATGATTTTTTAAAGACTGTCACCATATGCAACATTGGTGATGGACCTTAAACATCCATCACAGGGATGAAGCATCATCAAAAACTCATTGGAATGATTAATGATGACGAACATTTATTGACCGTCACCAAAAGTAACCAAAAATATCATTGGTGACGATCAATAAAAGATCGTCACTAGAAGTGTCACTAAAGAGAGAATTAGTGATGGGCCTTTAACGACCCTCACCAAAAGTGTCACCAAAGAGAGAATTGGTGACGGGTCTTTAACGACCCTCACCAAAAGTGTCATTTAAAATGGCTTTGGTGACAAACCTTAAAGGACCATCACTATATACACTTACAACAATACTTTTTTAAATACCGTCACCATATGCGACATTGGTGACAGACCTTAAAGGTTTGTTACAGGCATGACCCTCACCAATGACCTTTCTCCTTTTAGTGATAATTCCTATAATATAATGGAGGGAACAAGTGTCAAATGAAATTTAACTAGTTCCTGGGTTTGGAACATCCCTATCTTTAATGCAAGGTTACAAATGTAGGTCACCGACACTCGAGGAATGTTCCCTCCAAAGTTAAAGGTGTCAATTCTAAAATGCTAATGAATGTGTGGTTTGATCTTGCAAAAAAGTCATGGACAAAAGTGGATTAAACGAGAGTAAAATTAAGTTGACTCAAGGACAAAAGTGTGCAAATGGTGAATATGCAATGCAGTGGTACAAATCAACACATGGGAGCCTCTATGGTATAAATTCATAATAGAGTGAGGAATAAAAATGATGCTTCAATTCAAATTCATGACGGGACTAAAGAGGACTCCCGAGCCTATACAATATTCACAATATGGGAAACATATGCTAGTGAGGTTCTAACTAGGAAGCCCATGTAAGGAAGGCTCTACCACTATGTTATGACTTAAAAGATGACGAGTGAGAAAGGTTTAAGTGTCACAACATAGTGGGGTCAACCTTGTGGCTAAGTACTGTAGAATGAAGTTAGAATGCAATATGCAATGACAAATTGTTCTAACCTATATTCCAGTTAGGGAACGATACCTACCACGATAGTTCAACGATAATGGAATCATAATGACAGAAAAATATCATTGTGACATAAAAAGTCTTCATTGCCTTGAAAGTACTCCAAAACACTAAGGATTGCTAATAAGTAAAATAAGTCACAAAATAGTTAAACTATAGAAAAGTGGGTTGAGTTTTTATATAAATAATTTAAAATAAAAAATAAAAAATGACCATTTGCTATTTTTACCTATTCTAGCACTCATAAGTGGCTTTTGTGCTCAAACTTTGATGACATATTCCAAGAGATTTACCTAATGAAATTAAATTCAACAAGCTCCATAAAATTCTTCACCGTGCTCTCTTTAATTTTATTTAATGTTGAAGTGTTTTAATTGAATTAAATAGTTGGAAATTAAACATAATAAACAAGGTTACATATAAGCGGCTTTTTTTGTCGATTTGCATATATGAAGCCCTATACACAAGTTTACTAAAATAATGGCATGTATATACGAGACTGTCTACAAAAAAATTGTGTACGTAGATATTTAATTTTAAATGTTGAATTTTAATGATTCAAACTATGAAATTCTTGCAAGATTGTGATCAAATGGCACGAAAGAGAGCATGATGAGATTTCTAACTTGGTTTTAGGGGACCAAGAGGCTATAGATGGCTTGAAAAATTATGGTTTGCTCAAAATTTTCATGATGCAAAACATGAGGGCTCAAAATAGACTATTGAACATGCTAATAAACTATTGGGATCCAGAGTGTAGAAAATCCTGTAGATTCACAAGCTAATGCAATTTTCTAAAGAAAGAGACAAGAATCTACTTCTACTCTTTACAGCGGAAGCCCATAAACATCGAGCAAACAATAATCAATAGAGGAAGAGAATCAAAGGCACATAACACAATAAATATTTGGGGAAAGCCACAACTCAAAACCCCACTATCTGCTTTTTATTAATCTGGGAAATCAAGATGAAATTACAATGCTTGTTCTCACTAGAACAATCCTAGCACTCAACAAATTCAATCTCCAACTCATAAGCAAGCTCAAGGCAAACGCTTTTCCAATTCACAAGCTCTCCAAGTCTCTATTCCAATGTGTAATTCCTGTGAAGGATAGTTGTATTTAAAGGGAAATAAAGCCTCTAAAAATAGTGCAATCCCTCAAGGATAAATTCTTGATTGCATGCACTATCAGTGCAACTCAAAAATATCTAAAACAAATAGTACATTGTCCCTGCACTCTAATCTCAACTAGGTCTTTCTCATAATCGACATGCATGAGTTCTGAATGAGTAAATATTTAGTTAACTAGAGTAGCACTGGTGGAGTTCATAAGTGTCACTACTGAATGTTAACTCACTATTAGTTCTCTCAATCAGTTTGAGAACTAATTTAACTAAACTGACTCATGAAACCGAGTCTTCTATTTTACAACTCACAATTAAGTCACATTGGACTCCTACAAAGTAGGGAGAACATATAAATGACTTCCAAAAGACTTCCAACTCAAATTTCCTAAGTTAAGTAAGTTTAATAAACTTAATTTAACTATTTTAAGTTGTTATGAGAATAGAATTTGAACTAATTCACAGTTTAATTCAAGGACAAATTAAACTGGAATTTCTTGTTTCCATTTCTCAACACTCCCTCTCAACAAGAAAGGGATTATCAACTACCCCGATCCTATCTCTGTGAAACTCGAATTTACATCTTAACAATGCCTTTGTCAAGATGTTAGCATCTTGCTCCTCTGTGGGAATGTAATATAACAACATGATCCACCTCAATACACAATCTCTGAGATGATGATACCAGATATCAATATGCTTGGACTGATCATGAAAGACTGGATTTTCATAGAGTTTGATACAACTCTGATTATCACAATAAATCATTGTCGGATCCATCTACTGACTAAACAAACCAACCAAGATCTTCCTCATCTAGATAGCCTCACATGTTGCTTGACTTGCAGCCATGTACTTTGCCTCTATCGAACTGAGTGCAACCAATCTTTGTTTCCTATTGTACCAAGAAATTGTCACTGACCCAATACTAAAGATCCCTCCTGATGTGCTCTTCTTTTCAGATGGACTCCCTGCCCAATCTGCATCAGTGAAGCCTTGAAGCTTCACTCCCTCTGTCTGTTTGTACCATAACCCAAACTGAGTAGTGCCTCTGAGGTATCTCAATACATGCTTTGCTGCCTTCCAATACATCTTGGTAGGCCTAACCATCGCTTGAATAAGTTGGTTAACTGCATAGCACATATCTGTTCGTGTGTTCACCAAGTACATGAGTGAACCCACAAGCTGCTTGTAAATAGTAGCTTCCACTACTTCCCCTGAAGTAACATCCTCCTTCCTCTAGTTACCAGCTAGAGGAGTCTCCATGGGTTTACTTTTCTCCATCCGGAATCTCCTAAGTATCTTGTTGGCATACTTGCCCTGAGATACAAAGAACTCCCCATCTCCCTGGCACACCTCCATGCCAAGAAAGTAATGCATGAGCCTGATGTCCTTCATCTCAAACTCTCTTGCAAGGTCCTCACAATATTTGAGGAACTTCTCATCACCTGTCAGTATGAGATCATTTATATAAAGTACAATGATCAACAACTTACCTTCCACCAATATGTGATACAGGTTCACATCCACTTCACTCTTCTTGAAGCCCAACCCAAAGAAGTAGCTATCTATCCTGGTGTACCAAGCATGAGGAGATTTCTTCAGCCCATGCAACACTCTCTTAAGTCGGCACACATGCGAATCACGGTCCAACGTTTCAAAATGTTCAGGTTGCTCTATGTACACCTCTTCCTCAATCATTCCATTGAGGAAGGAACTCTTCACATCCATCTGATGGATCTTCCAACCAATATGTGCTAATAGTTCCAAAATAGATCTGATTGACGAGTACCTTGCAATGGGAGCAAAGGTCTCATCATAGTCAATCACCTCTACCTGTGAAAAGCCACAGGCAAAAAATCTGACCTTATGCTTCTCCACACTACCATTTGTAGCTTTCTTTACCTTGTAAACCCAATGGGAACTCACAACTGACTTGTCCTCTGGTCTCGGGACCACATCCCAAACATTGTTTCAAACTATGGATTCATACTCCTCCACCATCACATCAACCCAAACCGATTGTTGCACTACTTCCTGAAAGGAAGATGGCTCTGTCACAACACATGCACCCATAAGTGCCATGTATCCAGTGTACCTCTCTGGTGATCTCCTTTATCTTCGCTGAGAAGAGGGTGCTCCCACATTCTCTCGTGCATCATCCAACAATTCGTCAGCCTATCACAATCTGTCAGCCTCTCTAGTGTGCTTTCTTCCCTCTCTAGAAGACTCTTCCTGAGTGGATGTCTCCACTCTCTAAACCTCTGCATGTGGCTGCTCCACATCAATCTGAGGCCCCTCAATCTTAGGAGCTAAAATATCCTCATCCACATGTAGCTCAAGCTCCCTCTCAAGGGATACTCGCATGGCCTTCTCCTCATCAAACCTAATATCCTTGTGAACCACTATCATCCAATTAGTCAACATGTACACCCGATAGTTGTGAGGTGTATTAGTGTACCCCACAAATATCCTCAACAATGTTGTTGGCTCAAGCTTCTTCCATGCATCTTTCGTCACATGGCAATATATCAATGACCCAAAAATCTTGTAGTGACCAACATTTGGCCTCTTACTGGAATAAACCTCCTCTGGTGTCTTCATTTCAAGAATCCGATGTGGGCTACAGTTCTAAACATAAACCGTTGTGTTTCATGCCTCAGCCCACAAGTGTAGTGGTAGGCCCTGATCATGCAACATCGCCCTTGTTGCCGCTACAATGCTCTTTTTCATCCTCTCAGCAACCCCATTTTTTTGAGGTTTATGGGGTGTCTTCAACTTTTATTTAATCCCTTCTGCTGCACAGAAGTTCTTAAACTCATTGGAGACATACTCACCACCGTTATCACTCCGTAGAGCTTTAACCTTCTTGCCAGACTCTTTCTCTACCAATGCTTTGAACTCACAAAACTTTGTGAAATTTTGATCCTTTTTCTACATAAAAAATACCCATCATTTACGAGAATAGTCATCAACAAATATAACATAATACATGTGTTTGGCCGTGGATGCTGTCGAGAATGGTCCACACACATCTGAATGGACTCTCTCTAGAATAGACTCTGCTCAACTGTCTCTATATCCAAAGGAAGACTTGGTGTATTTTCCCAAAGTGCAACACTTAGGAAGACCTTGCTCAAGCGTACCTTTGGGAAGACCGGTAGAGATTTGTTGCAATATCTTCAAAGCCTCATGATGCAAGTGGCCCAATCGCCTATGCCACAACTCGTCGACATCTCGGCTCAAAATCTTTTTTGCTTTTGAACTCAAAGCAACACAATCCTCTACCTCTATATTATAGAGATTCCAAACTCGAATCCCTATCTTCTTTACTGCTATGTGTCGAAGGAACACCTTTCCTTTCAAAAATATCACATCATAGCCTTTATCCTCAAGCATGGAAATGGATACCAAGTTCTTCATCAGTACGGGTACATGCATAAAATTCTTCAAGGTTATTGGAGCCGCATTCTCCCTTTGAAAAGTAATAGTTCCCACACCAGTAATACTATACTTATCGTCATCACCCATCTTGATATGCATCTTGAGATCTTTCTCCTCCAGTTCACTCAACAACTCTTTGTCGCCAGTCATTTGGAAATAAGCTCCACTGTCTAAGTACCAGACACTTCCCATCATTGAAGACACCATGCATGCAATGAAGGAAAAGTCCAATTCAAATTGGGGGCCACTCCTCTTTAAGACTTCTCCTTTGACTTCTTTAATGGACAATTTGTAGCAAAGTTACCCATCTTGTGACAATGAAAGCATTTAACTTCTGTCATGTCCTTCTTCTTACCTCCATGATAAGAATCTAATTTGAAATGAGAAATTTTATCTTTCCCCTTCCTCACCTTAATCGCTAAGGCACAGTTCTCTTCATCAGCAGTCTTTGATGAAGATCCATCCCTAGTGTTCTTCCTGATCTCATCCTGCATCAACTTTGACCATAGTCATTCCCAATATGGCAGCTTCTCCCCACCATTGACAGAGTCTTGATAACTATGCCAACTCTTTGGGAGTCCAAGAAGAGAAAGGCTCACCATGTCCTCCTCTCCCTCATCCGAACTCCAGTTCGAATGATTTTTTTTTTTTTAATTTGGGTATCTTTTCCCAAGGAATCCAGATCTGTAATTTGTTTCTCAAAAATTTTCATAGAAATTCTAAGATATTCTCTGCAAACTCTCAGCCTAAAAAAAAATCTTGCTCTAATACCATGTAGAAAATCCTGTAGATTCATATGCTAATGCAATTTGCGAAAGCAAGAGACAATAATATAATTCTACTCTTTACAGCAGAAGCCCATAAACATCGAGCAAACAATAATCAATAGAGGAATAAAATCAAAGGCACATAACACAATAAATATTCAAGGAAAGCCACAGCTCAAAACCCCACTATTTGTTTTGTATTAATCTAGAAAATCAAGATGAAATTACAATGCTTGTTCTCTCTAGAAAAATCCCAGCATTTAGCAAATTCAATCGCTAACTCATAATCAAGCTCCAAGCCAAATCTTAGCCAATTCACAAGCTCTCCAAGTCTCTATTCCAATGTGTAATTCCTTTGAAGGAGAGCATGTATTTAAAGGGAAATAAAGCCTCTAAAAGTAGCATAATCCCTCAAGGATCAGTTCCTAATTGCATGCACTATCAGTGCAGCTTAGAAAAATCTAAAACAAATAGTACATTGTCCCGCACTCTAGTCTCAACTAGGTCTTTCTCATAATCGACATGCATGAGTTTCTGATGAGTAAATATTCACTTAAATAGAGTAGCACTAGTGGAGTTCATTAGTGTCACCGTTGACTGTTAACTCACTACTAATTCTCTCAATCAGTTTGAGAACTAATGTAATTGAACTGACTCATGAAACTGAGTCTTCTATTTTACAACTGACAATTAAGTCACACTGGACTCGTACAAAGTAGGGAGAACATATACATGACTTCCAAAATACTTCCAACTCGAATTTCCTAAGTTAAGTAAGTTTAATAAACTTAATTTAACTATTTTAATTTGTTATGAGAATAGAATTTGAATTTAATTCACAATTTAATTCAAGGACAAATTAAACTAGAATTTCTTGTTTCCATTTCTCAACACAGAGCAAGGACATTTCATCAATGATTCTATGCCTTTGCAAATTTAAGTAGAACACATTTACTTTATCATGGGCCTTTCCAGGTGAGGAGAATCACTAAACTTGAAAGGCAAGGTAAGTGGAGTGTTATACGGGATTTAATTTTGCGGACAAAATTATCTCCCCTAGGTCGATGGCTAGCCTAGCACAACAGAGAGACAAGGAACACAATGCTTTTCCTTAAATTAAATAGATGATGGAGTGAGGCCTACCCGGAATCCTTCGCACACTTTGTGTTGAAGAAATTTTAACTAGGTTTGGTCTTCATAAATGTAATTTTGATCTTTGTACTTGTAAAACAAAATAAATATTATTTTTTTAAATTATAAAATGAGTTTCTTGCTCATTACATAGGTCCATCACATGTTGAAGTTCTATAGGAAAGTCAAAGAGTTAAATAAAATGTTAAAAAAATCTTCTTGAGCATATATGTAATGTAAATGAGTCAACCTAGTGTGTAGATCATCCCTCCAAGACAAGCACAATACTCTTGAAGAAGATAGCAAGCAAAACAATGAAGAAAGCAGTTATGTCGGCCTAAAAATGTATATATATATATATCAAGTCGGCTCACATATGGAGACACAACAGTTCACTGGTTCATGTCTACTTGAATACATGAGCAAACAACTATATATACATAGTTAGTGCCACCACAGAGGGACAGAAAACTTGGACTTCTCTACAACTTTGGATGAGGACAAAGGTACATAATTTCGGATGGTACAATGATATCGACATACCTATGAAATCTTACTGGTAATTATAGTGACATCTTCACATATATCTCTAAAATCGCAGACAAGGTACAGTGGTACAGGAAACTCGGATCTGTAGGTTTTAACCCTATACAGAAATTACTTGCATACGAATTCTAAAACACATAAAATAAAAAATGCGAGAGCATAACACATAAAACACATATA
This sequence comes from Pinus tabuliformis, assembly GCA_031772625.1. Taxonomy (NCBI): domain Eukaryota; kingdom Viridiplantae; phylum Streptophyta; class Pinopsida; order Pinales; family Pinaceae; genus Pinus; species Pinus tabuliformis. The sequence goes on along the minus strand of CM062806.1, from coordinate 956,334,169 downwards.
CACAGAGATTTTCCCCTGGATCCCAAAATCAAGACTACTAGCTTGATTTTTCATTATGTTCCTTTCAAGGTTATAATACATATTTATACATGTAGAAGCATCCAATACCATGGACCGAAAAACCATCGCATCCAAAACCATGGACCAAAAACCATCACGTCCAAAAACATGTGCAAAAATCATGCACAAAACCATAGGTGGGTCCACCCAACCTAACATAGGTTCCAAAACCAAAATATTTCGGGGCTCTACCCCGAACCCCACAAAGTGGGGTTACCTGCACCCCTAAAACCCCCTGTGACCCCCCTACTACACAATCGGCGCAACGAAGGGGGGGCTCTGCCTCCCCTCTAACCCCCCGATTAACAATGTGGGCTAGTCGTGGAAAGAATATAACACAACCCAACATTCTCCCACTTGTTGTTTTCTTTCTATAGGGGGCCACAAGAGAGCTTAGTCATTTATCCATCCCTGCAATGCCCATTGTTTCTCTACACCAAGAGAACTTCTCAAAGCTCACAAATTTTTTCAATGCATCTGCAGTATTCTTCAAAGTGTCCACCTTTACCAGCAACACCTTTTTGTCTTCTATCATATCCCTCACAAAGTGATACTGAACATCAATGTGCTTTGTCTTTCAATGATATGCAGGGTTCTTTGCCAAGAAAATTGCACTTTGGGTGTCACATTCTATCCTTATAGCTCCCTATACTAACCCCATACTTGAACACAATCTCTGCAACCAAACTGCTTCCTTGCTTGCATGAGTGGTTGCCATGTATTCTGCCTCTATAGTTTATAGTGCCACTACATATTGTTTTTTACTCATCCAATTGACTACACCTCCAAATAGGTTAAACACATACCCACTTGTAGATCTTCTTGATCCAGATCTCCAACCCAGTCTACATCAACAAATCCATGAATATCCAACACTCTGTCCAATCCTGGTCTTCCTTGGTAGCACAAACCATAATCACTAGTGCCACACAAATACTTGACAACCCACTTCACTGTTGTCCAATGCTCCTTTCCTAGTTTTGACATAAACCTGCTCAATACTCCCACTGCATGTGAAAATTTTGGCCTAGTACAGACCATTGCATGCATCAGGCTACTGACTGCACTTGCATATGGAACACGGGACATGCCCTCTTCCTCTTCTTGTGTCTTAGGACACTGTTCAGCAGATAACTTTACACCTACAAGAATAGGAACCTTCACCAGTTTACTATCCTGCATATTAAATCTCTGCAATATTGTCTCAACATACTTCCTCTGGTTTAACCAGAGCTTCCTCTTTTCCCAATCTCTTTTAATTTCCATGCCCAAAATATAGTTTGCAGCACCAAGATCTTTCATGTCAAAGTTGGAGGACAATTGGGTCTTCAAATCCTAGATAATTTCTTTGTCATTTCCAACCAGCAACATATCATCCACATACAAGACCAAATAAATAACACGGTCGCCAATTAATTTAAAATACACACAGTGATCTGCTTTGCTTCTAGTGAAGCCAAGTCCCCGTATAAATGTATCAAATTTCTGATACCACATCCTTGGTGACTGTTTTAACCCATACAGAGACTTCTTTAACTTGCATACCAGTTCTTTCTTACCCTTCACCGCAAAGCCTTCAGGTTGCTTCATGTAGATTTCCTCTTCCAAATCCCCGTGAAGAAATGTTGTCTTCACATCCATCTATTCTACCTCAAAATCAAAAGCAGCAGCAATAGATAAAAGTAATCTAATAGAAGTTACCTTGGCAACAGTTGAAAAAATATCACCAAAATCAATTCCCAGCACCTGGTAATAACCTTTTGCTACCAACCGAGAATTGTATTTCTCCACCTTTCCTTCTGCATTTGTCTTCTTTTTGAACACCCATTTTCTGCCAATGGGTTTCCTTCCAGCCGGCAACTCCACCAAATCCCAAGCCTCATTTTTGTGCAAAGATGCCATTTCATCAACCATGGCCTCTTTCCAAAGTTTTCCATCCTCTGAATCTACTGCTTCCTTCATAGTTCTGGGATCATCATCAGTAATAGATAAAGCAAAATTTGAATAGAAAGCTAATGGACTATACTTTTCTGGCTTCCTTCTTTCTCGAACTGATCTTCTCACACCCAGAGTTTGTGGCTCTTCATCTTCTGATTCCTCCTCTACTGTAGATTCTGATCCTTCCTCCTTTAGCTCAAACTCTATCTTCTAAGATTCCTTTGGTTCGACTTCATGTTTAATAACATCTTTCACCTCTCTGAACACCACATCTTGGCTGTACACAACCTTCCTTGTTACTAGGTTCCAAAGCTTATAACCCTTTAAACCATCCTTATACCTAATAAAGATGCACTTTTCAGATTTACTATCCAACTTGGTTTGTTTCTCCTTTAGAACATGTACATATGCATCACATCCAAATACCCTCATATGTGAAAGAGAGGGTTTCTTATCAGTCCATACCTCTTGTGGAATTTTACCCTCCAACGCTAATAAAGGTGATCTGTTGACCAGGTAACATGTTGCCTCCACCGCCTCTACCCAAAATTCCTGTCCTAACCCGGCACCACTGAGCATGCTTCTTGCCCTTTCCATCAACGTCTTGTTCATTCTTTCTGAAACTCCATTTTTCTGAGGTGTATATGGAGTAGTCTTCTTCCGTGCTATACCACACTTCTTACAGAATTCTTCAAATTCCTTACTACAAAACTCTCCACCGTTATCTGTCCTCGGCACCTTTATCTTCTTCTCTATCTAGTTTTCCACCAGAGCCTTGAATTCTTTAAACCTATCAAAGACTTCAAATTTATTCTTAAGGAAATATATCCATGTATTCCTTGAGAAGTCATCTATAAATGATACATAGTACATAGACTTACCTAGTGATGGAACCTTCACAGGTCCAAACACATCACTATGCACAAGCTCTAATATATGTTTTGCCCTCTTACCACCAGAGGGGAAACTCACCCGATTCTACTTTGCATATACACAATTTTCATAGAAATCAAAATTCAGAGAGCTATTACTCATACCTTCTACCATACATTTTCCATGAAGTATTTGAAGGCCCTTCTCTCCAATATGTCCAAGCCTTTCATACCATAGCATGGTCTTCTCTCCAAAGACCACTAGATTTTCTGCTCCACTTTCAGGAACCACAGAACTGTTGCACTCATCAACAACCGTGCTACCTTGCAGCTTGTACAAAGTTCCAATCCGAACTCCCCACATCAATATCAGTGCTCCCCGAACCATCTTGCAGGTATCCTTCTCGAACATTGTTTTAACACCTGCATCATCCAACTTGCTTACAAAAATCAGATTTCTGGCCAATGCATGAATATGCAGAACACTCAGAAGTGTTCTAATGCTTCCACCTTGCAACTTCAACTTTACTTTTCCTGACCAATGATTCTAGCCTTCCTATCATCCCCTAAGAAGACATCACCACCATCGTATTTCTCATACTCGCAAAACCACTCTGTATGGGGAGTGAAGTGAAAGGATGCACCTGAGTCAATCAACCATGCCTCATGATCTATATGTGTACTTGAAGAAGCCAAGTACACATCCCCACCTTCATCTGAGGTGGTTTTCACCTCTGCAGAAGGAGCATCATCAGATCCCTTTCCTTTATCAAGAGCTTTAGATTTACAGTCCCTTTTGTAGTGCCCTTCCTTTCCGCATTTCCAGCACACCACCTTTACAGGTTTTCTTGGAGATTTAGATCTCCTTCTAGATTTAGATCTCCCACTCGATGACTTATTTTTGTTTCTGTTCTAGGACCGTCCTCGTACAGACAAGGCATCACCATTTTGGCTCTCCATATTTTTCCATCTCATCTCCTCCGTCAGCAAGGATGAGACTATTTCATCAAACTGCAAGGCAGCTGGATTGTTACCTATTGCAATAACCAGACTATCCCATGAATCTGGTAGAGAACACAACAAACTGATGCACTTATCTTCATCTGAAATTTTAATATCAACAGATGCTAATTGACTTACCACAATATTAAATGTGTTCAGAAGCTCTATCACCGAGTCTCCATCTTTCATCCTCAAATTATACAGCTTTTTCTGCAGGAACAGTTTATTCACCAGAGACTTAGATTGGTACAAAGTCCCTAACTTGTCCCACAAAGCCTTTGTCGTAGCTTCCCCTGATACATTTAGCAATACTGAATCTGAGACACACAAGCGTATTGTGCTCTTTGCCTTCCGATCCAACTTCTTCCATTCTTCATCAGGCACTCCTGTTAGTTTAGTACCCAAATCTACCACGATCCACTGATATTTATCCACCAACAGATCCTCCATCTTGAGTTTCCACAACTCAAAACTCTGACCATTAAATTTCTCGATCTCTGTCTTTCCACTGCTCGCCATCTTCTTTCACCATCAAAATCGATCTCGTAGATCTCCCACTGAAAAGGGTCTACTACAGGCCCGAGCGAAACCCCTCAGCAACAAAGGTGTCCCCTTGAAGCCAAAACAGCTCTAATACCAAATGTAGGTTCTAACCCCGTACAAAAATTACCTGCATATGAATTCTAAAACACATAAAATAAAAAATGTGAGAGCATAACACATAAAACACATATACACAGAGATTTTCCCCTGGATCCCAAAACTGGGACTACTAGATTGATTTTTCATTATGTTCATTTCAATAACAACATATTTATACTGTCGAAGCATCCAATACCATGGACCGAAAAACCATTGTGTCCAAAACCATGGACCGAAAACCATCGCATTCAAAAACATGTGCGAAAATCATGCACAAAACCATAGGTGGGTCTGCCAACCTAACATAGGTTCCAAAACCAAAATTTTCTGGGGCGCTGCCCTGGACCCTATAGAGTGGTGTTACCTGCACCCCTCAAACCCCCTGTGACCCCCCCGCTATGCAATCAGCGCAACGAAGGGGGGGCTCCGTCCCCCCTCTAACCCCCTGGTTAACTACGAGGGCTAGTCGTGGAAAGAATATAACACAACCCAACAAGATAAAGGTAGTAGTTCAATACTTTGGATGGAGAGGGATCACTATGGTTTTCAAATGGGTATTACAGTGATGTATTCTCAGCATAGCAGTGACTAGGTGCAAAGAGAAAATTGTCACATCCTCAGTGAATATCTCAGTGTTGTCATAATGTTGGTGACAAGGATGATCATAGGGTTCCTACAATAGCACACACAGTCTCAGCAAAATTATGATGGAAGGATCTCATAATGACACACTTTATCTCAACATACAGTAAGGGCAATCATTATCCTATTACAATCATGATCTTGTTCTTGATGGAGACATAGTCACAAATGTTATGATATCAGTGAAGGTACAATTATGATAAGACAGTGATGATATTGGTGGATCTACATTCAACTCTCCTATACATAGCTAAATATGGAGATCTCATTGATGAAGAGCTTGGTAATGGTGCAGCAATGATGATGATCTCAGCAATGACAAAGAAGAGGATTGGTGTCTTGGTCTTGGAGTGGCATAATAGTTCAAGGGTCATGGTCTTGGTATTTGTCATTTGGAATCTATATAAGAAGAACTTTGTGTGGGTTTTCCTCTCCAAGAGGGAGAGATTTTGGTCCTGGTAGAAAGCCAATATATTGTGTTCTTATCTCTTTGTTTTTGGTAACTATTTGATGAATATAAGAAGACACACTCTAATAAGAACAAGTGAAGATTGTGCTAGAAGAATCGCATTAACTACATTTTCCCAAGATTCTTCAACATGGTATTAGAGCTAAGGTGTTGAACTCAAAGGAAGGGAAGCATAAAGAGACATACAAGGATCTGTTTTCAAGAAGGGCATCAAAGAAAGTTGAAGGGCTTTGTCAAGATTGAAGGATTAGTCTACAACAAGCAGTCTACAATAGCAAGGGGTTTTGTCTACATAATCAAGGAGACAGTCTACAACAGCAATTGCTTGTATCTCCACAGTCATCATCAAAAAGGCCACCAAGACCCTCCTCAAGATTTCTACAACTCAAGGTAACTCAAAAGACCTCAAAATCAAATATCACCTCATCTTGGAATAGGTTGAAACCCAAGAATCCATTCTGATCTACACTACAAAAGAAGGCAAAGCATGTTGAAGGCAATAAGGCATGGTCGTATTCAAGAAAATATCATATCCTTGCCCTAGAAGAAGATCATTCGAAGAATAATAAAATCATCCTCATCAAAAGGAGCAACCTTTTCAATTGAGGAAATATTCTCTCATTCAAAGAAGTTGATCCAAGAAGAAATACTAATACATCTTCTTCAACCATCATCAAAGCAATCAAGGTGAATATTTCATCTTCATATTTCAAGTAAGTATCTTTTCATGCTATAATCAAATTTGGTTAAATGACTTCGTGTTTTCAAGGAGATCTATAAATCGGTTGGGTCATCAAGATTCCTTGCATAAAGAAGGAGGATAGACATAGTCCTCTAAGTAGATGAAGTCATTGAACATATCAAAAGGTCTCACCTAAATTCATGGAAAGGGATACTTATGAAAGGTCCCCTCATATAGAAATATAGGAGACATCAAAGAGATGTATATGATAAACTCATTCTCTGAAGGTGTAATGAAGAAGGTCACATGAAGTCTGATCTACATGAAAGTAAAGGGTATCAAAGGATTTAGGATATCTTCATAAGGTCCCATATACAAGATATAGGAAGGAAGATAACCATGATTGATTCGTATTTCACTAACAATCAAGGTAACAAATATCCATGGGATAAGAAAGTTACCTCATTCTACAAATTATGGTCTCTATTCTAAATAGAGAAACACAAGTTGATGGCAAGAGTATTGAAGAATAAAAGAACCCAAACATGTGAAAAAATGAAAGGCAAGTTTGGTCCTCACGCAAGATAGAATAGTATAGCTAGGATTCAATGCTAAGGAAAGAATATGGAAAGAAGCTCATATCATAGGAAAGATGGAGGAAGCTGAAGAAAAAGGGCCAAGGAAAGAGGGAGTAACAAATATCTACTATGAGTAAGATGGTATCCCTCACAAAATGGTCCTATCATAAGCTCCTAAATCTTGTGTTATAGATATGACCAAGATAATAATATGCATCATGGCATCATGAAATCATTAGAAACAAGAACTCATGACATCACCATGGGAATCATGAAGGACAAAATCCATGGAAGTCAAACATGAAGGATATAGCTCTTAGGAATCTCATTAGACATGGAAGGAATGAAAGAAGTCATAGAGGACAAGGCTCATCATACATCAAGAAACATATACCATATGGGGACATACAAGATCCTCAAGATTCTCTAATGGAATCCTCATCAAATGGTTCACTAATCTAGAGAGGAAGAAAGTGTTTAATCTGAAACTCCAACTTGTGGAATTCGTGAATGATGTTATGGTGACATAAGAGGAGAAGAAGATCAAGAGATTGAAGACACTTCAATCAAGGAAGTTGATGAAGGAAGCCTAGATGACCTAAAGATGAAATAAGGTATGTATGCTTGTGTTTAAATTTATAATTTCATGTCGTATGGTTGCAGGTAATTTGGATCATTACTTCTAGCTTAAGAAGGATGATCAAGAGAAACAGGATCTCCTCCTCTGAAAGGATGTAGGAAGGCATAAGACACTTTAAGATGAAATCAACATGATATGACTACAATTAAGAAACACTGATTGAAAGCACCTTGGAATGGAATGTGTGGAGAAGGAAGAGATCATGAGATAAGCGACCCTGATGAAGGTGATCAACATCCAAAAGACCAAGAATACTTAACTAGGAAATATCCTGAAAAGATATGAAGACTATGATGGAAAAAGATGAAGACCCTTAACAATGGATATCTTTGGGAGATGTGTCAACATGTATGCAGGATGTTGATACCTACAGAAAGATGTCATGATGAAGAGCCATCTCGTAAGCTATGATTTTATTTAATATTAAGTTTTGATTTCTTGAATGATATATGGATAAGTTCATGAAGGACTACTTACAAGTACAACTAGAATTCATGTGGTGGATGGAAGAAGCACGATGAGAAAGAAGTATTCATATGACAAAGGTTCCAAATATGAAGAAGGCCAATTTCCATGAAGAAAGGAATGACATGATGAACTAAAGAGGAAAGTGATCGATGATTATTTCCCTACAAGGAAGAAGCTCAACTAAATTTCATGACATCAAGGAGAGAATTTGATCAAGCAGCTGAAGGACCGACGAAGAAGAATTTATTGATATGTAGAAGAGTCCCTAGCTAAGAGGGATATTTGACAAGTTCCTAATTAAAAGGGAGCTTGGGAAAGTTCCTGATCAAAGGGAGCTTGGGTACATTCCTTCAAGGAATGGGGATATCTTCCCCAGTTTAGAGGAGAGATAGACACAACATTCTTGTCTTCACTTTGGAAGAAATAATGGAGGATTGGGTAATCATCTGGCATCCGATGCTCTTTGAGGATGTGTAGGGAACCCAAAACAAGAGTAGGAAAGAGGATATTCTTTGAGGGCTGGGAACCCAAGATAAGAATAGTCCTAGAAGGTCATACACAGTGAACACCTAGGTGGGTATGTACCTGGAGAGACAATGATGAAGGTGTCTATAGTCATTAATCTTGCCAACATTGTGCTATGATCTGATGAGAGATAGATTTGTCAGTCAAGGCCTTGTTGTGGAAACAATGTTGGTTACTATGATGCTATATAGATGGGTTTCCAATCCGATTCTTCTTATGAGAAATTTTTCAGATTGAGAATGACCAAGTACCATTATGAATACCTCCCTAGTTAAGAGGGAGTGTTGAAGAAAGTGTAACTAGGTTCAGTCTTTATAAATGTAATTTTGATATTTGAACTTGTAAAAGAAAAGAAATGTTTTTTTTGTAAATTATAAAATGAGTTTCTTGCTCATTACATAGGTCCATCACATGTTGAATTTCTATAGGAAATTCAAAGAGTCAAAGAAAATGTTAAAAATATCTTCTTGAGCATATATGTAATGTAAATGAGTCAACCTAGTGTCTAGATCAGCCCTCCAAGACAAGCACAATCCTCTTGAAGAAGGCAGCAAGAAAAATGATGAAGAAAGCAATTATGTCGGCCTCAAAATGTATATAAATATCAAGTCGGCTCACATATGGAGACACAATGGTTCACTGGTTCATGTCGGCTTGAATACATGGACAAACAACTATATATACATAGTTAGAGTCACCACAGAGAGACAGAAAAACTCGGACTTCTCTGCAACTTCAGATGAGGATAGAGGTATAGAATTTCGGATGGTACAGTGATCTCGACATACCTCTGAAATCTCGGTGGTAATTACAGTGACATCTTCACATATATCTCTGAAATATCGGACAAGGTACAGTGGTACAGGAAACTCGGATCAAGGCAACAGTTCAGTACTTCGGATGGAGAGGGATCACTATGGTTTTCGGATGGGTATTACAGTGATGTATTCTCAGCATAGTAGTGACTAGGTGCAAAGAGAACACAGTCACATCCTCGGTGAAGATCTCAGTGCAGTCATAATCTTGGTGACAAGGATGATCACAGGAATCCTACAATAGCACACACAGTCTCGGCATAATTATGATGGAAGGATCTCATAGTGACACACTTTATCTCGACATACATTAAGGTGCAGTCATGATCCTATTACAGTCATGATCTCGTTCTTGATGGAGACATAGTCACAAAGGTTATGATCTCGGTGAAGGTACAGTTATGATAAGATAGTCATGATATCAGTGGATCTACATGCAACTCTCCTATACATATCTCAATATGGAGATCTCATTGATGAAGACCTCAATGATGGTGCAACAATGATGATGATCTTAGAAGTGACAAAGAAGAGGATTGGTGTCTTAGTCTTGTCATGGCATAGTAGGTCAAGAGTCATGGTCTTGGTATTCGTAAATTGTAATCTATATAATAAGAATTTTGTGCGGGTTTTCCTCTCCAAGAGGGAGAGGTTTTGGCCCTCGCAGAAAACCAATATCTTGTGTTCTTGTCTATTTGTTTTTGGTAACTATTTCATGAATATAAGAAGTCACACTCTAATAAGAACAAGTGAAGATTGTGCTAAGAAGAAAAATTAAAATACCTCACAAGTAGTTATCATGTTAGAAGAATCAAATTAACTACATTTTCCCTAGATTCTTCAACACTTCACTCCTTGTTTAGCTTGAAATCTCCAATTCCAACTCTGAATGCCAAAATTAGAACCTGCACAGTCAGATAACACAAACCAAGAAACTATGAGATCTATGCAGTATCATCTTAGTACTTCATTCAATAGATCAACATGGTATTGAAATAAGTGAAATAACAACACCACATATAGGAAAACAATAAATTATTTTCATTAATATAAATGGAAGGAGATTACAAACATAAGTTGTAGTTGATCTTGTAGAAGAGATCCTCCAAGTTGTTTTCTTGTCCTTTCCCTGTCACAATATGCACCTCCAGTCACCCTAAATGCATGAGATGATGACCACTCATTACAACAGCATAAGGGTGGAATTAATCTCCAAAATCCAACCCCAAAACAAATAGAAGGCTAGGAATATATAGAGAAATAGGGTAAGTTGGGAGTTCTTATCCAATTACCAATCTACGGTAAAAGATCCACCTTTGATGGAGGGATAGGATCAAAGGATAAGTGGTGAAAACTCCAAAGTAGGGAAGGATAGGATATGAATGTTTTATCCAAGGTAAGTAGTTGAAACAACTTCTAGAAACTCCTAGAAGGGGAAGCTTCCAGAATCCCAATCATTCTCTCATATTTCTAGAACCAACGCAGGTGCAAAGGGGAGAAACCTGTTGGTGACCAACGCAGGCCATAATGGAGCAACATGTAGGTGAACACACCCCAGTAGGCTTATAGGGAGTGTTGGTCCTCAAACTAGCTCAGATGATGCAGTTTAGGGATGAAATTATAGGGGATGAAGGGAACATGCTTAGGGATTTGTGCAAGATGGTGACAAGGGGGAATAGGATGTTGATTGATCCCATTAGGAGGATCACTGATCGGATGTGACAAAATGGCCTATAACAGAATGCCCCCTAAAGCGCAAAGTCAGAGATGATGACTAATGATTGAAGTGATTTACCTTGTGACAAGTTGGGATCAAGGACAATCGGTGAGATTCATCTGTTACAATACATTTACAACATGACATCTTTGTTTGCTGAGGGAGGCATACCCATACTCAACTCATAAGATAACATAACATGTACAATGATCAAAAGACGTGTCCACAGATGCAACTGGTGGACCCATGACTAGATGACTGTCTATATGATCACGACCATCATACATTGTGATCTTTGTATAACTCTTGAAATCGTAGCTCGGATGGATGAAACTAGATTCGGGGTCTTCTATCTCATTCACATGACTAACCAATGTACGAGTCTAACCATGTGAATCAATGAGTTGGAGTTGAACATGGTAGACACCATTTGATTACTGGCCAATGATGTAAGTCATTAACAGATGTGATAGAAACCATTGATGATGTTAATGGCTCTCAAGGTACTATAGTACAATCTATATCGTGTGAATGAATGAGTTGATGTTGAACACCACATAAAATCTTTCGGTAAAAGTCCAATGATGTAAACATGTCGTCGAGAGCGAGGAAACTTTCCATTGATGTATGCAAGAAACAAGGTATCAAAGGTGGGTTTCTAAGTCAAATTCCTAGATTATGTGCTGATGTTGACAGGAAGCAACCCATTGTAAGAGGGCCTTGATGTATCCCCCATAAACGACACGAAACAAGCATCATGATTGAGACAGAATGATCAAAATGATGCTGATATGGAACTGGATCAGGAAAGGCAGACATGAAATGAAGGCTTAAGAGTATTGTAGCAGATATCAACTGAATGACTTCTCTTGAACACACTGGCGACATTGAATGGAGTTGTAGAATTGACCCAAAACTGAAATGGAGGCTCTAAAAATGGTATGATAACCAAAAGACAAGCAGATTACCTAACCCAATTGACATGGAGATGAAGTGTAAGATTGTCGTGTTCAAAAGTGACTCGCTGCCATTAGAAAAATGGAATCCCTTGTTTTCCCAATTTCCCCAACCATATTGGTCAGTACCTCTTTATTTTTTAACAAGCTTGAGGAGGATAACATATGCTTGATCTGTAAATTCATCCTTTGGATGAATCCCTCCAAGTATATTTAACGAACCTTGAGAAGGAGTGGTTTGGTCCCATCATGATCGACGAGTCCATCATTGTTTGATTTTTTAACGAGTCCAGTGAAGGTAAAACTCGACATCTTTTTCATTTTTAGAGAGTTTTAAAAAGAGGTGAAAAAGAAAACTCCAAATGTCCATTTTCATAGGAAGTCCCTTAGGTCCAAAAATTTAGAAAATAATACCCAAGAGAACCTCTTAGCCATGTTTGACTAAGGTATTCCTTTTTCATAAATATTCCATCTCAGTCCAGAAAAGGGTTAAACTTATACTGAGTAGACGTCTTTTCATTTACTTTTACGAGTTCGAAAAGACAAGTGCTTGGAAATATTTTCATATTTTGGGAGTCTGAAAAGAGCTGAAAGAGAACTCCTCCTAGATGAACAAGTGGTATAAAAGGATAGAAACTAGTTCTGGTCATGATGGAACTTCTCAAAACATGAAAAGGTTAATAGGTTGGCTAATAAGACCACTCATTGTTGTGGTTCCTAGGGAAAAGGTAAAAATGAAGTGAAAGTGTATGATCGAAGAAGTAGATGGTTACGATGGAATGAAAAAACCAAGGCTCATATGGAAAAAAATAGGTTGATAAAAATGGAAATCATGAGGGATAAAATAGGAATGGTTTCATTTTTACATAAGCTTGAAACATGGGAAACTATGCTTGAAATTGGTTTCATTTTTACACAAGCTTGAAACATAGGAAAAACTATTCTTGAAATAAGTTTGCATGCCCCCAACATTTTGACTCAACTCGAGGTACATGACCCCCAAGCTTCATTTCATGCACATAAGTAGACTATTGGGTACTAGCAGGCGAATGGAATGAAGGTTCATTCACACGATCAAGTGAAAGACTCAACTGGGAATTTAGGAGATTTGATCAAAGACTCTAATTGAAAGGGGATTTGTTTCATTTTTTAATGAGCTTGACATGGGAAAAGAACTATGCTCATATGAACCTATTTCAATTTTCACCGAGGTTGACATAGTAAAATAATTATCCTTATGGAACCTATTTCATCTTTTAACGAGGTTGACATAGTAAAAGAACTATCCTCATAAGGGCTTGTTTAAATTTTTAACACGTTTGACACAAGAAAAGGAACTTTTCCCATGACATTGTTTCATTTTTTTACCAATCTTAACACATGAAAAGGAACTCCCCTCCAATATTGATCATGGCCTCTGAGAGACAATGGCCTCCAAGAGGTTCTCATCAGAAGGGAAAACAATGCTCTGGAAGGGATATATAGCAAGGAATATGATGGAAATATTAGGCTCCAATGCCCCCAGTACATGATACACTACATCACCTACTAGATCATCAGTAAATGCGGGCATGGAATAGGTTGCCACACAATTAATCTATGGCGGGGTAGATATTGCTTTCATATAAGGAACATTTAGGTAAGTTGGTTGATTGGGAGTCAAAATAGGACCAATGAATGACATTTGGTCAATATTCATGATTCTTCTTTCATGTAGGAACACATCACACGAAAGAGTGAAGAGACAAGTGTTGGCTTCAGGGGCTTAGACCCATGTTCATATTTAGTTTCACTAACCAAAAAAACCCTATACCACCAACCCTTTCGGCAACGACTTGCTCGCGCAGACTTTAGTCTCACCTGAGGTGATATTGGGGGATGCTAGAACCAGGTTTATGCATCCAAAGGGACTCTGTAGTGTAAGGTTTTTAATAGTTTAGGTCTTAATCTGACCTTTGCAAACTGTTGACGTTATTATTACATTCGTAAAGCATTTCCTACTTAACCAATTTGTAAATTACGAGAAACTAGACTAACATGCATTATTCATCATATAAAACAGTATATGAACCTTCGCAATGTAATTGCAGAAGAAATATATACAACAAACCATAAATAGGCTAAACACAGAAACTATGTGAACACAGATTTATTCTCAAAATTCTTCTTTATTAGCCAAGTCTTTCCAGATACAATCTTTCTGACCCTGCGCACACAGCGACACGGGCCTGTGCACTTAGCTGTAGACTTACCAAGGTCTTCGTGCATACAGCTGCAAGAGCCTTCCCCTTCACCTGACTACAGAAAGATCTCACAAAAACATACTCAAAGAAATTCCATCAATCTATTCATTATATGCCTTAGACTTGCTAAAAGATCCCTTTATATATGTTTTTACCCTTACAAGACCATGGTCTACAAACCATGGGTGAAGCTCAAAATACTCTAGGTAATCCCATCCCTTTACAAAATAAGGGGCTTTGACCTGTCCTAAAGCCCCTTTGACTCTTATAACCATGTGTTAATTACGCTCTGCTCCTCAAAATGCAAAGTCTATATATGACTCAGACAAAACTTAGACCTAGGGGACCCCTACCCAACAAGCCCTGTTATAGACATATTTGGGCACTGCAACCCCAATCTTATATGTCGACAAACTAAGGGCTCTTTAACCCCTAAAAATGTTGTTTCATACCCTAAAGGATCATGGTCAACTGATTACATCATTCCACAAAAGTTCCCCCTGAAAAACCACTCAGAACTGGCCAAAACAGGACCATACTAACTGCTCCACTGTCAGGGTGCGATGCATACTGACTGCTACACTAGCTAGGTACAATGCATACTGATGAGGCCTTCTGTAGGGTGTGATGAGTGAGGATGGACAAATGTCCAAGACAGTTTGCTAAGTGGATGCTCATGGAATCTTCTAGAAACTTCTGTTATGACACTTGCCTCTCTAAATTCGCCCAGGGATGAGTAAGAGGTCCAAGAAATCTCCAAGTGGAATGACACTAATCAAAAACCCAGAGATGAATCACACCCTTGCACACATCTATAAATGGATCCCTCATCTGAGAGATCTAGAGGCTGGAATTTTGTAATTTGCAAGTGTTGATAGTTTGTCTTTGAGAAGGAGCATTGTATTGTTGGGTGATCTTGCTTTTCATGAGGTGAAGAGGGCTTTGATGCTGGGAGGATGATGCTGGATCAGACAGCTGGGTTGTAATTATCCCTTCTATTTTAATAAAGTTCTTTGAGTTTTCCTCCATACAATCGTGTATTTGTGAATTTTGTTATTTGTGAATGCCATTGTATGTTCATTGTATTTCTGATTCTGCAATGCTTATGATATAATAGATTGAGATGCTTTGATGGTGTTTTGTTGCTTTGTCTCTATAGGTATTCTTTAAGCGGGATAAGTAGGAGAGGAGTTGCAAGCTCTATCAAGGAAGAGATAAATCAAGCAAGGAGTCAAGCGGAAGATCCAGGTTGGTTCTTTTGCTTCTCTCTTATCTATCATACATAGAGGAAATCGCAAATTGCTTTGATTGTTTGTTTCTAGGATAGCTGCCAATCCTAGTGGGACTAGCAGATCGAAAAGACACTAGTTTTCCTAGAAACAAAATGGTGACTCCACTGGGGAGCGAATATTTTGTTTGTTCATTATTGGTTGTTTGCTTTATAAACTATAGACAGAGCCTAAAGTTAGCCAGATAGCCTTCGAACTGCTCTTGCTCTGCAAGTGCATAGTAGATGAATGCTACTTCAGTCAATCTCCAGTTTAGTTTATGAAATAAACATCTGACTTAAAAGCATTCTATATGCCCTTGTGGTAGCTCAGTAACCTCCCAAGATCATTCCTCTGTACGTTTCTCTTTATTGTCCATCATAGCTCATCTTAAATCACTGAAATCAACTGCAAATTTGAGCAAAAACCCACCTCAGTTGTGCTCCCTGGCCCATCGCACTATCTGTCACTGTCAACCAGTATGCATCGCACCTCCTGAGCCTAAAAAGTGTGATTCATCCCTGTTTTAGTGAGGCCCAGGTGCGATGACTGACTGAGCCTATTTTCCTCTTTGAAATTTGGGTTTTTTGTCCTTGTTTTCAACTCTGTTTAGTTGATTTGCTGCTTATGAACAGTACCTCATTGCTGAAGCCTGTTTGCATTACATAGATCAGCCTCCATTGATTAGGATTAGTAAATGTTTTTATGTATTTGTCCATCATTTACAATCCTTTGTCGAAAAGTTGCTTAAATCGATTTGTTGTTTTGGTACAAAAGTGTCGTAACTGTCATTTTGTGTCAAAAAGAGAAGTGTCATCGAATCTCCCTTCTCTGAATAGTCGATTGAACTTTTTGTCATGTATTTGATTTGATTTGTTGTTATTTGAAGTGTTGAAAGAATTTTCTATTCGAAATTGAAAAGTGTCGTTCAGTCTTCCTTTCCATTTTGAAAAGAAATTGTCGAAACGTTGCTTTGAGTGAAATATTTCAGATCTATACTTAGTTTTCCTTTTGGCATTTCTCACATTAATGGAAAAAAAAACAAATGCATGCATTATTCATTTGCATTTATCTTGTGTGCAAAAAATGATTTAGGAAAGTTCATTTAGAGTGTTCTCTTTGCTCCTTGTTTGAAAGAATCGTAATTTTCTTTCCCTCGTAGCTAGGATTTTCATTGATCAAAATAAACAACGATTGCTTATCATTGTAGATTGAATTTATAGGAATTTCAAATCAACATCATGTGGTGAACCTTGAAAGAAAAACTTTTTAACAAGATCAACTCTAAAATAAATCTCAATGAACCTAATAACGCTTTGGAACCTAATGCATCACATCTAGAGGTCTAGGCTAGAGATGTGTTCTGGCGTCATAAAATCTAGTAACTATCCTTTTCATCGAAGGTTGGGTGATTCCTCCTCTTTGATACAAAAAGTGCTAGCATGGACTTGTGCTCCCCGTACCATCGAGTATATATTGGGAGACCACAATAGGCTTACATCCTTTATCCATAGGAAGCCGTGTCTACCGCCCTATCGATCGCAATGCACTGAACATAGCATTCGGGAAGATTGACTGTCGTACATAAGTCCTTGGTAATTTCTCTTTAATTTATCACCGAGGTGTATATTTCAGTTTTGTGATTCGTTTGGTAATCTATCTGTCTAGATTTCTAGAGTAGTCACTTTCGTTCCTTTTCGAATCCTTAAAAGAAAAGGTCCATTTGAGCACTTGTCACTTCAGGATCATTAAAAATCGAAGGGGACTGGAGTCATCTTTAGAATTTTCTCGACTCTTAAAAATTGAAAAAGAAAATTTGTGTCAAAGCATCATTAAAATTTATTAAATTCGAAATAACATCCTTGTTCCTTTGTTGATCTTAGGTTGAGATATATGGAGACAAATCCAGGAACCACCAATCAAGGAATCCCTTTTGAAGGGAATCCTAGACCATTTTCCTCTTGGAGAAATATCAGTGCTCCATATATGGCTACATTGTCCCTTCCAGGAATCACAATTGGCCTACCAGTTTGGCTATTCTCAACCTCTGTCATTCAAAATACCATAATTCCTCAACAACCGAATCAGAAACTAGTTGATACTGAAGTTGACCCTTCGCCTTCTTCTTCGTTTGTGTCTCCCTCCCCTTCTTCCTCTTTGCTTGGTGAAAATAACGATGCTAGTAACCAGGTAACTGAGAAGAAGAAGAAAGGGAAGGAGAAGAAGAAGAAATCAATTAAGCAAGGGGGAAACCATGCAGCATCTGGTGAAAATCCGCACACTAAGCTTTTCAAACCCAAAGATCCATGCATAATTTGTATAGGAGACCATCTTCATTGAGAATGTCCGTGCATTTCTTGGATCTTGAGAGAATGGTCTCCCCATTCGCACCAATCGGTGTCATCAACCACTGGTGATAAAGTTGACAACACACCATCAACTAGTAATAATGGGCAGAAAAGAAAAGTCCAAATTCCTTGTAAGTTATGTGAAGGGGACAATACCCTTCCCCATTGTCCTTTTTTGGATGAAGCCAAAGGAATCTTGCATAACTATCTTGTTTCAACGCAACAACTTCCATCTGGATACAGGAAGCTCTCCCCAAGTCCTTTACTAGTTGAGAATCTGACTGGCATAACTCAACCGTCGGTCGAAATGCCTATCACTGAGAGTGAATCATCTGAGTCCATACCGGACCAAAGTCAACAAGTCGAAATGGCAGTCAACCCAGTTTTACCTTCAGAAGATCATATCCTTCCCAAAGAGAATGAGAACAATACCGTTCAAATTCTTTTTGTTACTTCAGAGTCCGATGAACTTGGGGGCAATCCACCCATTCCTTCACAACAGGAAGAGAATCCCCTAGTTCCTACTACTCAAGCAGTTAATTCAATCATTTATTCGGTACCCCCTCCAAGCAGTCCAGTTACTTCCTTTGATTGGAACCGACTAGCGAAATCTCGCCTTCCTTGTAATGTACCATTCCAGATCATAGTACAAGTTTACAAAATGATCGTGTTTGGCACTATCATAGATGAAGGGTCATCAGTGAGTATCCTTTCCTTAATTGCTTGGAAAGCGCTTGGTTTGCCATCACTTATGCCTGTTACATAGAAGTTATCAGGCTTTAACAAAGGAACTAGTTGACCATTAGGGATCCTTTCTAAGTTACCAATTACTTTAAGAAGGAAAACCATTCACTTGAACGTGATGGTAGTCCAAGGGCCATTGGATTACAATCTACTCCTTGGACGTGACTATGTTTATAACATGGAGGCTATTGTTTCAACACTCTTTCCAGTGATGTGTTTCCCACATGAAGGAAAAATTGTCACTATTGACCAACTTTCATTTTCGGACTCAAGCATAACTCCAAGTTGATCATCATCCCTAAATGGTCTTTTTACATCAAGAGTGTCTCTTCAACCTTCATTCCATCCACCTGATTGCCAGGAGTAGTCTGGTGAATGTAACGAAGCTTAGGGGGCATGCATCCTTGTCTATTTTGAGATGAACCTAGCTAAAAAGATAGGTTTCCCTATAGGTTATGTGATTGGAGGTGCTGTCCCACACCATTCACCTTTATCCACTATGTGGACGAAGCCATGGAAGTGTTTTGTTACTGTGTTTTCCAAGGAAGAGTTTTGTCTAAACTGCTGACAAAAACCATCCTACTTAACCACAGTGATTTCCATATGGTTACTGGAGACTCTCCTTTTCTCGATGCTTGGGGGCATGCAAACCTTTTTATGCAAGCTAAAAACGACAAATTTCATTTTTTTAGCTTTTTAGCTTTTTAGCTTTTTAGTTTTTAACTTCTTAGGTTAGGTGATTGGTCTAACACACCATTCACCTTTGTCTGCTCTGCGGACGAAGCAAAGGAAGTGTTTTGTCTAAATGTTGATGAAACTATCCTACCTAACCTCAGTAGTTCCTTAGATTTTTAGTTTTTCTAGCTTTTTAGTTTTGTCGTTTCTAGTTTACATAAAAAGAAAAACTAAAAAATGAGAAATGTTATCTCATGGTTCAAGCTCGTTAAAAAATAAACCTACCACTGAGCATATGTTACCGAAAGGTTCAAGCTCGTTAAAAAATAAACCCACCTTCAGTAAATAACATTTGTGATCACCATGCTATCAGCCTTTTGAGCCTTGGTTGTGTTCTGCCATCACCTCCATCCTTTAGGCCAATCAAACGCTTGCAATTGATTGTTTACCCTTTTGAGGAATAGCTACGACGACTGGTCCTGTTAGTCAACCTCTTCACATCACCATGTTTTGAGAAGTTCCAAGCTTACCCGAAACCAGTTGCTACCCTAAATGCCACTCGTTCCTAAAAAACGAGCCTCCTTTAAACTCTTTTTAGACTCATTAAATATGAAAATATCGTCGAGCTATTGGCTTTTCCAGCTCGTTAAAGTAATAGAAATGCCATCCCTCCTGTATATTTTAATATTTTTCAGACTTGAGGGATTATCTCACGAAAAATTTTGAGCGCTTTTCTTTCTCGGCTCACTAAAGTGGTCAAAAAGTCATCTCTTTTGTATTATTTTATCCTTTTTCAGACCTAAGGGATTATGCTACAAAAAAGAACTGCTGGAGTTTCCTTTTCGTCCCTTTTCAAAATCTCTAAACATGAAAAGGACCAAGTTATCTTTGTCATTAAACTTGTTAAAACAATAGCGAAGAACTTGTCCACCCAGGCAAGAACAAGTTTCACTGTCGCTAGACTCGCTAAAAAGTAGCGACAGGTTTGCCTGAAGGGAAAATTATAGAACAAGCATATGTTATCCTCCTCAAGCTTGAAAAAAATAAAGAGGTACTGGTCAGCAATGACTAGGAAAAAAGGGAAGAAAAACTTGAATAATTTTATGGTAGTTGGTCGCTCTTGAACATGACACTTTCACTCTGTCAACATGATGGAGCCGGGTTGGTGTTATAGACATATTTGGGCACTACAACCCCAATCACATATGTCCATAAACCAAGGGCTTCTAAGCCCCTAAAGTACTTGAAGTACTCAGAACTGGTCAAAACTGGACCATACAGACTGCTCAGTGCTAAGGGTGCGATGCATCTCACCTGCCACATGCAAAAAGTGTGATGCATACTGAAAATCCCTTCTGTGGGGTGCGATGAGTGAGAGCAGACAAATTGCAGAGGAAGTTGGCTAGGTGGAAACCCAGAGAATCTTCTAGAAACTTCCCATTTGACACTTGCCTCTCTGAATTCGCCCAGGGATGAGTAAGAGATCATGAAATCTCCAAGTCGAACCAAGAACTATTAGAGAGATGACACTAGTCAAAATCCCAGAAGCTGACTCACCCACCTGCAAATATCTATATATGGATCCCTCATCCTAGAGATCTAGAGGCTGGAATTTTGTATTTTGTAAGGAAGTGTTGTTGGTTTCTCTGTGCAACATTGTATTGTTGGGTGATCTAAGCTTTTCATGAGGTGAAGAGGGCTTTCATGCTGGGAGGATGGCGCTGGGTCAGACCAATGGGTTGTAATCCTCTCTTCTACTACTTCTATCAATAAAGCTATTTGAGTTTTCCTCCATATTCTTGTATATCTCTAAATCTTGTATTGATATATGCATTTGTATGGTTAATATACATCTGATCCTATATTGTTTATGGTTACAGATCTCTATGCTTTGATGGTATTATGCTACTTTGACTCTACAGGTGTTATTTGAAGTGGGACAAGTGAGGAAAGAGTGGCGAAGCTCTGTCAAAGGAGGGAGGAAACCAGCAAGGAGCCAAGCGAAATACTAAGGTTGGTACTCTCTGCTTCTCTCTCATCTATCTCTCATAAAGGAAAACACAAGTAACTTTAGTTTGTTTGTTTCTAAGATAGCTACCTGTCTTAGTGGGACTAGCAGCTCTGAATGGACACTAGTTTTCCTGATAACAAAATGGTGACTCGGCTAGGGAGCGAATAGCTTGTTTGCTTGTTTCTATTTGTTTGCATTATAAACTACAGACGGAGCCTGAAGTTAAGCCAGCTAGCCTTCAAACTGCATTTGCTATGCAAGTGCAAAGTAGATCAATGCTACTTCAGTCAATCTCCGGGTTTTTTTATGAACTAAACAACTGACTTGCAAACATCCTAAGTGCCCTGGTGGTAGCTCTAATAACCTCATTAGATCAGCCCATGTACTTTGTGTTTACTGCCTATCATTATCTCAGCCTAAACCCTTGAACTTAGCTGCAAACTGTGAGAAAAAACCAAGCTCAGTCTCGTCCCTGGATCATCGCACTGTCTCTCATTAGCAGTCTGGATGCATTGCACCTCTTGTGTGTTGTAGGTGAGATGCATCCCTATTTCCCTGTGTTACAAGTGCGATGATCAGGTAAGACTATTTCTGCTTCCAGATTTTGGTTTTCTCTTCATTGTCTTTAGCTTTATTCAATAGTTTTGTTGTCTATGATCAGTATATCACTATTGAAACTCTCTTCCTTTGCATTATTCAGCCTCCACTGATAAATAACTGTGAATTTTTTTATGTATTTTTCGTCATTTACAGTTCTCCTTTGCAAACAGTAGCTTAATCGAACTGTCGTCTTTTGATTTGAAAGTGTCGCAAGTGTCATTTTCAATCAAAGAAAAAGTCTTCCTCTTTTTGATAGTCGATTACACTTTTGCCATTGTATTTGATTTGAATTAATAGTATTTCTAGTGTTGAAAGAAATTTTAAATTCGAAATTGCAAAGTGTCGTCTTAGTCTTCCTTTCGTTTTTCGAAAAGAAATTGTTAGTACTGTCACTTTGAAAGAAAAATAGTTCAGATCTGTACTTAGCATTCTTTTTGTCATTCACACATTAAGAAAGTGGAAAACAAATACATGCATGTGCATTTGCATTTAGATTTCTTGTGGAAATTGATTCAGGACAGTGCATCTTAGTGTGTGCTCTCTGCTCTATGTTGAAAGGATTTTACTTCTCTTTCCTTAGTAGCTAGGATTTTCATTGCAAAAAGAAGAGTAAACGACCGTTTATCATCTTAGACTGCATATTTAGGAATTGAATATCTACATCACGTGGTGAACCTTAAAGGTAAACTTCTTAAGAAAGATCAATTGTAAAATAAATCTCAATGAACATAAAAACGCTTTGAAACCTAACGCACAACATTTAGAAGTCTAGGCTAGAGACGTATTCTGGCGTCGTAAAGCCTGGTAAATATTGCTTTCATCGTAGGTTGGGTGATTCCTCCTCTTTGAGACGACAAGTGCCAGTACGGACTTGTGCTCCCATGTACTGTCGAGTATATATTGGGAGACCACAATAGGCTACATCCTTTATCCTTAGGAAGTTGTGTCTGACGCCCTGTCGATCGCAATGCACTGAACACAGCATTCAGGAAGATTGATTGCCATACCGTAAAAAGTATTCTGCAGTTTTTCGATTGGTTTGGTAATCCCTCTGTCTAGATTTCCAGAGTAGTCACTTTCATTCCTTTTTAGACTCCTTAAAAGAAAAGGTCCATCTAAGCACTTGTCACTTCAGGCTCATTAAAAATCGAAGGCGACTAGAGTTATCTTTAGCTTTTTCTCGACTCTTAAAAAATGAAAAAGCAAGTTGTGTCAAAGCGTCATAAAATTTATTTTAATTGGAATAACATCATTGTTCCCCTGTTGGTCTTAGGTTGAGAAAATGGAGTCCACCAATCAAGGATTTCCCCTTGGGGGGAATCCTAGTCCCTTCTCCTCTTGGGGAGATGTTGGTGCACCTCATATGGCCACATTGTCCCTTCCAAGATTGACAATTGGCCTACCAGTATGGCTTTTCTCGACCTCTGTCATTCAAAACACCATGATTCATGAGCAATCAAATCAGCAACCAGATGATACTAGAGTTACCCCCCAACCTTCTACTTCATTTGTTTCTCCCTCTCCTTCCTCCTCTTCTCTTGGTGAAGCTAGTAAAACTAAAAACCAAGTAACTGAGAAGAAGAAGAAAGGGAAGGAGAAGAAGAAGAAGAAGCCAATAGTGAAAGGGGTCAACCATGCATCGTCTGACGAAAATCCACACACTGCGCCATCCAAACCGAAATCTCCATGTGTCATTTGCAAAGGAGACCACTATCATCGAGATTGTCCTTGCATCCCATGGATCTTAAGGGACTGGTCTCCCCGCTTGCACAATCCGGTGTCATCAACCTCTGACGATCATGTTGAAAGTACACCGTCAACTAGTGAAAACGAAGTCAATGGACAAAAAGTAAGATCTAAATTTCCTTGTAGACTGTGTGAAGGCGATCATGCCCTCCACCGTTGTCCCTTCTTGGAAGAAGCTAAAAGAGTCTTGGATAACCATCCTACGTCACCGCAGCAACTTCCTCTTGGATACAAGAAACTCTTACCGAGTCCATCGCTAGTTAAAAATCCGACTAACACACCTTTGTTGTCAGTCGAAGTACATATCATTGAAGATAAACCCTCTGAATCCGCCCTAGACCAAAGTCAACAAGTCGAGACAGCAGTCAACCCAATCTTGTCTTCAAAGGGTCCACCTTTAGATGATGCTGTCACCAAAGAGAATGAGGACGACAACGTTCAAATTCTTTTCATTAACACAGAATCCAATGAATCTGGGGGCAATCTACCCATTCCTTTACCGCAGGAAGGAAGTTCATCAAAGATTTACCCGACCATTTATTCGGTCCCTCCTCCAAGCAATCTAGTCATTTCCTTCGATTGGAATCTACTAGGCAGACCCCGTCTACCATCTAACGTACCATTCCGAATCATAGTACAAGCTTACAGAATGATCATGGTCGGTACTATCATAGATGAAGAGGCTTTTGTGAGTATCCTTTCCTCAACTACTTGGAAAGCGCTTGGTTCACCGTCGCTTCTGCGTGAGATTCAAAATCTGATAGGCTTCAACAAAGGAACCAGTCGACTGTTAGGGATCCTTCCAAATATTCCTATAACTTTGAGAATGAAAACTGTTCATCTAAACGTGATGGTATCCCATGGACCTTTAGATTACAATCTACTCCTTGGGCATGACTACATTTATAGCATGGGAGCTATTGTTTCCTCACTCTTTTGAGTGATGTGTTTTCCGCATGAAGGTAGAGTGGTCCAGCTTGTAGACCAACTTTCATTCCCTAGTTCACACATAGCTACTAGTCAAGTGCCATCCCTAACTAGTCTTTTTGCACAAGGAATGTGTCATCAATCTCTAGTCCATCCACCTTATGAGTGCGAGTGATTCGGTGATTGTGACTGAAACCCAGGGGGCATGCACCCTGGTCTGCTTCAGCAAAAAAACCCCAGATATAAGGTAGGTTTCCACGTAGGAATATGACTAGTCTGACAATCCTGGCCGTTTAGGATAATGGATCAATCTGGAAAAGGATTCCCCCGTCAAAGGTTAGGTGATTGGAACTTGAATCACCTTCGTCCATTTCGATGGACAGAGCCAAGGAAGCTTTTTGTCTGCAAATGCAGATGAAACAATCTTGCTAATGCAAGAACTTCCGTATGGTGACCTGGAAGCTCTATTTCGTTATACCTGGGGGCATGCAAACCTTTTCGCATGCAAGTGAAAAGCGACCATTTATTTTCTTAGTTTGTAAGCTCTTAACCCTTTAAACTCATAGGTTGGTCATTCCTAGCTTGCGTAAAAAAAGGATCCAGAGCAAAGTTTCAAATGGGTCAAGCTCCATAAAAAATGAACCTATCGATGAGACATCCTTATTATACGACTGGCACGAGCAGTTTTACGTGAAGTTCAAGCTCGTTAAAAAATAAACCTAGCAATGAGCATATGTTCCATCAAAGTTTAAGCTTATTAAAAAATGAACCCACCTTCAATAAATAACCATTGCGATCGCATAATTATCAGCTTTTGAACCTTGGTCATGTTCTTACCATCACCTCCACTCTTTTTTAGCTGATCATACGCCTCCATTTGATTGTTTACCCCTTTTGAGGAACATTTGCGATGAGTGATTCTATTAGCCACCTTATTTACACTGCCGTGATTGAAAAAGTTCCAAACCTTACCTGGAACCAGCTGCTACCTGAAAATATCACTCGTTCCTCAAAAAATGAGTCTACTTTAAGCTCTTTTCACCTGAGGGATCATTGCACAAAAATATCGAGTTCTTGTCTTGTTCGGCTCGTTAAAACTATCGAAAAGTCATCCCTTTCATATTATTTTATACTTTTTTGGACTTAAGGGATTATATTACGCAAAAGGAATGCTGGAGTTTCCTTTCCGTCTCTTTTCAGACTCTCTAAAATTGAAAAGGACAGAGTTATATTTGTCGTTAAACTTGTTAAAACAATAGCGACAAACTTGTCCATGCAGACAAGAACGAGTTTCACTGTCGCTAGGCTCGTTAAAACATAGTGACAGGTTTGTCCGAAGGGAAAATTATAGA
This sequence comes from Pinus tabuliformis, assembly GCA_031772625.1. Lineage (NCBI taxonomy): Eukaryota > Viridiplantae > Streptophyta > Pinopsida > Pinales > Pinaceae > Pinus > Pinus tabuliformis. Next base: position 956,308,249 of record CM062806.1, on the reverse strand, counting down.
ACAAGCATATGTTATCCTCCTCAAGCTTGACAAAAATAAAGAGGTACTGGTCAGCAATCGCTGGGGAAAAATTGGGAAGAAAACTTGAAGAAACTTTATTGGTAGTAGGTCGCTCTTGAACATGACACTTTCACTCCATCACCATGATTGAGTCGGGTTGGGTTATTCCATTCACCGGTCATATCATCATTGGTCCTCCATTCCATCCATTTTGTGGTTAACGCTACTAATCCATTTCAATGTCACTGATATGTTCAAGAGAAGTCGCTCAGAGAATTCACCAACCCAGCTTATGTCTCATCCACTGTAATACCTTCACACTTCATTCTTTCATGACCGCCACCCTAAACCTTATATCATCAGACCATTTTCACCTCCGCAAAATCATTTGCTCCGTTCCATGTTGTAGATGTGGGATTCATTAAGGCCCTCCTACGATGGGTCACTTCTTGTCGACATCAGCTCATTATCCAAGAAGTTGACTTAGGAACAACCCTTTCAGTACTTTGAAGCTTGCATGCCTCAATGGCAAGTTTCTCACTTCCGGCGACAGGTTTACATCAATGGCCTTCGACAAAAAGATTTTGCGTGGTATTTGATATCGACTCATGTATTCACACCACGTGAATTGTACTACAATACCTTGAGGGTCATTATCATTATCGATGATTCCTCTCGCACCTGTTAATAGCTTACATCATTAGCTGGTAATCAGGTGATGTCTTTCCATATTCAACACCAAAACATCTTTTCACATGGATCGACTTGTACTTCGGGCGAAGATTGAACGAGTTTGAAGACCCCGGATCTAGTTTCATCCATCTGAGCTGCGATATATTCAGGAAAATAAAGACATCAAATGTACATCATAGCTGCACAGATAATCATCCAAGCTAAGGGATGATGGCTCTACCAGAATCATCAGTCTGCCACACAGACGGTTGTCTGTCCTATGTACATGAAAATGAATTTATAAAGCTGACCATGGGAATGCCCACCTCAGCTAGATCATGAAAATATTATGAAGATAATGTATTGTATTGTATCTTATTACAGGTCACCTTCCAGTTCGAAAAACCTCGGATCCTCATGATAAATCATTTCACCCGACATCAGAAGATTTACGACCTCATGCTTTAGGGGGAAATTGTTATAAACATATTTGGGCACTGCAACCCCAATCACATATGTCCATAAACCAACGACTTCTAAGCCCCTAAAAGTGTTGTTTCATACCCTAAAGGAACAAGGTCAGCTGATTACATCATCTCCCAGAAGTACTCCATGAAGAACTACTCAAAACTGGTCAAAACTGGACCATACAGACTGCTCAGTGCTAAGGGTGTGATGCATCTCACCTACCACATGAAAAAAGTGCGATGCATACTGAAAATCCATTCTGTAGGGTGCAATGAGTGAGAGTAGACAAATGCCAGAGGCAGTTGGCTAGATGGAAACCCAAATAATCTTCTAGAAACTGCCCATTTGACACTTGCCTCTCTGAATTCGCCCAGATATGAGTAAGAGATCATGAAATATCCAAGTCGAACCAAGAACTATCAGAGAGATGACACTAATCAAAATCCTAGAAGCTGACTCACCCACCTGCAAATATCTATATATGGATCCCTCATCCTAGAGATCCAGAGGCTAGAATTTTGTATTTTGTAAGGAAGTGTTGTTGGTTTCTCTGTGCAACATTGTATTGTTGGGTGATCTAAGCTTTTCATGAGGTGAAAAGGGCTTTCATGCTGGGAGGATGGTGCTGGGTTAGACCAATGGGTTGTAATCCTCTCTTCTACTACTTCTATCAATAAAGCTATTTGAGTTTTCCTCCATATTCTTGTATATCTCTGAATCTTGTATTGATATATGCATTTGTATGGTTAATATACATCTGATCCTATATTGTTTATGGTTATAGATCTCTATGCTTTGATGGTATTACGTTGATTTGACTCTACAAGTGTTCTTTGAAGCGGGACAAGTGAGGAAAGAGTTGTGAAGCTCTGTCAAAGGAGGGAGAAAACAAGCAAGGAGCCAAGACAAAGACTGAGGTTGGTACTCTCTGCTTCTCTCTCATCTATCTCTCATAAAGGAAAACACAAGTAACTTTAGTTTTTTTGTTTCTAAGATAGCTACCCGTCTTAGTGGGACTAGCAGCTCTGAATGGACACTAGTTTTCCCGATAACAATTGGGTTATTCTGTTCACCGGTCATTTCACCATTGGTCCTACACACCATCCATCATTTGGGGTTAACGCTACCGATCCATCTCAGTGTCATCGATATGTTCAAGAGAAGTCATTCAGTTGAGAAACCACCATCTAGTTGATGCCTCATCCACCGCAATACCTTCACCCTCCATTTTTCATGACCGCCATTCCTAAACCTTGTGTCGACATATCGTTTTCACCTCTAGAAAATCATTTTCTTCATTTCATGTCTTAGATGTGGGATGCATTAAGGCCCTCCTACGACAGGTCACTTCTTGTCGACATCAGCTCATTATCCAAGAAGTTGACTTAGAAATAACCCTTTCAGTACTTTGAAGCTTGCATGTCTCAATGGCAAGTTTCTCACTTCCGGCGACAGGTTGACATCACTGGCCTTCGACTGAAAGATTTTGTGTGGTGTTGGACATCGGATCATATATTCACACCACGTGACTTGTACTGTAGTACCTTGAGGATCATCATCATTATTGGTGATTCCTCTCGTGTCGATTAATAGCTTACATTATCGGCTGGTAATTAGGCGATGTCTTTCCTTGTTCGACTTCAGAATATCTCTTCACATGGATCAACTTGTACTTCGAGCAAAGAATGAACGAGATTGAAGACCGCGGATCTAGTTTCATCCATCTAGGCTATGATATATTTAGGAATATAAAGACATCAAATGTACACAGAAGTTGCATAGATGGTCATCCAAGCTAGGGATGATGACTCTACATATCAAGAATCACCTATCTGCAACTGCAAATGATTATTTGTTCTATGTACATGAAAATGAATTTATAAAGCTGAGCATGGGAATGCTCGCCTCAGCTAGATCATGAAAATAATATGATGATGATGTATTGTATTGTATCTTATATAGGTCATCTTCCAGTTCGAATACCTCGGATCCTCATGATAAAGCATTTCACCCGACATCAAAGATTTACGACTTCATGCATTAGGGGGCAACTGTTATAGACATATTTGGGCACTGCAACCCCAATCTTATATTTCGATAAACTAAGGGATCTTTAACCCCTAAAAGTGTTGTTTCATACCCTAAAGGATCATGGTCAACTGATTACATCATTCCCCAGAAGTTCCACCTGAAAAACCACTCAAAACTAGCCAAAACAAGACCATACTAACTGCTCCACTGTTAGGGTGCGATGCATATTGACTCCTACACTAGCCAGGTGATGCATACTGATGAGCCCTTCTGTAGGGCGTGATGAGTGAGGATGGACAAATTTCCAAGACAGTTTGCTAAGTGGATGCTCATGGAATCTTCTAGAAACTTCTCTTATGACACTTGCCTCTCTAAATTCGCCTAGGGATGAATAAGAGGTCCAACAAATCTCCAAGTGGAACCAAGAAAAACAAGTGGAATGGAACTAATCAAAAACCCAGAGATGAATCACACCCTTGCACACATCTATAAATGGATCCCTCATCTGAGAGATCTAGAGGCTGGAATTTTGTAATTTGCCAGGAAGTGCTGATAGTTTGTCTTTGAGAAGGAGCATTGTATTGTTGGGTGATCTTTCTTTTCATGAGGTGAAGAGGGCTTTGTTGCTAGGAGGATGATGCTGGATCGAACAGTTGGGTTGTAATTCTCCCTTCTATTTTAAAAAAGTTCTTTGAGTTTTCCTCCATACAATCGTGTATTTGTGAATGTTGTTATTTGTGAATGCCATTGTATTTCTGATTCTGCGATGCTTATGATATAATAGATCGAGATGCTTTGATGGTGTTTTGTTGCTTTGTCTCTATAGGTATTCTTTAAGCGGGATAAGTAGGAGAGGAGTTGAAATCTCTATCAAGGAAGATAGAAATCAAGCAAGGAGTCAAGCGGAAGATCCAGGTTGGTTCCTTTGCTTCTCTCTTATCTATCATACATAGAGGAAATTGCAAATTGTTTTGATTGTTTGTTTCTAGGATAGCTGCCAATCCTAGTTGGACTAGCAGATCGAAAAGACACGAGTTTTCCCGGAAACAAGCCCCCAACACAAATATGTGACTCGACCAAAATTCACTCAGCCGGTATGTCCTTGATCTTGGATTTCAAGCCTCTGTATATAGTTTGTAATGGATGGAACATTTTTGTTCATTGCTCTGTGGCCTTTTGCACTTCATCGACGAAATTTTCTATAGTCGATCCTTCTGCTGTGAAGTCAATTTTCCTTTGTGTTTATTGCATGCTCTTTAATCTGCCCTCAACTTCCTGTGAGAGATGGCAAACCTCATGTGCCCAAGGTTGCGTCTGCATGGAGATGATCTGTGCCTTTCTCCATAGCTCATCGATCTGTCCCTGCAGAAGTGTTCCTTCCTGGAGATGGGTAAATTGTTGCACAGGTGATAAGGTCCATGCCGTAGCTTTAAGCTCATCGAACTGTAGTTTCTTGTCTCTAATGTCTACTTCGATATTCTGCACATGTGGATCCTCCTACAAATAGGCCCACACTTCCTTTGTATCTTCAAAAAGTTGACTACAGTCCTTGACTGTAGTGTCTATCTAAACCTTAGTAGTTTTGATGGTAGCTTCGCGCTGCTTGTGAACTTCTGGTGGAATTGTAGGCTGCAGCTTTGTCTAAATTTCTGTAATCTGCATTTATAGTTCAAAGAGAACCTTTCCCACCTCTTCCTTCGATTCGCTGACTGCTGCTACCAATTTCTGAATCTTTTCTACCGAAGTTGCCTCAGCTGGGATCTGGAGCTCTAGAAGCTCGCTACATGCTTTGGTTATGGCCTCTTCCAGCTACTGGCTACGTGCACGTACCTCCTCATGATCCTTCCTCGATTTATTCTTTTCCTCGAACATCTATTGGTTGTTGATTTTGACTTCATTGATGACCAACAGAGTTCGTTGCTCCTATATCTTGAGCTCATCTGTGACGCCCTGATGAAGCTCGTGCAACATCTAAAGGGGGAGCACCACAAGATTTAGGCTTAGATTCTTCAATTTTTTTGCACTCTCCCTTTCCTCTATAGCCTTGACGTGTAGTGATCCTTTGGGAAAATGGAGTGCTTGGAGGTCTGCAGTAAGCTCAATTGTCAAAGGTACCACTCTCGCTTGATTCATACTCGCTTGAACCACACTTGGTTGAGTCACGCTCGTCTGAACCTACAATTCTTTAAGGCCCTACTGGACCTTTGTCAATACTACCCTATATTGATCCTTAATGTTCCCCCACATCTCCTCCGTCGCAGTGTGGGCAGCGTCACCAATTTCATCAAAGTCCCCCTTAGTGAGGACCAAAGTTTCTACGCTGGTGAATTTATATGACTTCTTCTTTTTTCATGAACCACTAGTACTCTGCTTCTTCCACTTCTTTATGATAAATGGGGAATCAACATCCTCCATGTCCACAATAGGATCTCCACCACCCTACTCCCCTTCATCAGTCTCCTGCTCTACAGCGGGCTTGGTATTCGTCTCCTGGAGGTCAATGGTGACCATTGGAGGCGCTTTCTCAGTACCCTTCTTGGCTGCTGATTGTTCGGCCTGCACACCTGAAGTGGTCTTACTTGTGTCGAAATTCTCTATCACTTTTACATTTGTGGGGGTAAGCCAATTACTCGACCAGTTACTAATGACCATCAATATGTTGTCTTCAGAAACTAATTATGGTAGTGCATGCCATAGCTTCTCCAAATATTTCTTGGCATGGATAGAGACACTGTGAAATTCCACTTTAAAATTAGCAATGTTGCTATATTGTTGAAATAATGCAGGTGAAAACTGCGGCCTTTGGTTGATGACTATGCATAGGTCCATCTCAAAGAGAACCTAGAATATTTTGTTCTCCATAACCTGGGTTGGTTCCTTAGAGGCCCATAGCGAGGCAAACTTTGCAGCCTCACACACATCAGGTTCTACATTAGGGAACTATGAATCCTCCGGTGTTCGCCATGCTACCAACGCGATTAAGAGTACTAGAAACGCATATTGAAATGGCTTCCCTTCTTCTTGTGCTTCACGGAAGTCATCCAAAAACTCCTGACAAAGATACCTGACCTAGTTAAATTGGACCCCCTTGCTGCACTGTGCAGCCAAGGATAGAACTGGGGCCAGCACCTCGTTTGCCCGACACTTCCACATGATCTTACCGGCCAAAATGGATGCGTAAAAATGCACAACCTCATCATTAATAGAACTAATAGCATATCCCCAGGATTTATTGACTATGCCAAAGCCATTCATATGATCGGCCAGCGTTTTCCCCTGATATTTCCCAACAAATGCATCATTAGGGTTCACTCCTTGATGAGGCAGTGTGGTAATCCTTCATATTAACATATCGTCAATGAGGATTGGCTCTCCAAGCCACAGATGCCCATCATGTACCAATGCCAGTAGTTGGTGCACACAGATTGTGTTTATGTTGTTGCACCCAAAATGTGGAACATAAAGCATATTCAGCAACCCAGCGTGCTGAATCCCGGCTACCCACTTCATTGGTTCAACCCTTGTCACTCCAAATTCTTCGTAATAAACATATTGGAGGTACTTGCTGGGCTCGAATTGGGGATACTTGTTGCGATCATTCAAATCCCAATCCTCCATGCACAGGTGTGGCACCTTGGCCAACAACTCTCCCTCAATTGGCACTTCCTCTAGTAACAGGGGTGTAAATACCTTGTATTTGATAGAATTTGGGTCCTTCGTCACCTTCATAGTTGGTTTCCTCGATGGCATATAGGGTGGAAACCTAGAGATTGGTTCCACCTCGTCTGCGTTGATATCCTCAAATCTGTCAGCTAATTCTTCCTCATCCAGATCTTGGGGCTCCATTGGTTGTTTCTGCGGATCCATTTTCTCCTTACTCCGTAGTTCTGTGGGGATTTTCCTCGGTGATTGTCTAACCGGGGTCCTTTGGGGCTTCTTCTACTTCTTGGCCACTAATGCTATGACAGTAGGCTTAGTTCTTGGTGATCTAGGTGCAGTAGTATGCATTTGTTGTGAGGCGGTCATAATGGATTCTAGCCCTCAACTCAAAAAATCCTGCTCAAGCTCCTTCCAACTCCAACCAGACATGCAGTAGAATGCTCGGCTCACACTTAGGCACAAAATCTCACAGCAAATTCTTAAAAAATAGTACGTCGAAATGTGGAGCGAGGTGCCATATTTATAGCCTTTTTCAAATTCAAACCACTTAATTCCCTCCAAATCCTCTTCATAAATGCGGATTTGGCGATAGATTTTCTAAGATATGCACCTTAAATGTGTTTCCCCCTCTCCCTTTAACATAAATTTCCCTGTCAAATCAACTATAGCAACCCCAACGGTCATATTCTAGACGAACAACGTCAAAGCCCTCCCTGCAGCATAGTTACCCCTTCTCCATCACATCTTTCTCCGCTTGCACCATCCTTCTAAATGTGACACAACCCTCCTTCTTCGATAAGGTCCTTCATTGGCAGAGTACTTTATAGTTCCATGCTTCCTTCCAACAGCCTGTAGCACTAAGACTTTCCTCCCTTCATATATTCATGGTGCAATTCCAGAGATGGAGTCATCCCTGTAGAGTTTCAACCTACTCCCATTTACTCGTCCAACAAATAATTCTCCATTTAGCTTCATGAGATGAACTACACCACCATATGAGATATCCCTAATAATGCACAAGCCTATCCAATGCATCTTGAACTTACCAGGGAACTGCACAAACTTACTATCGTATAGGAAAACCAAGTATCCACTCTTAAAAGTTCATTGCTTAATATGTTGATCATGCCATGCCTTTTCCTGAGATTTTTGTACTTGTTGGTGAAATCCTACAAGGAAGCGATCTTCTTCTAGCACGAGTAGTTGTTCCAATATTTCTTCCATAATATCGTTGTCTTCCATATTTGTGACTATTGCAATTCTAAGACTGGGTACTATATATTCCATCGGCATGATAGCTTCCTATCCATACACTAGTCTAAACGGAGTCTACCCTGTCATCTTTTTGCAAGTAGTCTTGTATGCCCATAACACTGCAGGTATGCGCACATCCCAATCATTCCTATTGATGTTGCATACCTTCGTAAGAGCATTCTCCAAAATTTTATTAAAAGCCTCAACCGTGCCATTCTCCTGAGGATGATAAGGCATGCTCTTCTAGTGATGTACCTGAAACTCTTTTGTTAATGCTTCAATCATGTTGTTAAGGAAGTTCATTCCTCTGTCGCTCATCGGGATCTTCGGGCACCCAAAAATCAAAAATATATACTCAAAGATGAAGTGCGAGGCAGTGTCTGCGCTGCAATCCTGTACCGGTTGTGACTCAGCCCACCTGGTCAAATAATCTGTCACAGTGATAATATATCGTGCACCCATCTTCTTGCCTGGAGAATTGATCGGCCCCACAACATCAATTGCCCACTTATCAAAAAGTAAATAATCTCTGCAAAATGTTCATCAACAACCCTTAGTATGAAGAGTTACGCATCAAGCAATCCTTCTTCAATGTTGGTCGATTCTTCACTGTTCTCAATTCGAGATAGATGATCTGGCCCAATGTTTAGTCATCCTGGCTTGACGATTACTTCAAAATCATATTCTTGAAATAGTAATAGCCATCTGAAAATATTCCCCCCCCCCCCCCAACACAACCTTTTTCACCAAGTATTTCAACAAGGAATGGTCCATGAACATTTTGAAGTGCGCACCCAACAAGTAGTGACTAAACTTATGCAGTGTGTACATGATATCCAAGCCTTCTCATTTTGTCATGGAATAATTTCTCTCTACCTTAGATAGTTTGTGACTCGCAAATGCAATGGGGTGATCAATATCCCCCTCTCATGGTTGCACTAAGACAACTCCCAAAGCTATACATGATGCATCCACATGAACGTGGAACTCTTTTCAATTCGAAAACACCAGGATCGGCGCAGTGACCATTTTCTCTTTTAAGACGTCCAAACTCTTCTGACACTCATCATCCCAACAGAAGGTGGCATCTTTATTTAGTAATTTCTCCATCGGTGCAGTGATCTGCGCATACGCCTTAATGAATTTTTGATAATATCCAATGTGTCCAAGAGTTGCGCGTAGCTTCTTCACATTCTTTGGTGGATCCAAATTAATAAAACAGTTATTTTTGCAAGATCTACCATCAACCCTTGCTTACACACGACATGTCCCAGTAAAATCCCATAAGGTACACAAAAAATGCACTTCTTCAGGTTTAATGAGATTTGATACTTTCTGCAAATATCCAACATCAAGCGCGGGCTCAAGACATGCTTCTTCAATAGCCCAAAGATTGTCCAGTCATCAAAGTACACCTCAAGAAAATTGTGAATGAATTATTTAAACACTACGATGACAACTCTGGAAAATATCATTGGTGCATTATTCAACCCAAACGGCATGACTGTATATTGAAAGCATCCCCATTCAGTAGCGAAGGTGTTCTTACTCCTATATTCTAGTGTTATCTTAATCTGATGGTACCTAGAAAACCCATCTATAAAGGAGTAAGCCTCCTGTCCTCCTACATTTTCCAAAACTTCGTCTGTGAATGGTGTTGGGAATGGGTCATGTACGCATGCATCATTCAAATTCCTTAAGTCAACACAGATCCTTATTTCTCCCTTAGTATTTTTCTCTTATACTACCATTGGACTCACCCAGTCAAATTCTTCCACAGGTTCAATTATGCCAGCTGTGACCATCTTCTCAAGTTCCTCCTTTACCTTTTCCTTTTACTTTGGGTTGAGCCTATACGGTCATTGTTTTACAGGGTTCGCATCTATCTTCAAAGTGATTTTCATGATGCCTAGGTCTCCTATGATGCCTTTTTACTCTATAAACTTCGTTGGGAATAGCTCCTAGTACTCATGCAGTAACTCAGTAACCTTTCCTACTATATCTTCATCCCAGTAATCTCCTATGCACGCGAACTTGGGCTCTGCCTCTGAGCCTATGTTGACCTACCTCGTCTTAACAGGTTGTGTTACATCAGGTATTTTAACATCTGGTCCTACCACTTCACATTTTCCTTCTGACTCAGGAATAATAAGGCTGCACGGATCTTCCTCGACCTCCTCAACGGTCAGATTATAGCATTCCACTACATGTTGCAACTGTGCATTCCAATCGGGTTGTACCCAAGTCATTGGATCCTTAGGTGTCTGGAAAATTGTTACTCTAATTTCTTGAAGGGCATCATCTATACACTGAAAGCCATTCTCAAAGCTAAAGGTCAATATAAAACTTTCCTTCATATCATTCCAATCGGCGGTACCATGGCACAGCTCTGTTTCAAGATACCAATTCATTGGTATCACATCCAAAGTGTGAACAAATACATGTACCCATTCTGGTCGAGGTTCTTCACCCCATGCCTTAGTCCAACAAGACAAATGATCTCGAGCATCATATTTTCCAGTGTACTTCTCTGTGATTCTTGTGTTTGCGGGAGAAAACCTGAACCTCATCAATCACCGGTATTCCCACTAATCTCCTATATTATCCTTATGTGTACCCCACAAACACGCATGTGTAGCCCTCAAAGCTAGATCCAAGGCTTGAAATCGTTGTTCTTCTCGTACATCCCTTTCAAATTTATCCAAAAATACGCTGACATCACCTATCCCATCATAATATGGTAAGTTACGTACCTCGGTAGATATGCAGCAAAGATATTTTGTCATTTTATTACAGCGCAAAGTAGAAACCTCGTGCAGCCAGTTCTGCCAGTTACCCAATTCTTCATTTGAGTCTGAATGGCATGAACTATCCTTCTCCTAGCTTATCTATCCATCTACGATGGGGTTGATCCAATCCTCGTCGCATGTAGTTAACTTATAAATGTTGTCAATATCTTCATCGTTGTATTCTTCGCAGACAGGTTCTGTATATTGTGCTCCTTCAGAGGTATCTAAGGGAACGACGACCCTGGTACTGTTATTTTCAAATATCATACTCCTCCTTTTTATATTGATTATGGCATCCATGTCAAAAGCCTAATCGATTCTGAGAAACGCTGGATATGGATTACTATGGTCCACTATTTCGATGACTTCGAAGTCTGCCCTCACACTTTCTCCTTCAATATCCACCATAACGCCTTGCAACCGACCCATCGGGATAATCTTCTTGGTTGCCCCATCTGTTCCCAAGTCTACTTCGGTAAGACATTCACATATGATCCCAAGTCTAGAATTAATTGATCCATTTCAAATTCGCCAAAAGATGCAATTAATCGCATTTCTCAGCCATTCCTTTTCTTACTTTTGTTGACCTTATTTACTACAGATTGTTCAGGTTGTGGCTTCTCTTTACTGGCACAGTTGTCGATCAATTCTTGCAACCCTTCCACTGCTTTCTGGTCCCTTAACAACTTCATACACATCTGCAAAAAGGACTTCAGAACAGTCGAATCAGGGTTCTCTGTCACAGTACCTACTTTAGGAGCATTCTTCTTCGGTACTAGTTGCATCTGTGTCTTTGATGTTGAATCTCTTATGTCCATGAAACTCTTCTTCACTTCCAAGAAAGTTGCCTTTTCCTTCTATAGATCGAACCCAGCCCTCTTTTCTCCTGCCTTCTAACCCATGCATCTGCCTCAGGATTTTTACCTTCTGCCTTATCTTCTCTAGTATACACACCACTTCGTGTCACTATATTAATGCTTGGATAATCCTCATGCGGTTCGGATCGCATCATTTGTATATTTTGTGCAAGTTGTTGATTCTTCTTTTCCTGCATCTTAGCCATTAAAACAAGGAAATCTTCTATGACATGGTCAAAATGTCTTCAATACTAATATTAGGGGTGAGTGGGATTCTGAAAATCTCATGCATAATGTCTAGCTTCACCACAATTATAGCAGATGATCTTACCCCTTCCTCATCCAGCACCTCCTCCGCAACCATGTCCTCGACCTTGAAATACTCTGCGAACTACAATTGAACCATTATCCTCGTGTGTGTCGCCTTCAACTTTCACCTGATATGTCAGGGTTCGGTCTATCATCAAGTCATAGTTGCGACAATGGCTCTCATCATGTCCTACTAATCGACAGAACTTACAAAATAATTGTTGTGGTGACTGCACATATTTCTGTAGCAAATAGTAGTGATCAGTCGGGTGCTGTCCTGTAACTCAGAAAATAGTACACCATATGCTTGGTTTGGTACTTGGTCTAGCACTAGGCTTTGGCTTCAAAGGATTGGGACCTCCGCCAGCCAAATAATCAAGGTAGACAGGACACTAGTCCTTATAGTGACCTTCCTTCTTACACTTTAGGCACCATACTTCTGAGCGCATCTCAGACCGAATGTCCTTTCCTTTCTTCAGGTCTTGTAACTCCATATGCAAAATTTCCAACTAGGATTGTATCTGTTGAACCCCTATGTGAGTGTCTTGCACCAGGGAACAGGGAAAATTTTAAGAACTCCCCCTAAATTTATAAATATAATAAATGGGCGAATCTCCATGGTATATAGGAAAAATGGAAGGCGATTTTATCAATAATATAATATGTATATATAATTTTTTGGCGAATCTCTCACCAGGCATGGCGAATATTTTACTCAATTATAAAATCTTGTAAGATCTTGGCGAGTCTTTCACTAAATAATAAAACTTTGTAAAGTCCTAGTGAATCTTAGCATAGGCTACATGCTGGTTTAATTCCCCCATTTAAATAGGCTACATTCGAGGTGAATACCATGGGTCAATACCATGTGCCATTTTGGTGAATACCATGGGTCAATACCATATGCCATTTTTATTTTTATTAATTCTAATATTAGGGTTAATAATGGTTTTTTGCATGGTATTAATAACAATCTAGTCCATGGTATTTGTCCCATAGTATTTTGGCCATAGGTTTCACCTAAATATAACCCATTTTTTGAGTGTTCGTAAATATAAGGTGACTTATGGAGTAAATATAAAAAAATATTTTATTTGTTTACCATACCTCTCGTTTATTTATATTTTTATTAATTTACCATACCTCTTTTACAAATATGGTATTTGGCCCATAGGATTCACTTAAATAAACTCTCTTTCTTGAGCCTTCATAAAGAGAACGAGGGTTATGGACTAAATATAAAAAGAGGTTTTATTTATTTACGATACGTCTAGTTTATTTATATTTTTATTTATTTACCATACCTTTTGAGTAAGTATAAAAAGACGTTTTATTTATTTACCATACCTCCACTTTACTTATATTTTTATTTGTTTACACCCTTACATGTATATAAGGTGACTTATGGAGTAAATATAAAAAATGTTTTATTTATTTACCATACCTCTCATTTATTTATATTTTTATTAATTTACCATACCTCTTTTATAAATATGGTATTTGGCCCATAGGATTCACTTAAATAAAACCTATTCTTGAAAATGGGCGAATGGATTCACTCAAATAAAACCTATTCTTGAAAATGGGCGAATGGAAAGTTGTAAGTCCTAATTTCAAGGGCTAAATTTACCTTTTTTACCCTCTCCCTTAAAATAAGGTGGGCTATTTGAGGTGATTTGTAAAAATGTACTATGATGCAAAATATTCGCCCACTAAAAATTTAAAACCCCTTAATTTCGCCAAAGGGCGAACATTCGCCCCTAAAATTATCCTTGCCAGGGAAGCTTCTAACTTCATCGCGATTTCCAATGCTTTCGCCTGCATCCCAATATTTTGTTGCGATAGTGGTAATCTGAGGTGTGGAAATAGCGTAGCTATATACCACTCTTTGTGAAATTCATCAGAGATCTGGAAGTTGGCTTGTCCCATCAAAAATTTTAACCTCTGATCTACATCCCAGGCAATCTCATTGACCAGTTGCTTAATCTTTTTTTTTTTTGTAATGCACTATGACTATGACTTGGGCTTCTTAAACTCTGCATTTAGTGTGTTCTTCATCACAACTAGTGAAGCAGTTGGATTCGTCATATTGTACTTGATATACCATGACAACGCTCTGTCCTGCAGTGCTGTGACAAGTTGTGCTTTCTTCATATCATTGTCATTGATCTGCTACGCTTTCCACACAGCTTCTGTGACAAACCAAAATTGATCAGGATTCTCTGATCCCTGACCCTTAAATATAGGCATCTTCGTTGCGTTAGCCATGTTGAATAGTGGAGGTGGAGGTGGAGGTGGAGGTGTATGTGTATGAGGTGGAGGTGAAGGTGGAGGTGGAGTGGACAGGTGCGGAATCCTCAAAGCGCCTTGAGTTTCTGACTGTGTCGCACCTCTAGATGTACTAGGGTTGCTTCGTTCTTCTTCGCTATTTGATTCACCCAATAATGGGTTGTACTCACCCTCAATATATTTGTCATGATCGGCTCTAAATATTTTTCCACTTCTCATAGATCCAGTCTTGCCTCTTTTAAAGATCAATCTATAGGCATAACACCCTTTTCACATAGCAACATCTTAATCCAAAGCTTTAAGGAATGTAAATACTTACCTCATGGGCCTCTAAAAAATTTGTGCTCAGCTTCATTGTAGGATTTTGTTGTGCCAATTACATTTTTGGTAATAAATCCTCTAAGGATATTATCAACCCAGTAATCAACAGCTCTTTCGACCTTATTTTCAGACTCCTTAAGTTGTTTAATTAGCTCTAGGGTCCACACAATAAGATCATTGTGTTTCCAACAAGGTTTGTTGCTTGCTAGCTTTGAAAGCCACTCGTGCGGCTCATTAGCGAATGATGCGAAAAATATCTCATGTTGTTTTGTATAGATATACCTCTCTAACCGCCTTTCTTTCGACTGATGTGGATCTCTCATTTCCTATGCTGCAAATTCATGCAACTTCCGATCTACCCAATTTTGGATCTCTTTTCTAGTCGATAGCCACATCACACATCCCTCAGATAGATCTTGGTCCTAGCTGTTGGCCGGATAAATCGTTTATGCGGACAAGACCGATCTCCCTAGTATCAACAGATATCTAGCAACAAGCAGGACAAGCAAATCTATCTTTCTCTAAATATATTACGATTCATTAATAAAAACTAAGAGGTGTTTTAGACCCTACCTTAAGTCTAATGCTAGTTTGTGGCAGCCACGCTTTGACCGTCCGAAAGAGTTTCCTTTTGAGAACCTGCAATCACAAACAAGCACACATCAAATAACACCTACATAGCTAATATAATAAATCATATTCATCATGGTGATCAAGGAATCCATGAAATAAACCATAAAACACAGCTTATTGAGAAAAATAAACTTGATTGTATTAACTTTGAAAATAGAAGAACTTTACAACCTTTGGTGCCTTGATGTTGTACAAGCTCCTCCCAGGGTCCGAAACAGGAATCTCCTCTACTTTGACAAGCCTCACACTCTTCCAAATGAGATCAACAAGGTATGTAATCTTTCCTCACAAAAACTCAAATAGGAAGACTAAGTTCTAGCAGCATTTCACCTCAAAAATCTTTAGCTTTCAACCTCCTCAGTAACCAACCCAATGCTTCATTTTATAGTGCAAAGGAAGGAGGTTATAGGTCCACCTATGAAGGGATAGAGTCCTCCTTCAAAGGGATAAGCTCCTCACATCAAGGGGTTAGCTCCTTAAGGTATGGGATGCATGAACCTTAAAGGAGCGAACTTGCCACCTCAAGATTCCTTCTAGAAGCTTCCAAAAATGACTCAAAGTGAGTTTTTAATAATGTACTCACGCCTTTTTGACTTTTACAGGGGTCCTCACCCATTACACAGAGACAAAGCGGTCAGGTACGCAAGGGACATGACCAGTAGGTGCGGGACCGCAGGTAATGCTAAGAGAAAGTGCGGAACTAGAGTTTTAGAGACTTTTAAGGGCTTTCTCTTATTTTCAAGGCTTGACATGAAGAACTGAGGTTTAAGACTTGCAAAGGAGGAAAGTATGAGTGGTGATAGACTCACACCGATTGCAGAATGTCATGGTGACAATATTTTGTGCAACAGATTGCCCCCTAAAGTGCGAAGTCTATAATAGATGAGGATAGCATTTGTCATCTAAGAAGAGTGAAGTACTTTATCATTTCAAGGATCATCCTGTGGACACTCTGGTTGAAACCTATAAAAACATTCAATACAAAATATATATATGTGAACATATCATCGCTGAGGTAGGCATTCCCATACTCAGATCAAAACTGACTAGAAAACTAACTAAACTGCTCTGATACAGGAATGATTTTGTAATACATCACAAGTATAGACATATGTAGACACAGTATGGGCACAGCCATCTGTTTATGAATAGTCCACTGTATAATGAATAACAAAATTCCTTGCAGCCTGGATGGTGGAAACTAGATCCAGGGTCTTGATTTCTGCTTCCCGAACTAGTACAATTCTATCCATGTGAATGAATGTGTCAAAGTCGAACATGGTAGAAACCACTTGATTACCAGTCAATGATGTGAACTGTTAACAAGTGTGAGAGAAACCACCAGTAATGTCAATGGATCTCAAAGTACTCAGTACAATCCATGAAATGTGAATAGATGAGCTGATGTTGAACATGTCATAGAATCTGTTGATCGAAGGTCAATGATGCAACCTGTCGTCGAAGGCGAGAAACCCGCCATTGAGGCATGTAGATTCCAAGGTACTGACAATTTCTAGATCATCTTTCTAGATAATGAGCTGAAGTCGATAGAAAGCGATCCATCGTAGGCAAGCCCACAACACGAAATCATAGATCAAGTTTGAAGAAATATATTTAGCAAGGACTAACTCAGGGATGGTCAAGATGGATGATAGATATTTTGCATATGAATGGTTTATTTGAACTGACCTCTTGAACACATAATGACACTGCAGATGGTTTGGTGACAATTGACCCAAAGCTAATACTCAGAAACCGGTTGAAGACCTTCAATATGGTTTGATTAACTATTAGGCAAAGGATTTCCCAACCCAGGTGAACAAAAAGTGTCGTGTTCAAGAGTGGTTAAATGATTTTCTAAAACACAAAGTATAACAAACAGGTTCATTTTTCTCTCTTTTCCCCCACCATTTCTAGCAAGTACCTCTTTATTTTTGACAAGCTTGAGGAGGATAACATTTGCTTGGTTATAAGCTCATCCTTCGGATGAGTCCAACTTAGTTTAAAATTCGAACCCTAAGAAGGAGTGGTTTGTTCCTGTTTAAAATTGAACAGGTCCTTTACTGTTAAATTTTAACGAGTCCAGTATAGGAGAAACTTGGTGTTTTTCAATTTTAGGGAGTCAGAAGAAAAACTTAAGAAAACTCCATGGTTGTCCTTTTTCGTAAATTTGTGTCCCCCAAGCTCGAAAAAGTATAAAATAATACTTGAGAGAACCGCTTGACCATTACGATCAAGGAGTACTTTTCAAAATTAGTGTCCCTAATCTGAAAAAGTAAAAAAGTGATCGAAGACACATCGTTTTATAACCAATATCAAACTTGAAATGACAAAAGCCCGGCAATCTTTTCATGTTTATACAGTCAAAAAAGAGCTGTAAGTGGACCGTCCTTTTAATTCCATTTTAACGAGTTCAAAAAGAAAAAACTTGACAATCTTTTCATATTTTACGAGTCAAAAAATAGCTTAAAGAGGACTCGTCCTAGAGGAACGAGTGGTATAAAGGGTAGCAACTGGTTCTAGCAATGGAGGAACTGCTCAAAACATGTAATGGTTAAGAGGTTGGCTAATAAAACCACTCATAAATGCGGTCCCTCAGGAAGGGTAAACAACCAAGTGAAATCATATGATCAGCCAAAGAGATGGTAGCAATGGAATGAAAACAACCAAGGCTCATCTAGCATAATTTAGTGGATAAAAACGGCAATCATGAGATGTAAATCGGGTATAGGTTCATTTTTACACAAGCTTGAACCATAGAGAACTCTGCTTGGATTCAGTTTCATGTTTACGCAAGCTTGAAACAAAAAACTATGCTTGTTATAAGTTTGCATGCCCGCAGCATAATGACAGAAAACGAGGTACATGCCCCCCAAGCTTCATTGCATTCAACTAGGTGGATGGAATGAAGGTTCACTTTTGAGATCTTGGAAAGATAGGGAGTTGTTTCATTTTTTATTGAGGTTGACACAGGAAAAGAACTTTCCTCAAAACCCTTGTTTCATTTTTTAACGAGCTTGACACAAGACAAGGAACTATGCTCATGACATCCAGTTTCATTCTTTTAACGAGGTTGACACGGGAAAAGAACTGTCCTCGCTAACTCCTTGTTTCATTTTTTAACGAGCTTGACAGAAGACCAGGAACTGTGCTCGGGACTCCTGGTTTCATTTTTTAACGAGGTTGAGACAGGAACAAACTATCCTTGTTGACTCCTTGTTTCATTTTTAAACGAGCTTGACACAAGAGCAGGAACTATGCTTGCGAATCCTTGTTTCATTTTTTAACGAGCTTGACACAAGACAAGGAACTATGCTCATGACTCCTTGTTTCATTTTTTAACGAGCTTGACACAAGACAAGGAACTATGCTCGCGACTCCTAGTTTCATTTTTTAACAAGGTTGAGACAGGAACAAACTATCCTTGTGGACTCCTTGTTTCATTTTTTAACGAGCTTGACACAAGACAAGGAACTATGCTCATGACTCCTTGTTTCATTTTTTAACGAGGTTGACACGGGAAAAGAACTATCCTCGCAACATCCAGTTTCATTTTTCAACGAGGTTGAGACAGGAACAAACTATCCTTGTGACAACCTGATTCATTTTTTAACGAGGTTGATACAGGAAAAAACTATCCTCGCGACAGCTTGTTTCATTTTTTAACGAGGTTGATACAGGAAAAAACTATCCTCGCGATAGCCTGTTTCATTTTTTAACTAGGTTGATACAGGAAAAAAAACTATCCTCACCAACTAATTATGGCTTCCAACTGGAAGAAAGACATGTCAATGGACACACCTTGATCATGGCTTCCAAGAGGTCTTCATCAAAAGGAAGAACAGTTCTCTGGAAGGAACACATGTCAAGGGACTCAAAAGGGATAAGAACATCGTGTTCAAGTAATCCCATAGAGTTTTCCATGTCAATTATTGGATCTAAATCAAAGGAAGATGAGAAAACAGTGAGAGGCTCACTTACATAGGTAATTGAAAACATGGGACCAGTTGCCACATAATTAACCCGTGGCAGGGTAGATACCACTTTAGAATCAGGAACATTTAGGGGTGTCAAATTATTGGTAGTTGAAACAAGACTAGTGAACGAAAGCTGGTCTACAGTCACAATATTTCCATAGTGAGGGAAAGACATCACGCGTAAGAGTGTCGATACGACAACTTTCATTTCATAAACATAGTCTCACCTAAGGAGTAAATTGAAATCCAAGGGACCTCAAACTAGCATAAGATCAATACAAACAATTTTACCTTCCAAGGTAATAGCAAACCTAGGAAGGATCCCTCAAGGTTCACTAATGGTACTGTTAAAAGCTTTCAGATTCTGCGTAATAGGCACAAGCTGAGGGGAACCCAAAGCTTTCCAAGCGGTTGAGGATAAAATACTAACAGAAGCACCTTCATCTACTTGTGTGCAGTGTATGTCCCTACCACCAGCCTTGACAATGATTTGGAAAGGGATGGAGGAAGGAAGATGAGGTTCTGTCAGTCTATTCCAATCAAAGGAAAAGACCTCAGTACTTGGAGGGGGTTTTGTAGAAACAGGTGAAATGCCCCCCGGCATAGAAGAATCTGATGTAACAAGAAGAACCTGAGCAGTATGAAGTTCACTCTCTAAAGGGAGAGTGGGATCGACCGAATGTGAAATTGAATCGACCACTTGATCAACTAATGGATCATCAACCTGAGTGATATGAGTTTCGCTCTCCAATGGAAGAGTGGGATCGACTATACTTGAAATTAGATCAATCACTCCGTCAGTTGATGGTAGGTTGGGAGAAATTTTACGGTAACCAGTCGAAAATTCTTGTTGTGGAACAATAAGGTTTTCCAACAATTTTGAGGCTTCATCCATGTGAGGGAAAATGTGAGTTTGATGACTCCCTTTGCATAACTTACAAGGAAACCTAACTTTACCCTTTTTCCCAGGAACCTGACTATCACTGGTTGATGGATCAATGGAAAGTTGATGAGATTTTTCTGACCATATTTCCAAGACCTTTGGAATACTAGGACAATTGATAAGGAAGTGATCACCCTTACAAAGACTACAAGGGTATTTGCGTTTACGATGCATGTTGGAGGTTTCCTCAACACAACTAACACTTACAGCCATGGTTGGTTGGTTGAATTCTTTCTTATCTTGCTTCTTCTTCTTCTTCTTCTTCCCTTTCTTCTTCTTCTTAGCCACCTGGTTACTAGCATCAAGGCTTTTACCAAGCGAAGAGGAAGAAATATTAGGCGAAGAAGGTAAAGGGTCAACAGAAGGTTGGTGATGTTGAGATGGTGAACTCTGTTGAGGTGAAGCATTCGGTTGAGGTGGAACAATTGGAGTATTTGGGGCCAACGAAGTTGAAAATAACCATATTGGTAAACCTATTGTAAATCCAGGTAATGACAAAGTAGCCATATAAGGAGGATCAACATTTCCAAAGCAAGGAAAAGTATTAGGATTCTCGTTAAGAGGGGTTCCTTGGTTGGTAAATTCTGGAATAGTTGCCATTATATTCAACTTCAGTGAATTTTATTAACAATTTAAAACTAAAATTCACAATTCACAATTCACACTTAACAATGAAAATTCACAATTCACACCTATGGTCTTTAAAAGTAAAAACAAACAAATTAACACGTGTTATCAAATCTAGGAGTCAAACCACACACAAACAGTAACTTCCCGTACTAAAAACACTAGTTGGTGATGAAATCCAACTTAGTAGAAATTTAATACAGAAAGGGTGGTTGGAACAGTTACCCTGACAACCTGCTTAATGAAACAGACCGGCACAAGTTTCTTCACAAAACCATCTCGAGTGAAGAGAACCCCCCAGAGAATCCAAGTGAGTCTAGTTGACGTCTACTCTAGGTACAGTGGGATCTTCCCTCCACCATCACCTTAGGAAAGAATCCTATAGATTATGGCCACTAAGGTTACCAACAAAAACAAATATACCTGGGGGAACAGTCTACGATCCGATACACACACAAGGGCAGAGTAACAAAGCTCAATCCCCTTGAAGGCTCCTTGACATAATCCAAGGTTTACCAACAAGTGACCCCAGGCTCCTCGACAATGGTCAATCCGAGGTTTACCGTTTTTAATACGTGTATATCTGCTATCGTTCCCAATGAGGAAGGATTGATTACCTCACTAGTTCAGATATGATCTCGTGCTTGACTCCTTTAGGAGGAGCTTCCCAGAGCATACATGCAACAATTGGAATTTTTCCTACCGCAAGATCGACTACTTGTTTGTTTTACTGTCTTGGAGAGTTAACTAAAACCTATTCCAAGACACTAGCCTAAGCTAGATTGGTGGAAAGAGCCCTAAAAATGTAAAAATTACTAGATGAATTTTAATTAAGCGTTGTGTTATTTAGGTTGTTATTACTCAAAAGGGTAAATGGATATGAAACCAATGGTGTTATGACCCGACCCAAAACTGAATGCAATCGAATATGATAATGTAATATTTTCAATTCGATGAATCCTAACTAAAGTAAGGAGAGAGTTTCCATTCACTTCCAACAATGCAAAAAATTGATCACTAAGAGAAAATATAACAAATTCTCTAATGCACTAATTTCATCAAGAAAAATTAATGCAAATCAATTCCAAAACAGTTTTTTTATTTTTATTTTTGTGTGTTAAAAACAAGCATAAAAATATGTAAATTCAAATCAAAGAAAATTGATCTAAATCTACGATTGATTTTTCAGAATGTAAACTATGCAATTGTAATCTATGCACAATTCACTTGAAAAGTATGCAAATGTAATCTATGCACATTTTTCATTCATATTCTGAAAATGAGAATTCTAATTATGCAAATGTAATCTATGCAAGAGAATTCTCAAACACAAGATGATTCTAATGTAATCTAAGAACCAATCAAGTACAAGTCAAGAAAATTGGGTGAGAGTTCCAAAGATCAAAAAATAAAAACACTCAAAGGCAATTAACACTCATACACAATTTAACCCCCCCAGCGAATGAGGGGGAAATTTTTTTTTGCAAAATTGTGAAAATACTGAGACAAACCTCCAAGTAATGACCAAAGGAAATAAAATTAGGAATTTCTCAAAAAGAGACTCAAAACACCCAATTAACTTAATGGAGATTGATGAGATGAAGAATTTGCTGAAAGAAACTCATAAACAAGGCTTTTTGACAGAAAAATAAAGATCTAGGTAGACTAAAAGCCGTAAATAAAACCTAAACCTAACTGGACGAAAACATTTTAGGTTTCTCAAAAATTTTGACAGGGTCCGCAGGCTTCCAGTAGAACCAGATGCAATACCGCTCTATGTACTAAAGGAAAGATGTGGAGAGGTCCGCACTGTCTGTAAAAAGAAAGTGTGGTTCCCTGTAAACTTCAAAAAAACCAAAAAGAATCCAGATCCTAAAAACTACCCAATCCCACACACATTAAGCAAAAACCAGAAACAGGGATAAGTTTCTCAAGTCAAAGAAAAAGGCAAAGCAAAAACCAAATTCCAATCCCCAGTATGGTCGCCAATTTGTTGGCCAGATAAATCGTTCATGCGAACAAGACCGATCTCCCTAGTATCAACAGATATCTAGCAACAAGCAGGACAAGCAAATCTATCTTTCTCTAAATATATTACGATTCATTAATAAAAACTAAGAGGTGTTTTAGACCCTACCTTAAGTCCAACGCTAGTTTGTGGCAGCCACGCTTTGACCGTCCGAAAGAGTTTCCTTTTGAGAACCTACAATCACAAACAAGCACACATCAAATAACACCTACATAGCTAATATAATAAATCATATTCATCATGGTGATCAAGGAATCCATGAAATAAACCATAAAACACAACTTATTGAGAAAAATAAACTTGATTGTATTAACTTTGAAAATAGAAGAACTTTACAACCTTTGGTGCCTTGATGTTGTACAAGCTCCTCCCAGGGTCCAAAACAGGAATCTTCTCTATTTTGACAAGCCTCACACTCTTCCAAATGAGATCAACAAGGTATGTAATCTTTCCTCACAAAAACTCAAATAGGAAGACTAAGTTCCAGCAGCATTTCACCTCAAAAATCTTTAGCTTTCAACCTGCCAGTAACCAACCTAATGCTTCATTTTATAGTGCAAAGGAAAGAGGTTACAGGTCCACCTATGAAGGGATAGAGTCCTCCTTCAAAGGGATAAGCTCCTCACATCAAGGGGTTAGCTCCTTAAGGTATGGGATGCATGAACCTTAAAGGAGCGAACTTGCCACCTCAAGATTCCTTCTAGAAGCTTCCAGAAATGACTATAAGTGAGTTTTTAAGAATGTACTTGCGCCTTTTTGAATTTTACAGGGTTCCGCAACCATTACACAGAGACAGAGCGGTCAGGTACGCAGGGGACATGACCAGTAGGTGCGGGAC
Organism: Pinus tabuliformis; assembly: GCA_031772625.1. NCBI lineage: Eukaryota > Viridiplantae > Streptophyta > Pinopsida > Pinales > Pinaceae > Pinus > Pinus tabuliformis. The sequence goes on along the minus strand of CM062806.1, from coordinate 956,284,552 downwards.
CGCAGGTAATGCTAAGAGTAAGTGCGGGACCGGAGTTTTAGAGACTTTTAAGGGCTTTCTCTTATTTTCAAGGCTTGACATGAAGAACTGAGGTTTAAGACTTGCAAAGGAGGAAAGTATGAGTGGTGATAGACTCACACCGATTGCAGAATGTCATGGTGACAATATTTTGTGCAACACTAGCAGTGGAACCATTTGTTGGCTTTAGGGGCTTAGGCCCAAGTTCAGATTTAGCTGCGCTAACCAAAAAAACCCTATACCATCTACCCTTTTGGCAATAGCCTGCTCGTGCAGACCGCAGTCTCACCCGAGGAGATATTGGGGGATGCTAGAACCAAGTTTCTGCATCTAGAGGGACTATGCAGTGAGGTTTTTAACAGTTTAGAGCTTAATCCAACCTTTGCGAACCACGGACCTTATTGTTACAGTCGTAAAGTGTTTCCTACTTAACCAATTTGCAAACTGCGAGAAACTAGACTAACAGGCATTATTCATCATATAAAATAGTATCTGAACATTCATGTTGTAATCCCAGAAGAAATATATAAAACAAACCATAAACAAGCTCAACACAGAAACTATGCAAACACAGATTTATTATCAAAATTATTCTTTATTAGCCAAGTCTTTCCAGATACAATCTTTCTGACCCTGCGCACATAGTTGCAAGGGCCTGTGCACTCAACTGCAAACTTATGAAGGTCTCCACGCACACAGTTATAGGAGCCTTCCCCTTCACCTGACTACATAAAGATCTCAAAAAAATAAACTCAAATATATTCCATCATTCTATTCATTATATGCCTTAGACTTGTTAAAACATCCCTTTATATATGTTTTTACCCTTACAATACCATGGTTCACAAACCATGGGCAGAACTCAAAATCCTCTAGGTAATCCCATCCTTTTACAAAAGAAGGGGTTTTGACCCGTCCTAAAGCCCCTTTGACTCTTATAACCCTGCGCTAATCATGCTTCTCTCCTCAAAATGTGGAGTCTTTACATGACTCAAACAAAACTTAGACCTAGGGGATCCCTACCCAACAACAAGAGCTCTAATGACATAAACATAGTCACACCCAAGGAGTAAATTAAAATCCAAAGGGTCTTGGACTACCATCACATCGATATGGATAGTCTTTCCTCCAAAGGTAATAAGCAACTTAGGAAGGATCCCTAACGATTGACTAGTTCCTCTTTTAAAAGCCAAAAAAAATTGGGTAACGGGCACAATTTGTGGAGAACCTAAAGCTTTTCAAGCAGTTGAGGAAATAATACTAACAGATGTGCCTTGATCAATAATTGTGCCAGGTATGACCACATTGTAAGCCTATACTATGCTCTGGAAGGGCATGTAAGGAGGAAGACGATATCTTGTCAGTCGACTCCAATCAAAGGAAGTGACCATACTACTTAGAGGGGGTGTCATGGGAACGAGAGAACCACACCCTTGTGCTATGGGAATGGAGGGATTTCCTCCCTATGCCATTGGAATGGGAGGACTTCCCCCCAATTCATTGGAATCCGAAGAAACGAGAAGAACCTGAGCAATATGAGACTCACTCTCTACAAGAACGGTACGATCGAATGAAGGTGGAATCGGGTCAACCATTTTCTCAACCAATAGTTTATCAGAAACAGACCCATGGGATTCACATTCAAAGAGAGTGGAATTGGCTAGAGACGGATTCTAGTCAGTCACTTCATCAACTAGTGGAGGATTGGGAGATATATTCTGGTAACCAGCTGGAAGTTGTGGTTGAGAAGCTATAATATTTTCCAACACTTTTGAGGCTTCATCCATATAAGAACAAAGGTGAATAGGATGATTCTCTTCACATAACTTATAGGTAAATTGGACTTTACCCTTTTTCCCATGGACCTTACTATCACTAGTTAAGTGTTTTTCACCAGCATGATCTCTAGAAGCTTACGACAAAGGCCGATGTGAGCTTTTGGACCACACTTATAATACCTTGGGAATACCAGGACATTCTCTAACAAGGTGGTCACCCTTATAAAGCATGCAATGGAATTTAACTTTACAGGGCTGATTGGAATATTTCTCCATACTAGTTGCATCTGTAGCAATGGTTTCTTTGTTGTCCCCCCACTTATTTTTCTTCTTCTTAATCTTCCATTTCTTCTTCTTCTTATCCACCTAATTACTAAGATTGAGGATTTCACCAGACGAAGAGGAAGAAGACCAAACAGGCAAAGAAGGCAAAGGGTCAACTTTAGGATCAACTTGAGGTTGATGTTGTTCAGGTGGAGGAGAACTTGGTTGAGAAGCAGTTTGGACATTCGAAACCATAGGAGTTGAAAACAACCAAACTGGAAAACCAATGGTAAATCTAAGAAGGGACAACATTTCCATATAAGGAGCACCAATATTTCCAAAAGAAGGAAAAGGACCAGGATTCTCGTCATAGGGGTTTCCTTCACTGGTGAACTCAGGAACCGTTGTCATTAGTCTCAACCTAATATCTACTAAGGAGTTGTTCCATGAAGAGGATTTTGTTCCACAGTCAATTAATTGATTTTAGAAATTAAAGACACAAACAAAACAAAGGGGTAACTAGGCATAAAGGTTTACCAAGCAACCGTGAACTGCAATATACACCTTGGTGAACCAAGGACTTAATGTACAACAGCTAATCTCCCCAAATGTTATGTTCATTGTATCACGGTATATAAGGCGACAAACTCAATTAACTATGGATGTATAGAAACCGATTGGGGACTCCTAAAATATACCTGACGGTACCTGGGAGTGTAGTCCATAATAGTGATGTCTAATGCATAACTGTTCGATGAGAGCATTCCCATATACTTTACATGCATGGAGCGCCACCAATATACTTGAAGGTACATGGAGTACGATCCTATACACTCACATACGTGGAACAGGATTCACCCCCGGGATGCAGCATTGGCAAACAACGGCATATCCTATGTTTAACGACACCAGAAAACGTCTCTAGGCTAGACCTCTAAGTGTTTGTGTTAAGTTTCAAATTCTCCTTAAGTTACTTGAGATGAATTTTAAAGTTGATCTTTAATTATATTTCAGTTTCAAGGCTCAAAACTCGATGTCACCTGAACATGCCTATAATGAAACTATTATGAAAAATATAAATCCTTTATCTTTCAATGAAAATATAACTAAGGAAGGGAAGAAACAATCAAGATGAAGCACATAATATGCAGCAAACAATATGCAAGATGCAATTTCCTTTCCGATGCAACTCTTCCTATGCTAATGCACATGCAAAACCCTAAATGTCGATGCAAAATTTTTCTTTTCACCACACTTAATTTTGGAAATGAAGAAAGTAGCTAAAAAAGTTCAATTACTGATTCAATTACACTTTTTAGAACGAGGACTACAACAACAATTCACCTAAGCAATCAACAATCAAATGAAATCAGTTTGCAAGTGACCAAATGATAAGAACAAAGAAAAACCAAAACCAAAACCAATTCTTACCAAAGGAAAACAATACAATTGAAAATCAAATGGAGGCTTTAGAGAGACCACAAGGCACTCAAGACTCAGGGAAGTTCAGCTGGAAGTAGACCGACCAAAGAGAGGCTTAAGAACCAATGCAAAATTTATGCAAAAATAGGGACCAATGCTGGTGCATAGTGGTACAGGGTGAGGTGGCGAAGGTGAGGTGCAATGCTCTTTCAAAGGCACAGGGGTGTGTTGGGCCTGGGAAAGAGGATTCGAGTATAAAAATTACAAAATTGGCTCAATGAAATCACTTCGAGGTATGTTCTTGGTTGGAAAATATAATAAAGGTCTGTCAAGGAGGTAATCAAACACAATGGATAAGGACACCACCAAGGGAATACTTCAATCTCCCCAATATGGTCATCAATTTGTTATATGAGATTTACGATTGCGGACAAAAGTATCTCCCCTAGGTTGGTGGCTAAACTAGAAAAACATAGAGACAAGGAACACAATTATTTTCCTTAAATTAAATAGATGACAAAGTGAGGCATACCTGGAATCCTTCGCATAGTTTTCTTCTTCTTTATCTTGGAAGCTCCAATTCCAGCTATAAATGCAAAAATTAGAGTCTTCACAGTCAGATAACACAATCCAAGAAACTACGAGATCTATGTAGTATCATCTAAGTACTTCATTCAATATATCAACATGGTATTGAAATAAGTGAAATAACAACATCACATATAGGAAAACAATGAATTATTTGCATTAATATAAATTAAAGGAGATTACAACCATAAGTAGTAGTTGATCTTGTAGAAGAGCTCCTCCAAGTTGTTTACTTGTCCTTTCCTTTTCACAATATGCACCTCCAATCACCCTAAGTGCATGAGATGATGACCACTCACTACAGCAGCATAATTACTCTCCAAAATCCAACCCCCAACCACATAGAAGGCTAGGAATATATAGAGAAATAGGGGAAATTGCAAGTTCTTATCCAATTACTAATCTAGGGTAAGAGATCCACATTTTATGGAGGGATAGGATCAAAGGATAAGTGGTGGAAACTCCAAAGTAGGGAAGGATAGGATCTGAATGTTTTATCCAAGGTAAGTAGTTGAAACAACTTCTAGAAACTCCTAGAAGGGGAAGCTTCCAGAATCCCTATCATTCTCTTGGATATCTAAAACCAACGCAGGTGCAAAGGGGAGCAATCTGTTGGTGACCAACGCATGCCACAATGGAGAAACATGTAGGTGAACGCACCCCAGTAGGCTTACAGGGAGCGTTGGTCCTCAAACTGGCTCAAATGATTCAGTATAGGGATGAAATTATGGGGGATGAAGGGAACATGCTTAAGGCTTTGTGCAAGATGGTGACAAGGGGGAATAGGATGTTGATTGATCCCATTAGGAGGCTCACTGATCATATGTGACAAAATGGCCTAAAACATGGAGTACTAAATATCAATGATTATATTTCTATTTATTGTGCACTAGGAGCACATAAAGTAGGGTCTCAAATCCTTTTTATAAGCATCACAATTCTGGCAATAAAAATCCTTTTTTTCACAATCTCCAAAGTTTCTGGATTAGCTTCATTACATAAGGCTTCATGACCAGCTATATTCTTAGTAGTAGAAAATCCGAAACATATGGTTCATGACTGGTGCACTGTGATCTTAGGTAACATGAAGATCTAGGTGATATCATGCAAACAGGGTAAAACCAAAAATTTTCATTATGGCATATACTTTGCTCATTTTTCTTTGAGTGAATCCCAACATTGCGTCCATGTGTAACACCCCCCATCAACAATCCAAGAGATCCTCAGATAGCCAGGTGGGTAGATTTGATGGGAAGACTTGGAGGATTCCATGTCACTCTGGTTGTTTTTTATGACGATTTCTTCCAATGGTGGGAGGAATAAGTCATATGTATAGAATAGTACCCCTATTTAGGGCTACATTTCCAAGGAGACCCAAACCTAGCACTTCCTAAAGATGTTACATGAAGTGGGATTGGTAATAAAAAAAATATTTTTTTATTATATTTCATTTTTTAATTTTTTAAAGATATTCTCAAGAAATTAAAGTATTTTTTCATGGAACAAATGTACTCACAAAATTTAATGGTAATGTTGCAGATATTGGACTAACAAGTTTTGAAGGTCTATAAGGCACATGTGCCATGGTAGAAAAGTGATAGGCACAACAACTGAGTTCGCGAGGTTCCTCTAATCTATTTAGAGTAAGTTGGAGAGTCTGACTTGTCAAGCTCCAATGGTAGCAGTAGAGGATCTACCAAAGGTTGTACAAATGCGCATGGTAGGAGTACCATGAGATTGGATGCAACTCCTCCAGCGAGTGGCGAATGCCATCGTCCATTACTGTGACACGCATCCAAGTCAAGGCCCCCAAAATTAGATATTTTATGATTATACTGATCAAATAGAGGCATCATTAATCATAAGCCCTATTTTTGTAGGACATTTTTCCACATTTTGTACAATTTTGAACATTATCTATCTATATATATAGTGATTTTGAGATGATTTGATCATATATACAAATGTCATGATGTTTTATTTTAATGTCATGAATGATTAATATGTTAATCTAATACATGGTTTGCTATAAAATCAACAAATGGATTATCTGATCATGGAATATGAATGTACATTATAAAATTAAATGATCATTCAATTAATATCACTCTCAGAAATTATCGATGTAACAAAGGATCTCTCACATGATAAGAATTATTTAATTGAGACACCACTAGTTGTGAGTCTAGGTATACTACTAACGATTGAATATCATGAGATATTTCTTCTGAAAGTAATTCAATAATAACATTGTATTTTTCCATATTATTAGAAGCAATACCGATACATATGACATCGATGACTAACAACTAACTACATGGATAATAACTTACCCAAGATTTAGAACTTAAGTTCCTAGTGTGTTGACTAGCACCATATGTAAACCCTAAGTACATTAGATCACCCATTGATACTTTCCAAAGAAGATCGAAAACACCATTAACTCCACCAAGAAACCCATAGATAGAACATAAAAAACTATTTAAAATATTTACAAAACAAAGCAGATGCTTAGGAAATAGCCTAAGCATAATACTTCTTGAGATAGATCTCGTTCTTTGGCTCAGATAACATGTTTCCTTTGAAATCAACCAATTTGTAAGCACCCTTCTTCAAGACATGTTTAACAATATAAGGACCATACCGCATAGGTTTAAACTTGCTTTCCCCAAGGTGTCCTTATCTTGGTCATAGAACTGTTGAAAATAGCAACAAGAAATGATAAAAATAGAATCCAGAATATTCCAATTTTATTTTGTCTTTGAATTAAAATTGTGAATTAAATTCGAATTTAGTCTCACTAGCTGCTTAAAAAATAATTAATTAATTCATCTTGAGTTAATTAGTTGGAGAAATTCAAGCTAGAAGTATTTCTGTAGTCATGCAACAGTTATACCTTAAATTAAGGAGATTATCCCTTAATTAAGGAGATAAGATTGAGTTATATTTGAGTTGTAATTAGTTAGCTCAGTTTACTGAGTTAAGTCCTATTAAGTTAGTTCCATATTGTTTGAGGAACTAATTGTGAGTTATCAGTCAGTTGATTCATGCATGCACTCAACTAGTGTACTCCAGATAACTAAAGATTCCCTCATCAGAAACTCATGCATTTCTATTCATAGAAAGACCCAGTTGAGCTAAATGTCAAGGATATGTTACTATCAGTTGCATGTGTTTTCCTATAAAGGAAACTCATCCGTGTAGTTAAGGGAAGGTTCCTTGAGGATTCCGCAATTCTGACAGTGTGTTAGAGCAGTGTGTGAGAGCAGCGTTACACTAGGTGAAGGAGATCATCCCAGAGGTAACTACGCAAGGAAATAGGAGCTTGGAGGGTAGAGGAGAAGGCTTGTGAGAAGCCAAGTTTTCCTATGAGTATCCAGGAGGATTGTACTGAGAGCTAACTAGCTGTGAGAGCTAAGACTTTGTGTAATTCTGATATATTTCCACCTTGTATGATAATACAGATAGTGGGGTTTTTAGCTGAGGATTTCCCATGAGTATTTTCTATGTTTCATGTGCATTGATTCTTCTTCTAGTTATATGTGTTTAGGTTGATCTTGCTCAATCTTTAAGCTTCCGCAAATTGATAGTAGAAGTATATTATAGTATTTTTTTTGGTATATTGCATTATCAGGTTAATCTATAGTCAGATTTTCTACAGAGATCTCAAAGGGATATTTGCAGAGAATTTGCAGAATTTCTACATGGTATCAGAGGTAGTTTATCTAGAGAGAAATTTCTACATGGTATCAGAGCCAAGTTTATCGAAGTTGTGAACAGTATACGGAGAAGAGAATTCGAAGTTTGAAGTTCAAGGTTGCAGGTACAAATCGAATTCTTATCATACTTCAAGGTTGGCCAATGGTGTTCTATGGCTTGAGACTCGAGTATGCCTTTGAAGGCAGCTCAAATTACATAGCATGGAAAGATTGCATGGAGGTTGTATTAGAAGACAACGGCTTGAAGGTCTCATTGATCAAGAAAAAGCTAGGTTCAACTAATGCACAAGAGTTGGCTGAGTGGAAGAAGTGTGTGGCGAGGGCGAGACGGATCATCCTTAAGGGAGTTCAAGACCATATTGTCTCGAGTCTCCATGGGAAGGATACTCCATATTCAATGTGGAAGACATTGAAGGACTTCTACCAAAACAGTAGCGACTAGAGGAAATTGGCACTCAAGGATAAGCTTCAAAGAATCAAGATGGTGAACGGCGATACTATTTCCACATATCTGAACAATCTAACCACCTGTAGAGATGAGCTTGGAAGTGTGGGAATAACTACTATCGATGATGATATGGTGAGCCTCGCTCTCCTTGGCCTTCCAAAGAGCTGGAATAGGTACCAGGACTCTGTGAATGGAAGGGAGAAACTGTCGGATTGGGAATGACTATGGTTAGATCTCATGCAGGAGGAGATCAGGAGGAGCACACGAGATGGTTCTTCATCCAAGGATGATGATGAAGAAAATCTAGCCTTAGCGAGTAAGGCAAGGAAAGGAAAGGGGAAGATGTCCCATTCCGAATCGAATTCTTCTGATGGAGGGAAGAAGGGTGACAAGTCTAAAGTGAGATGCTTTAGTTGTCACGAGATGGGTCATTATGTGACTAATTGCCCATCAAAGAAGTCCAAGAAGGGAACCTCGGATGGATTGGAAGGTGAGGCATTATCCTCTCAGTTCGAAATGGACTTCACCCTCATTGCATGCATGGTGTCATCGATGATGGGTTGTGGTTGGTATCTTGAAAGTGGAGCCTCATTCCACATGACCAGTGATAAAAGTTTATTCAGTGCCTTGGAGGAAAAATACCTCAATATGCACATAGAGATGGGTGACGATGAAAGGTTTAGTGTTTCAGGAGTGGGCATGGTTGCTTTTTAGAGGGAGAATGGAGCTCCTATCACCCTGACCGATGTGAAGTATGTGCCTAGACTGAAGAAGAACTTGGTATCAGTTGCGATGTTGGAGGAAAAAGGCTACAATGTTGTTTTTAGTAAGGGAAAGGTTTTCCTTAGACACATCACCATGAGACAAGTGAAGCAAATCAGTTCACGAGTCAAGAACCCATATGCTCTTGAGGTTCAAAATGCATGCACAGCCTTGAGGAGCAAGGCAAATGTTAGAGACTTGGTGGTTAACAGGGAGAGTAAATTACCTCTCAACATGCAGTCCCAGAAGAAGTCTTAGACAATTGTGGAGGAGCCACAATTAGAGTCAGCAGAGGGATCACATGCAGCCATACCTCCGGGTGTAAGGTGGGGCGATGTGAAGTGATAGTCCCAAGAAGGCTGAAATTGGGCAGGGTCCATTGAGAAGTTTTATCTCATGGATCATATCTTGCTATGGGAGCCCAAAGTACATAGTAGCGGGAGGAATCAGAGGGATTGATGCAGTCAGAGATTAAAGTGACAGAGGCTAGATCAGTCAAATACTGAAGAGCGCACAGAAGGATTGGCAACAGTGCAGAAAGGCAGAGTCAGCCGAAGCGCAGAGTTTTTAGTTGATGGATGCAATAGCAGTCAGAGACTTTGATGACATATGCATCATACTGATTCAGGTTGGATGTTTTTTTTGTTTATCAAGTTGCTGGAGCAAAAACACTAGAGAGAAGTGTTGCATGCAGAACATTCCAAACGTTCAGGATCGGGATCGATTTGAATTCCTTTCTTGTTGAGAGGGAGTGTTGAAAATAGCGACAAGAAATTATAAAAATAGATACTAGAATATTCCAATTTTAATTTGTCCTTAAATTAAAATTGTGAATTAAATTCGAATTTTGTCTCACCAGCTGCTTAAAAAATAATTAATTAATTCATCTTGAGTTAATTAGTTGGAGAAATTCAAGTTAGAAGTCTTTTTGCAGTCATGCAACAGTTATCCATTAAATTAAGGAGATTATCCCTTAATTAAGGAAATAAGATTGAGTTATATTTGAGTTGTAATAAGTTAGCTCATTTTACTGAGTTAAGTCCAGTTAAATTAGTTCCAAACTATTTGAGGAACTAATTGTGATTTATCGGTCAGTTGATGCATGCATGCACTCAACCAGTGTACTCCAGATAATTGAAGATTCCCTTATCAGAAACTCATGCATGTCTATTTAGAGAAATACCCAGTTGAGCTAAATGTCAAGAACAGGTTACTATCAGTTGCATGTGTTTTCCTATAAGGGAAACTCATCCATGTAGTCAACGGAAGGTTCCTTGAGGATAGCGTAGTTCTGACAGTGTGTGAGAGAAGTGTTACACTGGGTGAAGGAGATCATCTCAAAGGTAACTGTGCAAGGAAATATGAGCTTGGAGGGTAGATGAGAAGGCTTGTGAGAAGCCAAGTTTGCCTATGAGTATCCAGGAGGATTGTACTGAGAGTTGACTAGCTGTAAGAGCTAAGGCTTTGTGTAATTCTGATATATTTCCACCTTGTATAATAATACAGATAGTAGGGCTTTTAGCTGAGGTTTTCCCCTGAGTATTTTTTGTATTTCATGTGCTTTGATTCTTCTTTTGGTTATATGTGTTCAGCTTGATCTTGCTCAATATTTAAGCTTCCGCAAATTGATAGTAGAAGTAGATTATAGTATTTTGCTTTGGTATATTGCATTATCAGGTTAATCTACAGTCAGATTTTCTACAGAGATCTCAGAGGGATATTTGTAGAGAATTTGCATAATTTCTACATGGTATCAGAGGTAGCTGATCTATAGAGAAATTTCTACAAGAACAAGACAAGGTCACCTTTAGATAAAACCCTAGAGAATACAAACTTATCATATTATTCTTTAACTCTCTTTTTCTTGGCCCCATTTGTTGTAGTGACATCTCGACACTGCTCATCAAGATGTTCTAAGTGAACAAGACTTTCTTCTAAGCTTGACGTGTCAGGAAGAAGTTGGATTTCTAAATTAAGGGATGGAATCTGACATTTTATCAGAAGGACTAACTCCATACCATATAATAACTGAAGTGGAGTAAACCCTGTGGTAGTTTTGACAGTCATTCAGTATGCCCATAAAGCAGGATATAACATGATGTGCCAATTAGAATTAGCCTAATTAATTATCCTTTGTAGTATCATGCTAAGGTATTTATTAACTACGTCAACTTGCCTATTAGCCTAAGGATAATAAGGAGAGGAGTGGTCCTACCTAAATCCCAATTTAGAAGCTAATTCAAACATCATCTTATTCTCAAAGTGACTACTATGATTAGTGACAGTCTCTTTAACGATACCAAAATGTGAAATGACTTGATTAAAAAGGAAAAGTGCCATTGTCTTACCATAATTATTAAAAGTAGGCATATATTTGATCCACTTAGTAAAGTAGTCAATTGTCACAATAATATATTGATGCCCCTTACCAAGGCCAAGTGACTGGTTGTGAAGTCTATTCCCCATTTAGTAAATGGACCAATGATAAGAACAAGAACATATGGGGTTGGATGAGTGCACATTTTCCGAGTATACACTTGACAAGGGTGTCTTTGTTTTACCTCTTCAATACAATCTTTGAAAATCAAAGGACAAAAATACCCTGCACGGAAGATTTTTTGGGTTGTCACCTTCCCAGATAGATGATCGCCACAAGCCCCGTTGTGACAACCATTCAAAACTAACTCAGTCTCTTACAAGGTTAAACAACGTCATAGGAATTATTTAACCCCATGACATTATAAGGTATTGCCAATAATTAATAATTCTTAGAGAGATGACATAAATTTCAACACTCATGTCTTGTGAGGAGATCAAAAATAGGTGCCCGTTAGGAAATTACTCATCATAGTTAGAATCTCGGTCATAGGGAAATTTTGAAATCAATTTTGAGAAAGCCAAGGATTTCTTTGATTTTGTCGACATAAACTCAAGATTAAATTCTTTCAAAATCACAATATGATTGTTTTATTTTCCCCTAATCACTTACCTACTGAGAAAAAATTTAAAAGGATTGAAATCATCAACTACAATGGATTTCCTTAACAAAATATAATGATGGATTCGTTGCACAGCTTGAACTGCTACCATAGCAAATTTCTCAACATGAGGATATCTAAGTTCAAGTCTTGCCAAGCCATGACTTAGGTAATAGATAACATGTTCTTTAAAGGCATTGTCTTCCTGTGACATAAACATACCAATGGTAGATTCTGGTGTCGCAAGATATAAAAGGAAATATATGCTATAATCAGGTGGATTGAGTAAAGGAGCAGAGGTTAATGCTTTCTTCAAAGCATCAAAAGAGAATTGAGTGAATTTGTCCCAAATGAATGGAACTCCTTTCTTAAGTAAACACATAAAACCTTTGGTTATCTTGACATCATTTACGATAAATCTCTGTAAAAAATTATCTTTACCTTGGGGAGTTTGAAGTTGGCATATATTATATGGGGGATGAAATTGAAGTACTGCCTCAACCTTGAAGGGGTCAACCCCAATCCCTTCATTAGAAATGATAAATCCCAAGAATTTACTCAATGTGATATCGAATATGAACTTATGAGGATTCAACTAGATTTTATAATGAGAACATCTTTTAGAAATAAGGTGAAGATGGTTTGGATTTTCCACTCTTTTCTGAGAGCGAGCAATTATATCATCCAAATAAGCTTCTATAATAGTTTTGATGTCATGGAAATCATAAGACATGTCCCGTTAAAAGGTAGCTCCAACATTTTTTAGGCCAAAAGGAATTTTCCTATATGCAAACGTACCCCAAGGACAAATAAATGTTGTCTTATATTGATCTTTAGGATGAATTGTATTTTGATTATATCCAAAGAATCCATCCATGAAGGAGAAAATCTCATTTATGGCACACTCATCAATATTTTTTTCTATAAATGGAGTGGGGACATGATCTTTTAGATAATCTTTATTCAGGTCCCTAAAATCGATGCATACACATTTCATTCCTTGTTCCTTGTCAACTGGAACGTGATTTGAAACCCATTTTGTAAGAGGTGTTGAATTTGTAACTATGTTTGATATTCATAAATTACTTTTGGTCACTTGATGTAATTATATGTATCATTGTAAAGAAGATTTATAAACTCTTGAGTCAAAGGAAAATTTATTTTGAGTCAAAGTCCCATTGCGACTTTTAAAAGATGTAAATTTGAATTTTTGAAATGAAATTTTTGGCTCCAGAAGTGACAATTCAAATTCCATCTAAGTCAATTTTTCCTGTGCCAAGATACATGTCCATCCACCCTAGACAAACTATTATATAAAGGCTGCTTGGGCTCCTCATTTGGTAAAAATTTGCATTCCTCTCTCAAGATATTTTTTGGGAAAGTGAGTGAAGGACAAGAAGGACAAAGAAGAAGGTTGAATTTTCTCTTTCCTACCTCTCGCTAGAAACTTGAAGGTGTGAAGGAGTCTCTCTCTCTGTGATTCACAGTTTCTAAGGAAACTTTTGCAAGGGGACAAAAAATTTATGGGTTACTGGGGAAACTTCTATAAGGCCAAAATTCTGGGCATCTGGCCATTTCAGGGGGGCTGAAATTTTGGAAGTTCAGGATCAAGAGAAAAGTATAGGATCGGTTTGGGTGACTTGACTTGTAGGAGAATACCAAGTTTGACCATAGTTCTAGGTTTGTCTCTCATTGAACAAGAAGGTTTTCTCTACTTAAAAGGTTGTTTGGTTTTTCCCCATAGTGATTTTTCCCATAGTAAATCTTATCTCTCTTTTGTGTATTGTGATCTCTACTATTCTACTATTCTTTACTGTTGAATTTATGAAGTATAATTGTTAAATGATATATTGGAATAACTTAAAATAATATCTACATCAAAATTAATTATCATAATTTTAGAAATATTGTGCTAACCCTAATTGCACTAGAAAATCAATATGGTATTATATATTTGGTGACAGAAGGAAGTTACATTGAGATCACTTTTGCAGAAACCCTATAGAAAAAAAAATTATTAAAGTCCTTTTTGTACATTGGAATCTATGGCTTCCTCCATCAAATCCTAAAACAAGCTAAAGGGAGCATCAAACTTCAGAGCTTTGAAAGTAAGAACAGGTCTTATTATTGCAAAGAACAATGTTGGATATTGAAAGGAAGGACAATTGAACCATATGATGCAATTGGAAAAGAGAAGTTTAAGGAGGACGACATTACTAACATGAGTCTAATAGTGGACTCCATTAGAGATCATATAATTCCCTACATTTCAAAGCATGATACCTCCAAGAAGATGTATGTTTGTCTAATAAATCTCTACACTATCAAGAATGTTGGTCAATCCATGAGTTTGAAGAATGAGCTACGAAATACGAGAATGACTAATGATTACACTATGGATTCATATTGTGTGAGGATTTTGTAAATAAGAGATCAAATTCAAGCTATTGGAGAATCAATTCCTGATCGAGAACTTGTGACTACAACACTCAATGGTCTCCCTAGATCATGGGATGCATTTGCAACAGGAATAAGCATTTAGAAATAATCTACTTCATTTGAACAATTATGGACATCCTATGCTCAAGAAGAACAAATATTGATGACTAGAGATCATCAAGATGAAAAATTTCAAGCCCTTGCATCCTGCTTCAAGAATAAGGGAAAGAAGAAGTTTGGACCTCAACATTAGAATTCAGGAAAGGGATCTTCTTTCTCTAAGACGAAGAAATACTTATCTAAGATACAATGCTATGGTTGTGAAGAATATGGAAATTTCAAGAGATATTGTACTAATATGGCTAACAATAAAATAAAGGGAAACAACATGCTTCCACAACACAAGTTGAAGAAGATGAAAAACCAAAGAAGTCCAATGGTGAAAAATATTTCTTCTACTATTATTCTTTAACAAGTTCCTTTGAAAATGATGATGACATGTGGCTAGTAGATAGTGGATCATAAAGACACATGATCAAAGAGTGTGGATATTTCAAGAATGATAGAAAAGAAACTATCTCAAAGGGTAGAATTGGGAGACAATAACAACTATGCAGTCAAAGGAGTTGGAAAGGCATCCATAGATTTGGAATTTGGTAGCAACGTTTATGTCATCAATGTCCTTTATGTACCAGGTTTGAAAAAGAATATTGTTTATGTCGATGGAAAAGTACTTGTGTGGTCAAAGGGCTCAAGTATAGATGATGCTAAGGTTATTGGGATTTATGATGGAAGACTATATGGACTTGTGAGTTAACCAAATCAAGAATAATTACATGAAGAAATATATCCAAGTGAGTTATGGCACCGAGGGTATGTAGATATTCATTTTAGAGCATTGCTTGAATTAAGTGAAATAATGGGAGGGGTTCCTGAACTACAAATAAAGAATGATGGTGTATGTAAAGGCCATGATCTTGGGAATAGCATCAAGAAACCATTTCCAAATAATGACAACATATATAAGGAGGCCTTGGACCTAATTCATTATAATGTATGTGGTCCAATTCCCATAAAATCACTTGGTGGTTTATTATGCTATGTGACATTTATTGATTACTTCTATAAGACATGGATATATCTCTTGAAGATGAAAGATGAATTATTCAACAAGTGCTAGGAATTCAAAGCTAAAGAGGAAAACTTGACAGGTGAAAAGATCAAGATACTCAGATCTAACAATGGAGGAGACTACACCTCAAAGGAGCTTGTTTCTTTCTGCAAGTAGGCTAGGATTAAGAGGCAGCTAATTTTCCCCTATAATCCACAAAAGAATGGTGTAGCATAATGAAAGAATAGATCCATAGAAGAATTTTTCAAGGTCGTGATGCATGATTTGGACTCGCCATTGTACTTATGGGGTGAAGCATCACAAGAAACTATGTAAATTCAAAATTGAAGTCCTCATAGAGTTATAGAAGGTATGATTCCTGAAGAATCATTCTCCAAAAGGAAGCTAGATTTTGGGCACATGAAAATATTTGGTTGTCATGTATATTATCATGTTACCAAGGATAAGAGGAACAAGCTTGAGGCTTTAGGAAAGAAATGAATTTTTTTGGACATAGTAGGTCTTCAAAATCCCATAGAATTTACATTCTAGAATAACGATAAATTGAGGTTAGTTGAGATGTCACCTTCAATGAGAAAGTGGCATATTGGAGGTCAAAGGAAGTATCTATAGATTCCGTGTATGAAGTAAATTAGGAGGCCTTAATAGAGGAGCATTCAAGTTCTACAAAATTTTCCAATAGGTCAGAAGGGCCTCAATAACCAACAAAACCAGCTATAGTTCTAGAGATCAAGAGGAGACTAGCATGGCTTAGATCCACATTGGAAGAGGCGTAAGGAGATAGAGCTCCCAATGGCACATCTAGAGAAGTGAAGAAACTTGAGAGATTCTATACCTATGTAGCTCTCATGAAAAAACTCATTGATGAAGAACTTTCCACATATGAAGAAGTAGCTAGTTAGCATGTATGGAAGGAAGTAATGAATGAGGAGTACCAATCAATCATGAGGAATGACATTTTGGAAATTGTGCCAAGTCCTGAAGGGAAGTTAGTTGTGACTTGCAAGTGGATCTACAAGATAAAGCATGTTGCAAAAAGTAGTATTAAAAAATATAAGGTGATGTTCATAGCTAGAGGATTCTCCTAGAAATAAGGAGAATACTATGATGAGACTTTTGCTCCAGTTTCCAAGTACACCTCCATTAGATCCATCAATCCTCTTCCTATCGTGTTGTGATGGAATTTTCACTAGATGGATGTGAATACTACTTTCCTTAATGGTGTGATTGAGGAAGAGGTGTACATAGAGTAACCTAAATGATTTTAGGTATATAGAAAGGAGCCTCATGTTTGTAGGTTGAAAAAGGCCTTGTATGGACTCAAACAAACTCCAAGATATTGGTATGCTTGTATCGAAAATTATCTTACAAGACTAGGATTTACCAAAGGCAAAGCTTATCCAAACCTTTACTTTAAGTTTGTGAGTAATGCACATGTGATCGTACTATTATATGTTGACTCATTTTTTATAAGTGCCAATCCTCATATCATTTAGTGCAAGAAGCAGATAGCTTTTGAGTTTGACATGAAGGATCTTGGGTTGATGCACTATTACTTGGGATTAGAAGTATGGAAGAAACCAGGTGAAGTATTTCTTGTTCAAGGAAAGTACGTATTAGAGATCCTTTGGAGATTAATTATGATGGATTGCAAATACATGGCAACTCCCATGGTGGTTAACTTGAATAAGTTAAGAGGCTTTGACTCTAGATTGGTAGATCTATAATTGTACCTTTTCTTTAGAGAAAATTGTTCAATTTGAGAACATATATGATAGTGATTATGAATACCTCCCTAGTTAAGAGAGAGTGTTGAATTTGTAACTATGGTCGGTCTTCATAATGCACTTTTGATCACTTTATGTAATTATATATATCAATGTAAATCATATTTATAAATGCTTGAGTCAAAGGAAAATTTATTTTGAGTCAAAGACCCATTGTGTATTTTGGCTCCAAACGTGACAAATCCACTTCCCTCCAAATAAAGTCACCCCTGGCCAAGAGACACATCCATTTACCCTAGATAGACTACTATATAAAGGCAGCTCGAGCTCCTCATTTGGGAAAAAATTTCATTCCTCTCTCAAGATAGTTTCTATACAAGTGATTGAAGGACAAGAAGGAAAAAGAAGGATGAAGAAGAAGGTCAAATTTTCTCTCTCCTATCTCTCTCTAACAACTCGCATGTGTGAAGGAGTCTATCTCTCTCTCTGTGATTCATAGTTTCTAGAGAAACTGTTGCAGGGGGGAAAAAAATTTCTGGGTTATTGGGGCAACTGTTGTAGGGCTGAAATTCTAAGAAAATGGCTATTTTAGGTGAGCCGAAATTATCGAAGTGTGGGATCAAGAGAAAAGTGATGGATTAGTTTGGGTGTCTTGACTTGGAGGAGAAGACTAGGATTGACCATAGGTCTAGGTATTTCTCTCATTGAATAAGAATAATTTCTCTATTGAGAAGGTTGTTGGTTTTTCCTCGTAGTGGGTTTTCCTAGGGTAAATCTTCTCTCTCTTTTGTGCATTGTGATATCTATTGCTCTACTATTTTTTATTGTTGAAATTATTAAGTATAATTTATTAATGATATACTGGAATAAGTTAAAAGAAGATCTACATCAAAATTAATTATCTTAATTTTAGAAATATTGTGCTAACCCTAATTGCACTAGAAAATTAAGAGGAACATGGTAGATGAAGCCTACTTTAAGCAGTTTCTCTAATTATGCCTTAATAACTATTTCTTTCCTATGGTTTATCGGTCGAAGCTTCTATCGTAATAGTTTCACATTTTCGTAAGTCTTAATTTCGTGTTCAAAAATTCTAGGATAAATTCTAGTTATTCCTCATAAGACCAAGCAAATACATTAAAAATATATTTAAATATATCAACATAAACCTTTGCCTCTTCATGGGAACAATCAACTCCTATGAAGAAATTTTACATAACATTGGGATTCTTGGAAATTTTCACAAGAATAATTTGTGAGATATTAGTCGTTTTTCATTCGACAAAAATATGTGTTGGGGCCAAAGGTTTTAAAATCCTTTGAGAGTTTCCATAAGAAGTGGAAAAATACAAAATTAACTTAACATTTTTCAAGTCATGGAGAAAATAAGACTAATTATTCAAATCATCCCATGGCCTTTCTACACATGTCATTGCTTCTAGAATCACCTCTTTAGATGGTAAAACAATATCGAGACAATCCATAGCCATAGTCAAGTCAGTTGCCCAAATAGGAACCACATCATTTTCCAAATCTTCTGATGAAACAGAGATTGGGTTTGTGCTTGTAGCATTACTAACAATAGTTTGATATGTAATTTCAACTGCAGACATGGGATAATCCATTCCAACAATTTTCCCCTCTTCCAATGTGGTAGTAGAAGGAGGAAAAGTCCAAGGATCTTCAAAATAATTAGTTCTAAAAGACCATTATTGAGGGGCCACCCTAGTTGTTGAAGAAATTACATCGATGTGTAATATCAAAGGTGGAAGATCAAAATTACCCATCAATGAGGAATACATCCCAACCCCCAAATTCTCAATAGGTTATTGAGAATTATTAACCAATAGGATAGTAGAGTCAGAAGATGCATTAGGGTAATTGGGAGAATAGGACAACTGATCAATAGTAACTATTCTCCCATCATGAGGAAAACATGATATGTGAAATAAATATGAGACAAAATATTGCATTGCGTAGACCCAATTCCGACCTAACAAAAGGTTATAATCCAAATTAGCATCAACTATTTCTACTTCCATGTTGACTACCTTGCCCCCAACTCTAACCGAGAAGGAAGGAAAAATCCCATGAAGCCTATGAGAGTGTCCATCAAATGAAGTTAAAAGAGTTGGAGAGGGAACTGATTCAAGAGAACCAATTTCTTTCCAACGTGACATAGGCATTACACATGTGGAATGTCCTTCAGCAGCGATGATATAGAATATAATCTTCTTTCGATATGTATATTTAATTTGAAAATCTACATGATGAGGAGTATTAGTTTGACACTTGAAGTATCAAACATAATTTGTAGAGAATTAGTTGGGTCAACTGCTTTAGTTTTAGTGAGTAAAACACTCCTTTGTGTTGGGCACGACTAGAGCACCTCCAACACTAATATAGCACATGGACTCTGAGCTAAATCCTCGACAATAGAATAGTTCTAAGAAGCCCTAGTGTTTGGATTAAAAGCCGAGCATTTTGAGGAGCCTTTGGGCAACTGAGGTATAGACTCAAAAACAAGCCTCTCTATATGAAGAGGTTCTTGAGTATCGAAAGCAGTTTTAGCCTTAGAGGGTTCTAGTTCTCCATAATCATGAGCTCTAGTTGATATGCCAACATAAGCCTTAAGCATATATATATATCTATATATATATATATATATATATATATATATATATATATATATATATATATATATATATATATATATATATATATATATATATATATATATATATATATATATATATATATATATATATATATATTCGATGGAGATTCCCCTTCTAAGTAGGTGCCCTTTGAAGGGGTTCCAACATTAGTATTCACGCTAGTAAGTAATTGTTTCCCTTAGGGAAAAGGATTGTTAAGCACAACCTAGGAACTAGAAGGACCCTGCAGACCTAACTAGTCTTGAGCATCTTGAATCTTAGGGAAAAGATGTGTAATATTATCCCCACTACATAACTTGCAAGGGAATTTAACTTTCTTTTTAGGCTCTTTCTTTCCCTCACCATTGTTAGCATTCAATTTATTTGTATTCTCAATCTCTTCCTTACCCTTCTTCTTACCTCATCCTTTCTTCTTCCCATCAGATTGCTAGATTCCTTTAGGATTATAGGACTGAACTACATTAACCACAGAGGGTTGTGAAGGAGGGGACATAGATGGCACAGCTTGTGTTTCCGAAGAAAATTGTAATGACATCCGTTATAATTAATTAACCAACAAACTAGGCATATTAGAATCAAGTGACCCTATAACCCCATCAACATGGGGACCTAGTTTCAGATTGGTTGGATCTATCTAAGATACAGGCACATTAGTAAAAATATTATAAATAAATCCAGTCTAGGAATAAATATGTTCTAATTGTTGGGCTCTAAAGATAGCATGATCCTTTGTGAACACTCCTAAAAGTGACACATCCTTAGATATATATGTCTATAGAGACTTCAAAAACTACTCAAGTAAAAATTCATCAGGGATATATGCCTTGATCAATCTCTTTCTTCTTTGTCACTCTTGAATGTGGTCATAGATATTAGTAGCCTTATCCCATTCAAAAATGGCCAAAAGCTCAGTCTCAGTGTCATAACGGATATGAAATTGAAATTGGTTAAGGAACATCGTAGCCAACTCACTAAACATGGAAAACAACCCCCATCTCAACTCAATATACCATTTGGCTGCATTCATAGTTAGGGTGTGTTGGAAATGTCTCAACCTAATTGAATCATCAATCAGGAAGTTTGTTGAACACCACAAATGGAAAGTTGTTACATGGTCAGCTCGGTCTTCTCGCAAATTCTCTTCAAACTTGGGTATTTTTGATGGAATTTTGGTAGGGACCAGGGACCAATCAATATTATACTAAATCGGATCATTAGTTAATTTCAAAAGATTAGGCAAATTAAGGGTTCCCATGAATGGTAAGTGAAGTGAAGCTATAGGATTCCAAGCCTTGGGATTTTCATCAATACCTTAGATTTACATGAAATATATATATATATATATATATATATATATATATATATATATATATATATATATCAAAATTCGAAAAGGAAAAACCAAACATGATTCCTATTTCAGTTTTAAAAAGTACATACAATTTCCAATGCTTAATAAAATACATACAATTTCAATTACTTAATAATATGGAAATATTTATATCACTTTAAAATCATGAAAAAGAATACGCACCATTGAATCTCAAGCTTTATATATATATATATATATATATATATATATATATATATATATATATATCTCAAAATTCTAAAAGGAAAAACCCAACATGATACCAATTTCAATTTTTAAAAGTAAGTACAATTTCCAATACTTATTAAAGTACATACAATTTCAATTACTTAATAAAATGGAAATATTTATATCACATTAAAATCATGAAAAAGATTACGACACCATTGAATCTCAAGCTTAGTAAAATAAAGTCAATTTAAATTCGAATAACATCTATGTCAAGGAAGGATACCAGAGTATGGTGTTGTTGTGCTTATCAACAACCCCCCCATTTATTAGTATTAGTAATAACATTAATAAATGGGGACCCTTCCAAAAAATCAATCTTAACATCTAGTCATGCCTTTTATTTTTAGAATAAAATAAGATGTCAAAATGGAACTTGAAAAATCATGGAAAATTTACCTTTTCATACATTAAGCGTATAAAACTTCACAAACGATGAGTTCCTTAAATAAGCACCACATGATCAAAACAGCCTAAAAGTAACTTTATACTCAGAAAGTCGTGAATATTAAAATAAACCTTGAAAAGACCTGCTTTTAGAGGATTATTCTCTCGTCGCAAAACGATTACGACGGACCTTCCTTATAAATTTTACCCCATATCCATGAAATGTAAAATCTTAAAAAACTCCTATAATCTTCTCGCGTCGCAGCTTCAACCATGCAACACTACTCAATAAAGCATAAGAAAATATTGCGAAATGCGATAGCATCTCGCATATCGCATATCGCATCAACTCACACGGTGGTAAGTCTTAAACTTAAACAATATTTGCAATATAGCAATCTGCGATATTGCGTAGCAAATCTCAAAATCGCTTTTATCACAGCCCAAAGGGCTCACGGTTCTAGGAGAGAACTTCACAACTTTCGATGTGAAGTAATGGGCATTAAGTTAAGGATAACGGTTCATTAGTGGACATTTATTAAAAGAATAATTATGATCAGGTGTGAAAGGCCATTTGATGCAAGTTGATATCTTCTAACGTGATTTAGAATTAAGACCCTCCGTCACCTTTATTTCATCCTTTTATTGATTAATTTCTGCATTCACTATCATTTTTATCCTATTTTTCTCTCCTCTTGTAACTTTTAGGAAGAACACATAGAGTAAGACATCCGAAGAAATGGTGAAGAAAGGAAAGGCACCCACTTCTGAGAAATCAGAGATAACCCCCCTATTCACAGACACTACTTGTAATCGAGATGCAGGGATGTCCACATGGGAGACAATGTATCGGCTATTAGAGGGAGAACAACCTAGAATTATGGAAACAATAGTTACAGTGGACAGACGCGTTTCTTCTAATGCTACTCTAGCTGAACTTGCGTGCTCATTCTTGCACCGCATTGCTACAAGACCAAAGACACTTCCTTATACCAGCATGGTTAAGTGGATCATAGACGATGCGGACATATCAGATAGAGAATTCAAGACGGAAAGCCAAGAATTCATAGGGTCGTTTACTCCAGACAACCTGAGACTCATGTACCATCTACCAGAGCCACAAGCCATCTACAACAGGCAGTTTGTCGAGAAGTTCATCAAAGAAAATGAAGACTCGACAGAATGCATGAAGAATTGGTCAAACAATGAAGAAAGACTCAAGAAAGATAAAAACGGTATGTACACCACCGGTTCTCTTAGTTCCCCTTTCTGTTTTGTTGCCGCTATGTTATGTAGATTATTTGGTAAACCAGACAGCACCAAATTCTCGTCAGAATGGTTACCCCTAATAGATGTAGTCGTCAACGCAACAATAATGAATTGGGCTCAAATCCTGTCTGATAACTTAGCTACAGCGATTTTAGAGTACAGAAGAAAAAGGAGTATTGCTTCGAGGGTTTACCCTCCATTTTTCATGAGCGCCTATGTTATGGATGCTATTTGTTTTGGTTCCAAGTTTCCTCTTATGGGATGGAAGTGGACTACTCAAAATCCACTTCCTATTCAAATATATCACAAAGTCATGTGGGAATCTAATTTCATACCACACTTCTTCAAGATTTGTCATGGAGTTATGCTTCCGATTCACAAAAAGATTTACAACCGAGATGCCCCTAGGTTTTCCCAAGAAGCCGAGGTAGATATTCTCCCCGTAGCCAGATGGTTCAGGGAAGAATTATTCACATATATCAGAGTGTTCGGTAGTATTGCCTTG
Source organism: Pinus tabuliformis (assembly GCA_031772625.1). Lineage (NCBI taxonomy): Eukaryota > Viridiplantae > Streptophyta > Pinopsida > Pinales > Pinaceae > Pinus > Pinus tabuliformis. Next base: position 956,260,838 of record CM062806.1, on the reverse strand, counting down.
CCCCATGTTCTACCTTTTTATGTCCCAGACAAAAGATAGCCTATCAGACATGTAGTGAGGGAGGAATGAGTAAGATACTGAAAGATTCCAAGAAGGCCATTTGTCCTCAATTTCCTGTAACATGTGGAGTGTTTGCATTGCATGACTTAGGACATGCTTTCAAATTAGTTGACAATGTATTATCTTTGCAATTACCCAAGTTCCAGGGAAGGCAATATGATCCCTTTGGCATTGTAAAATATTTTAACACAATGATGAAAATAAGAATATTCACCCATGAAAAAGACCCCTTTGATGATGTTTTCCTACAGAAAAACACCTTCAAAGAAGTACAACATATGGCACAAATACTTTTTGATCAAGAAGGTCTCCAAACATTTGATAACTACAGGAGAAGGAGGTTATCTAAGGTCCCATTGGACCAACTACTCATTGAGCCAATGAGAGATCCTACTCCCAGTGCAAGCATAGATGGAGACTCAAAAGAAAAATCCAAAACAAGTTCTGGAAATGAATCCACAGAAAAGTTTGTCGATCAATCTGAGAAAACATCAGAGAATGAACACAGCAAGAGTGAGGAGTCAATTAAAGACACAGCCCAGTCCACAGCAAAGTCTGATCAGCAGACTTCACTCATAAAACAAGCCGAAGCCTCAACTCCCCTTACAAAGCAAGCAAAGCCGCTTGTAATTGATTTAGAAGAAGAATGGGAAAATTTCAATAAGAGACTCAACATGGAGGAAAAAATCGCAGAGCCACCAACAAACCAACAAGAAACAACCATAGAAATGGTAACAGAAGGAGTTGTTAGCACTCAGGAAACAGAGCATATTCCCATTGCTCCCACATCTGAGATTGTATTGAGAATAGAGGAAATTCCTCCTCTAGATGTATTCTACAGCCCTCAACACAAAGCCGTCGTTAGAAGACAAAGAAAGAAAAGAAAGTTGGATTCCGTGCTCACTCCTAAGGATGAACCTCTAGATGTTCTCTAGAAAGACCCATCTACAGATCCATCGGCTAACCTCACTAGACTCTCGTAGGTCGCAGGCACATATGCTTCAGCAACCATTGACAAGGCAGCAGAGGTACAACTACTGCTCAAAGAAAAAGAAGATAAGATTTTGTTATTAGAACAATAGTTACAGCAGGTCAGTATCAACCAACAAGCAGAAATGCAGTTGGCTAAAATTCAGCAAGAGTTTCAGCAAATGCAGTTGGCACATCAGAGCAGTTTAGCTGGTAAAGAAGCACAGTTACAGAGCATAACAGAACTGCATAAAGATGATCCCAAGATTGAATAGTTTGTCACAGAAGCACTTGGCCTCAATTCCCAGCTTTTACACCAGAAAGAATTATTATGCCAAAAGATTTCGTAGTGGAATTCTCATTGCGAAATGAGTGATAACATAACGAATCAAGTTGTGGAATTATGACTTGAATATGATTCAATTCTTAAGAGGGTTTCAGACTTCTTAAATTGGAAAAAATATAAAGATGGGAAAAGAGTAGATATGCCCAAATTAGATGAATCGCATAAAGAAATCTTATTTGCAAAATGGGATTCTCAGCTCAAAGAGGCAGAACAGGCAATGGAGGATGCGGTAGTAGCAGCAAACAGCGTCATTGAATGTGTGAATGAAAATCTACACAATGCTAATTTGGTAGCAGAAACCACCCCTGGCTTTCTTCCAAAGGCAGAACGGCTTCAAACAGTATGGAAATAGGGAGCGGAGGAAAGAGCAGAGGCAATCAGATGAGTAAACAGGTTGAATTGGAAAGCGTATTGGCAATGCCTAGTGAAACCGCAATGTATGACCCTGAGGTGCTTGATTACTTCCACCAAGAAAATGGTGCCAGCACTCACCAATGTCATATTTGCGGGACAATTGAAAGCTAAAGTCGGCCAACCGACACTCCTTAATCCTATGCTGGATATTTGCGATCTCGAGGACCAGATGCAGGATTAGTCATAGACATATTTTATTGTGGTTTTTATTTATCTTCGCTTAAAATGAGGCAGGTCGTTTCAACCTCCTCATCTATTTTTGTAATTTATATTTTTAAGTTTCATAGATTAATATTTAAACCCCTCTCATGAATTTAGAGAGTGGTTTAGAAATTTTATCAAAAACATTCTTCAGAACATGCACTCATGCCCCTTTGAGGAGGTTTTGGTAAAATTAATGGAACGAGATTTATTTTCTACTTGAGTTTTGGCATCTTCTACTGAAATTGCACTTTTGTACTCTTAGTTGATGTTAAGTGATTTGAAGGTAGATCAATATTGCTGGAGCACATGAGTATGATGTATTACAAATGGTACTTCTATCTCTTAATGCTTTTTACTTGTGTATCAAGCAATAAATCATTTTCAGTTATTTATGTATGAAATTTTAAATTCTTAGTTATCATTATTACACTTTTGTATGATCATGATTTATTCTTTATGGCGAATATATGAATGACTCTTTATGCGATATATCTCTCATATCATTTCGACTAACTTTTTATACGAAACTATCATTATTAAATGGATTCTCTTCTTATCGTAATTGAATGATCTTTATTATCAATTACTTTCAAAAATCATTTTAGATCGCATATATAAACATTACTCCCAAGATAGTTTTAAAGTTAGATGTTTTCTTTGATTATGATAGATTTCATATGATAGTTAGAAGATAGATTAAGTTTAGAATAAGTATTCACCCCATAAAACCCAAAAAAGAAAAACATCATCCCATTAGCACAAACATCATAAATATATTGGGAAATTGGTCCCATCATCCCTAGTCGGAGCCACTATTCCAAACGGAAAAGGAGTTATTCTAAGGTCTAGACCGAGTGGTTATCCCCCTTGTTGGAGTCCCAATTTTTTGAGCCTTCAACATATTTGGCACTAGAAGGAGGGCCTGACTATGAATGGCAAGTAAATCTACATCTTCACGCCATTCTAAGAGTAAAACTCCCTCACCATCACCCTCAACTTCTCGTTCGCATTCCAAATCTCCTATCTTTGAACTAGAAGTTGAAAAGAAAAATACAGAGCACATTACTGAAATCCCAAACAAGCCAGATCATTCTTCTTCAGATCCCCCTGAATTACAAACTTTAATCCATAAGTTACAGGGGATTTCAATATCTCAAGAAGAATCTGAGTTATCCCAAGGTAGTGTCACTTCTCATCGAACCCCATCTCAACAACTGACTAGAGCACAGAGCGAAAAACTAGGAATCCCACCAGTTGAGTTTCCTCTACCGAGTCATAAGAAAGCTAGGAAAACACCCGCAGAATCTCATAGTGAGGTTCTATCATCATTTTCTTCCATCGTCCCATCCATATCATCACAATAACACTCATCCATCCCCCAACTCTAGATCGTGGTTCATACAGGTATAGGAGCAACATCCTCCTCTACCCAATCACCTTCAACTACTGCCACACCTTCTACTCATATCCCGACGATGGCAGAAAATCCACCACCGAGGCCATGGGCCAATCCAGGGGTTGTAAGAATGGTTGCACCTTTATCTCAATTACCAGCTCATCCTAAGAAATGGTTGCCCAAATTCAATCCTGACAATGGCCTATTAGCCGAAGAACACATAAATAATTTTATGTTATCTGTTAATTTGAATGGAGTAACAGAAGAGGACATAGTTGTAAGATTATTTCCCTATACTTTACAAGGAGCAGCAGGATCATGGTATTTTTCATTACCATCAGGCTCCATTAATAACTGGGATACATTTCAAGATTAGTTTTTAACAAAATTTGGGGATGATAGGTCCACAGCAACCTTGATAAATGACCTCTCCAATTTAAAAGCCGAACCAAAGGAACCAATTAAGGACTTCAACTCTCGCTTCAATAAATTATTAAACAAAATACTAGCAGCATCTAAGCCTAGCAATGAAGTCCAAAATGAATGGTATATTTCTGCTTTACCTTCAAATTCAACCATCTTTGTAGACAGAGCTGCCAAGCCAACATTAGCAGAAAACATGAAAGAGGCAATAGCTGTAGAGAAACGTATCCTAGCCGTAGAAAAGAAAAACGTTTTAGATGAAAGGAAGTCTAAAAAAGTGTCTTTTAGAGATGATTCTAAGAAGAAACAATCAAAGGACCCTTTCGATCTGGAAGGGTTACAAAAAGTCTTGAAGACCATGTCCAATGAAATGGTTGATATAAAGAAACAAGTAGCAGAAACCTCTTCCAAGAAACCTTTTAGACCCTATAAAAGAAATCCTCCAACCAATTCTAAACCTCCAAATGCTATAACAAACGCTGAATCAAAAGGGGAAGAGGAAGAAGTTTCAAATGAGGAACAAACCGACGATGAAGAAATCGTAGAACTACAAGGAATGTGGGACTTCATTCTTCCAAATGAGGAAGATCAAGAAGCATTACCTGTTGCTACTAGAAGTAGAAATCAACTCGATCCTCCATAGTCTAGTACAAAACAGAAAAACCCAATTCCACCTCCCAGGGATAAAATCGTAGGTAAAAAATCCTCACCGAAGTCTACTCAGACAAACCCAATCCAATCTGATTCAACATATTCATCTAAAACGCTTATCGTCTCAGATGAAATGGAATACAACATTGTTGAAGATATGAAGAAAACCAGAGCAAACATTACTCTTCATGAGCTCAGTAAGTTAAAACATCAACAAAAATTACTCTTGAAAGAACTCAATGCAGTACCTACTACGCCTCTTCTCGCCGCTATGATTTCACAGGCTACTCATGAAATGGGAAGACCTCCAACTAGCATTGCAAATAAGATCAACCCAACCGACATTGCTCTGATTGGCAGAAGATCCAAGTCCCATACTCCGCCGTTTCTCCTTACTTTTGAAGTTTTTAATAAAAATTTGCACAACTATCTAGTTGATTCCGGTGCATCATCTAACATTTTACCTAAGACAGTTTGCGCTAAGTTAAACGTTCAACCTCAGAAATCTGCAGTACAAATAGTACAGCTAGATCGGTCTCAAGTCAAATTCGTCGGAGAACTTAATCAAGTGACCATAAGACTTTCGTCAAACCCAAAAGTATGTCAAGTCATTGATATACTTGTGGCTGACATTCCTGAATTTTATGGACTGATCCTCAGTAGGGATTGGTCAGAAAAGCTTCACGGTTACTTTGCAATTGACTGGTCTCATATGTGGCTCCCTACAACGGCAAACCAAATCAGATCAAAGTTGAACGAGAAAAACATCAAAAATACATAGTGACAGAGTTTGAAGGAGAAAACGAGCCTGTAGCATATAGCAACAACATAATCAGAAATTATTTTGTTGAGTCATTCTTAGGAAATTTCAATGCTCACACTTCAACTTTTTTGGAAAATTCTATTTTATCTCAAATAGAAAATTTTCTCACGCTGACACTTCTAGATGTATTAACTTTGTAGATAAACCTATAAATAAAACCTTGTTTTGGAAATTATTTTTCGATGGTTCTAAATCCAACGATGGAGCAAGAGCAGGTTGTATATTAGTTAGTCCAAGAGGAGAAAAAAACCATGTTAGCATTTAGACTTGAATTCGATTGCACGAACAACACCGTTGAATATGAAGGATTGGTCCAAGGGTTATACAAAGAAATCAGACTTAATATCAAATACCTTTAAGTATTTGGAGACTCTAAGATTGTCATTAAACAAGTAAGAAATACTATACACTGTCTGTCAAGGCATTTGAAACACTATCAATCCTTAGTACAAGACCTGACCTCACACTTTACAGCGTTTAATATTTCATCTATTCCAAGACTCCAAAATGCTAGTGCCGATCTTCTTGCTAATGTAGCTTCCAAGCTTATTCCATCAGAGGACTACAGCCCAGATAGATTCTCTATTGAATTAATTTTTAGACCCTCTATTCCTGATAACATTACCAACTAGAGAGTCTTCAACAATGACCCTAATATCGTGAGTTTTCTTACTTCAGAAGGTTCTTACAATGATCAAATAATTGACGAAGACCAACATGACAAACAACTGGAACAAGAAAACAAAAATAACACTATACCAAAATCCGTAGTCAAGTTAGAGGACCTATATGACTTAAAGGACAGATTTAAATGATCCACCAATTCAAAACTCCAGAGTTCGACTCTGAGATATGAATTAATCAATCTAGGGACGAACATGAAACCACAAAACATCAACCTAGGTCTTGGCCTGACATCTAAAGAAAAATTAGCTTTTATTCGATTGCTGAAACAATACAAGAGTGTCTTCGCTTGGAATTACGATGATCTTAAAACCTATGACACTTCAATTATCTAGCATACAATTCCTATGATCTTCGATGAAAAACCTATTCAACAGAAATTAAGGAAGATACATCCTAATTTGGAAAACTAGATTAAATCTTAGTTAAACAAATTACTAAGAGCCAAGATTATTTTTCCTGCCAGATATTCCAGATGGGTTTCCAATCTCGTCCCAGTCAAAAAGAAAAATGGTGATATTCGAATTTGTATAGACTTTCGCAACCTCAATAAAGCTTGCCAAAAGGATAATTTTCCATTGCCTCCCATGGAACAGATATTACAATTAGTCGCAGGGTCTGAGTTAATGTCCTTTTTAGACAGCTTTTCAGGGTATAATCAAATCTTAGTCCACCCAGATGATCAATTGAAAACTACGTTCAGAACAAAATGGGGCACTTATGCTTATCAAAAGATGCCATTTGGGCTAATCAATGCTGGTGCCACATTTCAAAGAGCCATGGACATTGCGTTTAAGGGATTAGTAAACAGGTCAGTGGTAATCTACTTAGACGACATAATGGTATATTCTAAAAAATGTAGTAATCATCTCAGAGACTTAAAACAAATCTTTCAACGTTGTCAAAAATATGGAATTTTGCTTAACCCCAAAAAATCTTTTTTTGTGTTGAGTGAAGGAAAACTTCTTGGATTCATAGTATCCAAATTAGGAATCCATATTGACCCAGATAGGATCAAGGAAATTTCTGAGATATCTTTACCCCATAATAAAAAAGCAATGCAATCTTTCCTTGGTTAGATCAATTTTGTTAAGAGATTCATCCTTGACTTCTCAAGAATTGTGTCACCTCTCCAAGCCATGATAAATAAAAATTCTCTCTTCAAATGGGGTCATTCGGAACATGAAGCGTTTAGCTTGATAAAACAAGCAATTATAAATGCCCCATCTTTAGCAAAGCAGAATTTTTCCAATCCCTTCACCCTCTATATATTTTCCTCTGAGAAATCATATGCTGCCATACTCACACAAGTGAATCAAGAGAAAGCCAAAGCCCCAATTTCTTTCTTCAGTTCAAATTTACAAGGAGCTGAATTAAATTACTCTGATGTTGAGAAACAGGCTTATGTTGTTTTCAAAGCAATTAAACACTTCAGACCTTTCCTTCTCAAGACTCACACCAAAATAATAGTACCATTTCCAGCAGTAAGAAATCTTTTGGTACAAAAATATGTGGGCAAAAAGAGAGCAAATTGGGTCACGGCCCTGCAAGAATATGATGCTGAAATTAAACCAGCAAATATCATAAAAGGTCAAGGTTTTTGCAGGATGTTGGCAGGAGCATCGAACATATCAGAATCACGGTCTCCAGATAGTGAAGTACAAATTTATGAGGTAAGCCTAAACGACTCTGAATCAAGATATGCTGATATCATTTTCTACCTAAAAAATGGATATGCCCCTCCACATTTGAATTACACAAAGAAAAGAGTCCTGAGGATAAAATCTAAACAATATCAAATCATCAATGGTGTACTATTTAGAATGAATTATGATTATGTTCTCCTTAGATGCCTCGAGAAATCTGAAGCAAAAAAAGTATTGCAGGAACTCCATGACGGACCAGCGGGCGGACACTATGCAGGAGATGCAACAGCACACAAAATCCTATGTGTTGGCTACTACTGGCCAACTCTATTTAAAGATGCACACAGTTACATAAGGAGATGTAAGATTTGCCAAACTGCTTCAGGAAGATAGAAGAAACCATCGTTGCCATTACAGCCGGTCAACATTCATGAACCGTTTCAATAATGAGGATTACACATAATAGGTGAGATCGTTCCTCATTCTTCTAAACAACATAAATACATCCTTACAACTACTGACTACTTTACCAAATGGGTAGAGTTAGTTCCACTCAAGACAACCAACTTTGAGAGTATTATTGAATTTATAGATCAATTCATCATCACCAAGTTTGGCTTGCCTTCTACCTAATGTTTGATAATGCATCCTATTTCTTAGGAAATGCCATGACAAAATTCGCTCTCAAAAGAGATTTCAAACTCAAATATTCTGCTAATTATTATCCACAAGGAAATGGGTTAGCCAAATCAACAAATAAAAACCTTGTTAGAATTATTAAACAGACTATTGATCAAAATCAAAGAAACAGGCATAAGTCTTTAGTGTATGCTCTCTAGGTAGATTGAATAACTCAGAAAACCTCCATTGGCACTTCTCCTTTTAATTTAGTTTATGGGAAAGAAGTGGTCTTACCAACAAATCTAGCTATTCCTTCACTAGCCTTAGTTCAATTCATTGAAGAAACTCCTTCCTCATCCATGCAATTAAGACAATTACAAATTCTTAAACTTGAAGAGAAACGAGAAAAGGTTAGAATTACCCACGCACATCATCAACAATTAGTGAAAGCCTCTTTTGATTCAAATTCAGTGTCTAGAAAAGATTTTCAACTTGTAGACTTACTATTAAAATGGGATAAATCCCATGAAGAGAAAGGAAAGCATACTAAATTCCAACGGATGTGGCTTGGACCATTCCATATTGTCGAACTCATTGGCCCATCAACTTTCATGTTACAAGATTTAGCAGGGAAAAGGGAATCTTTACCTGTTAATGGACAAATCCTAAAGAAATATTTTCCATAGAATATGATCTCTTCTATTTTTCTGTAGATCATAGTTTCAGTTAAGTTTTCTTTTGATAATAAAACAAGTTGAGAATGTTCACTTTTGGTTTCACGAAAAGAATAGTTTCTCATTTCAATTTTGTTTTTCGCTTGTATAAGTAGGAATGGTTATGAAAATTAATCTCCATTTATGAAACATATGGTTAAGTGCTATTATTTGGAAAAAAATTGCCTGTTCTTTTGTTTCAACTATCTGAGTTTTGGTTAGAATCAACCTTAGGAAGAAGTTTTCCTTACATCAGTCACAAAAGGTATCAATAACAAAGCAAAGACTCTCTGTGGAAAAGCTATTTTTGAACTCTACAATTGTTGTCCAAGAAAATTCTTAAGGAACCAATGACCGCCCCTCACTCAAGGAATTTTCAAGATTCAAGGAGTAATCCAATTATACACTTTAAACTTAAAGAATAAGAGGTCTCATCAAGAGTCGGCTTATCATGATCATAAAGATTATAACTAACTGACATTTCCATACTGAATATCAAAACAGGGTAATGACTCGAGATTGTTTCAACCAAAAGATAAGGGGTCTCATCAAGAGCCAGCTTGTTCAGTTAAGTTATAAATCAAGTGAATGGCACTGTCAATTTTGGCCACCAAACCAAGACATTATTCTTTAAGAAATAAAAGAGAAATAAGAAAAGAAAAAGCGATAGGTAGATATCAGGATTTATCTTTCAAAATTGCATTCCTCTCAAGTGGGACACCGGATCATTGTTGGGTAACAGGCAACCCTGTTGAGGCTATGAACGCCTGCTGGTAGCAGAGGCTCTACCTATGACAAATGAGTACACCAAAACTGATCTAACGAGATTCTTTTTTTTTATCTTTACAACCAAGTAATCACTGATGTGAGTAAAATGACTAACTCTGAGAAGAAGATAATCAGAATAAAGATAGTTAGAGCAAGATGTTGTTATTAATAAATAGCACTATTTACCTTATATTTCGTACAACGTAGTTTCATTTTCAAAACCATCTCTATTTTGGAAGTTTTAGAAAATTCAAAAAACCCTCAGAGATAACTGGTTCTTCCAAGTGAATCGCCAATTGTTGTGCTTATCAACAACCCCCCCATTTATTAGTATTAGTAATAACATTAATAAATGGGGACCCTTCCAAAAAATCAATCTTGGCATCTAGTCATGCCTTTTTATTTTTAGAATAAAATAAGACGTCAAAACAAAACTTGCAAAATCATGGAAAATTTACCTTTTCATACTTTAAGCGTATAAAACTTCACAAACGATGAGTTTCTTAAATAAGCACCACATGATAAAAAAAGCCTAAAAGTAACTTTATACTTGGAAAGTCGTGAATATTAAAATAAACCTTGAAAAGACCCACTTTTAGAGGATTATTCTCGCATCGCAAAATGATTACGACGAACCTTCCTTATAAAAGTTACCCCATATCCGCGAAATGTGAAATCTTAAAAAACTCCTATAATCTTCTTGCGTCGCAGTTTCAACCATGCAATGCTACTCAATAAAGCATAAGAAAATGTTGTGAAATGCAATAGCATCTCGCATATCACATATCGCATCAACTCACACGGTGGTAAGTCTTAAACTTAAACAATTTTTGTGATATAGCGATCTGTGATATTGTGTGGCAAATCGCAAAATCTCTTTTATCGCAGCTCAAAGGGCTCACAGTTCTAGGATAGAACTTCCCGAATTTCGATGTGAAGTAATGGGCATTAAGTTAAGGATAATGGTTCATTAGTGGACATTTATTAAAAGAATAATTACGATCAGGTTTGAAAGGCCATTTGACGCAAGTTGATATCTTCTAACGTGATTTAGAATTAAGACCCTCCATCACCTTTATTTTGTCCTTTTATTGATTAATTTCTACATTCACTATCATTTTTATCCTATTCTTCTCTCCTCCTGTAACTTTCAAGAAGAACACACAAAGCAAGACATCTGAAGAAATGGTGAAGAAAGGAAAGGCACCCGCTTCTGAGAAATCAGAGATGACCCCCCTGTTCACAAACACTACTTGTAATCGAGATGCAAGGATGTCCACATGGGAGATGATGTATTAGCTATTAGAGGGAGAACAAACGAGAATTATGGAAACAACAGTTACAGTGGATGAACGCATTTCTTCTGATGCTACTCTGGCTGAACTTGCGTGCTCATTCTTGCATCGCATTGCTGCAAGACCAAAGATACTTCCTTATACCGACATGGTTAAGTGGATCATAGACGATGCGGACATATCAGATAGAGAATTCAAGACGGCAAGCCAAGAATTCATAGGGTCGTTTACTCCAGACAACCTGAGACTCATGTACCATCTACCAGAGCTGCAGGCCATCTACAACAGGTAATTTGTCGAGAAGTTTGTCAAAGAAAATGAAGACCCGACAGAATGCATGAAGAATTGGTCAAACAATGAAGAAAGACTCAAGAAAGATAAGAACGGTATGTACACCACTGGTTCTCTTAGTTCCCATTTTTGTTTTGTTGCTGCTATGTTATGTAGATTGTTTGGTAAACCAGACAGCACCAAATTCTCGTCAGAATGGTTACCCCTAATAGATGCAGTCGTCAACGCAACAATAATGAATTGGGCTCAAATCCTATCTGATAACTTAGCTACAGCGATTTTAGAGTACAGAAGAAAAAGGAGTATTGCTTCGAGGGTTTACCCTTCATTTTTCATGAGCGCCTATGTTATGGATGCTATTTGTTTTGGTTCCAAGTTTCTGCTTATGGGATGGAAGTGGACTGCTTAAAATCCACTTGCTATTCAAATATATCACAAAGTCATGTGGGAATCTAATTTCGTACCACACTTCTTCAAGATTTGTCACGGAGTTATGCTTTTGATTCACAAAAATATTTACAACTGAGATGCCCCTAGGTTTTCCCAAGAAGCCAAGGTAGATATTCTCCCCGTAGCTAGATGGTTCGGGGAAGAATTATTCACATATATCAGAGTGTTCGGAAGTATTGCCTCACCCCATGTTCTACCTTTTTATGTCCCAGACAAACTAATGGCTAGGGAGATAGCCTATCAGACATGCAGCGAGGGAGGAATGAGTAAGATACTGAAAGATTCCAAGAAGGCCATTTGGCCTCAATTTCCTGTAACATGTGGAGTATTTGCATTGCATGACTTAGGACATGCTTTCAAAGAAGTTGACAATGTATTATCTTTGCAATTACCCAAGTTCCCAGGAAGGCAATATGATCCCTTTGGTATTGTAAAATATTTTAACACAATGGTCAAAATAAGAATATTCACCCATGAAAAAGACCCCTTTGATGATGTTTTCCTGCAGAAAAACACCTTCAAAGAAGTGCAGCATATGGCACAAATACTTTTTGATCAAGAAGGTCTCCAAACATTTGATAACTACAGGAGAAGGAGGTTATCTAAGGTCCCATTGGACCAACTACTCATTGAGCCAATGAGAGATCCTACTCCCAGTGCAAGCATAGATGGAGACTCAAAAGAAAAATCCAAAACAAGTTCTGGAAATGAATCCACAGAAAAGTTTGTCGATCAATCTGAGAAAACATCAGAGAATGAACACAGCAAGAGTGAGGAGTCAATTAAAGACACAGCCCAGTCCACAGTAAAGTCTAATCAGCAGACTTCGCTCATAAAACAAGTCGAAGCCTCAACTCCCCTTACAAAGCAAGCAAAGCTGCTAGTAATTTATTTAGAAGAAGAATGGGAAAATTTCAATAATGGACTTAACACGGAGGAAAAAATCACCGATCTATCAACAAACCAACAAGAAATGACCACAGAAATGGTAACAGAAGGAGTTGTTAGCACTCAGGAAACAGAGCATATTCCCATTGCTCCCACATCTAAGATTGTATTGAGAATAAAGGAAATTCCTCCTCTAGATGTATTCTACAGCCCTCAACACAAAGCCGTCGTTAGAAGACAAAGAAAGAAAAGAAAGTTGGATTTCGTGCTCACTCCTGAGGATGAACCTCTAGATGTTCTTTGGAAAGACCCATCTACAGATCCATCGGCTAACCTCACTAAACTCTCACAGGTCGCAGGCGCATATGCTTCAGCAACCATTGACAAGGCAGCAGAGGTACAACTGCTACTCAAAGAAAAATAAGATAAGATTTTGTTATTAGAACAACAATTACAGCAGGTCAGTATCAACCAACAAGAAAAAATGCAGTTGGCTAAACTTTAGCAAGAGTTTCAACAAATGTAGTTGGCACATCAGAGTAGTTTAGCTAGTAAAGAAGCACAGTTATAGAGCATAACAGAACCGCATAACGATGATCCCAAGATTGAATAGTTTGTCACAGAAGCGCTTGGCCTCAATTCCCAGCTTTTACACCAGAAAGATTTATTATGCCAAAAGATTTTGCAGTGGAATTCTCACTGCGAAATGAGTGATAACATAACGAATCAAGTTGTGGAATTACGACTTGAATATGATTCAATTCTTAAGAAGGTTTCAAACTTCTTAAATTGGCAGAAATCCGAAGATGGGAAAAGAGAAAATATGCCCAAATTAAATGAATCACATAAAGAAATCTTATTTGCGAAATGGTATTCTCAACTCAGAGAGGCAGAACAGGTAATGGAGGATGCGGCAATAGTAGCAAACAACGTCATCGAATGTGTGAATGAAAATCTACAAAATACTAATTTGGTAGCAAAAACCACCCCTAGCTTTCTTCCAAAGGCAGAACAACTTCAAGCAGTATGGAAATAGGCAGTGGAGGAAAGAGTAGAGGCAATCAGACGAGTAAACAGGTTGAATTGGGAAGCGTATTGGCAATACCTAGTGAAACCGCACAACCAATGGATGACCCTGAGGTGCCTGATTACTTCCACCGAGAAAATGGTGCCAGCACTCACCAATGCCATATTCGCAGGACAACTGAAAGCTGAAGTCGGCCAACCGACACTCCTTAAACCTATGCTGGATATTTGCGATCTCAAGGACCAGATGCAGGATTAGTCATAGACATATTTTATTTTTGTTTTTATTTATTTTCGCTTAAAATGAGGCAGGTCGTTTAAACCTCCTCATCTATTTTTGTAATTTCTATTTTTAAGTTTCATAGATTAGTATTTAAACCCCTCTCATGCATTTATAGGGGTCCAAAAATTTTATCAAAAACATTCTTCAGAACATGCACTCATGCCCCTTTGAGGAGGTTTTGGTAAAATTAATGGAACGAGATTTATTTTCTACTTGAGTTTAGCATCTTCTACTGAAATTGCACTTCTGTACTCTTAGTTGATGTTAAGTGATTTGAAGGTAGATCAATATTGTTGGAGCACATGAGTAGGACGTATTACAAATGGTACTTCTATCTCTTAATGCTTTTTACTTGTGTATCAAGCAATAAATCATTTTCAGTTATTTATGTATGAAAGTTTAAATTCTTAGTTATCATTATTGCACTTTTGTATGATGATGATTTATTCTTTATGTTGAATATATGAATGACTCTTTATGCGATATATCTCTCATATCATTTCGGCTAACTTTTTATATGAAACGATCATTATTAAATGGATTCTCTTCTTATCGTAATTGAATGATCTTTATTATCAATTACTTTCAGAAATCATTTTAGATCGCATATATAAACATTACTCCCGAGATAGTTTTAAAGTTAGATGTTTTCTTTGATTATGATAGATTGCATATGATAGTTAGAAGATAGATTAAGTTTAGAATAAGTATTCACCCCATAAAACCCAGAAAAGAAAAACATCATCCCGTTAGCACAAACATCATAAATAGATTGGGAAACTGGTCCCATCATCCCCAGTCGAAGCCACTATTCCAAACGGAAAAGGAGTTGTTCTAAGGTCCAGACCGGGTGGTTATCCCCCTTGTTGGAGTCCCGATTTTTTGAGCCTTCAACAAGTGTCCATATCTGATTAGCCACAGTTACCCAAATTTGTACTATTTGAATTAAAGATTCTTGTTGATAGCATGTTGCATGAAAGAAAATTAAAATACATCTTGCCTACATACAAAAAGGATCAAAAGTATTATTTTCAACAATAATCCAAACAAACAAGACATAGTTTTCTTTCACACAATCCAAAAAAAATTTCTTTGTGTGGAAGCTCACATACTAATATTTGGTATTATGTAGCATGCAACATTAAAATAATAATAAATGATTTAAACTTATTACAAAAATCGATTACCACAATGAATCGTAAATTACCAAATATCGATAACAATTGTAGTAAACATTATAAAATATTATAAAGCTTAACTTCTTTCAAAAACTATTCCAGACTAATACTTTTGACAATAATGAAAACTTTAAACTACATAATGCAAATGGAGAAATCATAAACTCATATTTTCCAAGAATGTATATAAATATTACCAAGGTTATAAAAGATTACTAATGTTATAAAATATTACCAAGGTTAACTTCTTTCAAAAACTATTAGAGACTAATACTTTTGGCAATAATGAAAACTTTATACTACATACTGCAAAGGGAGAAATCATAAATTCATATTTTCCAAGAATGTATATAACATTTTATAGTAAAAATTACAAAATGTTACCACACTAATTTATCTCACAAACTAGTAGGTATATCACGCATTAACCAATTTAAATGTAAGACATCAATATATGCACCAATGATACTAAAAACATTATCAGCCATTGCATTTAATAATACGACACTCTAAATTAGCATAGTGATATTGAAAAAAAAAATAAGCAGAGATTTATGTTTTTCTTTTCTGCAAAAATAGTAAGTGCTATATTTCAAAGAGTAATTTCCTTTTTGCAAAAAAAAAGTGTTATATTTCAAAAAGAACATAAATTACCCAATGCCTTCAAAACAATGACTTCAAAGCTTTTAAACAAGAATTTTGCATAACACTATTATTAGACAAAAGATCAACATATAACCTTTAAGGGAACCAAATGTTAGAGAATACAAATATGAATAACATATCTTCCAATTATATTTTACATAACATGGTTTGTTTGTTTGTTTTATTTTTCACTCAAAATAAGTGAATCACAAGCTTAAATTGTAATCCTTATTTCTTTCCCAACAAAAATTAATAGAATAATAACTATTCCTCAACATATGCTTCCTTAAACAAAAATGCACGATAAAGCAGAGAGCCTCAAATTGAGAATAAGAACAATACACTTGTAATGAATAGAAGACATAGGAATTACAATTAGCACTACCATGTTGTCGACATAACGTCATGACCCATTTAAATGAAAGAATTACTAATTGGAGCACTTATTCACCCATTAGTAAAAAAAATGCATGTTCTTGCAGTCCCCTAATTTCAGCAAATGTATAAGAAAAAAGAAATAAACGGTAAACCATTTATTATAATAAGAAATTTTGGAAGGACAAGAATTATCTAGAAGTTAAACTAGCTACATCTAAATGGTAAACCGTTGACTATAATAAGAAATTTTGGAAGGACAAGAACTATCTAGAAAGTAAACTAGATACATCTTCATCCAAGGATGGTTAATTAAAGCAAAATACAACAAAATGGGAATTATACCCAATACTCAGTTGTTGTAAAAATAATTAATATATCTTATCTTCATCTCACACCACCTAGTCACCATCACCAAGGAAAAACTATTGGGATTTTTAATTTAGGAATTGGGTAGTGATTTTGGCAACATATCCTTACTCTTTCTAGTCTCCTTCAATATTTATAAGCATTGAGTGGAGTGACATTTCACCCCATTTCTGCATAAATTAACCTATTTTTAATTTATAAAAATACATATTATTCACCACCCCACAAGGTGGCACGTCTCCAAAATTTCCCCCTTTCATAATTTAGTTATCTAAATTATGTAATATTCATCACCCATGTGTCCACTTAAGGATTTTTCTTATTATTTTTTTTTCAAAAGTAGATAATTAATATTTTACATTAAAATAATATTTATTTTAAATGACCCTCTAAAGTGGGTAAATTGGAGTTAATTCAACTCAAAGTTTAACTTAGATTAATTCACCTGGTTGATGTAAGCCCTTAAGTGGTGTTTTTCAATCAGAAAATAGGGATTCCACACCCCTATTGTGCACCTCTCCCAACTTGTTAGAACTCCATGCCCTTGCCCTGTACTTAGGACTCCACATCCTAGTAGAATAGAAACTCTATGCCTTGACCTATTCCAAATATCCAAGACTCCACACCTTGATCTTTCAAAAAGTTTGGGCTTCATGCCCTAATATTTCCCATATATTCTCATCTGTTCTTATTTGATGCTACATATTTTGCCTCGAGCTACTGGTTGTGATCTCATACACATCTAGTAATTTTTCGGTCTTATTTCCCCAAACTTGCACATCATAACCTTATAGATTAAAAGAATCAATTAAAATTCATAATGAATTTTAATTCAATAACGTTTTACCCAAATTTATACATGAACTCCATAATGATTTGAGCATCCTTCTCAACAGTAACTAAGTACCCTACCAAATCTTGCTAGATACAAGGTTAAGCATGTTTAATCATGTAAATCATAAATCATAAATAAACAACAAGATTATGCTCAACTAACTACTTCACATAGTAGCTTCCATTCATATGTCATAAGCTAGATATAAAACAAAAAAAGATACAAATCAACACAAATAATATGCAAATAATCAGTCACATAACCTCACATAAGAGGAAATATAATTGTATGTATGTAATATATACACTAATGTTCCGTAATCAAGTGATCGATGCAAGTCCATGTCATATAAATTTGTCATAAATAATCCATCAAAAATCACCCTCAATAGGGGTCATAAAACTATACTAGATAAAATAGGACACTACATACTCCCCCCCCCAACCCTCTTGGAGCAAACTTGGTTAGAAGTTTAATTAAACAAAAATGGAAACTTAGGAAGCATAGTAGATGCATCCTCCCAAGTGGTAAACTATGACTATACTGGTCCCATTGGACCTTTACCATCTCCACCATACAATGCCAGAGCTTTCGATTGCGATGGTCCAAAATGAAAATTGGATCTACCTTTAGATCCCCCTAATTCGTGACCTATAATTGATTCCAATCTAAAATGTGAGAAGGATCATGAACATACTTACGCAGTACTAAAATATGAAATACATCATGGATACGATGAAAAACTAGTTGCAGAGCAAGACGATATGCGACATGTCTAGTCCTTTTTATGATCTCAAAACACCCAACAAATTGAGAAGACAACTTGGATCCTTTCCCAAATCTAATAGAGATTTTCTGAGGTTTTGCTTGAAGAAAAAAAATTTCTCCTTCTTCAAAACTACAATCCACTCTATGCATATCAGCATAGCTCTTTTTTCTATCTTATGCATCTTTTAATCTTTGTCTTATATAAATCATCTAATGTTCCATTTCTTAAAGCATCTCAAGACTTACCAAGATCCTATACTCCAACCTATCCCAACTTAAAGGTGTTTTACATGGTCTTCAATACAATAGCTCATAAGATTCCATACCAAGAGAGCGGTGATAATTATTTTTGTATGCAAACTCCACTAATGAAATGTAATCTTCCCACTTATATTATTGATCCATTACATACATTCTAAGCATGCCATCCAACACTTGATTTCCTTTTTCAGTTTGACCATAAGTTTTGGGATGATAAGTTGTACTGAAATTTAATTGAGTTTGAAGGGCTCCTTGAAAGCCGGTCCAAAGTCTTCATGGGAAAACATAGGTCTTCTCTAATATGATTTTCTTAGGAAAACTATGTACTCTAATGATCTCCTTGATAAATACTTTTGTTATTTCAAATGCTTTATAAGTATCTCTAATAGGTATAAAATGGGCACTCTTGGTAATATTTTCTACCACCATCAAAATGGAGCTATGTCTCCTACTTGTTTTAGGTAATTCAACAATAAAATCCATAGATATTTCTTCCCATTTGGACTCAGGAATGTTATGTGGTTGCAACAAACCTGTTGGATGACTATGTTCTACCTTAACTAGTTATCATTCCAAACACGTTTCCACATAATTTGATACATCCTTCTTCATGCTAGCCCAAAATAAATTTTAGTTTAAATCTGCATACATATTTTGGACTCCCACGTGAGCCATATACACCTCATAGTGAGATTATTTTAAAATGAGCTCATGAATCCCATCTCTATTTGAAACCATAATCTTCTTCATAAATCTCACAATACCATCATCATCACAAGAATACCCTTTCATGTTTCTTTTCTTATCCTCTTTCCCACAAAGGAAAAATCTAACTTCCTTACACTATTCATTTACATCTTGTGCCCTCAATATGTGTTCCCGTAAATCAATCTTCAATGGAATTACTGAAAATATTCATGGTATTCAACTGAGTGCATCAACTACTTTGTTCAATGTAACCTTGATGTAGGTTATATAAAAATCCTATTCACTTAGGAGTTCTAACCACTATATTTGTCTATCATTAAGATCACTTTGAGTAAATATATGTTGCAATTCTTTATGATCCATTTTCAATTAAAATTTCTTGCTCACTAGATAATGTCACCAAAATTGCAAAGCATGAATTATAGATACTAGTTCCAAATCATGAGTTGCATAGTTTTCTTCATGTGGTCTTAACATCCTAGAGGCATAAGAAATCACCCTACCATCTTATGATAGTACTACACCCAATCCATATTTTCATGTGTTAGTACATACTATAAATGGTATATCCATATCTGGAACCTTCAATATCAAAGTTGTAGTGAAACATTGCTTGAGATTGAAAATCCTACTCACACTCATCTATCCAATTAAATCTAGCTCCCTTTATAAGCAATGAAGTGATTGGACTAGCTATTTTTTAAAATCCCTCCAAAAATATATGATACCATCCTGCCATACCCATGAAATTGTGCACTTCATGCACATTCAAGGGTTTGACCATTCTGAAATTGCATCGAACTTTGTTGGGTCAACAACAATGCCTTCACTAGAAGTAATGTGTCTAAGATAACATATTTTTTATTGGAAAAAAGAGAATTTGGACATTTTGGCATAAATCTTATTTTCTCTCAAGCATTCCAATACCAATCGTAGGTGTTGCTCATGCTCTTCTAAGGTATTTGAATAGATTAAGATGTCGTCAAGGAACACTTGTAAAAAAAAAATCCATGTACTTCTAAAATACATCATTCATCAGAATCATAAACACTCCTAGAGCATTAGATAACCCAAAAGGAACAACTACAAACTAATAATGACCAAAATGAGTTTGACAAGCAGTCTTAGGAATTTCCTCTTCCTTAACTCTAATTTTATGATACCTAGAGAAAAGGTTGATCTTGGAGAACATGGTGGCTCCCTTCATTTGATCAAATAGATCATCAATGTGAGGAAAATGATATTGATTTCGAAACGTTACTAGATTCGACTTCATGTAATCAATACAAAGTTGAGGAGATACATTCTTCTTCTTTACCAATATTACAAGAGCTCCCCAAGGTGAAACATTGGGTCTAATCATACCCTGGTCCAATAATTCATGAAGTTGCACTTGCAACTCCTGAATTTCAACAATAGACATTCGATAGGAGGCTTTGGATATTGGTTCTATGCTAGGTTTAAGCTCTATGGAGAAGTCAATCTCCCTCTTGGGAGGTAAATTTATGCAAATCCTATGGAAAGACATCAGAGAATTCTAAAAGGAAAATATATTGCTCAACAGATGAAAGTTGTCCCTCATTTAAAGTAATTACAACATACATTTGACGTATTTTTCTAAGGCTTCACTTCAAGTGCAAGGTTGTGAATAGTATTAAAGAAACAAGTCCCTTTTCCCCATGGAGAACCATATATTGGCCCTCATCACTCAAAAACTAAAGGGTTTTACTTCGAAAATTAAGCATAACCCATTGGGCTTCGTGAAAATCTATCCCAATTGTTACATCATAATGATCAAGTGATGTCACATAAAGATTGACATGTGTGACACACACTCCCATGTCTAAAGGGCCCTCTTGCACTAATTAGTCTACCTTTTGAGAATGTCCTAAGGCCATATCGACCGAATCAAAATAGTTTTGCTTTGTTGCCACCAATTTTCATTTTAATAAAGAATTGGGAGAAATAAAACTTCCAATTGCACCAAGATCAATTAAAATAGTAACAACCATACCATTTAATTTTATAGATGCTGCAAGCACTGTTGACTTATGCTCGACTTGATGATTATGCATAGATACTTGAATCCTATGGGATCTACTCATATCTCTATCAGTGGCATGCTCCTATTCTGATTGTGCTTCAGATTTCTTTTCAGGGAAATTTCATTCATAATGAGGTCTTCCACAAGTCCAACATCCATTGGTGGGAGTATTTTTCATCAATTTGACCCATTTCTTAGGTGATTGTACTAAGCTTTGAATTGATTCTTCAGTGTGAGTACTTCTTTGGTAAAGATGTTGCCTTGGATTATTTCAATGGTTCTTAAAAGTATGATTCTTTTGAACTCCCCATTGATGTGAACCACTTGCCTTATGATTTATATCATGGATTCCCCTTCGAGGAGGATACCCATGGGATGATAGGTTGAGGTCTTTATCCCCACCTTTTCTCCCCAACAATTCTTCCTCAACTATAATTTCTTTTTGCACTACCCCATTCAACATAGTAGGCATCAAAATATGCATGTTTTCCATTATAATAGGATTCAACCCATACAAAAACTTGTTTACCCTAAGGGCTTCATTATTTAGATGGGTAGCATATCTAATAAACCCCATGAACTACACCTGATATTCAAGTACCATCTTATTTCCTTGATTAAGGTCACTAAACGCATTCAAATTCCTCTTCCAGTATTTAATAGAAATGTACTTTTCTCGAAAATCCTCTTCAAATCGTTCTCATGTCAAGGTAGAAATGGAATATCCCAATTGAGATTCTAAGTTCATCCACCATAATAATTCACTCTTCTTAAGTTGGTATATAGCCAACTTGGCTTTTTGGTTGATAGAATAGTTCCACAACTCAAAACATAGGTGCATGTTATCCAACCAAGCTTCTACTACCTCCCCTTTGGTGGAACCTATAAATATAGGAAGCTTAACTTTTTCCTACTCTTTATGCACATCTCCATTAAATGGTACTTCCTTCCTTTCTGCATGAGACAAAGAACCAGACACTGAAGAATTTCCTCCAACTCTACTAATCAAGACTTTAGTAATATTTTGGAAGGATAAGGACATATCTCTTACTTCCCTAATAGATATTTTCTAATATTCTCTAGCTTGGGAAAGTGGAGGTGAGACTTCCCTCCTCCTCCTTTGCCTTGATGTTCTCTCCATGATTACTTAACTTGATCAAGGAAAATTCAAATAAGTAAATAAAAGTAATTACCTTTGAATATTAGAAGGCGAGCCCTAGGCCCTAGATTTTTAACGAGCTCTGATACCTTAAGTAAGATCCCTCGAATGCCAACTAGGTCTATATCTTAAGTTACCCAAAATAGGTGTTTTCTTTTTCATTTTGTTTCTTTATATTTAATATATACTTAATTTATATATATTTATAAGTACACCACATATATATATATATATATATATATCTATATATATATATATATATATATATATATATATATATATATATATATATATATATATATATATATATATATATATTTATATTTATATTTATAAGTACACCACATATATATATATATATATATATATAGAGAGAGAGAGAGAGAGAGAGAGAGAGAGAGATAAGTTTTTAATTAAATCATATAAATCCCTACGAAATGTTTGAATATTATCTCAAATCCAACTATAACATTAAAATATTGAATTTTCAATCATGCAATATATATTTGCACATAAAACCCATCCATGTTTCATACAAACATTGAAAATGGATCCATATTATTTTCATATGTTAACAATACTCTATATAAACTTTGTATTGTGCTTTTAGCCTTTCATAGTACATGAAAATTAAAAACATTAATCATAACATAAATTATAAGTTTTCGAAAAACGAAGAAGAACTCATCATATCCAAAAACATTCATTCCATGCAACATAAAGTTTAGATATTAACAATCGATCCAATCATTTGAAAAATCTTTCTTTACAGTGATACCATATATTTTAAACATAAAATTCTACCATTTTGGAAATATTTGATACCATTACCAAACCATCAAATGATCATATCATGGGGATTAATTTCAGTTTCCTCTTCTCAATAACTTATTTTCTGTCATCATTGTCAGAGATTCTTACTTGTGTTGGAAAGAAATCTTCCTTTTCTTTTGGCTTATATATTGCGGACACCACTAGAATATTGTCTTCTTAAATATCAAGTCTTGTAACTTGAATAATCTTGCTAACTAAGAAATTGTCATTAGTTCTTTCAAATTCATTTATCTTAATTCCAAATTTGTTTTCTTAATCATCACAAAAAAAGTTAAAATTGTTGCCTTTATGTACTCTAAGAACTTTTCGTCAATACCATAGATTTACATACAAAATATTCCAAAGGGATATATGTGTGTGTGTGTGTGTGTGGTGGTGGGGGGTTGGGTGCAAAAGTTAATATATTAAGTATTGGAATTTTTTGTACAAAAATTACCTGCAAACAAATTCTTAAAGAAAAAAAATATACAATGGCGAGAATATAAAATAAATATACATAAATATTTTCCCCTGGATCCCAAAATCGGGACTACTAAATTGGTTTTTCATTATACTCCTTTAAATGTTACAATACATATATACAAGCTTGAAGCATTCATAAACCCCAATCCACTAATCCTGGATTAGAACATAACCATAGTTCCCTTGATCATATCTACAAAATACCATGGGAAAAAAAGCACCATTCCCAAAACCATGGGTAAGTTCACCCACCATCTTTGGGTCTACCCCCCATCCTTGGGTCCACCCAACTATTATTGGGTCCGTTAAAAGAAAAATCCCAATGCATGGAGCTAGTCATGGAAAGAATATGCAACATACCCAATAGTTAGATCGACTTGGATTCAGGAACGAATAGAAATGGAACCAATGTTTCAATCTAGTGAATTGTATACATAGGTTACCAAAAAATCCATACTCCAAGCATATAATATATAAATATATACATGCAATATCCATGGAAGACAAAAGAGAAGAGAACAATAAGTAGTGATAGACTAGCAAAAGAACATTTATATTAATCCAAAATAGTCATTACATTTTTCATATGATATATGCACATTTACACTAGAATCTAACAGTTACAATAGATTAATTGTCTAGCTAACTCAATTATTCAACTTGACTTCAATATTTACATATTGACTATAGACTCTATTCAGCTATATGATCTTTTTGGGTCTAGTCAACTAAGTCAACTAGCCCCTACAACATAATGTGATCATTCAATTAGAAATTTGGGTAAGCATTGGAGTTGCATGCCCTTAAAAATCAATCCCAACAAGAATGCATGTGCTCAGAGTTTCCCTCATGGCATTGATGTGGTGTCTAAGATAGCAGTTCAAGGGATGCCAAAGCTTACCACATGTGAATGCATGTGCATTCTCAAGAATGTGTGCATGTTCCTATGGGAGTACTATTTTTCTAGCTCCATTTTAATTTTTGCAACTATCATCTTCATTTGAGCACACAAAGTTCCTTTGCATCAACAATTTGGCTTTAAGTTTATTACTAATATGAGAAAATGTTTCCAAATAATTTTGTATGAGGTTTTGATGAGCTCTTATCATTCCTTTGCATTCATTCTCCTTTAAATATACCAAGAAAATTTATTTAAACTCTTAATTAATGCACATTTCTTTCAAAGATATTTTAGACTTTTGATAGGGCATGTTGATGTCTTTTATATTATTATACACCACTACACTAGATGGGATTGAGAATTTACCTCATTTTTCCCTCAAGAATCACATATTACTTGTAGGGAAACCTTTTTAGTATTTGGTGGGTTGTGAGAATCAGGTATTAGGGTTGCACATCACTTCCATCCCTAGGTTACTGGTTCAACTTCTCAATTGATACACATCATATCATTTGTATTCATAAGAAAAAAATATGTTATAACAATACCTTTCATATCTTTCTCTAATACCCAGATTATTAGATTCATTTCTAGTTCCCATTGGAGGCCTCACTAGATGAATTTGAAATGAATCTTTCCAAAACCTTATTAAATTTGAATAAACAATGGATTTTGATCTCCTAAGAAAAATTCTCTTTTAAATTTTCACAATTTAGTTTTGATACAACATTAAATGCACTTTGAAATGCATGCCTAAAACTTGAAGTATTTAGATCATGTTGAAATTTATAGTTAACCATTTTTCAGCCCACTAAAATGTTTTCTCTACAAAAATCCAGATTTTAGTGATTTTTCCCTTGGCACTTAAGAGTCAGGTTTGAGTCTAATATTAAGATCACAAACACACTCAAATTTGACAACATTTTTACTTTTCACAATAGAAAATACATAGCAATGAATCAACTAGTACACAAGACAAATTTTTACCCAACGCATGTTATATTACAAAACTTTAATACAACAATCCTAGGGCTCCCATACTAGGGATCATGGCCCTTACAATCATCCTTGATAAAAGGAAACATTAATGCTTTGTATCAACAACTATGATTACCAATTTGTCCCTAAACAAAGTACACTTGACTTACTTACTAATCTAGTGCTTCCACAACCCTTTCAGTCCACGTATCTTGAACACATCTATTGTTGATCACTCTAACTCAACAATCTCCCACTATCAACCCTCTTGTTTCTCCATGATCCATATTTATGCATGAATTAAATTAAATACATATTTAAATATAGACACAATGCTACAATGAAAATTGAAATTCAATTCATTAATAGAAAATATTGAAAACTTGTTTACATGCAGAATGGAAAAAAACTAGCTCGGGTGATTGTAGCTTATCTTTGAGAAGAGATTTGATGGCTACATATATTTTGAACTATGTTATAATGAGGATTTAATTCCTCCTTATTATTGAGAAACAAAATGAAACCCTAAACATCGAAAAACCTAACCCTAGGAGATAAAGCACCAAAAGTTTGTGAGCCCCATTGGGATTAATTGGAACGCCAAATTTTAGGGTCATAATTCGGCCATAAGATATTTTTTTGGTGTGAAGGATACCTCGTTAGAAACATCTCTCTGAGGAAAACAAATATTCTTGACATACCCTTGCCCATGGACTATGGGCTTGGTGCATTTTCCAAAAAAATGTCATTTAGGGCCTAAAAATGGTTCCAGAAGTTCAGGACCTGAAACACTTCCAAAAATAGAAAGTTGTGCTACAATTAAGGAAAATGAAAGGAAATAGTGTTGAGGGTCCAAGTGTAATAGGTTGGTTACCACCAATATCCACCTATATCAATCCTTCCCCCTTAGGAATCAAAGGTCCCCATTGCGTTGAGTGCCTCCATGACACGGGGAAACTTTTGTTGACCTTGGTCCCTGGTGAGCCACTTACCTTGGTGCAGTAGTTGGCCAGTTTTGACAACCTGATATAGTTGGATCCTCTATTGGGGAGTGTTATCTGTGTTTCCATGACCTAATTAGTTGTGGCCTGTTCCATGCAATCTCTGTTGAGCTCTATTAGTGTTAGTTATTCAGCAATGTCTGGTGTGTCTAGCAATGGTGGAAAGTATGGCCAAAGGTGGTCCACATTGAACACTAAGTTCAAGCCAAGGAATGGGGAAATGTTGAGCTCGACAAAATTTTATCCAACATCCTTGGTGATGGTGTAAGGCTCATATCAAAGCGGTCAGAGCTTATGATGGGCTCTAGCAAGGCGTTCTTTCTCCAAATGCAACCAAACTTTGTCACCCACCTGAAATGTATGTGGCATCCGATGTTGATCATGTCATTATTTGTACTTATCATTGTATCCAAGAATGTAAATGTGCATATTATGCATGTGTAGTCACATGAGGCATGGCAACATCAATCAGAAACAATGGTTGAAATCCCATACACACTTAAAAGGGGCTATGACCCATCAAGCTATGGAGGTATCTCTTATAGGTGTGTTGCAGATAGGGAAGGATCTCATCCCATGTTCATGGATGAGTTGTACATGCGTAGTATGTGCACAATCACCTGTTGACTACCTCTCTCTAGCCATTTGTCTGGGGATGGAATGCAATCGGCTTGGTGAGCTTGGTGTCCAATAATGACCAAAGGCTTGACTAGAAGATGCTTAGGAACCTAATATTGCGATCTAATATAATGGTCTACGGGATCCCAAAATGTACCAACACTCATTCAAAGAAGAGTTTGGCAATTCCCTCTATTGTGATACTCTTATTGCAAGCTGCCAATATAGCCATCTTATAAAATATGTCCACGACCACAAATACACATTCATTACGATGCTTGATAGAAGGGAGGCTAAATAGATAGTTTGTGCAGATGGTTTCCTAGGACTGGTTGTGAGTAGGTAGAGGAGTGTATAGACCTTTCTTCTTGATGTTTGGCTTGGTGATGGCACAAGAAGTGCAGGATTTGATATAATTTCCAACATACTATTGGATTTTTTGCCAATAAAAATACTTTTGTAGTGCGACCACAATTTTCTTCACACCAAAATGTCTTGCGACCCAACTATAGTGTGCCTCCCAAATCAGCTTGGAATGCCTGCTTGAAGGAACACAAAGGTGGCCCAAATATCATAATAATGCGTCCTAGAGGTGGAAGTCTAGCACTTGCTTGTTATCCACTAACATTTGGTATGTGGTGGTGAACTCTAGATCATTTTTGTATAGTTGCGGCCATTTAGAGGTCTCATGGCCACAAGAGTTGAGAACAGTGGTCAGTGCTACAACCGGAGACCAACTGAGGAAATTTTCTACATGATTGGTACTTGCCTTCTTGTATTTAATGTTCAAATGGAATTTTTATGAATATGTGGACCACTTTTGATGGTGATCATTCTGCAACTTCCCTTGGGTCTATATAAACTTAAGGAGTCGATGATCTGTGTGGATGTGTTAAAAATATGAAACTGCAGTAAAATTCCACTTTGGACAGCTCACTTAATTAAGAAAATGTTTGCATTGAATTCCTATTTTTTTGAGGACAAAAATCGACCTAAATATCACTAAAATCAGAGAAGGGTAAGTGTATTCATGAATAAAAACCCACATGTACATATTTGATAAGGTTGGCCGTAAAGAAAAGTGGACCCTCTTGGACGTCTATAAATACAAGTGACCTATACCTCATTTGTACACAATTTTTTGGATCACACAGGTCTGAGACTCATCTGCGGAGGAATAGGTTCGCTCTGACATGAAATTGCAGGGCCCGAAGCTCGCATTTTAGATATAGGGTTTTGGTCCACAGTCGTAGGCACAACACAAAAGGATCTCAACCACAGTGTCTCCCACAGAGGCTCATGTGTGAAACTAGATCCATTCATTTGCACAAAAAACTCAATGTGCATGCGACTAGGAGTTAGGTTTTTCACAGACAGTTGCTCGCTCTCCATAGATCATATCTAGCCCTAGTCACGTGCTCACCATGCTTAAGGGTGCGATTGGGCTTATATAGTTGCTCGCATGACTCCTCCATATGAACAAGACTTAAATGATGGAATCTCAGTTGTCTGAATATTTTTCTCAATGACCACAGGGTTCGACAATTGACTGCAATTAGTGATAGTTCAATACAGACTTCATAATCAATATTTTGAGTATAAGCTTTGTTGGGTTTATTTCATGGATGTTGTATTATTATTTTTTTGTTGTATAGTTGCATAGATGAATATATGGATCATTGTACTCCATTTTTTTGAATCATTTGATGACGGTCTAATAATAAGAAGAATTTGAAAGGGTTTTCCCATAGTGGGTTTTGCCCCAGTCTTCGACCAATCCTGGTGTCTCTATGTGTGAATGATTTTCTTCTATTGTTCCTTTATGTTCCGTTGCATTGATGATGATGTTATTGTTCTTTCTACATAATTGCATATGTTGTTGAATAATGATGTAAACCTGAATAATGTTATGATGATATGGGGTGAATGTAATGTGTTAATAAAGAAATGCAATTATCAAATCAAAGAACAATATAGGCCTAAGAAAAAATTAGCATGGTATCATATCTGGGCTGAAGAAAATTCATGGATATCACCCATATGATGGCATCATTGATGGAAGTAAGAAGAGGATGGAGGAGACCTAAAAGAATTCTAGGGTTTGAAGATAGCCTTAGAAAATTTGTGTATTAGGGTTTGAGAGAAACCCTAGAATGGTCAATGTGAAGATGCTCAAGAACTTGTGACAGATTTGATACAGCCCTAGATGGGATGGTCTCTAGTAGGCCTGGTTGTTGATAAATTTGATTGAAATAGTGAAGGCATCAAGTGGACTATGGACAGTGATGTCTCTTGAAGGTAGGTTCAAGAGGTAGATGATCATCTCTCATTGAAGATAAGTACTTTTTGATTTATGATGCTTCTCTGTGTCTTTACTTTTGTTTAGACTTATAAATCTAATTATTGCTTTGATTATTACTCATGCTTCCCGCATATATATTTGAGTATTTGGATGCTTCTAACCTCTTGATGAAATGTGATAAGTGGATCCTTCTTGAGGATCATAACTAGTGTTGGAAGAGAAGAACTAGTGTTGGAAAAAAGGTGAAGAGGCACCTGATAAAAAGGTGACAAAGTGCTACAAGTTGACTATATAAAATAAGAAGGTGCACAGGTATCTAAACACTACAAGGTATGCATGGTATATTGTTTCAAAGTTATGTTTCAACTGCAAATTGAATGGCAAGGTAAGTCCCTAGGTATGATGAGAATGTCTCCTTCACAAAAGATTCAAGCTTATGAAAGTAATTGTATTCATATGATAAAATGATGCACTTGGTATTGAACAATTATCTTACATCTTAGACATAATGAATTTCTTGATTCCATGAAGCTACTTAATGTTGATTTTTGACATAGTATACTTGATGTTTGGCTAACATCTATCTTTTGGATATCTTGATCCCATAAAGAAGGCTTGCACCTTGATTCTAGTAGATGATACTCTTGACACTTGACATGCATCTTTCATTATAAGACATGGTGGATTTAATATAGAAGGTTAGCTCATTGATTTCTATATACAATACTATTGAGAATGCTTGTGATGAGCATGACGAAAGTATGGAAAAGGGATGATGCTCTTGTTGTTTTGGTAAAGTTTTATTAAATGGCCTGGCTTGATCCTATTGATAATGATAAGCATGGTAACCATGATGATATAAGTATAACTATGAGATTGATATTCTAGATCTTTTATTAACTATGGTTATGTTTTGATGTGATTAGTAACTATGGCATATGATAAAATTGAATGCCCTAACTTGATGGATTGACTTGATAGAAGTAATATTGTGTTCATGATCTTTGAAGTATGATGTTGCATATGTTAGCTACCCTAATCATTTGACTCTATCCCTTGATAAAATATTGATGTCATGATGACATGATGAAGTAGTTTCTAACATGATATGATCATGATGAATATATGATATAGGTTGACTTTATGATCTAACATATTTGTTGATGCATGATAGTATTATTGACAGGTTGATGGAATGAATGAAGATGACTGAAGTAGATTCCCATTCAAAGGGATAGTATCTCCATAAGGTTCTTACTCCCATTATCATTTTCATTGTATATTCTTTATTGTTGAAATATGATTTATGGACATGAATAGACAAATATTTGACATGTTGATCTGCAACAAAGTTCTAATGTGAGGATAGAGAGTTTTCTCTTGCTCTAAACCTTAGTCGCATGTAAGTAGGTTTACAGGTGTAATTGCAGCCTCTCAGCCGCACGGATGTAAGATCAAGGGTGTGACTATAGTTTCCCAACCACACAAAGGAATGCCTATGGGTGAGACTATGCCTACAGGACACAAAAATTAATTTTTGTTCATGAAATCCTATGTTCACCTAAAGGATGTCATTCCTACATACATGTAGTAGATAACAGAAAGTTCTATGTGTAGGGAAGTTTGAATGTATACTATAATATGAATATGTAGACTCAACTTGTATTTGTAGGTGATCAGGATATGCATATAGATGTGTCATTATGATTAAAGTTTGTGCTACAATATGTTGACATGATTTGGTTGATTGATATAGATGAGTAGTGTTTGGAGTTTTGACATGATGCTTGATAATGACTTAGAACTTTGACTTGACCTTGAAAAATGTTTTGGGCTATAAACCTCTCTATGATAGAAAATTTGGGATTTGACCTTATGATTAATGATTTGATTTGACAACTAATGACTTTCCTTGATGACAATGCTATGTAGGCATAGTGATTTCAGTGATTAATATTAATATTCTATAATGGTTTTGTATTGATCTCCTTATTCCTAGCACAATGATCACAATGGTTGAAGCATTGACAGTTGTAATTCAGTATGAAGATGGAACCTGCAGGACTTATCCTTGGTTTATGAATTTGCATCTAGTAACAGAAATGACTTGTATTATGATTATGAGAATGACTTGATGAAGTTTGGATTGATATTGCATCATAGATGACAATGAACTCTACCTATCACCTGGTCTAAATAATTGATACTGTGATATTGATGACTTTGATATTAGTTTTGATATGGCTTCTAAACTTTGATGAGCTGACTTAGTTGATTTGATTGAACGACATTAATTTATGTGAGGCTGAGCATATTGGTTTGGAAAAGTGTTATGGTTTCAGAGAACTTTGAATGGAGTTAGCTCCCCAATCAAGATATGACCGCATTGATTGTTATCCAGTGAAGCCAAGAAGATGTGTTGATCCAAACCTCTACTTCAGAAGCGTTCCAAGGTATGACTTTGATTTTGGTTTTGGTTTTATATGTTGATGGTCTACTATTGACATGTAATGAGCCTCTGATGATCTAAGTAAGAGGGAGATGACTTTTGAAGCTCAAAATGATGAATCACGGCATGATGAATCGATTTCTGAAGTTGGGAAATTATAATTTATATTGTGAAGCTATTGAAGAAGTATTATAAAGTGGAAATGAAAATCCTTGAACACTCTGATTGAATTTCAAGATGTTGTGAATAAATATTGTTGAACTCAACTTGGAAACCGATAGTTGATTGAAGCATTGATGTTCTGTTTTGAACATTTGTCCATATATATATATATATATATATATATATATATATATATATATATATATATATATATGATGTGCATAGAACCTGACTCGATTGAGTTGCTTCATACACATTGAGTTTCCACCGAGCACCCTTCGAGATACTTGCATGAGGCGATCAATTTTGACTCGAGATATTCATCCTATAATATGTGTCTGCATGAATGTATTGATGATGTTTAGAATTATTATTGATGAGAACATTTGGATGCTACTTTAGTATAAGATTTTCCATGATATCTTGGATGGGAGGCCTGTAGCACGACCGAGGTTGAGTATGATGTTGCTAGCATGGCTAGTTGTGAGGCATGAAGAAGCTCCTTAGAGAGTTGGTTAAGCATGATCTAGATATGACATGGATACATTGTGATGATAAAGAGTCGGATCCGATTAGAAGATAATCCCATATATAGTTGGGACTAAGATACTTTCATATATTCCGACAGTGGAGTTGTACGAGACAAGCTTAGGCTTGTGGTTGGCACCTCCTTGAGAGGGAGAATGAATATGGTATCCTTTTGTGATTTATATAATTATTTATGTTCTAACATGATATTTGATTTGATGCCTTGTATGAATGGGAGATAACTTCTTTTGAGACATGATGATTTCCATATATAAATATGATAACATGTTAATGATTTATAGAGAGAATCGTTGATGAAGGATGCTGAGCCAACTCTTCCTCCCCTGTTTGAGATCCAAGGATGTGGAATTAAAATGAAGGGATCCTAGGGTTAAGGAACTTTGGACAATAGGTTTATAGATGTTTCTCCCCTATATGCGACCCATGGGATGTGTGTCATCCATGTCCTTTTTGACAAGTTGAGTATCTCCCATACCTTTGGTCGTTGCAGAGTATACCCCTGTTGGCATCATACCCACAAGCATGGCTTGTTGGGATTGTCCCTCCCCATCTAGCCAATGGGTTGAGGAGGCTTGGAGGCATGTGATACTTAACTCTAGGTAAGTCGGGTATCTCGTCCAAGCTCGATTATGATGCAGGTGTTCTACCACATGATTTCTTAGAGTCATCGATGGGAAGATCAATAGGCAATAGGATTAGGTTGATATTTTCTTCCCTATACGATTATGGGCTAAGAATGAGCTCCTCGATGTGATACCAAGGTTGAGATGTTATCCCCTGTGTGTTTGGATATCCTATTGCTTGACCTGGGGTGAGAGTGTCCCATAGGACCTCCCCAATGTTATGGACATGAGGTGAGAGTGTCCAATAAGACCTTCCTCGTTGTCATTGGTTTCTAGTTTGAAATGTGCTCCCCGATGATATGCTCTGTGATGATGATGCAAATTGACTCCCCACTGATGATATTTCTGGTAGTATCCCATTGACAGAGATACCGAGTAATATCCTGATGAACAGAGGGTGGTAGCTTAACCTCCCCTGTGGTAAAAAAAAATCTTCTTCTTTTAGATTCGAGATTGTTCAGCATATGAGCAGGGACAATCAAGAGATAAGCATGAATAATCAAGAGATGAATTAACATGATCTATGAGAATACATGATATTACTTGAGACTGGATAGGATATGATGACAAGATGCCATGTTGATCAACGGTCAGATATTGGTAGGTGGAATTCTCCCTAGTTGAGAGGGAGTGTTAAAAATATGCAACTACAGTCAAATTATGTTTTTTACCACTCACTTAATGAAAATAATGTTTACATTGAATTCCTCTTTTCGAGAGGACCAAAATAAACCTAAATAACACTCAAACTGGATAAGGGAAAGTGTATTTATGAATAAAAACCTACATGTGCATATTTGATAATGTCGACCCTAAAGAAAAGTGGACCCTCTTGGAAGGTTTTAAATACAAGTAACCTCTACCTCATTTGGACACAATCATGAGACACTCTTCTATCTTGGTTTTTGGCTCGCATAGGTCTAAGGCTCATCCGCGGAGGAATAGGTTCACACTAAGGTGAAATTGCAGGGTCTGAAGCTCATATTTCAGATATAGGATTTTGGGCCACAATCACAGGCACAACACAGAAGGATCTTGACCATAGTCGCTCCCACAGATACCCATGTGTGCGACTAGAGCCTTTTAGTCACATGGAAAACTCACTTTGCATGCAATCGGGAGTTAGGGTTTTCACAGACACAAATGCTTACTCCCCACGGATCAGATCTGGCCCTAGTCGCTCATTCACCGGGCTTAAGGGTGTGACTAGGATGATATAGTCACTCGCATGACTCATCCTCCATGTGACAAGGACTTAAATGATGGAATATCAGTTGTATGGAGATTTTTCTTAGTGACCACAAGGTTCGGCAGTTCACTGCAATTA
The DNA here is from genome assembly GCA_031772625.1 of Pinus tabuliformis. Classification (NCBI taxonomy): domain Eukaryota; kingdom Viridiplantae; phylum Streptophyta; class Pinopsida; order Pinales; family Pinaceae; genus Pinus; species Pinus tabuliformis. The sequence goes on along the minus strand of CM062806.1, from coordinate 956,226,339 downwards.
GTGACTATAAGCTTTGTTGGGATTATTTCATGGATGTTATAGTAGTTTTTTTTTGTTGTATAGTTGCATAGATGAATATATGGATCATTGTACTCTCTTTTTCTAAATAAATTGATGACAATCCAATAAGAATAATAACTTGAAATGGTTTTCCCCATAGTGGGTTTTTCCCTAGTCTCTGACCAATCCTGGTGTCTCTATGTGTTAATGTTTTTCTTCTATTGTTCCTTTATGTTCTGCTGCATTAATGATGATGTTATTGTTCTTTCTACATAATTGCATATGTTGTTGAATATTGATGTAAAACTAAATAATGTTATGATGATATGGGGTGAATGTAATGTGTTAATGAAGAAATGCAATTATCAAAGTAAAGAATAATATAGCCTTAAGAAAAAATTAATAGGATGACCATCTCCTTCCCCATAATGTAATGTTTCCATTGTTATCAAGCTTGCACAATGGAATACATCTCTTTATCATAGATGGGGTATTTCTAAATTGTATCAAAAAGTGTCTCACTATGATAGGCCATCAGATGCCCTTGTTGGGTGAGAAATAAACCAACATCATAGTCGGAGGTGTTTGTCACAATTTAAAATGGTTGTTGTAGGTCTGGAAATGTGAGTATTGGTTTAGAGGAAAGGTGGTGCTTCAGCTCAATGAACACCTTTTGTTGGGACTCGAACTAGAAAAGCATTACTTTTGTTCTGCCCTTGGTAACTTGACTCAAAGGAAAAGTGATATGAGATAATCCCAACATGAAACTCAGATAAAAATTGGCAAGGCCCAAAGAGTTGCAAAGCTCTATTAGAGTGGTTAGGGATGGCCAAGCTCGAATGATTTGGATCTTAGTTAGATCCACATGCACACATTTCTCATCAATGATGTAAACTAGATATTGGACCTGGCTCATGCCAAAGGTGCATTTCTCCAAGTTGGAACATAGATTGTGTTTATGTAAGGTTTTAAGGACCTATCGAATTTGTTGCATGTTCTCTTCCTAATTCTTTCTAAAGATGAGGATGTGATCCAAATATACAACCACGAACGAGTTAGTGAAGGGTCACAAATTTTCATTGCATTAGCCTCATAAAAGTTGTAGGGGGATTTTTCAACCCGAAAGGCATGACCAACCACTCAAAAAGGCCCTCCTTAGATTTGAAGGCAATATTCCATACATCTGCGGGTTCTATTCGAACTTGGTCACAGCCAGACTTCAAATCAATCTTGCTAAAGTACTTCTCCCCTTTGAGCTGATCAAGAAGGTCATCAATCCATGGAATTGGATACCTAATCCTAATAGTGATTTTATTTAGTTCCCAATAATCAATGCAGAGTCTCCAAGTCCCATCCTTCTTCTATACAAGTACAATCAAGGTCCCACAAGGTGAGGAACTTGATCAGATGTGCCATTTTTGAAGCAAATCCTAGATCTAGCTCTTCATTTCTTCATTTTCCATAATAAAGCGGTGGTATATTAGCTCGTAGGGTAGAGGTGCTCTGGGAGTCAAATCTATCGAATGCTTGACATGATAGTGCAATAGTATCCATGTGGGTGAGGAGAAGATGTTCATGTATTCTTCCATGACTGTGTCCACCTTCTTAAGCTATGTGGTGGAACCCTTCTTTGGGGATATGGATGTGGCTGTGATCTTCCCCTTTCCTTGAGAGTGAATCAGAAAGAAAACAAATTTCTCGGTCTAGGAAATGATTTTATTGCAATTCTTAGCAAAGATTAATGAGATGGTGTTAGGCAGGGCTACCTCCAATATCTTGTATAATTTACAGTAGAAAGTAATAATAACAATCTAAGGCCTAGACTCATACATAACATACCATTCCCACAAGTATGGTTGGCCTAATAACACATCATAGACTTCAAGAGGAGAAACCTCACACAATACCTCATCTGTGAATGCTTGATGTTGTAGGGAAGGTGGCATTGTTGGTTGACGTGAAGATCTTGTCCTTGGTGGGGCCACCTGATGGTGTATGGCTGGAGGTGTGGTGTGGTCAGTAGGCCCAACCACTTAACGAATGGTTAAAGTTAACTTGTACCTTGAAGGGGGTGGCGCATCTGAGGTGGCTTCCAAATGAAGATGCTTCACCCGCTGATACTCGTCGAAGGATCTAGGAAAGTTATCCATCATGTTATTCCTTTCACTTGAGGGCTTCTTCGAGCAACATTTTTGTTAGTATGAAAATTCCTGGAAGATGTACCAAAAAACCTCACTTAAGTCACTAGGTGACAAGTGACCCTAACAACAAGTTTATGGTTGCTATCATTCTAGATCTACAACACAAATGGAAAATATGCAGTAACAGAAAAGAAGATCTAAAACAAGTAGCAACAAAATGATATATCCATAATAATAACCCAGTGGAAAGACGATTTTAAACAAATAAATCTTTATTGATAATACCCTATGAAAGAGATCTACAGATTGGTCTGTAAGTCCCCCTCTGTGGGATATGTCCTTTGATATCCTTGATGCTTCAGAAATAGATTCCTTCTCTCAATGTGTGAAAAAACCCAAGCAAATGTGAAGAACTCAAATGGGAGCTCAAGAAAATGACAATCATGTTAACGATGATAATGATCATGGTGAGGAATGAATGAAAAACCCTCCTTTATATATCAAAGCATGGAGTTAATCTCAAAAATGAAGAATAATAAAATATTATTGACCAAATTCAGATCTAATTACTTGGCATACTTTATTATATTTATTGGAGAGGGAAAAGGAATTTAAAATGGTTAAATTCCTTTATTTAGAAATAATTAACAAATAAAATGATTTATTAACTATTTCGCAAGAAACAAGAATGGTGTGAAATCAAAATAATTATTAAATAGTGATTCAATAATTATTCTAATAAAAGAAATAAGGAAATTCAAATCAATAATGATTTATTTAAATATTCCTAAGGGATTTAGTCAAATGGGACAAGGAATAATTATTAAATAATGATTTAATAATAATTCCTAGAGAAAATTAAATAAATAATGATTTATCTAATTATTCTCATGGGATTTTTTATTTAAATCGAAAAATAATTTAATGAAAGTGGTTTACTAAAGTATTTTCCACAATGAAAGTGATTTTACTATGGTAAAATTAAATACACATGGTGTATTTCGATCCACCTAGTTAGAAATGGCTAGGTGGTCAGTAGGCCTTACCGCTTAATGAATGGTTGAAGTTAGCTTGTACCTTGAAGGGGGTGGTGCCTCTGAGATGGCTTCCAGATGAAGATGCTTCACTTACTGATACTAGTCAAAGGATCTGGGAAAATTTATCCATCATATTGTTCCTTTCGCTTGAGGGATTCTTTGAGCAACATTTTTAAAGGATCTCCTACTCCCTCATCTTTTTGTCTTCGAGAGATCTTCGGCATTGATGAGACTAGTCTTGCAGGGGTTCAACCAATTCAAGTCCTAACTCCTTATACCTTGACCTCGTTGGGGACATGCACAAAAAATAGAGAAAGAGCAGACCCCTCTGATACCACTGATCCAAATTTATGCAGGAATTAAATGAAGCATATATTTAAATATAAGCATAAAGCTACAACAAAAATTGAACTTTAATTCATTAATAAAAAATAGTGAAAAAAATTTTACATGTAGAATGGAAATAAACTAGCTCAAGCGATGGTAACTTATCTATGAGAAGAGATGTGATTGCTACATGCCTTCTGAATTGTGTTACAATGAGGCTCAGAGGCCTTTTAATTATTGAGAAATAATAGAAAACCTTAAACATCCAAAAAGATAGCCCTAGGAGATGAAGCACCAAAAGTTTGTGAGCCCTATTGGGATTAGTTGGAACCCCAACTTCTCAGGATCGTAATTCGGCCATATGATATTTGTTTGGCATTTGGATACCTTGTTAAAAATTTATATCTAAGGACAAAAAAAAATTTGGCAAGCCCTTTTTCATGGAAAATAAGCTTGGTACGCTTTCCAAAAAAAATGTCATTTAGGGCCTCAAAACAACTCCGGAATTTCCAGACCCAAAAACTGCCAAAAATACAAAGTTGTGCTAGAATCAAGGAAACTAAAAGGAAACAGTGTTGGGATTCTTAGTGGAATAGGTGGGTGGCCACCAATATCCACCTGGATCACTCCAAGAGTTGCTAAACTTTATCCCACACAAGTCTTTCCACTAGTTTCTCTCATGCTCCACTAAGAGTGTCAACTCTTAAGGTCATCACAATTGCACACTTCAGCCTCTCGGTTTCTCCAAATATTACCAAACTTAGGGCTTGGAGGTTGCCCTCTTATCTCTGATTTGACCCATTATAAATCCCATAACTAGGCTACACAACTATCCCTCTTTACTACCCTTTTGCTTCTCCAAAAGTTAATCCTTAGGGCATCCAATGTAATGCCCACTTTGTGTGACAAGTGTACCACTTTTCCACAATGCTTAGGGCTTCATTAAAGCTACTAACAGTCCTCCAACAAGTTGTACTTAGGTTTCTCAAAATTATTCTTCAAACACATTGAATAGACCTATCCACCTTAGCAACACGCTCCGTAAAACATGAGCATCACCATACCTTCTAGACTCGGCCTGCTATAGATACACTTCTCAAAATTTGTGACCAATATTAAGTCCTAAAGCATACTATGATAGCCCTTAATTTTATCCTCACAAACTTGTATCCTCCTCACTCTTGCATAAGATAACTCGGGCCTTCAAGCCGCACTTGAGAGGCTTCTCGGCCTTCTGTACCAACACTCTTTTATCTCAGCCCTGCTCCACCAAAAACAGAAATATCAACCCTATACTTATCTTGGATCTGAGGTGTTGCAAGCCTCTCCTAGGTTGCATCCTTTGTTTTCATGACAGAGGTAATAAACACATAGAATAATGGTCTCTTCCTAGACCAAAACTTAGCCAAGTTGTCTGCTTCAAAACTGAGACGCACGAAGATAATGTAGCTTGTTTCAAGTAGCTCGGATTTGCTACAGACTTCCTCCTCTTTGCTTGAGACACCTTAGGTTCCTTGTACTACTCCTTGCTCTATTTTGTTGATTATAATTGCACTTGTGGATGTCCTTCTCAATGAACTAATTTCACCACTACTTATATCAATCTTGGTGGAGTTCATTTTCCCTCAAGGGTCACCATTTTAACCAATTCGGCTTGAGTTTTAGTAATCCAACATAGATATGTAAGAGATGAAAATTATTTTCATTGTCATTTGACCAGGCCATTGAAGCCATTATTTTCCCTTAGCATTTCAAGGGTGTCTCACAAACTCTCAATGGTCAAACCATCCAAAACTCCACTTGGTTTCACGCCCACAACTTTGGGTGCAAAACCCACTGCTTGGGTACACTTGCTTGAAAAATCCCATGTGGGTCAAACTTCTCCCAAAATAGTACCCTAGGGTGTGGGAGTACCTCCCAAGCTACACAAATCAATAAATTCAAACCTCTTTATAACATTCTTTTCCAATTTAAATTAACATAATTGCATTTAATGAGCTTCCCCATAGTTTAAAGGATCCCAACAATGAGGGGTGAGGCATTTTGCATCTCTTAACTTGTTGGGTTTAAAAATCTACCTCTCTAATTCCTCAAGTCATGCACTTTATCTTCCTTGATCTTTGGTGGATCTGATAATTTCCTTTTCCTTCATTGCACGGTAATTGGCTTTCTGAGCCACTAAAAAGACTCACACAACCATTCAACATGTCTGCATTACCTTATAAAGTATTTCCATTCTTTAATGAGCTTGAGTAATATTCCTCAAGCTTTCTAAGACCGTTGTACATTTCTCCATTGGATATACATATTTCTATTTTTTGCATCAAAAGTGCAATAGATTCCTTATTCATTCCATGCTCGGATAAAGACCGAGGAACAATAATGCACATTAATCTTCTTCCTTACAACTTACTAAATGTGTCCAATGATGTGCGCTAGTTTGTAAATGATATTTGGACACTAAGTGTATAAATGAATCAAACACATTTGAAAACATAAGGATTGACTCACTGCAAGGTTCGCTCAATTGCACAACCATTTAAAAAAAAAAGCAAAAAAAAAATCAATACAACAATTTAATTAAAAGTCTAGTTATGAATTTGAGGGATGATGCAGAATCTATTCATAATTAATACATTTTCATCATGAATGGATTTTGGGAATGCAACCAAAATGTTTGAAATTATATAAATCGATTGCCTGCATTATTGACCCAAAAAAAAATATACCATGGAGAATCTTGATGGAAATCTTTCCAATGGTGACCAAGGTAGTTAGACATTATATAAATTATAATTGAAGCTTTTCTTAATGGAAACAATATTTAAAATTTCTCATCTACAATGTGATCCTATCCTTGAAACTACTTGGTGCATTATGTTAAATGCATTAACATTTTGTTTCAAGCTAGTTATAAAAAGAAATTGGAATCTATTTGATTATAATATACTCCCTTACTTCTAACCTTTATATTGATATCCATTTATATTGTGACCTCATATTGGCTTTGAGTTAGTTATTAGTCCAAGGCCCTTGCAATTAAATGACTAGAGACACCGCTAAAAAAAGCGAAAGAAACAATGAATGCCAATAATGATAAAAACAAATATATCAACCAAAATAAAAATCACCAAGAGTAATATATCAACCAAAAAAAATCACCAAGAGTATGATTATGGTAAAATGAATAAGCAATAAAATAAGTGAAATTATAAGTTAAAGTGCACACCCCCACACCACCCACGGCGGTTGAGTGTTGAGGAGTTGACACTTGCCACTTATTTCTCAAATGTTATGTGTGTATTGGAAAACTCTATCTCTCTTTGCATCTTTGTTTGAATAAGTCATTAATTCTAATTTATGGTCATGTGAGGCTGGTTGTGCATTAATTAGTTGGGTGAATATTTATACAATGCATTGTGAATTCAAGTCACCTTTAAAGTAAAGTCACTTTTAAAGTAGTTCTACAATGGAGTTTGTAATAAATATTCACTTTAAACCATTTTATAGTGTATTTGAATAAGTCATAAGTTATCTATTTAATTCTAATTATTTCTTGCATTTTCATTCTTGGTGGAGTCTAATTATCATAAATGCCTTTTATAAGGCACAATACCTCTAAAACAACGAAATGTGAAACATTGTTCAGGAAAAACACTTACATCTTATAAAATGAAACATGTAATAATATGTTTGGAAATTTTTAATATAATCATCATTAATATGGGAGTGTTAATCAAGGTAAAATTAAGTACCAAATTGACAACTTTATCATAAATTTCCAACCAAATGATCCCAAACAATTTATATGTTGTTATATGGGCACCCATGGTTTCACCTATAAATATGTTTTGAAAGGCACAAAGTAGGTACAACCTACTTTCCCTGTCTAAGATATGAACTAGCTCAAATGTGGAAAAAAATTATGTTCCCATTTTGGCTTCATTACTTAGAAGGGAGCCTTATCATCTCTACTAGTGAGAACTGCCCCCACATAATCTTCCATCATGCTTTCCCTCTCCACCTCTAATCAGTATAAGAGGGTAGAGGTTCTGATATGAAAAAGCACACTTGTCCGTTAAAAACAAACCATACTAGATAGCCTATAAATACATACATGATCTTAAGTCATGTAATAAATTAGACTAATAGGTTTTATATACACAAAATGGTCACTTGCAACTTGATTTAGTGTTTATTTGGAAATTAATTATAATAATCAATCAAACTAATCATCTATATAATAGATTGAAAATGAGAGCTACTTCAATAATCCAATGCACTCACCTCTTCAATGCCTAGCATGCATTCCATAAAAAAAATATAAGATATACAATTATGCAAATGAATAGTGGTAATAGTTCTAAAATGCCATTAAATATTATTGTGTGATTTGATTTCTATGTTGAATAACTTATTACTTGCCTTTCCCAACTTCCTATGTGCAAAAAAAACTCTTACTTGTAATACTCCATTATACCCTTCACATGCCTTTCTGAAAATATCCATTACTAAGATATGCATAAAATATATGTTTTGGAATCATCTAGCGCATAAATACATCAAATAAATAAATAATAATAATAATAAAATAAAATCTAATCTTACGCTAATTGAGACGCTAATTGAAAGATCAGATGTGGCCCACAACAACATGTAAGCTCCAATATACCTTAATCATATACCGATGATGGTAGTTGTTAAGGCGGTGATGCTTCTTATGATGGTAGTTGTTAAGGCGGTGATGGTAGTTGTTAAGGCGGTGATGCATTTTGTTAGTTGGTTATGGTGTAATATGCTTGTAGCATAACCTTGTGTAAAAGTAATAAAAACAAAATCACACTGAATTTTAGAAATGTGAATTTTTAATTCATTATAACAAAAGCATTTATTAAGCAACCTTTATTGGTTTTTAAGCAAATTGCTTTTTAAACTCATTTTAACAACATGCTTAGGAATGTCATTTTGTCAATTAAAAATATAATTACATCAGAAAGGTTTGTCTCATGTTACCACACAATTCCCAATTCGAAATTATGAATATGAACCATTTGTATGCATGCGGAGAAGAAAATAAATGGTCAAGATTATTTAATGGTATGGAAGATGGCTTGGAGAACGTGGAGAAAACAATATTGATCACTATTACTAGTCATATACAAATGAAATCTCAACTTTAAGAGCATGCTTTTATACGACAAAATAGAAATGGAAATGGAGAGTAACTATATAGGACTAACATATTATTTTTTAAGCTTAAATGAGGTATTTTTTAAGATGAAAGGAAGCTTATGAGAGATATATATAATTTAAATGAATTAGAATAATGAATATAATAGTTTTGAAAATATGCAACAAAATATATATATATATATATATATATATAAACAAATAGAGGTAGTAGTTTTGCTATGTAGATATTTGTTATAATTTGTCTTTTGGTTTTAATTTGAAATGATAATGATATCAAGTTATTCATTAGTACACTCGTTATATGCTTAATTTTATTTGAAATGATAGTGATATCAAGTTATTCATTAGTACACTCATTATATGCTTAATTTTATTTACATTCTAGTTTCTTTATTAAATAATAATGAAAAGTGATTTTATGAGAGACTTGTATCCTAGGTCAAGTGAACTAGGATAGTGAACATATTAGTTTTGAAAATATGTAATGGGCATATATAAATTTTACTAAGTTGACATTTGCTAGCATTTATCTTTGAGCTTTCATATGATCAAATAGTGATATCAAGCTATCAATTAATACACCTATTATATATTTATTTATATCCACATTATTGTTTATTATGGAATGTTCTTCATTGAGTTTGTGTTTTTTATTCATTTTCTTTTTCTACAACTGTTTGGTGGACCTACCAAATAGATAAAACATAAGGCCCATCTAATCACTCCTTGTCACATATAGGCTATATTAAACCTTCCTTTTTGCACTTAATGACATTTTCCTAGCTTAATGAGTTCTTAGGAGAGTCAAAGAGACTTTTCATACTTTAAGTGCCTAACATAACTATTATGCAAGATACTAAAGGGGTTTTGAACATATTTCTAGGAAGTCTAGCCAGGGATATTTGTGGAGCTTACACTCTACTACAAAAGAATCCTAACTCAGTTAGATGAGGACAATAAATGCTCCTTCCTACTGTTCCATGGTCGCCTAGGAAACAAGATCCAATTTTTTAAGGATTTTGGATGGAAAGTGATCCTCCCCTTGGGAAGGTTTCCCTCTACCCACCTTATATAAATAAGAGGTTTGACTAGCCTAGTCGGAGGAGAAGAAAAACATAGTGAAGCATGTGAATAATAGGTTAAGTTTATATTTCAAGCAAGTCTTGTAATTTTGTCACATACAACCAACCTTTCAGTTAATGGGATTGATATTTGATTTCAACTCTTAGTATGGATTTCTCCTAAGGGAACTGAGCTTCCTTGGGTTAGGTCCCACCCTAAGTGCTCAAAATTCCTCTTGTATTATTTATGTTCATGCATTTTTTTAATTTTGCAAAGTATTTTTGAAGTTTACTTTCATGCATGGTTAATTAGATAATCTTATGTGCAGTCTTTTCATCTTATCATTTGGTAACAACAATTATACTTATTACATTAGTTAATTGGCATGTTTAATTTACATTTAGTTCACTTTATTTGTTTTCCATTGTTCATTATTTGTTGTTTATGCATTGTACCCTATTTTGCAGCTACATGAAACCCTACAACCTTCCATTTTGCTAGATTAACGCTACCACAATTTGTTGTGATGCCTTGGACAGGTGTCCTTTGTCATTTTCCATCTTCTCCTTATATTATTTACCTTCCAACCTCACATTTAGCATGTCCACCTACTCATTGGACTGTCTCCTATAACAAAACAAGGACTCATGTAGCAGTTTGCAACCTGCCTTCCAAACTCACTCAAATTTGTACCAAACTCATGATTTGTCTTCCTTAGTGTATTACAATGCTCTTGGAATCCTGGTAATGAGACTTAAAGGTAGAGAGACATTGTAGATTCCTTTATTTGATTTCTTGTACAAATTGTTTCTTTTCTACAAAATTAGGGTTTATTGTTTACAAGCTTTTATTTCAATAGTTTGTTTTATTTCCTTGCAAGATAGAGTAAGTGTGATTTTATTTCATTGTATATAGAGTGGTTTGCTTTCGTTTATTGCAAATAGACTATATTTGTGTGTTGTCTTTCTTCCTATTAATTATTTCCTACAATTTCAATTTTTTTGTAGCGTAGAACAGTCAAATTGGTCTCTATATATCTAGATTCCATTTAAGTATATCCTCTTACATAAAATTTAGTGAAAGGAAGAGATAGTTTCTTCTACACATATAATGTTATGAAACCAGCTCACAAAAAGATAGAAAAGATAGATCAATGCCTTAGAATTCAGCCTCTTCGAGGGGGCAACCTCCTTTGCATTACACAAATGAACAATTCTTGGATGATTCCAATGACAAAACCTCATTTCTATATATGGGAGTCTAAGGGTCACAAGATAACCAAGCTGACCTAACAATAATAATATAAAGGCACAAAAATAACAATAGAGGAATTCTATGGGGAATAATAATAACAATATGGGGACAATAGGGGCACAACAATAACAATAAGGGATACAACGACAATAGTAATGGGGGAATCACTGGTATTATAGGGATCTAACATGTCCCTCTCCTTCAAAAAAGTGTTTTCCTCAACGCTTGAGTAGTTTTGGATGCTTCTGTATAAATTTCTCACCTTCCCATGTGGAATCTTCAACGGGTAAGTTCTTCCACTTGATGAGATACTCTGAAATTGATAAATTTTGTAGCTGTCGAGTTCTTGTTTCTTTGACTGCTTCAGGTTCCAATATGATTTTTCCTTCCTTCTAAAGTTTTGGCAATATTGTTTGTACTGGAATCTTGTCACTTATAACCTTCTTTAAGAATGAAACACAAAAAACTGGGTGCACTCGGGAAGCTGCCAGAAGCTCCAATTTGTATGCCATAGTACCTATCTTTTGCAACACCTTGTACGGACCATAATACTTTGGTGATAATTTATTATCCTTCTTAGCTTGCTTGAGGGACATTTGTTTATATGGTTGTAGCCGTAGGAATACCCAATCACCTACATCAAAACTTCTTTCACTGCGATGTTGATCTGCCTGTTGTTTCATTATATTCTGCGCCAAGGTGAGGTTATCCTTTAAGAGTTGGAGAACTTGTTGTTGATGCTCGATGTGATCTTCCACTGCTTGAACCTTATAATTTTCTCTTAAATATGATGTGATGGATGGTGGATGATATCCATAAAGTGCCATAAATGGGGTCATTTTTGTTGCAGTATGGAAGGAAGTGTTATACCACCATTCAACCAAAGGCAACCATTTGACCCATTGTGTCTGTTTATCAGATACAAAGCAACGAAGATATCCTTCCAAACATGTGTTTACTATCTCAGTTTGCCCATCAGATTGAGGATGATAAGATGAGCTATGAGCTAACTGAGTACCAAGACAAGAAAATAATTTTGTCCAAAAATTGCCAGTGAAAATGGGATCTCTGTCACTTACAATAATCTTTGGGTTTCCATGTAGCTTTTGAATTGTTTCCATAAATGCATTAGAAACTGTACTGGGTTCAAATGGATGAGATAATGCACAAAAGTGTGCATACTTAGTAAGTCTTTCAACTACCACCATGATAACACTCTTTCCTTCGGACTTGGGTAAACCTGTGATAAAATACATTGAAACCTCCTCCCAACGTTGGCTTGGAATGGATAAAGGTTGTAATAGTCCTGGGGTCTTAATTGTTTCAACTTTATTTTGTTGGAAAACCAAACATTCCGCCACAAACTTTTGAATATCCAATTTAAGGCCATCCCAAAAAAAAACCTTCTTAACCCTATGGTAGGTTTTTAGAAATATTGAATGCCCTCCTAAGGGAAAGGTGTGCAATTCCGTAAGAATATTTTGTTTGAGTTGGGAATTCTTACATAGGTATAACCGATCCTTGTACCATAACGAATCATTTTTCCAGCTAAATGTATCAAATGTATTGGGATCTTGTTGTATCTTTTGAATGAGTGCTCACACTTCCTCGTCATTCTTCCATTCATCCCTTGCTTCATTTATCCAATCTGGTTGGATAATAGAAATGGCGCAAAGAAATGCTTCCACATCCTCATCCTTTCTTGAGAGTGCATCTGCCACAACATTTTTCTTCCCTTTTTGTAGATATTTCAAAGTCATAACCCAACATCTTTGTGACCAATTTTTGCTACTCTTCTAAAGATAATCTTTGTTCTAAAAAGTATTTAAGACTATCATTATTTGTTTTTACCTTTAAGTGTCTTCCCATTAGGTAGGGTTGCCATTTCTTAAGTGCATGTAGTATTGCCAACATTTCCTTCTCATAAATAGCTTTGTGTAAATACTTTCCTTTGATTGGACGACTTTCGAAAGCAATGGATCTTTCTTCCTGCATTAAAACAGCAACAATTCCATTTCTTGAGGCATCAGATTCCACAATAAAAGTTTTTGTGAAGTCCGGTGTAGATAAAACTGGTACTTGGCACATTGCCTCTTTAAGATGTTCAAAGGCCTTTGTTGCTTTTGGAGTCCATGAAAATGCATCTTTCTTCAATAATGTTGTTAGAGGTGTTGTTATTCTCCCATAATTCTTAACAAACTTACCATAATACCCTATCGACCTGAGAAATCCTCGTAGATGCTTTATGAATGTGGGGATTTTCCCTTAATGGTTTTAATTTTGCTAGGGTCTACCTTAACACCTTCATGAGATACAATATGACCCAGATACTCCACCTCTTGTACTCCAAAGAAACATTTAGAGATTTTTGCATATAATTGTTTCCCCTCCAATAGTTTGAGCACCATGTCAATGTGTTGGACATGATCCTTCCAAGACTTGTTGTAGATTAGTATATCATCAAAAATTAATAACACAAATTTTCTAAGGAAGGGTTTGAAAATGGAATTCATCAAACCTTGAAATGTAGAAGGTGCATTAGTAAGGCCAAAAGGCATGACCAAAAATTCATAATGACCCTCATGAGTTCACAATGTTGTTTTTGGAATGTCTTCAATCTTCATTCTGATTTGATGATATCCTGAACGAAGATCCAACTTGGTGAAGTAAATTGATCCATGCAATTCATCCAATAATTCATCAATGACAGGAATGGCAAATTTATCTTTAATAGTGAGCTTGTTGAGCTCCCTATAATCTGGACACTTGCGCCAGGATCCATCCTTCTTATGAACCAATACTACTGGAGCATAGAAAGAACTTTGACTAGGTTGAATTATACCAGCCTCTAGAATTTCTGCAACCATATGTTCAATTTCACTCTTTTGGACATAGGGATATCTGTAAGGCCTGATGTTTGGAGGAAAACTTCCTAGAATCAAATTAATAGCATGATCATGATCACGAATAGGTGGGAGGCCTTTGGGAGTCTCAAATACCTTGGAATGATTGTCCAAGACTTTTTGGAGATCTGGAGAAATGGATGATTTCGATGTGGGAACCTCTAGTGAAAATAATTGTGCAATTATGCCTCGTTGTTCTTTCTTTAAAAACTTTGTCATTCCGTTAGAGCTGATTATCTTTCTCGGTTCCCCTACAATACCCCTTAATTCAATTTCCTTTCCTTCTAAAGAGAATTTCATGAAAATTTCTTGAAAATTAAAAGCTATTGTACCCAAGGATTGTAGCCATTGGACTCCTAGTACAACATCAACACCACCCATTGGAATGGAAAGCATTGGGTTATTCAATACATATTCTCCCATGGATAGCTTGATATTATGGAACTTTCCAGAGCAATTTATGGTTCCTCCACTTCCAACCATCACTTGACACTCTGGTGCTGGATATAGGAAGCAATTCAATTCCTTAGCTATCTTACAATGAATAAACTTATGGGTACTTCCCAAATCAATCAACACGATTACCTTTTTCTTCTTGATATGCCCTTATATCTTGATAGTTTGAGGAGTGGTAATTCCAGCCAATGCATTACAAGATATGGTCGGATTCATTTCTTCTTTTTCTAGGGTTTGTTCCTAGTGTATATCCTCTTCTTTTGATGTTTCTTGTTCCTTTTCTTCCTCCTCTTCACAATCTATGTAAAATAATTTCTTCTCGGCACACTTATGACCTTTAGTGTATTTGCTATCACAATTGTAACAAAGCCCTTTTGCTCTTTTTTCTTCCAATTGTTGTGGTGTCAACCTTGTAGGTTGTGGATGGCTAGGGGCAGCAAAACTTCCATCTTTATGATTGTGAGTTGTAGGCTTCCTTGTTGCCATAATTTTGCTTTCCATTTTTCTTTCCAACCTAAATGCCTTCTCCAATGAATCTGGTTCCCAAAGGCGAACCTCATGTTGGATGTTATCTTTTAAAGTCCCTATGAATACATCAATCCTATGCTCCTCTGGAATATCTTTTACCCTTATATTCAATTTTTGGAAGTCCTCAATCTGCTCCATCATTGAACCCTTTTGTTTGAGATTTATCAATTGGCTAAAAAAAGTGTTGCTTTTTGTATCCTCATAATGTGCTATCATTTCATCCGTAAAAATAGCCCGTGAAAATTTGTTTACTAGAGCAAAGCCATCGATACCATACAAACTGATTTGGTTCCAAATATAAAGTTGCAATGCGTACCTTTTGTGTGTTTTGCACATTATGGAGATCGGAAAATTACTCCATCTGTAGTATCCATGTTCCGGGATCCTTGCCATCAAACTTCCTCATATCGATCTTTGGAACATGGTGGTTCTTCGATCCAACATTAGAGTCTATGAAATCATGATTAACATTTATTTTGTTCTCATCATGAGTTTCCTTTACTACCCTTTCACCATTAGTAAGCATTTCTTGTAGAAACTTTGTCAAATCTGTCTTCAAATCTTCCATGCCTTTCTTTAAATCATCCATATTAGCTTCCATGCCATCCATCTTAGCTTCCACACCGTCCATCTTAGCTTCCACGTCATTCATCTTAGCTTCTACGCCTTTCTTTAAACCGTCCATCTTAGCTTCCACGTCATTCATCTTAGCTTCTACGCCTTTCTTTAAACCATCCATCTTAGCTTCCACGCCTTTCTTTAAACCATCCATCTTAGCTTCTACATCTTTCTTTAAACCATCCATCTTAGCTTGTGTTCCTTTTTGTGCTAGTGAAATTTGTTGCACTTGGTCTCATAATTTTGATATATCATGTTGCATTTCTTCCTCTTCTTCATGAGTCATGCTAGAGCTTTCAGATTGCTTACTAGGTGTTTCCATTTTCTTTCTTCGGGGCATGAATTAACGATAATAATGCTTCACTATGCACTTTGAATTCCTTCAAAATAATTTTTCAAACCAAGCTTATGCAAAAATTTAAAAAAAACTACACACCTTTTTTTTCACTTTGTAGGAGCTCGATATTGAATCTGATGTATCTCTGTAATTTTGGATCTCCCGGGTCTAAAATTTCTTCTTGCGGTAAACCTCTGAGTAATATTTCTAACCCCACAAGTCTGATCAAGATTGGATTCTCCAATGAAGAGTTATGCCAAATGTCCCACGATGACCTGCATATAGACTGGTTCAGTAAAGCGAACTTTTACGACGTGCCGTGGGTCACTGTTTCCACCTTAGGTTCTTAAAATGATACCCAAAAAACCAAATTCTGTCCTCTTTTTGTAACTTCTTACGAAAATTCAATCTGATGCTCAGAGCGAAATTTATGACGATTTTCCCAAGGTGGTCTATTTGGAATGTAATTCGGGGGTCTACAACAACCCTAACTTCCTCAAATTATATCTTTGAAACTATAGCGAGACAAAATCTGAAATTTGCAGCCGAGGTTCAGACCGATTTATTCTCAAATGGGTTTTTTTTAGCTCCATAAACTTCGTAGCAAAAGATTTATACCAAAAATTTCTACGATGACCTGTTTTAGATGAAATTTTGGAGCTTTCAAAAACCCTAACTTCCTTAGATCATATCTCCAAAAATATAGTGAGACAAGATCTAAAATTTGGACCCGAAGTTCAGTGTGATTTAGTCTCAAATGAGTTTTTTCTATAGCTTCTTAAATGCCGCAGAAAAAAAATTATAGTGAAAATTCCACGATGACCTATTTGGAGCAGCGAAACCCTAAAATCCAAAGCTTTGATACCAAATGTTATGAAACCAGCTCACAAAAAGATAGAAAAGATAGATCAACGCCTTAGAATTCAAACTCTTCGAGGGGACAACCTCCTTTACATTACACAAATGAACAATTCTTGCATGATTCCAATGAAAAAACCTCCTTTATATATATAGGAGTCTAAGGGGTCACAATATAACCAAGCCAACCTAACAATAATAATATAAAGGCACAAAAATAAAAATAGAGGAATTCTATGGGGCATAATAATAACAATATGGGGACAATAGGGGCACAACAATAACAATAAAGGATACAACGACAATATTAATGTGGGAATCACTAGTATTATAGGGACCTAACATATAATGTTGGCCCCTCTTAAGTTTTAAGAACCTCAGGTTGACAATTAAAGCTGAGACCCTTGAGAGTTGCAGCATTATTGTTGCAATATTGCGGGCCATCACTTTTTGGCATCATTTCCAGGGAGGTGTTAAAGTATGTATTGTTTTTTACTTTAGTTGATCTGCTCTTTCTTTCATTTAATATCCCACAAAAATAAAAATAAAATATATTAGAATCTTATTTTCAAAAAATATGGAAAAAATAAAAAATACATTTCTTTCTTTTATGCCTCTAAGAATTAGGATAGAACAGGAAAATTCTTACCAAAATCCCCCACTTCCATTAGAAGCTAGCCTTCTTTTAGTTGACTATGATCCTCTTTCCTTTTCCTTAGGAACCGTTGAGGCCCTTTTTGGTGAGAAAGCGAGGATCTTTAAGGATCTTTCAAAAGAAGAAAGACCTTCACACGCTACCAACACTATGGTTGAAGATACACAACCACAAGTGCTCACATTTCCCATTAGAGAAAATGATCGAGAGGCTAAAATGAAAAAATTTAATCCATCCATCCCCCCACACGTATATGGTATGATTATAGAGTATCCTAACACTTTCATGTTAGATTTTGCTGAAGTATGCAGGACATATCAATATACAACTAATGAGCAAAATATAAAATTGTTCCCTTCCACTCTTAAGGATGCATCCCTTCGATGGTTCATGAGCCTAGAAAGAGACAACATCACCACATGGTAACAGATGGAACAAGCCTTCAAATATAAGTACTGAGATTATTGTATAGCAAGGGATACCAAAGACGAAGTATTCAAAATGATCCAAGACGAAAATGAGCCTCTAGAAGATTTTGAGGAAAGATTTCAATTGAGTTACAAAAGGGCACATAATTGCACCTTGGATCCAAATTCCTTGAAGCTAGTCCCACAACAAGGAGTCAAGGAAGAATTAATGGAAACATTCAACCTAGTAGCCAATCGAGACATGTACTAGTTGACTTATGATGATATGAAAAATATATTCAAAAACCATTCAAGGGCTCTTATAAAAAGAGGTAGAGAAACCAAAATTTTGGTGAGTCCTTCCTCCTCCCTGATTACTAAAAATGATATAGGAGGTATGTTATAGGACATGAAGACTGGAATATTACATACATTTTCCATGCAAATGGACATCTTACAAATCAAGAGAAAATAGGAGGAAGCGGAAAAGGCATTATCCATATTCTGCCCTAAATGCACAAAATGAGATCATAGGAATTAACATCCTTTAAATGTCATAGAAATATGTTTTGTATGTGAGGAGAACCATTCCATTGATAAGTTTCCAACTTTTCTAGGTCTCAAGGTTTTATACCAAGGAGTATAAGGGAGCATGGAACATTTACGCCTTATCAACCAAAATAGACCACAAGCCCCTAGGTAGTTCCAACAAGATATGAACTTCCCCTCTCCTTTCAATGCTAAGTATAATGTTCATTATCAACATTGGTGCCCCCCTAATCCTTCACCCTGGCCTATGCCCACTCCTTGGTCATATCCTCCTCAAAATATTACTCCTCCCTTCCATTCATGTCTTACTCAACCTCTTTAATGGGGTAACCCATCACAAGGATGGATGCCTTAGGTGGCCCAACCACCTGTCTTGATGCCTCCTCCTCAACAATCTCAAGCACCCCAAAACATTCCTCCAAAGAAACCAAAAATCCCTGCCCAACCAAAATCCAAATCCCAACAATAATTAGGATCAACCAGTATATAGTGGAGAAACTACCTACCAAACTTATGTTGTATAAATCTAGGAAATCAACCTTAGGTCTAGGAAGGTCCTTTCATATGTTCATCCACCTCCTCCAACAAAAAATATTGAGGAGGAGAAGGAAGAAATTATACCTCTAGTCACCCAACCAAGACCTCCCTATCCTAAAACTTTGATAACCAGTAAAGAACACACCTCAGAAGAAGTTGAAATTTTGAGAGAACTGGAGAATTTGTGTGTCAAAATCCATCTCCTTAAAGCTATCAAAGATGTTCCTATCTACAACAAGTTCATTAAAGAGGATTGTCTTAGAAGGACTGAGAGAAAGAAAAAGGATGCCTCTATTATCAATGTCATAGGAAATCTATTTGATCTTATGCTTGGTAGAGTACTTATATCCTGGGATCCTAGTAGTAGATGTGCAATTCCAAACACTCTCATTAATATAGGAGCTATAATAAGTGGAATTACCAAGGAAACGATGCTAAAACTTAACCTCCAAGGATCTCTAAGAAAGACCTCTATTATGCTACAACATGTTGATAGATCTATAGTTTCAGCTAAAGGTATAATAGAAGATGTAATTTTCTCTATTAATTCTTGCGAATATCCTACTAATTTCCTTGTCCTTCAACCCAAGACCAAGTTTAATGGGTATCCACTCATCTTAGGAAGACCTTGGCTGGCCATTGTTGATCCATACATCAATTGTAGGGTTGGGAATATGACCATCACCAATGGGAAATCAAGAAAACAACTTGTATTATACCCAATAGCTCAACCTCTTGTTAAGGATGGCTTTCCTACATTCGTAGAGGAGGAATAAGAAGAAGAGGACCCTTGCCTCTCATTATCCTATCTTGTATGTACTTTAGAAACCACCATTAATAGTAGGAAAATTGATGAAGATAATCTAATTGATAATTTTTTGTAAAACCAATATTCTACTTTCGTGAATATTAGTGGCTTGAAAGAAGAATCATCTATAGGAAGACTAGTTTTTCTCAAGATTATTCATTAGAAGATTTGTTAATTTTTGGTTCTAAGAAAAACAATGTAAAACCAATAGAAGTGAACTCTTCTAAAACCTTGAAAATCAACCCATTTCTCTCATTTTATCAAGAAAACCAATTGATCACTGTCTTAAGGAAACACATTGATGCATTTTTATGGGAATACAAGGGGATGAAAGGAGTACATCCTTTTATGTGCACTCACCATATATATATCAAGGAGGATCATAAACATGTTCACCAGCCACAAAGGTGAATGAACCTTGCATTAAAAGATATTGTGAAAGATGAATTGCAGAAATTTTGGATGTAGGATTCATCTATCTGATCTTGGATGGTGAATGGGTGTCTCCCCTAGTCATTGTCCCTAAAGAAAATGGAAAATGGAGGATTTTTGTTAACTAAGTAGGAATCAATAAAGCCACTTGGAAGGATCATTTCTCCTTGCCTTTTATTGAACAAGTTCTTGATTTCCTTGCAAGGACAAAGTTCTCATTTTTGAGTGGATTCAGTTGGTATAACCAACTCCAGATCAGTCCTGAGGATCATAATATGACTACCTTCACCTGTCCATGGGGAAATTTTAATTACAAAGTTCTCCCATTTGGCTTGTGCAATTCCCCTGCCACCTTGAAAAGGGTTGTGCTAAGTATATTCTTTGATCTTGTGCATGATTCAGTGGAAATATACATGGATAATTTTACACCCTATGGGGATGATTTCCAAGAGGCTCTCTCAAACCTAAGTAAGGTCTTGCAAACGTGTGAAGAGATAAACTTCTCCCTGAACCATGAGAAATGTCTATTTCTTATGAATGAGGGAACTTCCTTAAGGAATCTCCTCTCTTCAAAAGGAATCCAAGTGGACCCTAACAAAATAGCCATCATAAAAATAATACCTATTCCTAAAAAATATATGTTAGAAGTTTTTTAGGCCTTACAGGATATTATCAAAAAGGTTTTAGTAAAATTACTTCTCCACTGTATTCATTAATGACAAAATATGTTGAGTTTTGTTGGATAGATTTATGCCAAGAAGCATTTGAGGGAATAAAATAAAAACTAATGAGAGTATTTTTCCTCATATGTCCAAATTGGACTTTGTAATTCATATCCCTACATATGCATCAAACAGAGTGATTAGGGTAGCTTTGGGACAATTTGAAGATAAACTCCTTTACGCAATTTATTTCATTGGCAAAAAATTGTCCAAGGTCGAATTAAACTACATCATGATTGAAAAAGGGTTTACTTTGATTGTACATTCTTTAAACAGATTCAGAAATTACATCACTAGTTATATGCACACTGACCATGCAACAATCAAGTACTTAATGAAAAAAACAGATGTGAATGCTCACATAATTAGGTGGTTATTATTGTTGTAGAAATTTGACTTGACTATTGTTGATGATCCTAAAAGGAGAATGTTGTTCCAAATTTTCTATCAAGACTAACCTTGTCTACAAATGAAGTAGTTATAGATGACTAACTCCTTGACAAGCATCTCTTTGTCATATCACTACTGTCTCCATGGTTCACCAACATTTTCAATTTCCTGACAACCGGTTAGTTCCCTCCTCACCTATTTTCAAAGGAGAAAAGTAAGATTTTCAGGAAAAGTGCCTCCTACACTTGGATTGGGGGAAACCTCTTCATGTTGGGGATTGCTTAGATTCTGAGAAGATGTGAGAGGGAGGATAAGTTTATGAAATCCTCTCATCTTTCTATGATGGTCCATGTGGGGGCCATTTTTTTGCAAAGAGGACAACTTACAAAATCCTACAAGCCAAGCCTTCATAAGGATGCCTAGAGATATACCATGACAGTGTGATGAAGGCCAAAGGATGGTAAAACCTACTTGGAAGGATGAAATTCCCTTCTAACCACAAGTGTCTTTCGAGCCATTTGAGAAGTGGGGAATGGAATTCATTGGTCCCATTGACCCCCCATCTAGGCAGAAGAAGTACATCATTGTACATAATGGCTACCTGACTAAGTGGGTTGAATTGAAGGTATTGAAGAAACACCAAAATATAAAGTGGCTAAGTTTTTAAGGGAGAATATCTTCTACAAGTTTTATTTTACAAGAGAATTGGTGATAGATTAAGGCTCCCACTTCACCTCCAATATTATCAAAGGGATAACGAAGAAACACCACATTTGACACTAGAACTCCACTCCATATTACCCTCAAGCAAATAAACAAATCATTGGAGAGCACTCTAGCCAAAGTGATCAGTAGCAATAAAAAGGACTAGGAATAAAGGCTTGTTAAAGCCACTTGGGCCTGCAAAACAACCTGGAAAACCACCACTGTATTTACCCATTATGATTTATTTTATGGTAAGAGGGCTTTGCTATTAATTGAATTTGCGTACAACACATTGAGGATGACAACCCAACTTGATATTGATTTAACTAAAGCACAAGTTGATGGGTTGTTGCAATTGAACGCACTAGATTAATATAGAATGCATGCCTTATTACACACTGAAATAGTCTAGCTGCAAAGAAAAGTCTAGCATGAAAAACACATTAAAACCAAAGCCTTCCAAGATGGTGATTGGGCCCTCCTGTAGGAATCCATGTTTAAGGATTTCAAGCGTAAGCACATGACAATATGGTTGGGGCCTTAACTAGTTGAGAAGTGTTATGGTAATGGCTCAGTAAAACTCAAGGCTATAGATGATGAACAAGTTCCACTTTTAGTAAATGGATATTGGTTAAAAGTCTACAAGGATCCCCTGTCCAAGGCTAAGTTTACAATTTCAATAAGTAAAGAACTAAATTTTATTAAGAGAATCATATCTCCCAATCCATTCATTTCTTGACTACCAATAAAAAAAATATATAAAAAAAAATAAAACACTCAAGCAAAAACCTCCTTTGAGGCACTTGAAGTAGACTCATTAGCTTAAAACCTCTATGAGGTAGTCTGTAAATATGAAAAGAAATAAAAAAATGATTAAGAACTCCAAGTGAAAACCTCCTCCAAGGCACTTGGGTTATACCCACTAACTAAAAACCTCCAAGAAGCAACAAGTAGGCCTCAAAAAGGAAAAAATCAGAGAAGATTTTTTTTTGTCTCACCTTGACTTATGTGCAGGTACCATAGAAGAGAACAACAAAAGCAGTTGAATAGTTAAGCTTGTTCCATTGACCCAAGACATCAACTCAAGCATTCCAAGAGGGCCTCGATGGAACCCCTGCACTATTTCTCACCTTCTTTCATTATCCACCACATCAAACCTCCACCACCAGCACCTTCACATGAATTTTTTCCAACTTCCTTGAACTGCTACAGGAAGGTCCTATAATATTATAGGAAGACCCAGTTTTGAAAAAAAGTTACAAGTCAAGGAAATTTTTGCCATTTGAACTAGAGAAAGACACCAAAATCATCTTAACAAATAGCTCTTTCATCACCATGAATCACACCATCATTCCTCCATTGTTTAGCATTTCTAACACTGCAACAACTTAGCTTCTTCATTTTTTCCACCACGACCACAACCAAAGCCCTTTCCATTAGTATCATCTATTCCTCCATGAATTATCAAGTCTCCTTACTAATTTACAAGGGTATTTTAATGAGCATGAAGGACCTTTGTGACTACTACAGGAGACTACACAATCATGTAACATCTTGTAGAAATACTACAAGATCAAGTTCTAGAGAAGAAAAGGAAAAAGAAGATCACAACCTCCAACAAAGGTAAATAGCTCCATATCAGCAACATTATCAAAGTCACCCACTCAAACGCTGAGAAAGGAGCCTAAGAAACTACAGGATTTCTTGTAAGCTTCTACAGGACTATCTTCTCACTAAAATCACCTTGAAAAGACTTGTAAATGAACAAATAACACTCTCTAGTGCTATGAAGGTAAGCATCAGGTGTGAAACTCTTTGACACTCACCTTTTGAATTCTTTCAAAGCATAAGGAAAATGTTGTTTGTGCAAAAATGGAATGATTTAATAGACATCCAAACTAACAAAAGTATTAGACAACTCCACTTTGTCTAAAAGTTATTGCCACATGATGAGTGAGACAATCAGTTATCTTTTGAAAAGGTGGCCATTGTCACCTAATGATGATGAATGAGGTTGGTTGCACAAAGTTTGATGAGGGTAGTAAGCTAGCTCGTCCACTTAAATGACGAATTGACTCAATATCACAACCTATTTCCATTTCATGTTTTTCATGGAAACAAGTTTTAAGAATCCCATGAAAAATTTTCCATTGCTACATAAGAAAGCTACAAGGCATCAAGCTCAGAATTGCAGAGCTACAAGAAACATAGCACAGGAAACTACAAGAAATAGAGGGTTTGCTATAGGAGTATATAGTACCACTGAAATCACTCATATATACCCCCGACCAAGCTGAAAGAGGTTGGTTTTCTCAAGAAATTTTAAGCCTAAATTATTTCCATCATCTTGCTCACATTTGGCACCTAGTATGTTACTTCATTATTGGAAATTAGTATATTTTTTGTGTCAATATTGTGAACTATGGGAAAGGGGACAGTCAACCATTTTTTAGCCTACACTCATGGACTAATTGTGGAGAGATAAGTTGTTTTTTCTATTATAGTTAAATACTTTGAATTTTTACAAATTGCAAAAAACAAAGTCCCTTGCTACCATAGGATACTCTATATCCTATAGCAACACATGATCAATTTTTCTTCTTAACTAAAAACTTGTCCAAAATTGTGAAATTTGTACCCTAAGCCTCCAAATATTTTGTCATACATCATGGGGAGTGGATTTTATCAAATAAATCCAATGGATGCAACTAGAATTCATCAAAATCCTGAAGTTTTCATCCTGGAAAATTGTCAATGGTTAGGCTGTTTTGAAAAGCTTAAATGGTTCAATGATGAGGTTTACTTAGAATTTTCAATGCGCTTGAAAAATCGTAAAGGCTAAGAATTGAACATTGCACTCAAGGGATTGGTGATATATGTTACTGAATATTCCATTAATATGGTCACAACTCTCCCTAGGGGGTATATAGGAGGAAAGAAGAGCGACAAGAGGATATCAATGTCAAGAAATGATTCTTCCTCCATAAGAAACAGTCAGATGAGGATAAGAATGTAATTAGAAAGGAGAGGTTGCCTTACCCTTGGGATGAGATATCCTACCATATCCTCAAATTCATTTCATGTTAGGGTAGGTTAATGATCCGAATTAGATCCTTAAACACTCTTAAAGTTCCTTGAACCCTGTAAACTCATACCAAAGTTTCAAAGTATTATGGATGTCGAAGCTTATCAAAAATTACCTCTGAACAAT
This sequence comes from Pinus tabuliformis, assembly GCA_031772625.1. Taxonomy (NCBI): domain Eukaryota; kingdom Viridiplantae; phylum Streptophyta; class Pinopsida; order Pinales; family Pinaceae; genus Pinus; species Pinus tabuliformis. Next base: position 956,201,209 of record CM062806.1, on the reverse strand, counting down.
GGAAATTTGTGGTCAGCACAGAACAATGAGGACCCTCAGTCAAAGATCGCAGACCAGTGGCCCATGGTGACTGCGCACTAGCACAAATTGACAAACGAGAGATCAAATCCAAAAACAAAGGCAGTTTTTGATACGCGATTAGCACTAATCGCGTATCGCAGGGTGTCCCCCTCAATGAAGGAAATCCCCCAAGCACTCAATCACGAGGAAAAGCATAAAACCGTATGGAAATCACCGATTTCGTCAGAAGGTGGGTCCTGCGCTAAAACTGGTAGGATATCGGAAGGGATTCAAGTAGTAAGCGGGTTCGATCGAGTCCCACCCGATGCCATACACTGGGTGACCTATGTCTAGCGGATGAGAGAGAAAATCGCTCACATCGCGTGAGTAAAGGTCATGCTACTTACCTGTGCAATATGGACGGAGACCATAGGATCTGGAGGCTCCAGATCAACGGCAGAGAAATGATCCGATGGATGACCAGATTCGACAGGGAAATAGGCTGAGTCATATAAGATTTGAGGTCTGGCATGACTGATGAGTTGGCAGAGGAATCAGTTTCACAGGCAATCTTGGAGCAATGGAAATAACGACCGTTCAAAGAGAACTGACACTCAGTTCATGAGAAGACAAGTGGCCACCTCTCTGTGAAGCGTTACACCGTGATGATGATGCAGAGCAGGGGAATTCAAGCGGACAGAGGCAGGAGATCCAAAGAGCCGGGAAGCAGAAACAAATAGTCAGGGAGCAGATTGGCTTTAAGCCATGAACAGATGGAGAAAGCAGGGGAAGTAGGAAAAGAGGGCATAGAAAGAGAAGTAGAAAGCCGAAAGGTAAGAAAGAAGTGAATTGCAGAGAACAGAGAAGTCGAGCTGACCTACAGAGCAAAGGTAGCATCGAGCAGACAGAGACAGAGAGAGTCCAAGAGTCTGTGAACTCCAGAGAAGGCTTGAGAGGTTCAAGCAACTCCTCTGTGTATACCTGTCAGGTATTGATTACCATATTGGACTCATACCACTGAGACCAGTTGAGGTTGAGATTCAGTAAGGGGAGTCTGTGTACTCTAGAGACTTGGGGAATCCAAGTACAATCCTACTGATCATCATCTGTTAAAGTGAGACTCAAATTGAGCTCCTTATTGTAAAAAATCTGCTTTAAGACACAATAGAAAGGCCACCACTGAAGGCTGGACTAGGAGACGTAGCCCAGGAGGATTGGGTGAACTCCTTATTAAATTTGTTGTGTTTATGTGTTTGCTTACTGTGTTCTCTTATTGTTTCAGTGTCTGTGTATTTCGCAATCTTATCGATCCGTTGCATAAAATAACATAGGCACACCCCAGCACTTGAGTCTGTAATACCTTCATTATTTTTCTGAGGTCATTTACGGGTGATTTCAGATCAAGTGGTATCAAAGCTCTAGGTTTTTAAGGTTAGACAAGCTTGTGCTGGATTTTGTTGTTGAATGCTAACTAGATCAAAGCTTAAATTAGGAGAAGGAGAGTTGGTTGAAACTAACCCGAAAATTGGAAGAGTCTATCCTCAGAAGAAAATGTCAGAAGAAAGTCCCTTGGGACTAGACCCCCAATTTATAGATAGTTTCCTGGCCATGAGGTCCATGGTAGAGGAAATGTATAGGGACTTTAGGAAACATAAAGATGAAGATTCATCAGGATCCAAACAAGATAAAGGAGAAGAAGAGTCTCTCGTCCATGACCACTCAAAAGGCAAAGGGAAAGAAGAAAACTTTCTCACACCTCCTAATAGCCCTGAACATAAAAAGAAGACATCTTTGATTAAATTAGATGTTAAATTTGATTTACCAATATATGATGGGGAATTGAATGCAGAGAAGCTAGATAATTGGATCAGACAAATTGATTTTTATTGCAGAGTGCAGAGTATCGACTCAGACAAGAGTAAGATTCAGTTGGCCAGCCTACGCCTCGGAGGCACTGCCTTGGTATGGTGGGAAGGCAGGACACAAGCTAACATGAAGAAACATGGTAAGATTCTTTCTGTCTGGAGTGAATTTTTTTCTGCAATCAAAAAGCAGTTCTATCCACTAGCTTACATGCAGCAAGCCATGATGAGCTGGCAAACTCTTCGCCAATTGAAAGGGCAAAGTGTACAAGGTTACACCCAAGAATTTAGGAAAAGAGCTTTGATTCTAGGAATTTCATTAGACTCACTTGAGACTCTGTTGAAGTACATAGGTGGTCTACACAGCTACATGAGGCACACTATCCTCATGTTTAATCCCACTAGTATAGATGAGGTATTTGTTCAAGCTACACATCTAGAAGCTAGAGGAAATAATGGGAACCCAAAAGTTGGAGGATCATCCAAGCCCATTGCAAGAAAGAATAAGGAGAAAAGAAAACAGAAATGGAAAGAGAGGAAGGCCAACACTGAACAGAAAAGAAAGTCTTCATGCACTCACTGTAAGAAGGATGGGCGTGATGATGAGCACTGTTGGATTCTGCATCTGGAGCTGAGACCTAAGAAGTTCGAGGGCAAGAAGAAGAAGATTGTTGCAGCTATTCAGAAAGATTTTTGGTCAGACTCAGGAGATGAAACAACCATTGCAACCACAGGTATAAAAGGTAAAAATTCTGAAGCATCTACTAGTAATTCTGCACAATCTACTAATAATGAAGAAAATGAGAGAAAAAGACATGAGCTTTTCCATATTCGAGTAATTTCCAAGCATCAAAAGATTAATACTTTGTTTAATAGTGGCTCACAAGTAAATTTAATTTCTGAAGCAATTGTAAGGAAGTTGGGATCACTGACTACACCTCACAAGAAAACTGTTAAGATTAGGTATGTTCTATGCTAGAGCAATTTATTTAAATTTTCACAGTTAGCAATCACATCAGCATTATGATAAACTACAGATAGAACATAAATATAAAACGCAAAAGACAAGCCAAGGCAAGAGGACACAAGATATGGCGCGAGCTAGGGACAAACCCCACAGTGTGTGGGGAAACCCTTTGATCAAATCTTCTTTTATCTTCAAAGTTCAGCAGAGAGAGAGAGAGAGATTACATTTACAACAGAAGTCAACACTTTGACTTATCTGGATCTAGCATAGATCATTTCGAATGATGAGATCAGTTGAAGACATTCTGCTTCAACTGATTCTCAAGGTGACTCCTTCACCTATCATCGTGCTGCATCTCGTCCATTTGCTGCACCTTACTGTGTAGCACCATCATGCTACACATGATCATCATGCTGCTCATGCTCTCATACATTACTGTGCTGCCTATGATCTTCATCATGTTGCCCATACATCATGCTGCCCATGATTACTTCGCCCACAGTGTCACATTTTTCATCATCATTCATCACTGCTTCATAGAGATCTTGACCTTGCTATGAATGTAATTATGCCCAGACTTCCAGCGCTGAGACTGAGGTTGTCCTCATTGCTGCACCATTATTACATCATCATGAAGACCCTCATTGTTGCTTCTTTATCATATCCATGAAGTCTACCTGAAGGTTAGATCTCCATGTGTGTCTAAACTGTAATTGCAACCGTGGAACTTTATCTCGAATACCCATCAAATTACAGTTCACACTGAGGTATGCAGGTTAATATAAATTATATGCTGAGATCCTTGATCATAGGACAGATCCTTCAGCTTCATCTGTTTGATGAAAACACTTGCAGGTTGACAAGATGTTGTTCATATATATTCCTAGATTTATACATCCGCAGATATTTCCTTTAATCACAGGTATACCTAGGTCTTCAATAAGCAGCGTAGTTCCATATACTTTGACTGCGTTATAAGTACGCTGCCAGATCCGAGAATATTACAGCCTCATCTGCTGCGTGGATATGCCTACGTGGATCATCCTTTCGCTGCGTATATGTCTCCTCATGCTGACAGCGTTGAGACTTCTTCCATTGACTGCGTTATGTGATTCCATGATCTGCGTGATAGGACTTCATGACTGCGTGGATATGGTCACCATCTGTCGTGTGGATAGATGTCCGTTCGAGTGAAGTCAAGAAAGGGTTGAACCTCCGGCTCAAGCGTGGACGTGAAGCTCCGGTGGAGGTCCTGGATGATTCGCAAACAAACCAGGCCATTTTCTTCGTTGTCCATCCTCAAAATGTGCGTGGCGACCCTCAGCAAGTGTTGCACGTAAGGCCGAAGCACTTGGTTGTGAGGCAACTTACTCAGAATCTCTATAATAAGATGCCGCAGCTTATGTTGGTCGCTGTTCTCCATCACATGGGGCTCGATTTGGTATAGCAGCATATTAGACAACACCCAGAAGTGACTTTTCAGAAATATGAGGTACTCCGAGCCGTATACAAACTCAAAATTATCCTTTACTTGTTTGGCCAGCTCATACCTCATCTATATAGACAATCTTGGCTCTGATAACTTGCGGGCATGTTGTTCCATGGTAAGATCACCCATTTTCTTCTGCTATTGTTTGTCACCCGCTTGGTACGAATGAATCCAAACCGAAATACTGCAGAGAGTATAATGACGAGATCACTCTGTGCACGCTCTAACAAAATCAGACATGTATTGTGCGGAGAAGTTCTTGAGAAGCCTGTCAAATCAAGAACAGAGTCAGGCTGCGTATATGGCATCATGTTTATGGTGTATTGCTATGCGTTAGAACTAGGGCATCATAAGCCAACATTCATTCTCATGGTGTCTCTCTCCTGTTCCAAAAACCCAAGACGTGGAGAGGAGGAGATCACCTCAAGAATGAGTGTGTTTAAATGACATCAAATCCTCTTATATTTATACTAAAGTGAGGATGATGAATAGACACGTCGGTTGGGCTTCTAGAGCCTACATAAGAGCTGGTCGGCTTGATAATAATTACATAAACAAAATAAATTCATATCTCCATAAATACTTATCGGAATCGGATGATCTTTGGATCAATCCTACACCTCTCGACGAGAGGGATCCAATAAAAATATCAGCTGCCAGAAATAAGCTAACCCACATGGAGTTTGGCCCTAGTTGCCAATTTAACACTCCCTCTCAACTAGGGAGAACTACATCCTCTGATCCATATGTACGACTGTACTATCTCTGCCATTAGTGCCTTGCACTACTCTGCCTAGCTCTGCTGGCTCTGCTCAACTCTGCTGGCTCGGCTCTGCTTTTCTCAGCGCTGTTGGCTCTGCTAGCTCTGCTCTGCTCAGCTCTACTGGCTCTGCTCTGCTCAGCTTAGCTCTGCTAGCTTTGCTCTGCTCAGCTCAGCTCTGCTAGCTTTGCTCTGCTGGCTCTGCTCAGCTCTGCTCATCTCCGCTGAACTATGAAGAAGAAGAATTGATCGAGAATGAGTCATATCATTCTCCACTGACTTGAAGTCAGTCTCAGAGTGCATACCACTAGTCCCAGACCAGTCTCAACTGACTCGAAGTCAGCTTCATAGTAAGTACCACTCCTACCACTGGTCCCAGACCAGTATCGCAGTCTCAGAGAGTGTACCACTGGTCCCAAACCAGTCTCAACCGACCCGAAGTCAGCGTCATAGTATGTACCACTCTCACTGGTCCCAGACCAGTACTGCACTGACACGAAGTCAGTCTCGGAGTATGTACCACTGGTCCCAGACCAGTCTCAGCCGACCTGAAGTCAGCGTCATAGCATGTACAACTCCTACCACTGGTCCCAGACTAGTATCATTGATCCCAGATCAATGGAGGACATCCTAGCGTAGGGAGTACGGTAGATACAACGATGCGTCCATCGGTACTACTGTGGTCCCTAACTTCATTTCCCTGCTCATTGATCAGATGATAGGTACTTCCCATGAGTCCCAGACTGCATGGGTAGGATGCCTCAACAGGAGAACTTAATCAATCCTGTCCTCACGGGAGAACACATCAATCCTGCTACAATCGCCATGGAGAACAGATCAATCCAGGCCTCACAGGAGAACACATCAATCCTGCTACAATCGCCATGGAGAACACATCAATCCAGGCCTCACAGGAGAACACATCAATCCTGCTACAATCGCCATGGAGAACACATCAATCTAGGCCTCACAGGAGAACACATCAATCCTGCTACAATCGTCATGGAGAACACATCAATCCAGGCCTCACAGGAGAACTAATCATCCTGCTACACAAGAGAGCGAATCATCTTGTCCCACAAGAGAGCGAATCATCTTGTTTCAGTGCGCACCACCAGGGGAGGGTGAGTCACCCTGTGGTCGTATGTTGCTCCAATAGAACTGCAAGCCCCCCAAAGCTCCTAGAGCTCAATGTATGCAGCATGCAGGACCCTTTTACAAAGGTCTCTCGACGACTCCAAGTTGTTCGGGAAAATCACAAATTTGATCTTTCCTCAGGGCTCTGTCCTGTACATCATCTCAGTGTGATAGAGCCTCCTTGATCATCGACTTACCATATCCCAGATAAGGCAGTAATTGATGTCTATCTGCTGGAGCAATTGACAAATACGGGATTCCTCAATAATCGAATCCCATCTCTGGTTGTCACAGAGATTCACAGTGATATTCATCATGTGTACAAACAGCTCACTGAAGAGCTTCAACAACCAGACTGCCTCACAGAAGGCCATACTATCAGCAATGTATTTTGCCTTGGTGATGCTCAGAGTCACCGACTTCTGCTTCCTGCTCATCCAGGATATCAAGGCAGATTCCAAACAGCACTGAGAAGTGCTCTAGTGATCCTCCATACTTCCTGCCCACTCATCATTTGAATAATCATGTGGTTTCATATTTCTGGCAGTGTATCTCAATTCATGAGAGATTGTGCCCTGAAGATATCTTAGAAGATTCTTGGCACCAATCTAGTGAGGCTCAACCAAATATGAGCTCACCATGCTAACTGCAACATAGATGTACGGACAGAGGTTCTCCAAGAACATCAACGCGAATGAGTTTATGAAACTCAGAGGCATTTCCCAAATCTGGTCCGACATCATTACCATATAACTTCTGAAAGTTAAGATCCTCGAGGCAGTCACAAGCTTGCAGCTTATCTTCTCACATTCAGAATCCAACTCCCTCTGTCTTCTATAAATGAGAGGGTCTGCACCTGTCAGACATAGGTGCAGGTACGAGAGGTTTGTCATCCACAACCTTCGAGTAATGGTTTGGATCGGTTTCACTCCTAGTGAATCTCAGCTGCATTAGACAGCTATCAATCCTCTCATACTATGCCCGAGGTGTTTTCCTTCAAGCCATAGAGGGCTTTCTTCCACTTGGATACATGAGATTCCTTGATCATGATTCTCAAACTCCTCGGGTTGTTCCAAACCTGTGAACCTGCTGCATGAGGGGAATGGTCCCCTTATAATATTTTCCTTTGGTACTTTTCAGATATGTACCTTCATGCTTCTTTTTGAATTCAGGCATCCAAGTCACCATCTAACTCATAGACCTCCGGTGCTGAGTCAATGGACATGGTCCCCAGTGGACTTCCTGCAACTTGATACAACCCTGAACTCAAAAACATCTTTAAAAGATCTATATTCAAACACGTACCTTTCCATCGATAAGTGCCACCCTGTAACCTTTGACTCCCATTTCTGAGATGGACATCAAGTTCGATTAGGTACATAAAAGAGATTTTGGGGTTCCTTGCTTTCGTGGAAGAGTCAACCATTTCCTTGATGACCTGCATTACCAGTCATTCTTTTGATCATTGAAGATGTCCCAGGAATGATTGTTATCTTCATCAAGAGATGTGTCTCTGCCATTCGGACACTCCTTTGCATAACGGCCGAACTTATTTCAACAAGGCATCCACCTTTCCTTCCACCCTTAGATCCAAACTTCCCAATGAAGTGATTCTAAGATGGACCATCAGAATCTTCCGCTGCGCCATTCTGATAACATTCTCTTCTTTGACTTCACCCTAGGTGAATTATGAGGAACCCATTGATCCTTCTGTCTTGTCCCAACTGTCTTCGGTGATTGCTCTTTCACTCCTGCTTGGGCATTGTCTTCACCTCAGCTCTGATACCATGTTAAGATTAGGTATGTTCTATGCTAAAGCAATTTATTTAAATTTTCACAGTTATCAATCACATCAGCATTATGATAAACTGTAGATAGAACATAAATATAAAACACAGAAGACAAGCCAAGGCAAGAGGACACAAGATATGGCGCGAGCCAGGGACAAAACCCACAGTGTGTGGGGAAACCCTTTGATCAAATCTTCTTTTATCTTCAAAGTTCAGCAGAGAGAGAGAGAGAGAGATTACATTTACAACAGAAGTCAACACTTTGACTTATCTGGATCTAGCATAGATCATTTCGAATGATGAGATCAGTTGAAGACATTCAGCTTCAACTGATTCTCAAGGTGACTCCTTCACCTATCATCGTGATGCATCTCGTCCATTTGCTGCACCTTACTGTGTAGCACCATCGTGCTACACATGATCATCATGCTGCTCATACTCTCATACATTACTGTGCTGCCTATGATCTTCATCATGTTGCCCATACATCATGCTACCCATGATTACTTCGCCCACAGTGTCACATTTTTCATCATCATTCATCACTGCTTCATAGAGATCTTGACCTTGCTATGAATGTAATTATGCCCAGACTTCCAGCGCTGAGACTGAGGTTGTCCTCATTGCTGCACCATTATTACATCATCATGAAGACCCTCACTATTGCTTCTTTATCATATCCATGAAGTCTACCTGAAGGTTAGATCTCCATGTGTGTCTAAACTGTAATTGCAACCGTGGAACTTTCTCTCGAATACCCATCAAATTACAGTTCACACTGAGGTATGCAGGTTAATATAAATTATATGTTGAGATCCTTGATCATAGGACAGATCCTTCAGCTTCATCTGTTTGATGAAAACACTTGCAGGTTGACAAGATGTTGTTCATATATATTCCTAGATTTATACATCCGCAGATATTTCCTTTAATCACAGGTATACCTAGGTCTTCAATAAGCAGCGTAGTTCCATATACTTTGACTGCGTTATAAGTACGCTGCCAGATCCGAGAATATTACAGCCTCATCTGCTGCGTGGATATGCCTACATGGATCATCCTTTCACTGCGTATATGTCTCCTCATTCTCACAGCGTTGAGACTTCTTCCATTGATTCCATGATCTGCGTGATAGGACTTCATGACTGCGTGGATATGGTCACCATCTATCGTGTGGATAGATGTCCGTTCGAGTGAAGTCAAGAAAGGGTTGAACCTCCGGCTCAAGCGTGGACGTGAAGCTCCGGTGGAGGTCCTGGATGATTCGCAAACAAACCAGGCCATTTTCTTCGTTGTCCGTCCTCAAAACGTGCGTGGCGACCCTCAGCAAGTGCTGCACGTAAGGCCGAAGCACTTGGTTGTGAGGAAACTTACTCAGAATCTCTATAATAAGATGTCGCAGCTTATGTTGGTCGCTGTTCTCCATCACATGGGGCTCGATTTGGTATAGCAGCATATTAGACAACACCCAGAAGTGACTTTTTAGAAATCTGAGGTACTCCGAGCCGTATACAAACTCAAAATTATCCTTTACTTGTTTGGCCAGCTCATACCTCATCTGTATAGACAATCTTGGCTCTGATAACTTGCGGGCATGTTGTTCCATGGTAAGATCACCCATTTTCTTCTGCTATTGTTTGTCACCCGCTTGGTACGAATGAATCCAAACCGAAATACTGTAGAGAGTATAATGACGAGATCACTCTGTGCACGCTCTGACAAAATCAGACATGTATTGCGCGGAGGAGTTCTTGAGAAGCCTGTCAAATCAAGAACAGAGTCAGGCTGCGTATATGGCATCATGTTTATGGTGTATTGCTATGCGTTAGAACTAGGGCATCATAAGCCAACGTTCATTCTCATGGTGTCTCTCTCCTGTTCCAAAAACCCAAGACGTGGAGAGGAGGAGATCACCTCAAGAATGAGTGTGTTTAAATGACATCAAATCCTCTTATATTTATACTAAAGTGAGGATGATGAATAGACACATCAGTTGGGCTTCTAGAGCCTACATAAGAGCTGGTCGGCTTGATAATAATTACATAAACAAAATAAATTCATATCTCCATAAATACTTATCGGAATCAGATGATCTTTGGATCAATCCTACACCTCTCGACGAGAGGGATCCAATAAAAATATCAGCTGCCAGAAATAAGCTAACCCACATGGAGTTTGGCCCTAGTTTCCAATTTAACAAAAACATACCCATTAGGTTGGTTAAGTGATAAAGCACAACTACAAGTGACTAGACAATGTAAACTTAAGTTTTCTTTTGGGTCAGCATTTGTAGATGAGGTTGAGTTAGATATAGTTCCTTTGGATATATGTGGAATTGTTTTGGGAAGTCCCTACTTGTATGATAGAAAAGCTATTTTCTATAGAGCTGAGAACAAGTATCTCCTCATTAAAGATGGAATCAAATATATTGTAAGAGCTCATAAGCTCAAGAATAATTACACTCTCATAAACTCAGGGCAGATGAAACGAATTGTAAATTCATGCAAACAATTTTTACTGATGGTTGTAAAGGAAAATAAACCTGATAAAACCAATGTATTTGAGGGCTGTGATGCTAAACAGCAAGCTGATTTAGAAAAAGTTGTTTCAGAATATGATATCTTGTTTCAAGAACCAAAGGTCTGCCACCGGAAAAGGAAATGGTGCATGATATTAATTTGCAGCAAGATGTTCCATTGCCTAACATCGAAATGTACAAGTTGTCCGCTTTAGAGAATGTAGAAATCAAGAAGCAGGTGCAGGAGTTGCTCGAGAAGGGGTTCATCAGACCTAGCACATCACCATGTGGGTCTCCAATCATTTTGGTGAAAAAGAAAGATGGCTCGTGGAGAATGTGCACTAATTACTAAGCACTGAATAAGATAACAATAAAAAATTGTTATCCCCTTCCTCGCATAGATGATCTATTAGATCAGTTAAAGGAAGCTGTTTATTTTTCCAAGTTAGACTTGCATAGTGGATATCATCAGGTCAGAGTTGTAGAACAAGATGCATGGAAGACTGCTTTCAAAACAAAGAAGGGATTGTATGAGTGGCTAGTTATGCCTTTTGGATTAACTAATGCTCCTGCTACTTTCATGAGAATAATGAATGATGTACTCAGAGCTTTTCTTGATGATTTTGTTATTGTATATCTGGATGGCATTCTTATATTTAGCAAAACGTGGGAAGAACATTTAAATCATGTTAAACAGACACTAGATGTTTTGAAAAGAGAAAAAATTTATGTTAAACTCTCAAAATGTGAATTCGGAAAAACATCTTTGAATTATTTGGGACATATAGTAGGGGGTGGTCAATTGAAGATAGATCCCTCTAAGGTGGCAGTCATTGTAAACTGGCCTAAACCAAAATCTGCTACAGAAGTTAGAAGCTTCTTAGGAGCAGCACAATATTGGAGAAAGTTCATTTCTAACTTTTCCTTAATTGCAGCTCCCTTACATGCTTTAACAGGATTGAACAAGGTGTTTCAGTGGGGAGGCAAATAGCAGAAAGCCTTCGACACCTTGAAAGAAAATATTAGTACAGCACTAGTACTAGCACTGCCTAATCTTCAAAGACCATTTGAGATCCAAACGGATGCCAGTGACTATGCCATGGGAGCAGTGTTGATACAGCACGGTAAACCCATATGTTATCATTCTGAGACATTTAATTATGCAATAGTTAACTATCCCACATATGATAAAGAATTATATGCATTAGTACAGAGTGTGAAAAAGTGGAAACATTACTTAATGGGAAAAGAGACAGTTATACATACTGATCATCAACCACTTCAATATCTACACTCCCAAACTAAGTTGTAGCAATCAAGACACTATAGATGGATGGGTTTTCTACAACAGTTTCATTTAGTCATTATATATAAAAAGGGCATACACAATAAAGTTGCAGATATGTTATCGAGACCAATTATAAATGCATCTACTATACTTAAGCATAACTCTGTATTGCATGAGAGCTACATTGAACAATATGCTCAAGATATAGATTTTAAAGATGTATATGCAACCTTAAGTCAAGGAAAATGAGTAGAAGAATTGGATTATCACATTAAGGACCAACTCTTGTATCATTGTGGGAAGCTATGCATTCCACAAACTGAAAGAGTAAAGATAATTCGAGAATCACACACTTCTCTAATATCAGGTCACTTTAGGGTAAGTAAAACGGTTGCACAGCTGCAAAGATTTTGTTATTGTCCAAAGATGAATGAGACAGTTTCTAGATATGTAAGAGGGTGTACCATCTATGCTAAAATCAAGCCCAGCAATAGAAAACTAGGCTTGTACATTCCACTACCAGTTCCTTCTCATCCTTGGGAAAGTATTTCCATGGACTTTGTTGGAGGATTGCCTAAATCTAGGAAAGGTCATGAATATTTATATGTTGTTGTGGATAGGTTCAGCAAAATGTGTGTTTTGATACCTTGTAACAAACAGATTACAGCTGAACAAACTGCAAAGTTGTTCTTTCAGCATGTATGGGTTCATTTTGGATTACCCACTTCCATTATATCTGATTGAGACACCCGATTTGTTGGGAAGTTCTCGTTGAGTTTGTGGGAGCTGATGGACACCAAACTGAAGAAAATCACAGCCTTTCATCCACAAACGGATGGCCAAATAGAAGTGGTCAACAAGACAGTGATCCAGTTGCTCAGAGGCTATTGCAGCAAGCATCCAAAAATTTGGGATGAAAATTTGTGTTATGTGTAGCATGCTTACAACCGAGCAAAACATTCTTCTACACAGAGATCTCCTTTTGAGACCTGTTTTGGTTTCACACCAAGGTCTCCCTTGGATTTTGTCTTTGGTAAAGACATAGCAATTGATGGACATAGTGATGTGGACAAGGCAACCAAGTTCATTGAACAAATCCAAGAGATTCATCAGGCAGTACAGGAACAGCTAGAAAAAAGCCAAGCCAAATATAAGGCAAGGCATGACAAGCATCGGATGGAGCATAGTTTCCAAGTTGGTGATCAAGTCTGGTTGTATATCAGCAAAGACAGAATGCAAGGTGAAGGTAAAAAGCTAAAACCAATAAGGTATGGACCTTTCAAGATACTTGATATTGGTGGGAATGCTTTTCGCCTTGATTTACCAGCTTACATGCACATCTACTCAGTTGTTAATGCAGACAGCTTGAGACTATTTGAACCTTCATTAATTGAAGATCCTAAAGAGCAAAGTCAATTGCCTTCTATTGATGATCTGTTACCTGAATATCTCAATGAATTGCAGGAAGAGACAATTCTAGACAGGAAGGTGAGGACGACACACAGGGGAGATGTTGAGTACCTCAGGATTGGACTCAAGGGTTCAAATCCAAGCAGTACAAAATGGATGGAGATTGGACAAGTGAGACAGCTATACCCTCACTTATTCGACGCTTGAAAACCAACTTTTGGTGGTCCAAAAGCTTTTTCAGTGGGAATGCCGTGATCCGAATTGGATCCTTAAACACTCTTAAAGTTCCCTGAACTCTCTAAAACTCATACTGAAGTTTCAAATTATTATGGATGTCAAAGCTTATTAGAAATTACCTCTGAACAATGGCAATTAATGGTCAACACAGAACAATGAGGACCCTCGGTCAAAGCGCACAGATCGTTGGCCCATGGTGATCGCGCACTGGCACAAATTGACAAACGGGAGGTCAAATCCAAAAACAGAGGCAGTTTCTGATACACAGGGCATCCCCCTCAGTGAAGGAAAGCCCCCAAGCACTCGGTCATGAGGAAAAGCATAAAATCGTACGAAAATCATCGATTCTGTTAGAAGGCGGGTCCCGTGCTAAAACTAGTAGGATATCGGAAGGGCTTCAAGCATTAAGCGGGTTCAACCGAGTCCCACCTGATGCCATACACTGGGTGACATGCGTCCAGTAGATGAGAGAGAAAACCGCTCACATTGCGCAAGTAAAGGTCACGCTACTTACCCGCGCGATATGGATGGAGACTGTAGGATCTGGAGGCTCCAGATCGACACCAGAGAAATGATCCAATGGATGACCGGATTCGACGGGGAAATAGACCGAGTCATATAAGATTTGAGGTCCGGCATAACCGATGAGTTGGCAGGGGAATCATTTTCACGGGCAATCTTGGAGCAACGGAAATAAGGACCGTTCAAAGAGAACTGACACTCAGTTCGTGAGAAGACAAGTGGCCACCTCTCTGTGAAGTGTTACACCATGATGATGACATAGAGCAGGGGAATTCAAGCGAATAGAGGCAGGAGATCCAGAGAGCCGGGAAGCGGAATCGAACAGTCAGGGACCAGATTGGCTTTAAGCCACGAATAGACAGAGAAAGCAGGGGAAGCAGGAAAAGAGGGCAGAGAAAGAGAAGCAGAAAGCCGAAAGGAAAGAAAGAAGTGAATTGTAGAGAACAGAGAAACCGAGCTAACCTACAGAGCAAAGGCAGCATCAAGCAAACAGAGACAAAGAGAGTCCAAGAGTCTATGAACTCCAGAGAAGGCTTGAGAGGTTCAAGCAACTCCTCTGTGTATACCTATCAGGTATTGAGTACCAAATTGGACTCATACCACTGAGACTAGTTGAGGTTGAGATTCAGTAAGGGGAGTCTGTGTACTCTAGAGACTTGGGGAATCCAAGTACAATCCTACTAATCATCATCTGTTAAAGTGAGACTCAAATTGAGCTCCTTATTGTAAAAACTCTGCTTTTAGACACAATAGAAAGGCCACCACTGAAGGATGGACCAAGAGACGCAGCCCAGGAGGATTGGGTGAACTCCTTATTAAATTTGTTGTGTTTATGTGTTTTCTTACTGTGTTCTCTTACTATTTCAGTGTCTATGTATTTCGCAATATTATCGATCCATTGCATAAAATAACAAAGGCACACCCCAGCACTTGAGTCTGTAATACCTTCATTATTTTTCTGAGGTCATTTACTGGTGATTTCATATCAGTTGAGCATAGTAATATATGCATACCAATTTAGACTCCCTATATGAATTAATATTTCAAGCTAACCTTCCAACTCGTGAGTTGTGTTACACAAAAATATCGTCATCATGATTATTTGCAGTCAATATGGATCTATCATCACTTATATTGTCCTCCTAAGCAAGTCTCAGACCTCAGCTCTTCAAATCAAGCTTTGGAAATGAGAGAAAGACATTAAAAATCAATGTAACTCTGGTTCCGCACTTTCTCTCATGGTCACCTGCGGTCCCGCACCTTCTGTGTACAAAAGCTGCGTACCTGCCCGCTCTGTCCCTAACGGTGTAGGTGTGGACCCCTGTGAAAGTCAAAAGGCGCAAGTTTTATCTTAAAAAACTCACCTTGGGTTAATTCTAGAGGTTTCTAGAAGGAATTTTGACGTGGATTGTTCGCTCTGAGGTGGTTCATGCATCCCAAAAGAGAAGGAGCTAATCCCTTGATGAGAGGATCTATCCCTTTGAAGGAGGGCTTTATCCCTTTGAAGGAGGACCTAGTAACCTCCCTCCATTGCGCTATAAATACAGGCATTGGGCTGGTTGCTAGGGAGGTTAGAAGCTGAACATTTTTTAGGGTAAATGCTGGCGAAATCAAGACTTCCTAGTTAAGCCTAAAGAGGAGAGATCACATACCTTTTTGGTTTCATTGGGGAGTGAGTGAAACTTGTCAAAGTAGAGGAGACTTCTTGCTGGACCCTAGGAGGAGCTTGTACAATGTCAAGGCAAAGGTTGTAAGGTTCTTCTTCTTTTGAATTAATACAATCAAACTCATTTTTCTCAACAAGTATCTTATGTTATTTGTTTCATGGACTCCTTGACTTTCATGTTAAATATGTTTTATGCAATTGGCTTTTCAGGTGCTATTTAATTTGTTTGCCTTGTTTGTGTTTTCAGATTCGCGAAAAGGAGCTCATTTGGATCAAAGAAGCGAGGGCATCCACAAGCTTGCGTTGGACCTAAGGTAGGCCCTAAAAACACTTGTTTGCTATTGTTTATAAAAGCATATTTAGATAAAGATAGTGTCTGGTTGGTTTGCTTGTCATTAGGTCTTCTTTAGATTCTAGGAAGGTCTATCTTGTCCGCAAGATCGACTTATTCCGTGTGACAAAATGGCGACTCCACTGGGGACTTGATTGTTTTCCTTGTTTTTACTTTGACCTGAGAAACTCTATTTTTGTTTCTGTTTTTGGCTTGATGATTGTGGGATTGGGTGGATTTAGTTAATTTTGAGTTAGTTTTTATTTTTCATAGTTTTGGGAGAAGTACGCACCCTCTGAGTTAAGCACAGTGCGTACCTGTACGCACTTTTGCTTTGTGCACAGAGCGTGAACGCACCTGTGTAAACAGGCTGCCTGCGTACCCTGTCAAAATTTTGAGAAATTTTAAATTTTTCTCTTTTTTATCAGTTTAGAATTTGTTTATAGGTTTTAGCCATTGCCCAGACCTATGTGTACCCTGTCAAAAACTTTCCTTGGTTTAATTTCACTAGTGTTAGGGTTTTAGGTGAAATTCCTAGGAGTTTTGCTTGTTGGGTTTGTTTTTCGTTTTGGTTGTGTAGTGGCTCTGAGCTTAGAGGCTGTAGGGACTTCAGATCACCTTAGTGTCTACCAGCTTTCTTATGAGTCTAACCATTAATGAAATCTCCCCTTGTTTGAGGAATCCTCTTTGAGTTTTCTCCTTACAAAACTTCAAAAAGCTTGTGTTTGAGAGTTTGGATTTTCATTTTTAAAAAGAAAACGAAATTGGTTGTTCTTGACTGATTTGTGATTCTACATAAATTAGTCCTTAGCTTGCATCTAGCTGAGTAAAACATCCTTAAAAAAGACTTTTAGTAGGCTTTGACTTCAAATAGGTTTTTATAGTTTGTAGCTCTCAAATTTAGTCATTTTCATTAGTTTTGAGTGTTTTATTTACAAAATATAAAAAAAATCTCTTTTGGAAAAAGTTTGTTTTTTGTAGTGATTGAATGCTTTGAAACAAAAAAGGGAAATTTTTGTGAAATAATTAGTTGTCTCGTTTTGAGTGCTTTGGAAAGGAAAAGCTCTTCTTTTAATTTGTTTAATTGAGAAAGATTTGTGTTTACAAAGTATTTGCATTCTCAAAATCTTTCTTAGTTTAGAAGTTCATCGAAGAGAAAAAGACTGTTTAAATCATCTTAGGTGCATTTTTAGTGATTTTGAGTCGAGTCTTCATACCACGAGTTTCATCTCCGCACCTTTGGACTTAAACAAAAACCACTAAAATTAACGCTTAAAGTAAAATTCACCTAGTAACATTTTTATTTCTAGGGCTCTGATACACCAACTTAGCTTAGGCTAGTGTCTTGGAGTAGGAGAGTAATTAACTCTCCAAGACAGTAAAAACAAACAAGTAGTTGTATCTTGTGGTAGGGAAGAAATCCAATTGTTGCATTTATGCTCTGGGAAAGCTCCTCTTAAAGGAGAAGCACGAGATCGTGTCCGAACCAGTGTGGGAATCAATCCTTCCTCATTGGGAACGACGCCAGATATTCACGTATTAAAAATGGTAAACCTCAGATTAACCATTGTCGAGGAGCCTGGGGTCACTTGTTGGTAAACCTTGGATTATGTCAAGGAGCCTTCAAGGGGATTGAGCTTGCTACTCTGCCCTTGCGTGCGTATCAGATCGTAGACTGTTCCCCCAGGTGTATTTGTCTCAGTTGGTAACCTTAGTGACCATATTCTTTACGACTCTTCCTAAGGTGACAGTGGTGGGAAGATCCCACTGTACCTGGAGCAGACGTCGGCTAGACTCACTTGTATTTTCTGGGGGGTTCACTTCACTCGAGACGGTTAAGTGGAGGAACTTGTGCCAGTCTATTCATTAAGCAAGTTGGCGGGGTAACTGTTCCAACCGCCATTTCTGTACTGAACTCTGCGACGTTGGATTTCATCACCAACTAGTGTTTTCGGTCCGGAAAGTTACTGTTTGTGTGTGTTTGATCTCCTAGATTCTTTAGGCGTGTGATTCAAATTTTTTTGGTTCTTTAGAGACTTTAGGTGCTTTTCATTGAGATTTTACTTTATTTGCGTGTGAAGTAGTTAAAAGTCTTTAGTTGTGGCTGAATTACCAAGACAGTCCCGTAGACTTCGGGGCTAGTCTCCTGAGATTATAAACGTGGCTGAGTTACTGAGGAAGTCCCGTAGACTTCGGGGCCAACCTCCTGAGGAAGTACCGAGCCAACTTGAAGGCTTAAAAGTCCTCGTAACTCCTAGAGACAGTAGAGTTGGGTCACCGGAAGAAGGAGAATCTTCTTTGATTGTACATCCTGATTTTCAAACGCCAGTAGCAGAATATAATCCACAGTCAGTGTCTGTCTCCAAAATCGATGGTAGATTTTCATCTACTAGTGATATAGGTGAAGAACCCGAAATATCCGAGCCTGAAAGTGAATTCGCTGCTACTCCGACATCGGGGTTTGTTTCTCCAACTTTTAGTGGTTCTGGTTCACCTAGGGTAGAAAGAGTAATCACTCAAGATCTTCCTTCTGGACTTATTTCTATTGAAGAACTTGCTCCGGAAGAAGAAGAAGTAGGCATCCCTATCCCTAAAATCAACCTGTCATTGAACTAAGGGAGCGTGAATCAATTTTTTACAGTCCACCTAGGAGTAGTTCTTGGTATCTTTCTTTGACTAATTATTTAGAAAACTCAGGGTTAAGTTTTTCACCACCTCGTGCTCCTTATCACTCAACACCTAGAGGTTTTTATACTCCCGTCAATATGTCAGGACAGTCGTCCATGTTTACTCAATCGCCCGAATCCTTTTTGTACGGCGGTCCATCTGTTCCCTCTAGGTATCAGTCTCTTTCTGGTACTTTTCTGGGAGCATCTCCTCAACCCATTGAGCAAGGGTTATTAACTAGAAGCAATGGTAATAAACCATTGAGCGTAGAAAACATTCTTATGATGTCAAGTTCTATTCCCAATCCTCAACCTCAAGGTGGCCAGTTACCGCCTGGGGGGCAACCTCAATTAACGCCTGGGGGGTAACCTCAAGGTACACAATTTGCATCTAGGGGGCAACCTCAAGGACAGTACATACCTACGGGACAGTACGTTCCTCAAGGTCAACCCCAGACTCAATATGTACCCCAAGGTCCACCCCAATATCAATTTATACCTCAAGGTCAACCCCAGTATCAGTATGTGCCTCAAGGGTATTAACCCCAAGGTCAATACTCGAACCAAGGTTTCCAATCACCCCAAGGTCAAACGTATGTTCAAGGAACGGGAAATGTACCTTTCAATTATCAATCCTACCCTCAACCCGGTTATGGTCCTCAATATTCTCAACCGGTTATGGGTCAGTACCCCGGAATGAATATAGTGTGGGATCCATCGCAAACCCAACAGGTGTTGCAGCCAAGTGTACAGTTGTCATCTCAAACTGGACAACCCTTAGTTTCTGGTACATCCCAACAACCGGTCCAGTCTAACATTCAAACTTCTGTACCTTCGGTAGTTTCTCAGCCTAGGCCTAGTACACTGCGTACTCCGCCTCAAACGACTGCTACAACTGCCGCAACATCTGTTCAATCTACCCCACCTACTTCTGGAGTATCGACAGCTCCGGTTTCTACTGTTCCTGTATCTACTCCTCAGACATCTTTACCACCGTCTGGATCTACGATTCAAACTTCGGTTCAGATGCCTATAGGACAACCTGGTTTAAGTACGGTTGTCACAAGTCAACCACAATTCACCTATCAACCGTACCAGGGATAGTACCAATTCGGTCTTGCTGTCCAGCAGCCAGTTTATCAGTATCAACCGTATCCTGGGTACACTTACCAACAACCTCAACAACCCCACTACGGTCCGGTTAATCCTGGTTTTCTGGGAGGATACAATATCCCGAACGCGATTCCTATTCCTAGTTATCCTGGATATCCTCCTCCTGGGGCTGGTCTCATGACCCAGAGTTTTAGGGATCCTAATCGGTAGTTACCGTTTATCGCAACTTTGGACTTACCTGACTTGTCGCGCCTAATGAACGATCCCATTAATTATCTTTCGTTTTGGCCGCCAATGCCGAATAAGTTGCCCAGTGACATTCCCAAGTTTGAAGGTAAGTCAGGAGAGGATCCGTCGAACCATGTGATGACTTACCACCTCTAGTGTGCGTCTAACTCCATCACAGATGATTCGATCCATCTTAGACTTTTCCAGCGCACTCTAATTGGTCTCGCAGCCAAGTGGTACATTGAGTTACCGCGAGGCACTTTTTATAATTTTAGTCAGTTAGCTACCTCGTTTTTAACTCATTTCCAGTTGCCAGTCTGATATGACAATGGCACGGAATTGTTAACTTCGCTAAAACAATCGACATCCACTTACATTTTAGATCATATTCATGAGTGGAGATGTCGACATCGTTTAGTGAAGGTATTTATTCCGGATCAAATCTTGGCTGAGTGGTTTGTAAAATCTTTGTTGCCAAAGATCACTGAAGATGTTGCTAAAGCCGGAGTGGCTACTGAGGAGCAAGTCATTGCTCAAGCACAGTACCTTGACTTGGTCTATACTCAGTCAGATACGTTACATGAAAAAATCCCCGATCTTCCCAAGTCAAATCAAATCGTTGCATCTCCTTCGGGATCTCATGCCGCCGATGGTATGATTGGCATGGTTAACACTAAAAGTAAGAAGAATTCCTCCAAGAATTCTTCTCCTATTATAACCTTGCCTGATTCCCCAACAGGAGATTCTTCTGCAGAGATTTCCACCGATATTCACGTTGTAGAGTCATCTACAGCCAAATCAAAATACGGTGGGAAGAAGAAAGGAAAGAAGAAGAATAAAACGGACAAAAGTTCAAAGGAGAAACCTGAAAAGGCGGAATCCAATGACGAAAAGCGCAAACCTCGTTATCCTTGTCTCATTTGTGACGATGAACATTTTACAAGAGACTGCCCTCATCGTGCAGAGGTTGTGAAGATTGTCAAGGGTTCCCAAACTCCTGTTGTTTTGAAGGATCCTTTTCCGGCTCAAGACAGCAAGATGATAGGTTCATCCTCGAGTGCCAATGAAGAACCCATACTGATGATGTCCCATGTTAGGATTGCGACTCGATCGCAAGATTATGGTAGTAAGAGTCCTGTTGATGGTAAAGAAGCAGAATCTTCTCATTCTAATCCATCAACCTCATCTCCCGGCTCCGATCCACTACAGATCGAGAAACCTAATCCAGACTTGGTAATCAAACCGCCCGCCAAGGGTATACTTCAAAAGTCAGCTTTCAATCCACATGCGAGAGCGGCTCAGAACTATAATATTGTTGAGGATTTAGCTGTTTCACCCTCGGCAATGTCGGCTTTCGAAGTGCTGCAATCATGCCCAGCACAACGTAAATTACTTTTGTCGGCTATAGGAGCTGTTGATGTTCAGGACCCGAACCTAATAATTTTCGATCTAGAAAATAGTACACCGCATTTGCCTCATCAAATGGCTTTCTAGATTCCAGTGATAGTCAAAAACAGGCCTATTCATCGGACTGTAATTGATGAGGGAGCCTCAACATGTATTATGTCGATACAGTGTTGGAGATCGCTTGGTTCTCCTTCACTAAATCAATCCCCGACAATTCTAAAGGCCTTTGATGGCCATGGGTTTCATCCTTTTGGCATTCTACAGGATTTGCCTATAGGGGTTGAAGGAAAAACCGTTAGTCTAGATGTGGAGGTGGTTGATGCCCCTCTAGACTACAACCTTCTCTTGGGTCGAAGTTGGTCTTACGCTATGACATCGGTCGTTTCATCGGTCTTTCGAGCAATAAAGTTTCCACACAATGGAAAGATCGTAACAATAGACCAGCTGGCTTACTTTTCATCCGACCCAGCCTCTTCGGAGAGTATTCAGCATGTTGGTAAAACGACTATCCCATATAAAGATGTTGGAGTAGGATTAGTTAAAGATGCCAGTTTACTGGGAACTTTTCCTTTTCCTCCAATCAACGCATCATCTTCATTTGCAACCATTCATATGATTACATCAGACACCATTGTTTATGATGATCCTTGGATCATTCCTTCTGAATCTGAGATAGACTCATTTGGTAATTCCATGCCTTTGAGTCCATATGAAATTGCCTATGAAGCCGTGCAGTCATTTGCCGACCTGTGTTCAACCGAAAATGACTTAATGAATGTGGTCCGTGAGGAATCACTTTTCACATCAACCTCAGATTTAACTACATTTTCCGAACTTGTTCACTCTGATGAACAAATTCGTGAAATCCTATGTGTAGATGATTTACCATGGGAAGATCTCCATCACAGATCTTCGTTTTTACCTGAGGATGATCGTTTTGAAAATGATTTCTCATCAATTTTTACAACTGAATATGTCAAGGAACCTCAGAATCCAATGAAACATCCTGATTCAGAGTTAAATTTGGGAAACATCTCTCGAACTATTCCTATTGACATTGTTGGAAATAATACTGAGAGGGGGGGTGAATCAGTATTATCAAGTTCTTTTAACAAATCTTCCTTATTTACACTTTGAATTATTTTTGCATATCAGTACCATAAAATAATGAGCATGAACAAGAAAAAACAGATAGTCACACCAAAGAACACCAGATATAAGGTGGAAACCCAATGTGGGTGAAAACCACCTGCTGCAATATGTCTCTATCTTCTTTCAAATTAGAAACTCCTTTTACAATGATTTTGTACTGGTGCAGTCCTTTACCAGTACACAGGCTGCAACCTGCAGAGAGCTACAACTCTCTCTCGTTTTCCAGTCTCACCTGGAAGGGAGCTACAACCCCCTACTTCTTTTCTTACAAGGACCACTTTTCATAAATTTTCAAACTGGATCCATAAACATCAAATGACCATCAAGTACATGTAAATTACACAGTCAACTGCAGTAACCAGATCAACAATAACAGAACTAAACCCAGAACACCTTTATCAACAGAAGAATTCAGTCAACAGAAGATCTTAAGACAGATACGCAGTTTTTCTTTCTCTAGCCTGCGTTGCTACGCACTTCACCTTCTGCTTCCCTGCGTATACCCGCAGAGAGCCTTCTGCTGCACCGCGTACCCACGCACTGCTTATTCAATCGCGCTGCGTACTGTTACTGTAGGTATGCACCCAGAGACACTATCGCACCGTGTACTGATGCTGAAGCCACGCACTCATAGATACTATAGCGCCGCGTACTTTTACTGTGCGTACGCACCTGAACCTCTGTCACGCTGCGTACCCACGCAGTTCTGCTTCTTCTGCTCTGCGTACCCATGCAACTCTCATGTTTCTCCTCTGCGTACCCACGCACTTGCACCGTTAATCACCTGCGTACTTCTGATTAGGGCCGAATTGGCAGTTCACCTGTGTGCCACAGTTAGTCGTATGCCCAGATGCGCTCGAGAGATCACCCTTCACAGATTCGCTTTCAACTTCACTTTCATATAGATCAAGCTTTTAAGACAATAACCCAATATTTCAGAGCTTAAGATATTCAATTTGCAAAAGATACATAGCCAAGTGATCTCCTTTGCTTTATATAGGCAAGCTCCTCCTAAAATCATGGATCAATACCATATATAACCAATACAAGGGCCCCAAAAACATGGGGCTCAATAATAATAATAATATAACACAATACCACGGGCCAAAACCATAGAATCAAGAGCGGCGGGCTAAATACCACGGGCCAAACATAGGAAACCCCACGTGAACGCGCTTCTCTGCCTTGAAGTAAGTGAAACTGGGGGTACGCACCCTCTGAACAGGTGACCTGCGTGGGTGGCCGCAGCTCCTTCATGGTGTACCTGCGTGTACGCATCTTCTGAACTATTCTCCTGCGTACTTCTTAATTTTCAACATTTTGAGAGCCTGATCAGAGCATTGCCATCAAGTAAAACATCTGTAACATAGAGCCATACCAGAATCATAATGCCAACAGACATTTCGGTTAAGCCCGGAATTGTTGAGAACATTCATATAGGTGCCTCGTGTACAGATGACGAAATTCAATTATATAAGGCCCTATTTCAAGAATTCCGCGACGTGTTTGCCTAGTCCTATGAGGAAATGCCAGGAATTGATCCCGCGATTGTTGTTCATGAGATCAAGACTTACCCGGACACTAAACCCATCCGGCAACGTTTGCGTCAGATTCACCCACGAAAAGCTGCTGCAATTAAAACAGAAGTTGAAAAACTGTTGAAAGCAGGTTTCATTTATCCAATCTCGTTAACGGATTGGGTATCGAATATTGTTCCGGTTAACAAAAAGCAGGGAACAATAAGAATATGCATCGATTATAGGGACATTAATCGAGCCTGTCCAAAGTACAATTACCCAACTCCCTATATCGATCAAATCATTGATGATTGTGCCGGCAGCGAAATATTTTCCTTTATGGACGGTTTTTCCAGATACAATCAAATCAACATTCTACCTGCCGATCAACCAAAAACGGCTTTCATTTGTCCATGGGGGACATTTGCTTATTGCAAATTACCTTTTGGGCTTAAGAATGCCGGAGCAACTTTTCAAAGGGCGATGTCTTATGCGTTTCATGACATCAAGCACATTGTGCAACCATATCTCGATGATTTGCCTGCTCATTCATTACATCGAGCTGATCACCTCGTCCATTTACGAGAAATCTTTATGAGGTGTAGGCATTATCATATTCGGTTGAACCCACACAAATGTGTCTTCTGTATAGAAACAGGTCGATTGCTAGGGTTTGTAGTTTCGAAAGCCGGCATTCGCGTTGATCCCTCGAAGGTCGAAGCTATCATCAAATTGCCTCCTCCTTCGAGTCTTCGCCAACTCCAAAGTTTGCAGGGGAAAGCAAACTTTTTACGACGATTCATTCCTAACTACGCCGAGGTTACAAAGGGTTTTACCCGGTTGTTGAAGCAAAATACTCAATTCATTTGGGATGAGATAACTCAGAAATCTTTTGATGCACTCAAACACGCGTTGACCCATGCACCATTGTTGCATCCTCCCAACTACAACCAGGATTACTTCTTGTATCTCGCCGCCTCTCATTCCACCATTGGAATGGTCTTAGTTCAGGAAGATGAATTCGGAACGGAACATGTGATATATTACCTTAGTCGAACGTTAAATCCAACTGAGCTAAAATACTCACATGTGGAGAAATTGGCATTGGCAGCCGTTCAAGCTGTCCAACGTTTTCGTCACTACATTTTACTACGTAAAACTACGGTAATTTCGGTTTGCAACCCTATGATCTACATTTTGACCAAGCAATTGCTAGGGGGCAAGTACTCTAAATGGATCGTTATCCTGCAAGAGTTTGACTTGGAATTTGAGAAATCTAAGTCTAAGAAATCTTTAGTTTTTGCGGAGTTAATGTGTGACTTCTCGCGTGCTGACACGGAAACTGTGGCGGAGGAGCCCATTGCGGACGAATCCTTGTTTCTAATCAGCACTTTAGATCCGTGGTATGGGGATATCATCGTTTATCTCCATACCCAATCCTTTCGGCCAGAAATTTCAAGGTCCGAACATCGGAAAATTCGTTTCCAGTCCCAACAATTAAGAATTATTGGAGATACTCTTTATCGCTGTGGGGTGGACTCTGTTTTTCGACGTTGCTTAACTCACGAAGAAGCTGAAAGGGTTCTAAATGACTGCCACTCTGGAGCATGTGGCGGTCATATGTCTGGGTATGCCACAACCCAAAAGATATTGCGCGTTGGCTACTTATGGCCGTCTTTATTTAAAGATTGTATTACGGTGGTACGAAAATGCCACAACTGCCAGATTTTTTATCGTAAGATGCACACTCCACCTACTCCTCTCCACCCTATAATTTCCGTTGGTCCTTCTGCCAAATGGGGTATCGATTTTATTACATGTAACCCTCACTCAGTCGGGGGGCATGCGTATATCATCCTTGCGGTAGATTATTTTACTAAGTGGGCCGAGGCGATGCCTACATTCGAGGCAGACGGCAAGACAGCTGCAATTTTTGTTTTCAATCATATAATTGCTAGGTTTGGTGTCCCGCAAGCGATAATCACTGATCATGGGTGTCATTTTCGAAACGTTATGATGACCGAGCTTACAGGCCAGCTTGGTTTACGTCATGATAGTTCAACCCCTTATTATCCACAAGCGAATGGTCTGGTTGAGTCCATCAACAAAGTTTTAGTTATCATGATCCGACGAACCATTGGGATTCATCGGTCGAATTGGCACAACATGCTATTTTCAGCGCTTTGGGCGTACCGAACTTCAGTAAAAACATCAACAGGGTTCACTCCTTTCCAACTAGTCTATGGTTTGGAAGCCGTGTTACCCATTGAATGCGAAATCCCATCACTGCAAATGGCCATTGAGTTACTTCCAGCCACTTCCGAAGAGGAAAAGCGTTTGTTATACTTAGCTCAATTAGATGAGAATCGACGTGATGCTGCATTGGCGATCGAGACTCACGCAAAATGAATGAAAGCTCAGTATGATCGAAATGTGACCCCTCGAAATTTTTCGGAAGGAGATCTAGTATTAGTTTATGATCAAGCTAATGATAAATTAGGCGCTGGAAAATTCGTTCCTATGTGGCATGGTCCCTATGTTGTCAAGCGAAAACTAGCCAAAGGGGCTTATGAATTGGTAGACTTTGATGGAGACTCTTTGGGTAAACCCAGAAATGGCCTTTACTTGAAGAGGTATTACGCTTAAAAGAATGGGTATGGAGATTTTTTTAGTTAGGATAGTTTTTCTTTCTAGCTGGTGTGTTTTAGTTTAAACAGTGTGCTTAGCTTAAAGAGTGTTTTTTCGTCATTATTCCTGCTTATCTTGGTTTTACTCTTGATATTGCAGATGTCGATGCCTCTCCAAACATACATTGGTTTCGCTGACGGTGCTTGTCGTAATACATGGAACATCTCTTCCGTAGCTTGGGTTATCTATTCGCCCTCTGACGAGTTAGTTTCTATGC
The DNA here is from genome assembly GCA_031772625.1 of Pinus tabuliformis. Classification (NCBI taxonomy): domain Eukaryota; kingdom Viridiplantae; phylum Streptophyta; class Pinopsida; order Pinales; family Pinaceae; genus Pinus; species Pinus tabuliformis. Next base: position 956,174,244 of record CM062806.1, on the reverse strand, counting down.
ATGGGGTAAGCCTCGGTTAAACAACGAACAACATTGTCGAGTACAGTGCAGTGATTGAGTTATTGTCTGAATCTATTTCATTTGGGATTCGGAGTTTGATAATGAGGTTAGATTCTGAACTCGTTGTATTACAGCTTAATAGAGTGTATGCCATTAGAAATCTAGTGTTATTAAGATTATTTTTGAGAGTGCGTCTCTTGGAACGTGAATTTAATTATATTGAATATCAGCATATTCCAAGGTCTTTAAATACATTAGCAGATGCAATTGCTTCTCGAATGTTAAATAGACATTTGCAATAATCATACATGTAAATTTAAAATCATTCCATAACATGATTAACAAGATAACCGGTAATAGTGATATATATATATAGGAGTGTGTCAAAAAATACATCGTCCCCGATCATAGGTTGAAAAACACCTTATGATCGGCAAAAATGATAAGTACAAAAAACAAAAATGTCACATGTGCCCACAATAGGCGATCATCCTATCGCTGGTGATGATCTCTATAAGAAACCACTGCACAGGCCACCTTGCAAAGGAACCTCCTAAAAGGTCCCGGGACTCCAATCACATAGCGTTGAAGTCGACGAGGAATGTCGTCTATAGTGGTCTCAGGAATATCTCCTATCAAGTGCTCGAGATGACCCTCCAACTCGGCCAAAACCTCTGCTGATTCGTCTTGTGGGGCTGGCGCGGGTGCAACTGGTTGTTTCCTCTCGAAAGGCTGGAGAGCGGCTGGTCGTTGTGGACCCACATCTGCATTTTAAAATTTTTACTATCAGTTTTGAGACGATGGAAAAATAAAAAATAAAATAGGAAAATGTTGGAAAGGATTTTACCTGACTCGTCCCACTGCTCTCCTGGTGGAAGAGCCATCTCTTGGTCACCACGAAAATCTATCCCAGCGTAAGGGAAGTCCTGAATGGAAAAGACCTGGTTTTCCAGCCATTGTAAATACTCAGGTTTGAACCGAGCAACCTCTGTCCTCTCGTCCGGGTGATGGGCCATGACTGTGACCCATCGCATCAGTTTGGGCTCTCGAGGAAGCCCAGCTCCAACAGTAAGGTGTTGTGGGATCAGCATAGGAACCCTCTCCAGGCCAAAACTCACGACTAAAGCCCCATAACCAAAGGTCTTTAGTCGTCCGTTCTTGGCCCTGGTCAGTTGGCCTTTCACATTGGCTAACACGGCATCGCACCAGTTGAAGATGGTGCCTCGAAAGCAATCAACTACCATACGCATCTGGGATCCTATGGCAATATGTAATGCGGCAGCTCTGCAAAGTCTAGTGACAGTAAACGCAATCACCATGAGTTCAGAACGGGATATCGTCTTTATGTCTATCCCTTTCTCTCTAGCCTGGCTGTTGCAGTACTCTAGTCGGAGGCTATCGACAGACTGGCCACCTGGCCTAGTCCCGTGCAAAGTCAAGTCTTCGCCTCTCTTGGGAAAACCAGTCAAGAAATATATGTCCGTCGTCTCGATTTTGAGCTGGTGGCCGCCAATGAAGAAGCACTGGTCCTGTATGCTCCATCTGTCAACCAGCCACTGTAAGAAATCCACCTGAGCCCTCATGCCAGGAATGGCCTAGAATTTGTACAGTCCGCACGCCCTCAAAGCATCAAGTGAAGGCTGATGATTCCATGCGGCAGCATCCACGTCCTCGTGCTCTCGTTCACGCCAATCTAGCATGATGTACTCTCTGCATCAAGTATAAAGATTAATTAAATTGCTAGAAAATATTTTGGTTGGTCCATTTTTGAGAATTTTTGGGTTCAAAACCCTTGCGGCGGGGTACGCACCCTCCATGTTAGACACAATGAGTGGGACCGCACTTTGTCTACACGGAATGTGTGGACCCCAAGCTTTTTCCCAATGGAGAAAAAGTCGGGGTCCGCAGGCCCGCAATGGTAAACCTGCGGGCCCCCGCGCGCGGGTTTTGCGCCTAAAAACCCTCCCAAAAATGAAATGAAGGACTAAAACAAAAAACTAAACGGTTGAAAATGAAGAGTAGGATGATGTGGATTACCTGGAGAAGACGGTGCTCAATTCCGACGGTTGGATTTTCCGCAATCTTCACGGGAAGTTTTCTAAGCAAAAGCACTATTTTCTCACCCAAACTCAAACGGTAAAAATGAATTGACAAAGGCCCTTTTTATAAGTTTTTTGAGTAAATAAATCACAAATTTGTTTATGTTTCACTTTGAAAAGGTATTTTGCGATGTTTTTATCCATTTCAAACAGGTATGAGTAATGTTTGTGTTTTTGTGCAGAATAAAGGATTATTCAGGCGAAATCTACCATTTTCGACAGAAAAACATGTAGAGTCATCTTTAAGCTCTTTTCTGACTCCTAAAACATGAAAAGATTGCCGAGTGTTTCTTTTAAACTCGTTAAAACGGAATTAAAAGACAGTCCCCTTACAGCTCTTTTCCGACCGTAAAAACATGAAAAGATTGCCGGATTTTTGTCGTTTCAAATTCGATATTGGTTATAAAACGACGTGTCATTGATCGTTTTTTTACTTTTTCGGGTCAAAGGTACTAATGACGAAAAGTAATCCTTGGTCGTAAAAGATCAAGCGGTTCTCTCAAGTATTATTTTATACTTTTTCAGGCTTGGGAGACACAAATTTACGAAAAAGGTCAACCCTAGAGTCTTATTAAGTTTTTTCAGACTCTCTAAAATTGAAAAACGCCGGGTTTCTCCTATACTGGACTCGTTAAAATTTCACAGTAAAGGACCTGTTCAATTACAAACAGGAACGAACCACTCCTTCTTAGGGTTCGAATTTAAACTAAGTTGGACTCATCCGAAGGATGATCTTATAATCAAGCAAATGTTATCCTCCTCAAGCTTGTCTAAAATAAAGAGGTACTTTCCAGAAATGGTGGGGGAAAAGAGAGAAAAATGAGCCTGTTTGTCGTACTTTGTAACCACTCTTGAACACGACACTTTTATTCACCTGGGTTGGGAAGTCCTTTGCCTAACAGTTGATCAAACCACATTGAAAGTCTTCAGCCGGTTTCTGGGTATTAACTTTGGGTCAATTGTCACCAAACCATCTGTCGTGTCGTTATGTGTTCAAGAGGTCACTGCCAATAAGCCATTCATCTGCAAAATATCTGTCATCCATCTTGACCATCCCTGAGTCAGTTCTTGCAACTAAATTTCTTCAACTTGATCTATGATTTCGTGTTGTGGGCTTGCCTACGACGGATCGCTTTCTATCGACTTCAGCTCATTATCTAGAAAGATGATCTAGGAATGTCAGTACCTTGAGATCTGCATGCATCAATGGCAGGTTTCTCGCCTTTGACAACAGTTTACATCATTGACTTTTGATCAAAGGATACCGTGACATGCTCGACATCAACACATTTATTCGCATCTCATGGATTGTACTGGGTACTTTGAGAGCCATTGACATCACTGGTGGTTTCTCTCACACTTGTTAAACAGTTTACATCATTGACTGGTAATCAAGTGGTTTCTACCATGTTCGACATCAACACATTCATTCGCATGGATAGAATCGTACTATTTCGGGAAGTAGAAATGAAGACCCTGGATCTAGTTTCCACAATCCAGGCTGTGAGGAATTTTGTATTCATTATATAATGGACTATTCATAAACAGATGGCTGCGTCCATACTGTGTCCACATGAGTCATTACTTGTGATGTTTTACAAGATCATTCATGTATCAGAGCAGTAGTTAGTTTTTCTAGTCAGTTTTGATCTGAGCATGGGAATGCCTACCTCAGCGATGATATGATCTCATATATATATTTTGCATTGAATGTTTTTACAGGTTCCAACCGAGTTCTCCACAAGATGATCCTCGAAATGATAAAGTACTTCACTCTTCCTAAATGATAAGAAATCCTCATCTACTACAGACTTCGCACTTTAGGGGGCAATCTGTTACACAAAAATATAGTCATCATGATTATTTGCAGTCAGTATGGGTCTATCATCACTTGTACTGTCCTCCTAAGCAAGTCTCAGACCTCAGCTCTTCAAATCAAGCTTTGGAAATGAGAGAAAGACATTAAAAATCAATGTAACTCTGGTTCTGCACTTTCTCTCATGGTCACCTGCGGTCCCGCACCTTCTATGTACAAAAGCTGCGTACCTGCCCGCTCTATCCCTAACGGTGTAGGTGCGGACCCCTATGAAAGTCAAAAGGCACAAGTTTTATCTTAAAAAACTCACCTTGGGTTAATTCTAGAGGTTTCTAGAAGGAATTTTGACGTGGATTGTTCGCTCTGAGGTGGTTCATGCATCCCAAAAGAGAAGGAGCTAATCCCTTGATGAGAGGAGCTATCCCTTTGAAGGAGGGCTTTATCCCCTTGAAGGAGGACCTAGTAACCTCCCTCCATTGCACTATAAATACAGGCATTGGGCTGGTTGCTAGGGAGGTTAGAAGCTGAACATTTTTTAGGGTAAATGCTGGTAAAATCAAGACTTCCTAGTTAAGCCTAAAGAGGAGAGATCACATACCTTTTTGGTTTCATTGGGGAGTGAGTGAAACTTGTCAAAGTAGAGGAGACTTCTTGCTGGACCCTGGGAGGAACTTGTACAGCGTCAAGGCAAAGGTTGTAAGGTTCTTCTTCTTTTGAATTAATACAATCAAACTCATTTTTCTCAACAAGTATCTTATGTTATTTGTTTCATGGACTCCTTGACTTTCATGTTAAATATGTTTTATGCAATTGGCTTTTCAGGTGCTATTTAATTTGTTTGCCTTGTTTGTGTTTGCAGATTCGCGAAAAGGAGCTCATTTGGATCAAAGAAGTGAGGGCATCCACAAGCTTGCGTTGGATCTAAGGTAGGCCCTAAAAACACTTGTTTGCTATTGTTTATAAAAGCATATTTAGAGAAAGATAGTGTCTGGTTGGTTTGCTTGTCATTAGGTCTTCTTTAGATTCTAGGAAGGTCTATCTTGTCCGCAAGATCGACTTATTCCGTGTGACAAGTTGTTAAGTATCAGATACTTCCTCCTTCAATCCCGCAAGGAAATGTCCATCAATGTTAAGGAGGGTAAGCTAAATTACCTGACCCATTATGGCTTGATTATATTTGTAGTCACAAATGCATTGAAATATTTAGCATCCCATCCCCTAGATGGATTTTGTGGATATGGACAAACAATTCTTCTTAGCGGCCTAGGCGCAGTTTGAAAAACCTTAGAAGAGTTCAACCAAGAAGAGGAAATGGAAGGCAGTGGACAACCATGCAAAATAGAAAGAAGAAGAAATCCTAGAGGAAGAAAAGAAGTAAATTACAACCACATTATCAGGCCTCAACACTCCCACCAAACCAAAAACAAGTAGGTTTGCTCAAAAAATTGTGTACACTAGAAGGAAAAGCACCAAGATAAGGTATAGTGGCAAGCCAAAGCCTCCTTCTTCTATCCCTATCACTATTGAGGACACTCTGAGTCCAAAAAGTGAAGGCTACAAGATGTAAAGGAACAAAAGTTATAAGAACCAGAGGTACAACAAGAAGAAATGCAAGCACCCCTTGAAGAAATAGAGCATCAAGTACAGTCATAGGGATAGGCTACATATCTACAGGAATAGGTTGCCTTACTATTGGAGCAATCTACAGAATTGCGTAAAACAAAAAAAGAAGCCAAGAAACCAAGGAAGCCCCATTCATTTTTCTCTTGGCCATTAATACATGATCATCCTCCTGTGGGAACACCAATAGGAGTGCTTCCTAATCACTTAGTGCCCCACTTACTACTCAAGGTGGACAAAGAAAAATTATAAATTCATTTGTGGAAGAGAATTGTCCAATCCAAAGGGGTAGTTGATATTTGCTAGAATACAAAATGAGATGAATAAAGTGAGGAAATAAATGTTTGTATTAAGGCTAAATGAATCAAATGGAAGAGTACATATCGATAAAGAGAAAAAATAACTGAGAAACCAACTACATAAACACAAGGATTGCTATAAGAAAAGGACACTTAGATTGCAACCTTGGAAATAGCTTTAGGGATTATGGCACACCCCTATTTATAGGCAATCAACTGCAAACAACCTTCAAATGATTACTCATTATTAATGAAATAATAATGGTGTTAATTTCAGGTAAACACAATTGAACAGAAAGGGATTATCCCTCTGCAGCAAGCCAGAGAATTCATTTATTTTTACCTACAATGCAGTATGAAGGACTAAGATAAGCTTTTTGAATTCTAACTTCATAATCTTGTTCTTACAAATTTTATTATATGGGATCCAAACCCATATCTAGGTGATGCATAATTATTGGCCTTAGCACCCTGGTTAATGCATGAGGAGATCAGAGTTGATAGATAAATAAGAAAATGGATGGGGAGTTGGGAGAGTCACTATGGATTAACCCAAAAAACCAAAACCCATCCATCCTCACCTCAACTCATGTTATTCTAGCAGAAGACCCAAAGGTAGTGGAAATTGATAAGAAAATACAAGTGGAGGCCATCCTCCACTTTGAGGATATTTTAATATTGGTAGGAGAGGAAAGCTCATAATATTTCCAAAGGAGATGGCAAGAATTTCCCAATAGTATGAAAATTAGAGAATGCCACTCTCTTGACCTATTATAGGTTTCATTTGCCAAGACTCCTTTGTAAAAGAGGATTATTTATAGACTTTGGGTCTAATAGAGTGGGCTTACGTTCAATACACCCTTACTTCTATGGCTCCAAGAACATCAAATTCAGAAAGAGGAGTCCACGGAATGGTATTCCATTGAAGAGAATGCAAGTTTCCACCCAACAAACACAACCACTTCTAGCTCAGCATGGTATGTTAAGCAAGTTATCATAGTAATGAATGAGAAAGAGCAGAGGGGTGGAGAAGAGTAAGTTGCTCAAAGGGTGATCAACAGTTCTAGTAGTGGGGTATGATGGGCCTCACAAATAGGTAAAAAATAAGGCCTGTCGAACCAATCCTAGGCATATAAAGGATATATTAAACCTTCTTTTTTCACTTAATGACAATTTCCTATATTAATGAGTTCTTAGGAGAGTGAAAGAGATTTTTCATACTTTATGTGCCAAACATGACTATTGTGTAGGATATTGAAAGGATTTTTCACAAATTTCAAGAAAATCCAACTAGAGATATTCATGGGGCCTACTCCCTACTATAGAATAATCCCAACTTAGTTGGTTGAGGACAATAAATGCTCCTTCGTGCTACGTGGTGTCCTAGGAAACAAGATCCAGTTTTTTAGTGATTTTAGAGGGAAAGTGATCCTCCCCTCGAGGAGGTTTCCCCCTAACCATATTGTATAAATAAGAGGCTCGAGTATCCCAGTAGGAGGAGAAGAAAAGCATAGTGAAGCATGTGAAGAATAGGAGAAGTTTAGTTTTTAAGCAAATTTTGTAACTTTGTCATGTACAACCAATTTTTCAATTAATGGAAGTGATATTTGATTTCAACTCTTAGTCTGGATTTCTCCTAAGGTTTTTGAGATTCCTTGGGTTAGGGCCCTCCCCAAGTTCTCAATATCCCTCTTCTATTATTTATATTCATGCATTTTTTTAATTCTACAAAAAAATTTGAAAGATACTTGCATGCATGGTTAATTAGATATTATTATTAGTAGTCCTTTTATCTTAGCATATGGTAATAACAATTGTAGTGATTACATTATTTAAATGGCATGTTCACTTTACATTTCATTCACTTTCTTTGATACTATTTATTTATTATCCATCATTTATTATTTTTTGTTTTGCATTGTACCATGTTCTCTAGTTATAGGAAACCCTAAAGCCTTGCATTTTGCTAGATTAACCCTGTCACAAGTTGTTGTGATGCCTTTGATAGGTGTAGTTTTTCATTTTCTAGCTTCTCATTAGCTTCTTTACCTTCTAACCTTGCATTTAGCATGTTCACTTGCTCGTTGGACTCTCTCCTATAGCAAAACAGGGACTCCTGTAGCAATTTACAACATTCCTTCTAAACTCACTCATGTCTGCAAACTCATGATTTACCTTCCTTAGTGTATTACAATTCTCCTAGAACCTTAAGAATGATACTTAGAGGTATATATACCTTGTTGGTGCCTTTATTTGATTTGCTACTAAAAACTGCTACTTTTTCGCAAGATTAGGGTTCAATATTTGCAAGCTTTTATTTCGCCAGTATGTTTTCTTTCATTGCAAGATAAAATATGTGTGCTTTTATTTCATTGAAAATAGAATGATTTTCCTTCCTTTATAAAAAATATCCTATATTTTCTTGTTTTCATTCTTCCTGCTAGTTATTTCTTGTAATTTTAGTTTTCTTGTAGCATAGAATAGTCAAATTGGTCTTTGCATATCTAGATTCCACTCAGTATATCCATCTACATAAAATTCAACAAAAGGAAGAGATAGTGCATGTTGCACATATAGTGTCATCCTCTCTTAATTTTGTACAAACTCCGTGTTAACAATTAAATACCCTTGGGAGTTGCAACATCGATGTTGAAATACTAAGAAGCATCACTAGCCATTGCATTTTCTCCATTCACATTCTCATTTCTTTGTTGTGGAATGTTTCTCATTCAACTTTTGTCCTTCCTTCATTTGCTTTCTCCACAACTAACCATGACATTTTCTTGCAATCTCACCTTTATAACACTATTTTGAAGTATATCTTATCAAATGAAATATACATGATTTTCTCCTTATTCTCATTTTTCAAAAAACTCATATACATCTTTTATTTTATGTTTTTTTAAATTTTAAATTGCTACAAAATATCAAAATTAAATTCATGTCATTTATTTTATATTTAAATTCCAAACTTTATTCATCCTTTATTTAATTATATAGAAAAAATTTAAACTCACCTTCTCATATACATCTTTTATTTTATATTTTTTGAAATTTTAAATTGCTATAAAGTATTAAAATTAAATTCATGTAGTTTATTTTATATTTAAATTCCAAGTTTTATTCATCCTTTAATATAATTGTATTGCAAAAATTTGAACTCACCTTTCAACATTCTCCTTTCCGAACTTTATGGTAGCTTAGTAAGAATAAATTTTACTCAACAATAATTAAGTCGATAGGATTTTTATGGTGAGGTTCCTCCTCACGACACTGTATTAGATTCATTGGCCTTTAGAGAATATACCATTTTGATGGTGTGATTGACTGTGGGCCTTTGATATGCAATTTGCTCCGCCCTAGGCTAAGCCCTTTAGCTTGGGACAGGGGGGCGATTCTTTGTAATACCGCACTGCAAATTGCTCTAATGTGTAACACATGGGACCACATCACATGGTGCTAGCCCCCAAATTGGAGCCCTCTCTATCGGCAATTTGCAATCAGAGGAGTAACCTTGGTGCACAGCATGTCAATTCGTCGATTGTCGATCATCGATCACCTTCTACGTTTGGGCCTTGGTCTTGTGGCTCTTCATGTGACCGCAATCTATCCCACATATCATATCCCTTCAATCATAGGTTATCAATCAAAGGTTTCACTTCAATGCACAATACGCCTCAACCTGCGATCACTGATATCCCATACATGACACAATCACTGCCACGTATCTACCACGTGTCACCTTTTAATAATGCCACATGCCGCCCTTGATTCCTTTGAAATTTTTGTGACCGTGGTGCTAGCCCCTAAATCGAAGCCCTCTCTATCGGTGATTTCCAATCTAAGGTGTAACCTTGGTGCACAGCATGTCAATTCGGTGATTGTCGATCACTGATCACCTTCTGCATTTGGGCCTTGGTCTTGTGGCTCTTCACATGACCGTAGTCTAGCCCCATATTGAAGCCCTTCAATCAGAGGTTATCAATCAAAGATTTCACTTCGATGCACAATACGCCTCAACCTATGATCGTTGATCTCCCATATATGTGACGTCATCGTTGTCACATATATGCCATGTGTCGACTTTTGAATAATGCCACATGACATCCTTGATTCCTTTGATCTCTTTGTGACCGTGGTGCTAGCCCCCAAATCGAAGCCCTATCTATCAGTGATTTCCAATTGGAGGTGTAACCTTGGTGTACGACATGTCAATACACCAATTGCTGATCGTTGATCACCTTCTACGTTTAGGACTTGGTTTTGTGGCTCTTCACGTGACCGCAGTCTAGCCCCCAAATAAGATCCCTTCAATCAAAGATTATCAACCAGAGGTTTCACTTTGATGCACAATACCCCTCAACCTCTGATCACTGATCTTCCATACGTGATGACGTCACTGCCACGTATCTACCATGTGTCATCTTTTGAATAATGTCAAGTGCCACCCTTTTTTGGCTTGTTGTGAGCCTTGAAATTGTCGAATCTACTTGCCACGTGTCAACCCTATTTGTTGGGAAAATACTAAGAGGGGGGGCGAATCAATATTTTAAAAACTCACAATAATAATTTTCTTTTTCTGAAATATGTACATGACTTTACTGAACCCATCTCGCGTATGTACGTGATTGTTGTAAAAGAAACTAGTGTATGCTTTGTAAACTTGTAAAACGGCTAATTATTTATATGTTAAACTTAAACCAAAATGTAAGATATTTATCAGGCATTTGATAATCAGTAAGCAGGTGCAGTAAGAACAAAATAAAGTATCACACATAAGCAACACACATGAACACCAGGATTTAAGGTGGAAACCCAATGTGGGAGAAAACCACCGTTGTTGTCGTCTCAGTCTTCAAACTTATTAATATCAAAAACTTCTTACATTCTTGTACTGGTGCAGAATCATGCCAATATGTAGGTACCCACCTACTAAAGGCTACAACCTTCACTCATTCTCCAACTCCTACTGGAAGTGAGCTCCAACCCCCTAATCTTATTACCAGCTACTACTTGTAGGAAGCTTCGACTTCCTCACTGAAGGCTCCAACCCTCAGAAACCTCTGTGGACCACGTTTCATAAATTTTCATATTGGATCCACCTACTTTAATACATCACAACTTGTAGATAAACTTAAGAAAACAGCAACTTAATTCAAACAAAAAAGTGAGATCACTGTAACCAAAATACAGAACTGAACTCAGAATACTGCATCAACACATAGACTCAACTACAACGTTGATCATTCAATGCCAACATGTATACGCTACTTCACTTAAGTAAACCTGCATGTATACGCACTTTTCTATAGAGAAACCTGCATACAAATCTCAATATACTAAAAACTTGTAATTATGAATCAGACACAGAGTTGACCAGAGTTATTATGAAATATTATATTATCTTACAAAACCCTCATATAGTTAGTAGCATCAATATGTTTTCAATCAATCAACATGTAACCAAATTTCAACTTCATCATGCAATCAGTTCTACTTCAGACATTATCACTCAACCCAGATCAACATGAGGACATCATTGATAGATTGTAGAGATAAAACAGCATTAATCAAGTTCATCAATCATTTATGAACAGAAACCATTCCTTTATGTACGTTACTTTGGAGAAATGAACCCACATTTATACGTGACTTAATCAAGACCAACCTGCGAACAGATCTGCAAATTTTGACCTAAAATTGTGCAGCTCTTTAGAACTTCAGAAAGACCCAAATCATAATATTTAGAGATAAAAGCATGCATCAATAATTACATCTAGTCAATCCATAAGCAGATCATACAATGGAAATTCATTTCAGGTCTCATGATCTTGATCCATAATTATATCCACGGGTGCATAATAATTTCATATCTATGTGTCAACTATGGCCCTTACAATGAAAATATACTTCAGATTTGAAGTATTCATCAAAAACCCTTTCATATGCACACTTATCACTTTGATCTTCACCTCTTTATATAGTTAGAGCCTTAGCCAATACCATAAGTCAAAACTACACTAATGCCGGTGGTAATCTTGGACGGGATCAAGTAACCATTACTGCGCTCAAAAGTGTGGGCTAATACCATGGTAAGGACCCTTGGTATTCTTAAATTAGAGTGCCATCATGTACGTGACTTTGCTTCTTTGTACCTGCGTGTATACGCGACCTGGCCTTGACGAACCCACGTATAGATATTCAAATATTCACCTTTATCAAACTGTTGATTCTAATCTATAAACCTTTGTCCCGTCATTCTGTTATTTTGTTCCATCACACTGTCACCTCTGAACTAACCTATGGATTCATCTAGCTACCATATACTTGTTCTGTTATAAATGAGTTTCCATCAAGGACAACACATGAATCATAATGCCAACATTGTTGCCACGTCGTGATGATGTCAGCCTCCCCATGTCACTTGTTGCAACCAATTGTTGGTTGCAAGACGTCCCTTAAAACATCCATTTGTTGTTTGTCGCGTGTCTCTTATCGAATCTAGTCTTTTTTGTAGCCAAGCGTCCCTTTGGGAGGAGAGAGAAAAGGCTTGAGCTTCTTTGGTTTTCCAGACAAATCCTTTGTTAATTATTTATCATCCATCCCGACAATTTAACACTAGTGGCCCATTGTCGACAGTTTCCTCGCATATCACAACTCACAATATCAGAAATTTCAAGATGTGGCCCATTCTTGGAAAGTTTCACTTGAGAGAAGATACAATGTTCTATTGAATTCTTTTTTATATCTATGGAGCATCTAGATATCGGAATGAATATCAATCTCCGAAGTCGAAAGTCGGAACTTAAAAAAACAGGGCATTTGGATGTCGACAAGGATCACTAGATATGTGAAACAGATAGGGCAATGACACCTCGGACCTATGGGACATTCTTGTTGGACCTCCAAACACTAATTTTAAACCCCGATTGTTTTATCATACCAAACTTAAATGCGAAATCACATCCGCCCCTTATCGTAGCTTTTGGAATATGACCTCCGATAAGATCCATTGTCTATGCATGTATCTTGCTATCACTGTATATTTTATTCATTAATTACCGTTAGTTATCTGACTATGTGCATTTACAATCGTTTTATTCTCCCTTGTATGAATATCGCATGTTTTATGACCTTGTATAGAGGAAAATTAATATGATCGATTGGCCTTTTTTTCCCACAAATTTCCAAAACATTTCTTCTGGTGTCAAGGTTTCAATGCCCAAAAACTCCAATATATATTTAATCAATATGCCACATTTTTTTAATGATTGCAACTTAAAACCTCTACACGCATCTTGGTCTCGGCGGCTACTCTATTCATTAATCTAATTAATGGACCGACCATGTGTGTTTATTTTCTCTTTATTCTCACTCGCACGAAATTGATATGTTTTATGCCCTTGACACTTTATTATATGCATTTATTCAAATGAGCCACATTGATATTTTGGATCAGACTTTCAACTTGCAAGATTTTGAAAAGGATTCTTCTCATGTCAAAGTTTCAAAATCCAGAAACTCCCATGTATATTTAATCAATATGTCACATTTTCCTTTGATTAAGGTTTGAAACTTATCCACACATCTTGACGTCGAGGACTGTTCTATTCAATAATCTAATTAATGGCCCGCCTATGTGCATTTATTCTCACTTTACTCTCACTCGGATGAGAATATTTGTCATTGTCTCTATCATTGGTAACCCTGTGACCTCTGCCACGTGTCCTGACTCTGATTTATTGCTCCCTCTGCTTAGCTGGTAGATGGGCGTGTGCTCTATTTAGCCTCTTCATGTCGCACTATTCTGCTGATTTTTCGAGTTGAATTTTCTATTGTTGTTGTTGTGCTATTTTTGGTCTCTTGTTGTTGCTCTTGTTGTTGCTACTACATGTCATGTTGTTGCCTTCAACCGGATAACTGCCCCGGAATTTCAATAACAAACAGGTGAGAATCGAGAACCTGCTAACCATATCGTCTTCTGCACTCAAATGGAAAGTATCAATGTTTTCATACTACGTATATAGCTTAGAATACTATGTGCATTGTCACAACGTACAACACACCCGCCTATAGAGTTTATGAAACACCATATATAGACAGCGAATTTTCTATGCTTAAACATTTCAATTTTACTTTCCCCTTACCTTTGACTATTAGCAACAATCTAAATTATCAATCTTTATTCTTGCATTTGGCTCCAAGTATGTCAATCATGTGAACAACCGCGCTCACTGCTTCATTTCTACTTCTCTTCCAATGTTGACAGCCTTTTACAGGCTTTCACCTTTTAGGACACCTCCTTTCCTCGTCATCATGGAAGTTTCCTTGACAATGAATGCCATAACTTTGTTAATTGTCGGCTCTACAACAATCCAACCATCACTGCAAATCATTGAACTCGACCTTCTTGCTTCCACAAATAAATCGTCCCAACGATACCGCATTTCCCTCTCCGATGGTACCTCTCAGCACAGAAATTTGCTTATGTCTGCTTACAAAGGCTATGTCATCTCTGGTGACCTCCAATTGGGCTCGATTATCATTCTCAAAGAAGTCAGTTGCACTTTTTGCAAAACTATGCATATGTTCACTTTTCACCACATTCTTGATGTTTTTTATGTTCCTTCCCCCTCTATTGCACCCTCACTTCGACTAATGTCATGTTTCTTTTCTCTTTCTTTCCTTCTTTTCAAGACTCTGCAAATTATTGAACTGGAAGTTCTCAAATTTCATGAAACTTTGATTAGGGACCCTGACCTTCTTCAAAATGTACAAACGTCGGCATACCAACCGGGCTCTTCAACACCACATGCCCCCACCTCATCTACTTCTGCTTCGAAACAGGATTCTGTGTCATCATCAACTTAGTTGTCCTCCGCTCTTCCTGCTTCCATTCCATTCATGGCATTAAGCCCCTATAATAAACAATGGTCCATCCAAGTTAGGTTTCTTGGAAAAACATCTGTTCGCTCCTACAACAATGCTCAAGGCTCCAGAAAGGTCTTTGGATAGCAAATGGGAAGTCTCCCTCTCTGCAACTTCCACTGTTGAACCTTCCTTAGATGATGTTCTGACAATTCCTTTCCATCATTTCTATTTTAAATCTATAGATGAAATCAGATTTGAAAACCTCGGCTCAATTGTCAACATCATTGGCATTATCAGGTCCACTTCTCCAACTTCCACCATTCATCAAAGAGATGGCTCTGAAACACCTAGGAAAACTCTCAGCTTGGAAGACATGTCTGGCTATAGTATCGACATCACCCTATGGGGGGATAATTTCCACACCTTGGGCAAGCAACTCATTGAACTTGCCTCTTTTGGTGCTTCGACCGTGCTTGCAATCAAAGGGGGTCGCATAGCCGAATTTAATGGAAGAATTGTTGGGACTATCTCGACCACCAACCTCGTGCTAGATCTCGCCATTCCAGAGACTGAACAACTCCAATCATGGTTTTATCAAAGATATATCTTGGTCTCTTCACTATTGTTAAGTAGAAAATCTCAGGGCCTTCCAAGCGAGGCCACCCACAACATACAATTATCGACCTCATAGACTCACATCCCATCGGAAAACCAACATGGTTATCTATTCGTGGAACCATCACCTCTATTGACATGTAAGATTTCTAATTCCTTGCATGCCCTCTCTCATCTGATGGCATGCATTGTATGAAAAAAGTTTTTAGCCACTCAAATGGAATTTGGCACTACACAAAATGTGGTGGGCCTTCCCGAAATGTGATTATCGGTATGAGCTGAAATTTGAAATGCGTGACCACATAGGCATACTGGAAAATATAATCGCATTTGATAATGTTGCAACTAAACTCACGGGTTTCTAAGAAAAAGATTTGTTCATACTCTCCAGTGATCCTGGTGCTATCCACGAGCTTCGTTCAAGGGTTTCATGTCATCCTTCCCTCTTCACATTGTTTGTGAAAGCTTATACCTTCAATGGTGTGGACCTTTTGAAATTTGTACTAATCAATTCATAGGAAATCACCTATAGCTCTACATGTTACGTTCTCCTCCAGGAAAATGAAAAAATGTTTACTTCTTCAGTTGTTTGGCTTCTTTGAATTTTCCTCATGCCACCCTGTAGTGTAAGAAATAACTTATATATCCTTTTCTATTCATTGTTGTTTCATCCCTTGTTGCCCCCCTTCTTTTTGTTCACTTCATCATTGTACTTCTTTTCTTTATGTATATACACCTATAATACATGTTGCAACTTCCACCTTTGCATAAATCTTCATATTTTAGTTTTACATATAGTATATATGTTTTTTTTCTTCTTCCTTCTAAACAAAATAGAATATTTACATCCTTTTATATTGTTTTTTATGCACCTAAATATGAACACTAGATTCTTACAAAGGGTTGGCATTTGGTTGCCTTAAGTCTACTTGGTAAATGAATTATATATAGTTATCGATCACCACAAAAATAATTCACTAAAATAAGATTGATTATAATCTCATTCTATGCTCCAAAGATAGCTTTGACAAAGTTCCAACAACAAAATTTTGAATCGCATGGAATTAGTACATAATACCAAAGAAACATAAACTCTATTATAAAAATGTTTCTCTGACCACTAAACTTCAACTACTTTGTGAAAAGACACATTGATCTGAAATCACTTATGAATGATCTCAATTAATTAGTGTAGGTATTACAGACTCATGCACTGGGATATGCCTATGTTATTTTAAGAAACGGATCGATAAGATTACGAAATGCACAGGCATTGGAAAACAGTAAGAGAAACACAGCAAGCAAATGCAAAAACACAACAATTTAATAAGGAGTTCACCCAATCCTCCTAGGCTACATCTCCTGGTCCAGGTTTCAGTGGTGGTATTTTCTATTGTGTCTTTAAGCAAAGTTTTTACAATGAGGAGCTCAATTTGAGTCTCCTGTAACAGATGATGCTCAGTAGGGTGGTACTTGGATTCCCCAAGCCACTAGAGTACACAGACTCCCCCTTACCGAGTCTCAACCTCAACTGGTCTTAATGGGATGAGTCCAATCTGGTACTCAGTTCCTGACCGATATCCTCACAGGGATTGCTTGAACCTCTCAAGCCTTCTCGGTTATGTCTGCTCGATGCTGCCTTAGCTTTGCAGGTCAGCTCGACTTCTCTGTTCTCTGCTTCTTACTTCACTCTCTATTATGCCTCCTGTCTGCTCTTTGTCTGTTCGTGGCTTAAAGCCAATCTTTCCCGTGACTGTTCGCTTCCTCTTCCGGCTCTTCGAATCTCCTGCCTCTGTTCGCTGGAATTCCCTACTTATGTGTCATCTCCACTATGCAACATTTCATAGAGAGGTGGCCACTTGTCCCCTCACGAACTAAGCGCCAGCTCCTCCTCGAAAAGTCGTTATTTTGGTTATTCTGTGAAATGATTCATCTGCCAGCTCAGTGGTCATGTCGGACCCCAAATTTCATATGCCTTAGCCTATTCTTCCGCCGAATCCGGTCCTCCATCAGGTGGATTCTCCGCCATTGATCTGGGGCCTCTAGATCCTATGGTCATCGCTTTTATCGCACGTGTGAGCTGCTCAACCGTTACCTGCGATGAGAGCAGTTTTCTCTCTCATCCGCCAGACACGCGTCATTCAGTGTATGGCACCGCGTTGTCCCCTACCAAACCCGCTTATCACTTAAAGTGCTTGAGATATCCCGTCGGTTTTGGGTGCAGGACCCACCTTCTGGTTTGGGTATTTCCACACTGTTTTCCCTATTTTTCACATTACCAAGTGTCGGGGATTTTTCCTTCTCTAAGGTTTTTATCCTGCAATAAGCGATTAGCGCTAATCGCGTATTAGAAATGGCCTCTGTTTTCTAATCTGGACTCCCCAATTGCTAATTTGTGCCACTGCGCGGTCTCCATGGGCCAACGGTCAGTGCACTTTGACAGAGGGTCCTCATTGTTCCGTGCTGGCTACAACTGCCACTGTCTATAGGTCCTTCCTGATAGCTCCCTGTTCACAAGATTTTGGAGTCTGACATAATTTGAAACAGTCATAGAACTCTGATAATTTTCAAGGATCCAATTCGGATCACACATCTACTTTATAAGCTAGAAGGCACTATGTTGGGATCGCGTCCCCTGGGTCAGTTTTGGGGTTAAAAACCCAAGTTTTGATGTAAATTTTGGTAAAAATATGTAAAGTCTCCGCAATTTGTGGATGTGGAGTGCGTAGATAGTTAGAAGTCAAAAGGGGTTTTAGCCCCTTGGTTATGTAAAATCGAGTTGGTTTTGAGATCCACCCATGGTCCGCAGACCATGGGATTGTATGTAAAAAGCTATAAATAGGTGTGTCTTAGAGAGTCTAAGGTAGATCTATGCTTATGTCTAGGTCTGAGGAAAAAAGAAAGGAAGTCGCAGGTAGATAGAGGGGAAAAGGCTCCGTAGTTGAGTGCGCGGAGGCCTAGAGTAGAGTCCGCAATTGAGTGCCTGGACCCT
The DNA here is from genome assembly GCA_031772625.1 of Pinus tabuliformis. Lineage (NCBI taxonomy): Eukaryota > Viridiplantae > Streptophyta > Pinopsida > Pinales > Pinaceae > Pinus > Pinus tabuliformis. Next base: position 956,155,932 of record CM062806.1, on the reverse strand, counting down.
TGCAGCTAAGTGCGTAGGGAATTTTTTAGTCTGTAACCTCATATTGAAGATCAATAAAGAATACTATTAAAGAAATTCATGTGTTTATCTGTTTACATCTGTTATTTATGTTTGCGATATATGCTATGATGGAATAATGTCTTTATGAAATAATGATGTATTGATGTGCAACTCTATTAGATAAGTCTTATTAACTATAAGCAATGCATGTTAAGTATTTACGCAAAGATTATAATACATTATGTGATGTTTACTAAGCACTTCAGTAGATCTGCGTGAACTCAGATCTAGTGGTATTTTATGGTGCACGTAAGTGGTTGATTCGTCTGTTAAGGGTCTACGAAAACCTATCGCAGACCTTCGCGAAGGTCTAGATGCTGTTTAGAGGACGTTGCAATACCAAGCCCTGGGGGTTTATAGATCTACTCGAAGGTAGATCTAGCGCAATAAAAGACATCACACTGATCTCTAGATGTGGAAACTTGGTTCCAACATCCCCCCATACTGCTTTGGGTGAGACTTCAACCTACGCTACGTGGGCTGATGCTGAAAGGGCTAATAGTGTAGGGTTTTGTTTGGCACAATTAACTCTGAACCTGGGTCAATACTCACTAAGCCAACACATGGTTCCATTGTCGGGACTGGGATTTGCTTAAGTAGATGTGTGATGTCGCATCACTAGAACCTAACCAAGAAGGAAATTGAGAAGTGGTCAGATAGAAAGATTCACGAATTTGCGGTGCAGGAAAACAAGAATCTGCGCCTGTCGAAGGAGCAGTGGTTGGACAGATATTTGTACATAGAAATACACAAAATTTTCTTTTGCACCTTCCTGATCGAACTATACGAGTGGATAGCTAAGTTTGCAGACAACCAAGGAAGGTGGAGGCTTGACGGTCCAATAGTGTGGACTCTGGAGCTAGTGCGAAGGTTGGAAGCTTCTGAAGACAAGATCATGCATGTTGTTGACCACTGGCTCGATCGAATTATAGGAGGATTTGTTACAGAGTTCGCGGTTGATACCTCAGTCAGCTACAATGAAGCAGAGCGGTGCTTCTTCAAGGGACCGCGAGGTAAGTATCTAAGATCTTTGAATACTTGGATTAAGATGCTCTTGTGTGAAAAATGGGTTATGTCGTTGCCTTGATGTTCAGATCTATGCGAAGTGGATAGATCTTCAGAAATCAAGAAAAAGTAGGCCCTGAATATAGCTTGTTGATTAGACCTCCTTCGAGCGATGATGAGGGAACAACACAAGCCTCACTGCAGAGTGCGGTCCAGCTGATAAGACAGGGTTTTCCATGGATACATCATCCATCCACTCCACCTCCACCCTCACCTCCACAGCATACACCTTCGCCCACACCGCCGCCACCACCACTGCCATTCAACATGTCGAACTCAATAAAGCTGTCGATTTTCAAGGGTATAGGGAGCGAAGATACAAATAAGTTCTGGTTTGTTGCAAATGCTATGTGGACCACGTAGTAAATCATTGATGACAACATAAAGAAGGTGCACTTGATTACTGCTCTACAAGATTGCGCACTGACATGGTATATTAAGTACTGTGTTGATCATCCTTTAGCAACACTATCAGATACTAAGGACACTTTAAACAAGGAGTTTAGTAAGACTAAGACTGACTCGCAGTCATTTGTTGGATTTAAGGAAATCATGATGAGGGTTGGTGAGACGTCCTAGGAGTTAGATCAAAGGTTGAAATGTGTAATCCGCAAAGCTAATATGTAGCTCACAGATGGTCAGCACCGCGAGTGGTTTATAGCCTTGCTTCTACCCCACCTGAGGATTGCTTTGTCATAATAGAAGATAGGAACTTAGGTAGAAGCCTTGGAAATTTCGATGAGATTGCATGAGACACCTATTAAGGATGCGAATTTGGGATTCCAACAGATTCACTCGCAGTTTCATATCCTCTGCTTGGAATTGGAGAGCTTGAAAAAAGAGAAGGAGGCTAGGCCAGAGGTGCGCGAGGAAGTTTGGTACCTCAAGTGCAAGAGCTGGGGGCATGATAAAGACCATTGCCCTATCTTTGCAAATTATAATACAGGGGGGGACTGATTCCCCAGAGGAAGGAAGCTCTAGCAGGACCAAGTGCGAGGCCCACATTGTGGTGCGCTATTTTTCAAGTAGTTGGAAAACACATAACAGATCATTTTCATTTGCTACAAAATTTCATTCAAACACCACAACAATTGTTCTGCGATTTTTGCAAATCGGTGGGCCATGATGAGCACCACTGTCGTAGCTATGAATTGATGATGGAAAGAACATCCACATACTGGATGCAAGTGGAAACTCGGCCTCCAAATCAAGGTGCAGTAGGAGCGCGTGGAGGTTATCAAGGAAGGGGATGGGGCTGAGGAGGAGGAGGACCTCGTAGAGCTCGCCGTTAGGTTATTTGCTATAACTATGGGACACCAAGGCACTACGCATGGGAGTGTCAGAATCAGACATGCCCATCCTGCCAATATTGCAGCCAGTTTGACCACACTATAGAAGAATGCCCTATGCTAATTGCTAAGATGTAGGAGAAGAAGGCGCAGCCTCGGCAACCTACGCAAAACTTACAAATGATGAGAACTGAGCCTCGCGAGGAAGATCCAAATGTGAATATCATGCCGAGAAGTGGAATAACAACTAGGATGATAAGGTAAAATAGCCTAAAGAAGACGGATGGGTTCGCAAGGCCCCAGAGAAGGAAGTTGGTTTTGATCTGGCGCGCGTGAAGGAAACATTTATGGCAGCCAGGAAAATCTTCGTTGAGGCATCTACCTCAGGATGTCAGAACAAAGTACCAAAAACCAGCGCGCTTACAGAGGTTGATCCCTCTGTACTTACCACATTCTTGGAAACCTGCATGAAACTTCTGCATGATAGCAAGGCTGTGAAAGGCCTGCAGGAATTAATAAACAAGTGTGCTGGTAAAGAAACCGCTCGTGATGGACACCGTCTAGTAAGAAAAAATGGCAGACATAAGGCAAGAATAGTGCATGTGATGAGGCTCACTGCGTAGATAGGATATTAAGAGCTAGACCATGTTATTTTGGATCTGGGGTCTAACACGAACATCTTGCCTAAACAAACATGGGAGAGAATGGGGAGACCTGCACTATAGTGGTCTCTAATCCAGCTTAGAATGGAAAATCAGCAGAAGATCATCCCTATGGAACGACCACATGGAGTCACCGTAGATATAGAAGGTGCGAGTGTGCTAGCTGATTTTGAAGTAATAGAGATTGTCGACGATAACAACCCATACCCCGCGCTCCTTGGAATTGACTGGGCCAATTATATGAATGGAGTCATCAACTTAAAGAAGAGAATGATGTCGTTTGAGAGGAAATTGCTTCGGGTTGTAGTACCATTAGATCCTATAGAAGGATCGCACTATACTGAACCGGTTCGTGACTATGAAGAGAGTGATGATGACTTGGATCAAATCTACAAAATAATTGTGTGAGATCAAGACTGGATTAATCCAACAGCTAATTGATGAATTGCATGGGACCAGGAAAGTTCCTGTACCTTGGATTCAGATGAAGAATTGGAGAATTGGCAGAATAGGCTGCATGAAGTGTCTACACTACGCTGCAACATGATGACTAAATCGATACAATGTGTGTCCTCAGAGGTAATAAATTTATCCTATTATGATGGTTTAACTGATGTAGGTAAGTTTTTGGATGTCTTTGAATGAGAAGTCCCTGAGGATCACCACTTCCAAGAGTTAGATTTAGCGTTGCGCACTCCACCCGCATGATGGTGGGGTACGCACAAAGATAACCTTGATGAATGGCGATATTACAAGAGGATGATGAGGCTACGATTTGGTCGTCAAAAATTTGACTGACTGAGAAATACAATGGGATAAATTATCTGCGTGATCATTTAGAGAAGTGGACTAAAGTTTATGGAATGGAGAAACAACCAGAGTGGGTGCACTTATTGTGTCATAAATTGGATACAATTCCTACGGATTTGTATCTGGAAACGAAGCTCCGCCATGGCACCACAGAGTGGGATATATTAAGAGAATGATTTGTGGAGTTGGTTCAACCATATTGGAGCACCCAACTGCGCCATGTGTTGGAATTCTATAATGTGACCACTGAGGGGGAGGATGAAGATCCAAGAAATATCAACATTCCAGAGGCAGAAGGCCATCGCGAGGTTGAAGGTCTGCAAATAGAAAACCTGAACATCATTGCGCCATTGAAAACCAAGTAGTAAACATTGGTACGAAAGCATAGTCTAAATTTGCAAAGATTGGAGACTACTGGGATGATGTCATAGTGGATAAAGTTGTTGAGTTACTCCGCGAGTACCAGGATATTTTTCCTACCAATTTTTCGGACCTGAAGGGCATCATAGGTGACTTGGGTGTGATTGAGCCCTTGTCAAAGTTACCTAAATGTATTCCTCCACACAAAGGAAAAACAAAGGTCACAGGACCCAGACTTCGATAAATTTGTTATTTCTACGCCCCTGCTATTGAAGTAGGTCTCCTTCGAAGGTCCGCGCAAGGCTAAAAATGGAAGATTGGGACCTAGCAGACCATGAGAGGTTCCTGCACCTAGAAACCATAAATTATATGAAGTGTGTTTACTACCCAGATTCAAGTGTCACCAAGTTAGAAACGGTGGGATGGATCCACAGAGTGGAGAATTCCGAGTTGTTGAACCTGTTGTGGGTGCCCCACTATCACTGCACCACTATCAACACGACCTGTGTGTGTCAGTTGCTTACTCTAGTCCACGATGGGTGCTTATGGCTTGGAGGGCCTATACCCATCATTGACATTCCCATCCACAAGATCACGCACCTACCGCATGAGGGCTTGAATCCAGCCAAGGATTTTGGCGGAAAGACAGGAGAAAAAGATTTGTTGGAGAAAATGAAAAAGGAGTTTGCACTTGTGAAAAATTTGCGTCGATATTCAATCACATCTATCAACAATCCCATGGTGTAGATTGCCACACAAATCTTGGCAAGAAAAGTAATGACGAAGTGCCACGCGAATGAAGTTTTGGCGCCTGCGGTATTGTTATATGCACAATGAGTGAAGGGTGTGCAGTTTAACTAGTTAACGTAACTATGTAGCGAATTCCTCGTGAATTGCCGCGAGGTCCAGGATGAGACAAAACCATTCCACTATGCATGGTTGCTACTCTCCATCACGTTGGTTGCATGGGAGCTACCGGAGGACATCCAGTTTCCTCTGTTGAAGGAAGGATTGTCGGAGTCCACGCAATTCACCTCCCTTTGGGCCACGAAGGACCCCGCGCAATCACCAAAACCAAAATATTCTGGGTGTTGATGGAAATGAGTCTCCGCATGGCCATCAACGAGTGCCCAAGGTTGTCCCCAACCTTGTCCGAGCAGTTGTCAACATATGTTGCATTTAAAGTTGACTTCCACCGCATCTACATTCAGGTGCGCAAGGACCCGCAGCAAAAATGGTACGATTTACCATACTTGATCACAAAATTCAGGAGGTGATCAAGCATTGGCCAGTAGAGTAGTGCACCCCATAAGACTTGGATGTCGGAACCAGTAAGGGCGCAGGCAGCTCAGCTGAAAATAAAATGAAGGATACAGCAAAGCAGGTTGCACAAAAGTTGGTCGCGCAGCAAAAGAAGGAAGCCGCAGAGAAGGCTCAGATGGAAAAGGAGTACACTACTAGGGAGCAGGTTGAGAAAGAGCAGTGTGAATCATAGAGAAGCAGTAAATCCCCTTCGACCATGACATAAGAGGAAGAACAGTTAGAACAGGGTGGTGGAGGAGATGAGGGGCAGAGAAACCCATTTAGGATAAAGAAGCGCGGACAAGAGCAGCGAGAGGGTCCCCACAAAAAGAAAAAATCAGATAAGGCGCAGAGTGATCCCATGGTCTTAATGGAGGGTGATCTCAATGAGATCGGCGACAAAGTCCAGGATACTACAACCAAACTGCTGCAATAATTCCAGCAACAGTACATGCAGATGTTGGGGAGCTACCAGAAGGATCTACGTGAGCTGTAGATCCAAACTAGTAGGATACAGGTGGGCGCAGGTCAAGTAAGCGCAGCACAAGTGAGCCTGGCACCGGGGACAAGTTAGGCTGCAGAATTGGTAAGGACATTGGACCTTCACATAGTTACTTTACCAAAAGGGTCCGTACGCAATGAATCAGCTGATGACTGAGTCATCTTAAGTACTCTTAAGGACATTGCGCTGAACATTGCAGCACTCCCCAATGAATTTCTTCATGCACTGCAGGCAAGGGTAACAGAGGAATTGAGATCTCGGGAGCGGCACGCTCTCAATTTGATAAGCGAATAGCGGGTGAAAAATGAACAGATGTTCGCCAAGAAAATGCAGAAGTTAAAGGAAAAAGATACTATCCAAGCACAGAGTTCCAAGCTGGAGGTTACGGTAGCTGAGGCGTGTAGAACAGTGTTGGAGTTGCACATCCCAGAGGACGCACAACCGGAAGCCAAGATCCGGAAATTAGCTGCAGGAGTGCGCGAGGCGAAGGTGGAAGTTGGGCGAGTTCAATTCAAACTCAATATGAAGATCACAAAGCTGCAGCTCAAATTACAACCTACAACTCCGCCCGAGGTCAAGGAGCAGCGTGGAGCCACCATCAAGGAAGGGATGGCCACTTTAGATGTCGCAGTCGTTGACTGCACGACCTTGTTTGAACAGGCGATGGAGTTGGTCACGACTCTATAGGAAGACCCAAACCTACAGATCTTGAATATAGAGATTTGTGAGCTCCAAAAGCAGTATGACGAGGTCAGGGTGATGGTGTGCTCAATTGCTACAACGCAACGCCTCGCCAAGTTGCAGGAGGGGAAGTAGCTCCTCGCACAGGTAGAAGCAGCTCAAAAAAAGGAGGTCGTACTTAAGGCCAAGTTGGGACCTTGGTTAGAAGAAGCTTACCAAGTATCAACCAACATTCAGGAGAAGCTGATAGGCTTGCAGAAAACACAACAAAAGATGAAGCTGGTCGCAGAAGGACCAGCTAAAGAGCAGCCCGTAGAAGAGTTTAAGCATGAAGTTACGCAGAGTGTTGCCAAGGTTATAGTTGTGCAGGTGGAGTTGGGGGATATTCGCAGCAAGATCACCACACCAGTCGAGTGACTCGAGGGCGAGTCACAACCTTTTTTTTTGGGGCCTGTTGGGATGGGGTCCCCTGGGTCAGTTTTGGGGTTAAAAACCCAATTTTTGATGTAAATTTTGATAAAAAGATGTAAAGTATCCGCAATTTGTGGATGTCGAGCACGTAGATAGTTAGAATTCAAAAGGGGTTTTAGCCCTTTGGTTATGTAAAGTCGAGTCGATTTTGAGATCCGCCCATGGTTCGCAGACCATGGGATTGTATGTAAAAAGCTATAAATAGGTGTGTCTTAGAGGGTCTAAGGCAAATTTATGCTTATGTCTAGGTCTGAGGAAAAGAGCAAGGAAGCCGTAGATAGATAGAGGGGAAAAGGCTCTTCAACTGAGTGCGCGGAGGCCTAGAGTAGAGTTTGCAACTGAGTGCATGGACCCCTGCAGCTGAGTGCGTAGGGCAGTTTTGAGTCTATAACCTCATATTGAAGATCAATAAAGAAGATTGTTGAAGAAATTCATGTGTTTATCTGTTTACTTATGTTATTTATGTTTGCGATATATGTTGTGATGGAATAATGTCTTTATGAAATAATGATGTATTGATGCACGATTCTATTGGATAAGTCTTATTAACTGTACACAATGCATGTTAAGTATTTACGCGAAGATTATAATACATTCGATGATATCTATTAAGCACTTCAGTAGATCTACGTGAACTCATATCTATGGGTATTTTATGGTGCACGTAAGTGGCTGATTCATCTGTTAAGGGTCTGCAAAGACCTATCATAGACCTTCATGAAAGTCTAGAGGCCGTTTATAGGACATTGTAGTACCAAGCCCTAAGGGCTTATAGATCTACGTGAAGGAAGATCTAGGGCAATAAAAGACATTACACTGATCTCTGGATGCAGAAACTTGGTTCCATCAGCCCCCCATACTGCTTCGAGTGAGACTTCAGCCTATGCTATGCGGGTTGATGTCGAAAGGTCCAGTAGTGTAGGGTTTTGTTTGGCGCAATTAACTTTGAACTTGGGTCAAGACCCACTAAGCCAACAAACTATTTTGAAAATATACCCACTAATGAAGTTCTTGCTTTTGGGGGGCAATGTACTCTATCTTTTCACTTAAGGCAACTCTTTCTCATCTCATATATTCACTTGTACTTGTGTCCCCATGTTTATATTAGGATGGACATGCCAACGTCTTCTGCAAACCCCTCAAGAAATGCTTGGAAGAGACTCCTTTATGCACAGAATAAAGATGCCTCCAACAAACAAAGACAACTCAAATATAAAGCTGATTTAAACACCCAAACCTTTCCAGCTATACCCCCGTCTAATGTTTCTCTTCCCCAACATCTCGAAGCTTCACTTGCAAACCCATCTCCTTCAACATTCCCTGCTCCGATTGTACCTACCCTTCAACTTCCTCCATTCACTGCCACTTCTTGCCCATATACATCGCACACCCCACCATCGACTCATCCTCCTTCACCCTCCCATCCCCATATTTTGGTCAACCCTGCCCTTAACCATGCACACCACCAATTTTGTGAAAGGATAGATGACCTCTCTCCCTTGCATATATTCTCCATATGCAAATAACCATACCCAGATATGAAAACAAAATTCTTACATGGAAACTTTTGTTGCTCCTGATGTGAAACTACAAAATCCACCCACCGCTTCTCCCTTGCGAACAACATGGACCCTGGAGACCAACCATTTGTCCTTGCTGCTCTAACACAAATAGAAGAAATGCTCATATCACGTGTCAGCCCAATCTTGCAAGTCACCCATGCACAAGGTGGACAGTACAAATACATTGGTCATACTATTTGTTTCCTGCAAGACATCACTGCCATCGCCAACATTTTACCATGCTTGGTTTCCGAATTGGACATCGTCGTTGTTATTAGGCATGGCTCTAACTACAAAACATATGATTTCATTGTTAGTAGGACACATGTTCTTGCAGCTTTATAGTACAAACTAGCCCATGATCCCTATTATAAGGTTGTCCAACTAGACCAAGCTGTAAGATATGCCTTGCCAACTCACATTAACGATATGCCTTCTCTCGTCTATCGCATCTCCCCCTCCTCTCCTGAACCAAGACTTGACTTCCCTACGTTTGATGATAACATTCCTACACAGCCCACTCCAACAAACCTCCAACTATCCTCTTTTGTATCAGCAATCTTTAATTCCCATACTGATCTTAAAGAAATACACAACTACCTGCAATCCCCTCATCCTATTTCCACTACTTCACTTTCCTGGCCCTTTGTTTCACCCTCTGCTATCAATGAATATACCACAGAAGGCCTATTTGCTATGGCTTTCCCCACACTCTTCCCACATGGGCTACCATGATTTTTCAACCACATCTTAGAAAAGTTGAAATGCAAGAATATGTTGTTCACCTCATACGCTACTATGATAACCATTTTTCCCAGCATCCAAGATTCTGGTATTACTTGTAAAATATTATGTTGCAGCATCGTAGTCAAGCAATTTTTGTTGTTTTCGTGAAGAGAAGCCTTGAAGAGGGATTTACAATGACCGTTGCAAACCTTCATGCATGCCCCCATGACATGCCCAATTCCATGCTTCCTGACCAAATTATGTGCTTCGGATCAGGCATTAGAGGGACACGCTCGTTCTGGAACAAATGCAGAAGTGAAATCACTAATATGATCATACAAATAGGTATCCATACTTTCTTCTTCATGCTAAGTGCAACTGACACCAAATAGGATGACATGCACATGGTCATGCCTGGCAGTCCCCCCTCCCCCCCACCAGATTCATCTGAGCTATCTCGATGGAAATTCAAGAATATAATCAATAATCCACATCTTATAGTGTAGTACATTCATTGTCAATTCACAATCTTCCTCAAAGAGTTCTTGCAAAAAGGTTTACATGCAAAGGACTTCCGGTGCAGGTTTTTCCCTAACCATCCTTCTCCTTCTTTTTTCTTTGCATGGATGTACAGCGCCTCACAAAATTTCCTTTTTCATCTTTGCAGGTATGAGTGGCAACATAGGGGCTCCACACACATACATGGTTTCCTTTGGCTCGAAAACACACCTGATATGGACAACCTCGATTGGGATGACCAAGTCACGATGGATAGAGCCAGGTCCTTTTTCAATGAACACATTTCTGCTTGGAATCCTTGCCCTCCTAAACAACATGGACCTTATGTACACATCTCTATATAGAATGACCCATGCATCCTCCCATAATCAATGATATTCGCATCCTCTCGCCTTCAATACTACGAGAATCTTAGTAATTGCATTCAATGGCATACAAAATGCCACCCCTCTTCATGTCTTCACAAAAAAGGTCCTACTCTTGTTTGCCACTATGGAGTTCCATGGGATTTGAATCCCACCTCCTCTTTGATCATTGATGATAGTGGACGAAAGAAATATGTCCCTGCTCATAATGATGATAGGTTAAATGTACACAACTCTGACATGTTATAAATATCGAGATAAAACATCGATTGCAAACGGATTTTGTCTCAACATGTTGTTCTTTGCTACATTGCGAAATATGCATCGAAACCAGAAACAAAATCAAAAAGTTATCGGAAAATTTTGTCACATGTCTCCCAGGTTGTCCACCCCAAAACACTTGTTGTTAATGTTGTCCGAAAAATTTTAACAGAAACAATTGGCGATAGGGACATCGACGCATAGGAAACATGCCACATGCTACAAAAACTTCCCCTTTCACTTTGTAGTCGCTCATTTGTTTCCCTCAATTTTACTCGAATTGTTTTTTGATGTGTTTTTCATGGTATAGGTTCCCCCTTCCCAACACCACCCTTCATTGTAGCATACATGAACAGACCTGCATCGTTTGAAACACTAACTCTTCTTGAAGATGCACGTTCCTGGTCCTTCTCTGCTCTCTGAAAACATAACCAATGGAAACAAATAAGTCCTTGCAAGATTGTTCATCTCCTCCCTTCCTATTCCTCAATCCCTTCTCTTGTTAATGCATCCTATGCTTCTTTCTACTGCAATGAACTACTTCTATACTTCCCTTTCCGCACTCTCCCATCAAACATAGGCTCCACTAATGAAGCAATCATTTCGCATTGGGAACAAAAAATATATGTGTATGTTCCATGGCATGTTCATCGAGCCCCTAAAACCCCCCTTTCCCCTTGCTCTAATGACACCTCCACTAATGATATGTCGAACCCCCCTGAATCCATAGACATCGATGAATGGAAATTCCTTTCTCAGCTACACCCTAGAAACAACATGGAAATTGATGACATTGACATGCTTGGACATCACGACTTTGACTCTAACCACAATTGGGCCCATACTACCATCCCTCTCCCTTTGCAAGAGACAACCATACGTTTCATAGACTTTAGTCGCTCATCCACCCAAATCCATTCTAGCTCGTCTCTAGTTCCCCGCTCGCTCACCTCACTATCGCCCACCCAACAAGTTGCTTTCACCATTGTCCTCACCCACTTTAGGACCACTTCCTCCATTCCTCCACTTAGAATTCTCATCCAAGGTACTATTGGCACGAGGAAGTCTCATTTAATTGATTTCCTAAAAGATACATTTCTTGTTGAATCTTTTCCCAATTCAAGTCCATTGCTCCTACTCACTCCAACAGGTGTTGCAGTGTTTAACATAAAGGCGCTTACAATCCATTATGCCCTTCACATTCCTTTAGTGTCAATGCATCCTCTTGAGGACCAACCACTTCTGCATATCCAAGAAAAAAATTGTCATGTCAAATATATTTTAATTGATGAAACGAGCTTTATTGGCCCTAAACCTCTTTCACACAGAGATGATCACTTAAGGGAGGTATTTCCTTCGTATCATAATGTGCCTTTCGGCAATTGTTCTATCATACTTGTTGGTGATCTTGGGAAACTACCTCCTGTGAAGGACATCCCCATGTATGTCGGCACATCACACAGCAATGCCCTTTGGCACACCTTTGACACAATCGTCACACTATCTACCATCTTTCATCAACAAGGGATGAACCCTCTTCAAATTGCATTCCGATAATTGCTCATGAATCTCAGAAATGCAACACCAATAGTTGAAGACTGGAACCTTCTCATGTCAAGGACAAATTCCTTTTTGTCAAAGGATGAGTAGTAGGAATTTGACAATGCAATCCACCTATATCCAACCAACCTAGCTGTCGAATTGCATAACAAACAAATTCTCAAAAAATTGAACATGCCAATTGCATGATGCTACGCAGAGAAAAGGAACCACCATCCTACTGGTGCACATGAAGAATATGAACAGTTGGATGCAAAAGTTCTTATTTTCAATGAACAATAGGTTTTCCTCACATGTAACTTGTGGGTTGAAGTAGGTCTTGTAAACGGAGCACTTGGAAAAGTAATTTCCATTTTCTATGTAGTTGGATCAAAACCCCCTCAATTACTATCCTTTGTTGTTGTTGACTTCTTCCAATACAAAGGCCTGCCATGGGACGCTTTCAACCCATCTTATGTTCCACTTCCCCCAATAACGTGAGGGTTTCACAGAAAAATTCCCCTTCGAATGGCATGGGGTTTGAAAATACATAAATCGCAAGGCACGACATTACCAAAGGTGACAGTGGACATTGGCAACATAGACTGATAAGGCTTCACATTCACTACTATCTCCAAAGTTCGAATGTTGGTTGATCTTCACATCTCTCCACCATTTTCCTTCAGACACTATTGTGCAAGGCAATGCTTACATCAAGCATAGGCAAATAGAGGAATCCATACTAGCATCAAAGTCTTTACAGCCACCTGCACTCTGATCGCTGCATCTAGCCCCTTTTGATTCCCTTTCAATAAGCATACTTTGCATTCAATTTCACAATAGTTTCTTTATTCTATAAATATTTGTTGTGAAACTCAATTAAAATTCCATAAATTTCCCCCTTTCTACAAATTAAAAATATTGTGTGCATTCGTCTTTAGAAAAAAAAATAAAAAATACACTTTACAAGTTCGCATTTTGCTGATTGATATGAACATACTTTTGCAACTCTGCTTCAAATCAAATACATTCAAAAATGCTTGATAGGGAAATAGAAACTAAAATATATGTTCTCACTTACTACCAAATCTCTTTTCAGCTCTCCAAGGAGTGACTTACCACAGAAATTTACAGTGATTTTTCCAAACAACAAAAGGACTCAAAACCTACTCTGAACAAACTTTCCAAATTGTTGTGGTAAAAAATAAAACACCCCCAACTTGACTTTATTGTTATCATATTGGTAATGGGGGCCCCTATGTATTTGGAACTGCCTTTTCGATCATTTGTTATTTCACTTTTTCATATCCTGGCATCCTGTTTTATTTTTCAATTTGAATTAATCTTATTTTTAAAGGTCCTTTTTTATTATTCATTAATTAGAATAAATGAAACAAATAGCCCCCGAGTCCAACACTTATCTTATCATGTGACTTTAACCCTTTTATATTTAACTAACCCCTTCCGATTGCATTTCAGTAAGCATACTTTTGATTCAATTTTAAAATATTTACTTTATTTTACGAATAGAAGCTATGGAACTCAGTCAAAATTCCAAAAAAAATCCCCTTTCTAAAAAAAATATAATGTTCACTTGTGCTTAGAGAAAAAAAAATATGGAAAAATTTTACAAGTTCGCATTTTTGAGATTGATGTGAGCATGGTTTTACAACTCTAATTCAAATCAAATACTTTCAAAATGCTTGACAGTAACAAAAAAAAAAATCTCTCACTTACTCACAAATATCTTTTCATCCTTAAAGGCATCTGTTCCGATATGTGATTACCTCTGACCTCCGATATCGGAGAACCTGCGAGATTAGCATATCGCAATATCACAGTGCAGCCCTTTATCGCATATCGGAGAGCGGAGATTTTGAATCGTGTCACATAACAAAAAAGCTGATAGGGAATCTCTGATTTGCTAAAGCAGAGTATAATATGCCATGTGGGCTCCTCTGATAATGCTTATTATAATACGCTGAAAAATTTTAAAATGGATATCACTTATGTGTTTCGGAGTTTAGATATTTTCTTATTATTATAAAGAACCAATGTTATAAGTATTAGAGTTTTAGTATCAGAGATTTCTAAAATAATTCCTCCAATGTCATAACTCTGATATCAATCTATTATCAAAAGTTTCCTCCCATGAATAGACTACAGCCACTCTATGGATTTTCTGCCACATCATTCTGACCAATCACACGAGGGGAAATCTGGTTCCACCAATCAGAAGACTCCATTGACTAGGGTTTTGACCATCCAAAGGATAAGGTTATCGCAAAAATTTCCTTTAAATTCATATCCTCACTCCTATGCACCACAACAAGGCTTTCTCTCTTATTATTATCATGACTCGGCCAAGGGGCCTCGACTCTGTAGCACATAGTGTCTTAGACGAAGAGGTCTAGATCCTCCCCAGTTATAAGCTCTATTGTTATGAAGGCTTCTTCGACCCAGTCTTGTCGACTATGTCTCTATCTCAAGAATCTCGTAGACTCCTAGATGTGCTTCACGATTTGATGATGATACCTTTGGTTACTTAGGACGATCTACGACGTTATCCCTCCTGAGCTTGGGTGATACATTCTCCAATGGATTCCTGGCCAGTGAGTCTTCCCTTCCCACTGGGAGGGAATCCTACCCAAGGTGGCATAGGTGCTCCTGCGTCACTTACCTACCATGGGTTTGGTGTGGACTCTTGAGAGGTTCCTACCTCGCTTACCACACGCCGATGGTGCCAGACCCTATGTCGAGCCTGCAAGCAGCTCCATGGCACTTGACGAAACCTTCGGGTGCCTCGACAACCATCCTAAGATGCCAATAATAGGTATCCAACCTGCTGAGAATGCCAGGTTGCAGCTCATTTAAGCAAAGTTTGTGGCTTGTTTGATCCCAAGGGAAAAGTCCCCTTGACATTAATCCATTGATTTCCATGTAACACAACAACTTGTAACTTGGAAAAAAAAAGGCATGCAAGTGGATAAAAACCATACTATCCAGCGAGTCTTCCATGTAATCTTCATATTAATAAAAGGGTCTCAGAACCCACTATATTTCACATTTGATTCAACCTCTCATGGCTCGACCATGACATGTAATGGGTTATGTCTCCTCCTTAATAAGTTATTAATCTTTGTTATAATATGGTTTCTTATAACATACAGTTTTTTATGCTGCCTAATCTTTGTTATCATGTCGTTTGTTATAGCATGCAATTTTTTGTGCCTCTTAAGCATCAAACATTCTATGTTTACCTTTAGCAAACATTACACACATCTTTGCCTTCAATTTTTACACACACACACACATTTATATATAAGCATCCCCACAAGGATGTACCACATATGCAAACGTAATAAACATAAAGCAGTCCTTCAATCCAGAACCAGTAGTGGAAATGAAGGTTTACTCATCGCAACATTCAAAATGAGACAACACAAAACATTTGCGATATGGGAACCTCTGATGTGGAACGGATACGATAACATAATTAAATCATTTTAATAACTGTATCAGGTCCATAATATCGAAGGTTTTGATATCAAAGATAATCGCAACATGCCATAGTTTACAAACTTGCACTATAATAAAGCTCGCTATGGTGGATGTCAAATTACAATTAAACGCATTTTAATATCAGTATCGCATCCATGTTGTCGGGCATTTTAGATGATGGCACATAATGAAAGTTTCGATAAATTGATGTGATCTTAGATTAAATCCAATCTTATAATTATGTTAGTTCCGCAAGTGAATCAATGTTCGATGCTTTGTTATCGAACGTTTCATTCAAAAGTATTGATATCAAGGCGGACACGAAATTCTTATTAATCAACATTAATACACCATATTAGGTCCAAATCTCGAAGATTGGACCAAATCTGAGGTCAGAGATTATCGCATATCGCAATACACGCCTTCAAGGATATCGATGGGATATGGATATCGGAGGAAGTGCTCTATCGCAAGTCGTAGATCGGGGTGTTTCAAGTGCTAACATATAACAAAAACACCAAATCATCAACTACACATATATGATATTGTTGTTCGTCTGTATACTTAACAAATTTCGATTAAAACACATAAATGGTGATACTAATATAATCGCATGCAATAACATATATCACAAATTTCAATTAAAGCAATACTTCAGCTCAAAAACATAGCATCAACGTAAAGATAATAGTACTCAATACACATTCCCTCTGCTCATAGGTAGAATCAGTGTGGTTCGTCTTTCTTTACAGCTACAGTAGTAAAAACAAAAATACTCCTAACAAAATTTCAAAACCCCCTTTCTTCATAAAAATGAAGGGGATTTAAAGTTTAAAATCAAAACTCAAATATAGAAAAGTCCAAGAAATGTTGCGCTAGTCTAAACAAACCACACTTAAAATAAAAATACAAAGTAATAATACAGTTCTATTACAACAAGTTGATTAAGACTTGGATGAAGATTGCTCTGCCAATCGCTATTGAAGTTCGCATATATCTGTCATCGGCTTCAATTCAGGTGGATGTTCAGGCCTAATGTGCATCTGTGCAGTGAATAACACATCGCTGAGTGTTGGAAGCACCTGACTGGTTGTATTTAGAAGACACCTTATCATCAACCATTGCCCATGTGGTTTGACTAGGAAATGCTAATGGCATTCCAAGTCCATCTTTGATAGAGCTGTTATACGCTTATCCTTCTTCTTTGATGATTCTTGCCAAGATTTTTTCAATATCAGGCAATGTATCTTCTGGGCACTCTAAGATAAAATTTTCCTGCAACAGGTTATCATTGATTTATTCAATCATGTTTCTAGATATGTCCCTGGCACTATAGATTTCCATCTCTGCATTTTTAAGTCTTATCTCCCATTCTTGGAAGACAACCTCTTTCTGAGATTCTTCTATTTTGGGTAGATTTGCTAATCGACCCTCAGATTTGTTCTTCCATTCAATGAAATCGGATATTTTCTCTTCAACTTCCTTTCTATATGTCCTTAGATCGGATAGTTGATTCACAAGTGCATCAGTTGATTGGCACGTCTCTTTGATAATGGCCAGCTTTTGGCAAAATAGAACCTGCTGATGAGTAATCAGGTTATTCAGCTCCCTTGCTTCTTTCATGAATTATGACGTCTTAGTATTAGCCTTCAGTTTCTCAATCCTACGCTCTAGCTCCTGTATATGGGCATCCTGGCTCTTCATTTCAGATTCATATTGAATCTTCAGCCCATCAAAACTGATTTGCAATTGTGCAAATTGAGCTTGCCATTGCTAGACGATTCCTTGCTTTTCATTTTATAAATTTTGTTCAAGGTGCCTTATTCTATCATCTTTCTCCCTTAGGAGTTGTTGCACTTCTGTGGCTTTTTCAATTGTTGCACTAGCATAGGCTCCTGCATATTGTGATAGTCTCCCAAGATCTTCAACAGGGGTCACTTGGGAATCTTTCCACAGTGCTTGAAAGGAAGTATTTGCGGGGACCAAAGCCCACCTTTGTTTAGTCCTTCTCCTCTTTCTTTGTCTGTTGACTACTGCTCTATGTTTGGGACCGTAAAATACGTTCAGAGGAGGAATCTCCTCAATATTGAGAATGACCTCAAAGGTGGGAAAAACTATGATGATTTTCAGATAATTAGTGTCCATAGTTTCTTTATAAGCCTCAATAATGAACGAGGTCTTCTCAGTGATTACAGGAGTTTGAGTAATCTGTGTTTGCAACAGAGTTTGTTGTTTTTTAGGGTCAGCCTCTTTAAGAAATTGATCCTAAATCACATCGAGACTTTCTTCTATCGTTACCTTCTCTGCTTTTGATTCGCTATTTTCCAATGTTTCAGTTACATGAACTGCATCTTGACTCTGAGATGTGCTTGTTCCTGTGTCTTATTCCATGTTTTGGTGATTTAGGTTCAGAATTTCACTGGGAAAATGGGAAATCCTTTAACCCTATATTGATGAAACTACATTAATTCCTTGGGGTTGAGCCTTTGTTGCTTCTTTTTCAACCTCTGCATAATTTGAGGCCGATTGAAAGAAATCATCAAATTTATTAGGCTTATTTGTAAACAACCAGATCTTTGCCCGTGTTGTAATATTTTTTGCAATATCAATCAGATCATACTTCCGATTTGGAATGGTTGGAAATTTCATCAGTTGGATTTCCTCCATATCCTTAGTAGTATGTTTGAAATTCTGCAAAGAAAAGAATCCACAGCAAAACGAAAAAACATGTGACATTGTCTTCTTGCTTTCCTTCATGGCCTTAGACAGGCCATTTCCCACAATATGGTAGGCTATTATCTGAGCTAGGAGCTTATCGGGTACATACATAGGCAACACATGAGGTTGTGCAAGGATGCCAAAAAATCAAACATAGATAAATGATCCCTCCCCAAACCATCTTCCAACTGATAAGAGGTCAATGTTGCCTTCAGCGGAGATTCTAGGGCACTTCTCACTGAAAACAAACTGGTAAATAGGAAGGAGAACACCATCGCTGATCTTGTAAAAATGGGGTCGGTATTTTTACTCCAATAGAATATTATGGCAAATTTGAATAGGTAAAGGGTATTCAATAGTCCATTTCCATCCCATGGATGGAAAATCTGAAGTGAAACAAATACAATCCATAATGTAGGCACTCATGTAGAATGGGAGAACAACAATTTCAGAAAAATTATGCTTTTTCCTATATTCTAGGATTTTGTTGCTTAAGTTGTTGGACAGAATAGTTCCCCAATCCATTACATAACTATCAGAGGCAGCTTCAATCAGGGGTAGCCATTGGTCTGAAAACTTCTAGGCATTGGCATAGCCAAACAATCTACACATCATTGGAGCAACAAAACAATAGGGTGAATTAATAGATGCTATAGCATACATACCCTTGTCCTCCCGCTTATGCTTGCTTGGGTCTCTTCTCCATCCTTAAATGACATCAGATTGGTGTTCATTTTCCTGCATGAACTTCTCAATGAAGTCTTTATCATATTTCTTCTGAGCTGGTGGGAGGTGGTACATTGCAGACAAATCTTTTCCAGTGAAAGAGTCGATGATCATCTATCTCTTGGTCATGAAGTTCATATCTGCAATGTTCATATGATCAATGACCCATCTGATCATATCCATATAAGGCAAGATGCTTGGGTGAGTGCCAATTCTATGGAGAAATGAATTGGCCACATCATTGTATGTAATTTCTGAAACATGAACCCTATCCTCTATTGTGACTATTCTTCGTGTGACTTTTGGCCCTTCATCTTCAAAAATCTTATACATGGCCTCCCAGCTAGAGACCCCAGCATCAAGGGTGCATGTCGTGTCAGAAAATAGCCCAGGCATTTATGTGACCTCAGGAGGAGGAGAAACTGGCTATTGTTGAATGGGAATTTTCCTTCTGGGTTTAGTCAGTTGAGACATTTCTCGTGAATTATGTTTATCGGGACTAGCCTGCGAGGAAAAAACACAAGAATGACCAGTGCCTACACTTAGAGAAAATGACCAATTATGCATGAATCCAATACTTTTATGAGCGAAATCTTCAGGAATCGTTAGTATTAATGAAAGCATTTAGAATATTGAAAACCATAAATTCACTGCATTTCGCCATTAATTGACAAAATGTGCATCCACATGGCCTTCGACACACGTCATCTTTACTGAATATTTTTATTGGAGAAATCATATGGTTGTCCTACCAAAACTTGTGATCTCATCTATCTCCAGACCCAATTAATTTTATCAAAACATCTTTAATATAAAATTGCATATGTCCTTCATTGCAGCTTTTGGAATGAAACCTTCACTTAGATACGTTGATCTCTGATTGCAATATTTCTTACGCCCTCGATTAACTTTATTATAACGACTTCAATGTAATATTGTATACATTATATTTACTGGAGATTTTTATCATAGAAATCAGATGGTTGTCCTAGAAAAACATGCAATCTCGTCTATCTCTGAACCCGGTTAATTTTATCAGAACATCTTTAATATAAAATCACATTTGCTCTTCATCGCAGCCTTTGGAATGAAACCTTCGCTTACATCAGCCGATCTTCAATTGTGATATGCCAATAGCCCTTAATTCCTTTGAACCCTTTGTGACCATCATCATTTAGGTTAATGTTTAGGTTTTACTGTTTGTACACATGTCAACAAGGTTTTATAGATTTAATGGTTGCTCACATTTTCCTCTCTCTTACATTGGAGTTTACCTAAAATGTTTTTGTTGGCAATCTTCAAACTAGCTTGAATCAAGCCTCTCCAGGGTGAACCTCTTAAGCATTGAGATTAAAATACTACAATCATCCTCGTTAAGATGTTGGATTTGACTATGGTAGTCAGAGAGCTAGGTATTGTATGTGGTCACAATGGAGTATATTTCGAAGACACCATCAAATAATTTGAAAGTAGAAATGAGAAACACTCATAAATAACTTCGACTAGTAACTTGAGGATGGAATTGGAGCCTCTCATAGCAGGGGATTAATCATAAGGCATGACATCGTCATCATCATTGAGCCACATATATATTAAAAATCCTAATTATAGGTGGAGCCCAAAATTGTTACCACATAGATATTATTACTATTCACCATGTGGTATCTATGTTATCTAGGAGATATAAATTCATTGACATAATCTAATCAATCATGTTAGTTTTGACTATTATGATATTAGGACTCAAAGCTTTCATACTAAATTTTATCGAACTTGAAGTCATGGGAGTAAAAGATCAAAGAATAGAAATAGTCTAATCTATGTTGAAGAAGATTATGGGAGGAGGAATTCCACTTTGTATTAAGTGCATAAAGCCCATGACAATCCATTATGATGTAATATTATTGATATCAAGTCCAATGTTAGGGTTTCTTTTATTATTTATGGTTGTTCTACTTAAATTCTTAGTGGGTGCTACTCTCTAGTTCTTTCATCATGCTAAGGTAATGAGGATCATGGGCCATCTTGTCACCTAAGTCTTTCCATGTGTTTATAGTGAAATTTCTTTCTAATCATCATTGTTAGCATGCTCATCGACTTGTACTTTATACTCTTTGAATATAGAAATTAAAACAATTTTTTTTTAAATGAAAAGTATACCATGCTATTGTAGCATAGTAACTTATGTTAGGTTTATTTCAAAATATTATGCAAATTTGAAATTACAAGTTTAATTGAAGATAGTATATTATAGCTCTATTTCCAACTAAGAATTGATAAATGTGATTTACCTTTAAACTTTTCAAAGCCATAGATTTTCCATTTTCATAAAGCTAAAAATAATGACTAACCACCTTCAATGCAATGACAATGGATTTGTATCTTGTGAAAATCATTGTAAACCACATGAAATGGAGAAACAACACATTAAAAACTCCTTGATATTCACTCTCTTACATATTTTGGTATTAAGGACATTTTTTGCACATTAGAAATTATTGTTTCTCAACATTGTAGTGGATCAGAAAACAAAATTGTTATAGAATAGCAGCGACCACAGCAAAACTAGCACTCAAGGATAAAATTTGAAATATCAAGATGCAGAAGAATGACACTATCTCATTGTCTGAGCATATTTACACAATTTCCTGACGAACTTGGTGGGGTTGGTGTTAATGTTGCAGAAGATGACTTGGTAATCCTAGCCCTTCTAAGCCTTCCCAGGAGCTGGCATAGCTACCAAGATTCGGTGAACCAGAGGGAGAAACTACTGAATTGGGAAAGCTTATGGTTTGATTTGGTACAGGGGGGAATAAGGCGGAATACCAGAGATGGGACTTCATCCAAAGGCGAGGATTAAGAAAACCTTGCATTGGTTGGAAAGGGAAAGAAGGGAAAAGGGAAGAAATTTCAAACCAAACTAGAATCCATCCAAGGGGAAAATAAGAAAGATCTGTCCAAAATTAAATGCTTCAATTGTCATGAATCCAGGCATTATGCCATGAAGTGTTCACACAAAATTTCAAGCAAGAAGACCTTATGAGGAGTAGCAGGTGAAGCCTTGGCTTCATAGTTAGAGCTTGACTTCACCCTTATCGCATGCATGACCAACACAATGATGGGGAGTGTGTGGCACTTGGACTTAGGTGCACTGTTACACATGACAGGGTGTAGAGAATTTTAAGTGATCTGGAGGAGAAAGATCTCCATATACACATCGAGCTGGGGGACAACTAAAGATCCAACGCGACTAAGATTGGTACAGTCACCTTTTAGAGGGAGTCGAGATCCCCTTTGAGACTCAAGGATGTCATGTTAGTTCCAGACCTAAAGAAAAATCTCATCTCCATTGTAGTTTTGGAAGACCGTGGTTATGATGTGATCTTCAACAAAGGGAAATCATTCCTGACACACATAGCCACGAGACATGTGAAGCAGATCAGTGTTTGTGTGAAGAACCCATATAAGATAGATGTGGAAGCTTGTGTTGCATTAATCATTAAGGCAGAGAAAGTGAAAAGCCATGATGTTAGTGAAATTTGGCGCAGAATACTTGGTTATTTGCATCATGGCGCCTTGAAGATTATGTAGCAAATAACCATTGGCCTCCCTAAAGGAGTACTTGAGAAAAAAGATGTATGCAAAGGATGTACCTTGGGGAAGAATGCAAAATCCACATTCCATGATCGAGACAGCAAAGCACATGCAATCTTGGAAAGGATCCACTCTGATGTCTATGGACCTTTCTCGACAGCCTCCACTACCAAACACAAATATTTTTTCATTTTTATTGATGGTATCTCAAGGAAGTGTTGGGGCTTCTTCATGAGGAACAAAGATGAGACATTCTCCAAGTTCATAGAATTCAAGGCACTAGTTGAGAAAGAAACCGACAAGAAGGTGAAGGCTTTCAAGAGTGATAATAGAGGTGAGTATGATTTTACTGAATTCAAACATTTATGTGTGAAAGAATGCATTCGACGAGAGCTGACAGCACCCCACAACCAATAGCAGAATGGGGTGGCTGAGAGGAAGAACCGTAGCATTGTGGGAACTACAAGGGCTATGTTGCATGACCAAGCCCTACCACTGCATTTATGGGTAGAGGCATGCAACACAACAGTCTACTTGCAAAACCAGAGTCCTTATCATATTCTTGGTATGATTGCACTGGAGGAGGATTTCTCGGAGAGAAAGTCGGATGTGTCACACTTCAGGATTTTTGGAGCCTTTGTTTACTGTTATGTCTCCAAAGAAGTAAGGAAGAAGCTTGAGTCGAAAAAAGAGTTGGGGCTATTTGTGGGTTACAAAAAAACGCCTTACAACTATTGTGTGTACTTACCTTCCCATAGAATGACAGTTGTGTGAAGGGATGTAAGGTTTGATGAGGAGAAAGCGATGCAGTGCTCTCTTGAGAGGAAGCTTCAGATCCCACCAGAAGGGGAGCTTTTAGCTCCAAAGGAGGAGCCTCAGGAAGTTGTGGAGTAGCCACAAATTGAGGAGAAGTGAGTGGATACATCTACTCAAGCATAACCATCCAGAGAAGGTAGGAAAATAACCAAGAAAGATGATAGAATTGTGCAGGATGTGAAGGAGAATGTGGGAGCTCCTTCAATTTTGCACAAGAAGAGGAGTTCACCTGATCGGTACACTGGCTACATGACTCTAATGACTGAGCTTGTAGAGACTCAACCATCCTCTTTCTAGGAAATAATAGATCAGCCTCTATGGGTTGATGCAATAGTGGAAGAGTACAAATCCATTGTAAAGAACAATGTTTGGGAAGTGGTCCCAAGACCAATAGATAAATCATTTGTGGGTTTGAGATGGATCTTCAAGGTTAAGCATGTAGTAGACGAAAGAACCAAGAAGTATAAGGATATATTTTTGGCCAAGGGTTACTCTCAAGTTGAGGGAATTGATTATGAGGAGACCTTTGCTCCTATAGCAACGTACTCATCCATTAGATCAATTCTTGCATTGGTTGCGCAAATGGGGTGGAAGATCCACTAAATGGATGTAAAAAAAACATTTCTCAATGGATTTATTTAGGATGAGGTGTATATCGAGAAACCAGAATGTTTTGAGACATTTGATCGAGGGTCTCATGTGTGCAGACTCAAGCGAGCGTCGTATGATCTCAAACAAGTACCCTGTGTTTGATACACCAGGATCGACAGTTTTCTCACTGGTTTGGGCTTCACCAAAAGTGAAGCAGATGCAAACCTCTATCACATCTTGGTAGAAGGTAAATTGCTTATTATTGTCTTATTTGTTGATGAATAAATTTTAACTAGTGATGAGTATTTGGTCAGATCTTGCAAGGACCTTGCAAGGGAATTTTAAATGAAGGACATGGGTTTCATGCACTACTTCCTCGGGTTGGAAGTATGGAAAGGAGATGGGGAACTATTTGTGTCTAAAGGCAAGTATGCAAACGAGATACTAGAAATATTTTGCATGGAGAGTTGTAAACCCATGGAGACACCTCTAGCGACCAACTGGAGGAAGGAGGATGCCACTTTAGGTGAGGAAGTGGAGGCTACCATTTATCGATAGCTAATGGGTTCACAGATGTATCTTGTGAACACACGACTATATATGTGCTATGTAGCAAACTAGTTGAGCCAAGCTATGGTTACGCCAACCAAATTGTTTTGGAAGGCAGCTAAGCATGTTTTATGGTACCTCGGAGGCACTACCCATTTTGGACTATGGTACAGACAGACAAAGGGAGTGAAGTTGTGTGGATTCACAGATGCAGATTGGGCGTGGAGTCCACCCGACTAAAAGAGTGCATCAAGTGGAATTTTCAGTTTTGAGTCTACAACGATTTCCTGGTACAGCAAGAAGCAAAGATCTGTAGCACTCAGCTCAACAGAAGAAGAATACATGGCTGCAAGTCAAGCAACATGTGAAGCGATATGGATGAGAAAGATACTTATGGGACTATTTGGTCAGATGATGGATCCAACTGTGATTTATTGTGATAATCAGAGTTGCATTAAGCTCTCTAAGAACCTTGTATTTCGTGATCGATCCAAGCATATAGATATCTGGTATCACCATTTACGGGATTGTGTGCAGAGGTGTATAATGTTGCTACAATACATTCCAACAGAGGAACAAGATACTGACATTTTGACAAAGGCCTTGTCAAGAGGAAAGTTCGAGTTGCACAGGTGTAGGATAGGGGTGGTTGATAACCCTTTCTTGTTGAGAGGGAGTGTTGAAAAATGCAACAAGAAAGTCTCAATTTGATTTTGCCTTGGTCAAATTGAGAAATTTTTGAATTTCCACATCAGCGGACAACTTGGATGCAATTAACTTGTGTGACATTGCTTGTGTCACTCAATTTACTCAATAAATTCAAGTTAGAGGAGATAGAGCTTAGTTAAGCATGTGTGACTGCTAATTTGTAGCAATCAAGGTCAATTATTTCAAGTTGTTTCAATTAAACTATTTCTAACTATTGGAGGAACTAGTGGAAGGTCAGTTGTGCAATGAGACTTCAGTCTAACTCAGTGATCATCTAGTTAACTAATCAATTAGCCCAAAATAGATAGTGCATACAGAGAATTCGAGTTCCCCAGCTATGCTGGAGATTCCAAGGGAGTGTAAAATCAGTTGTAGACTAGTCTTGAGTGTACAGGTGTTTCATGCAGTCAAATGCTCAACCTTGGGAATTGTGCAAGCATTTTGGAGGGAATTCCTAAATAATAGGGGCCTAATTTCCTCAAGAATTATGCAAGGAAATAGGGGCTCAAGCAGAGGCATAAATTGACTAAGTCTAGGTTAGAGATTCTTAGTGAGCAGAGAGATAGGTTATTCACTTGTAGGTTGAACTCAAATTGAGCTAGCAATTGTAATACATCTCTATTCATTAGATTAATGCAAGTAGGCAAATAGGTTTTTGGCAGATTGCTTTCCCCTAGAAAAATATTGCGTGCATGTTTTTTATTTTGCATTGCATGTTTGTGATTGATGTTCTAAATTTTGAATTGAATTCCCCAAAGCAGTAGAGTAGGTTTGTGTCTTGTGATTTTGATTAAAATTTCAAGAGCAGTTGCAAATCTACACCATAATTTCTACAGTGGAGTAGGGTTTAAAGTCTTTCTAGTCATGTTGATAGGCGCAAAAAATCCACCTAAAAACAAGTGAGATACCATCTAATCAAGGCCCCAATTAGACCCTTATTCATTTGGTATGGTGGTACTCACCAATATGTAGGCACGATTTCCTATACTAAAATATCCTAAGAAAATGATTAAAAGTAACAAAAAGAAGGAAAATATATGACCTGAAACTAATCTAATCTAATTATTCCAAATATTTACAAGTAATTATTACCTAACCTAATCCAATTGTTGTTTTTGGGGTTCTTACTTTGACCAATAGTAGGGAGGGGAAAAACTACCCAAAGTAAGATATCTGCAATTGTTGGGGATGGTAGTTTTTCCTTACTAAAATGTGGGTTCAATTAGCCACCTGAAGAGTGTGTGCTTTGCTAACAGAGATTAACAATCATATTTTTTTGGATTTTTTAGTTTATTTGCATATGATGATATTTAAGTTTGCAGAAAATAAACTAATTAGCTTATCTCATAAATGAGAGCAAATCTAAGCGAATAGTTTGAAAATCACAAGTAAAAAATAGATATTTATAAATTCAGGACTAACTTGAAAACCTAAATAAATAAGAGAAACTAATACTTATTTCAATTTATAAAAATGAAACAAACATCCAACCTTTATAAAATGAATGTGTTTAGATAAAACTCAATTTGCTAGGAACTATATAGATATAAGCATGCACATAAATACTTATATCACATACACTTCGTCAATTTGCATAACAACATTCTCCAATGAACAATCCAGGTCTCCAAAAATTCTCCACAACTTCTTATTAAAAATATCAATTTGAATTGAGTACAATGATTCCAACCCATTCCTCATTGAAAAGAGTTTTGTAAATAATAGATTATAAAAATAACAAGAAATATATTTTTCGTATAATTCTCAAACTAATTTCTAAATATAAAAATATGTTAACTTCTGAGAATATTTTTTTGCAAATAAATCTCAACATCTAATATTCTCCTTTATCTGTTTCTTATGGTTTCTTATTTTCTCCTTAATTATTGTGATTTTGTTTCCATATATTTTCCCAATATAGGGGTTCTTGTTGCATAACGAATTTGAATTTGCTATCTACATGATTTGATTTATATGTTTTATTATTTACTTGCAACCCCTTATTTTTATTGGTTTAATAATTTCTTTTATTTTCTCACTTTGTCCACTTTTTCTGGATTTTAAAAACATTACCTCTATATTGATAAAACAAAAAATAAAATAAATAAAAATAAAAGTCAAAACATTCACTAATTTCTTTCAATTTTTTAAACATTTTTATTGTCAATTTAACGAAAACAATTCTTCCAACATATTCATTATATTTTTAGCTTTCAAGCTTGCTATTTCTTACTCAATTTGGTCTTCAAAAACTCAAGATATTGCAATCGGAAAAGAACACTAAACAACCATTGATTTAATTCGCGAATTAAACTTGACCATTAATTCATAATTTTAACTCATTATCCCACATGCATTGTGGGAGGGGAATTCAAAGAGTTTATAATGTTTTGTCCCTCACATATAATATGTGTTAGATCTGTGTAAAGTATAGAAATAAAAATTTAAACTTGTGATCATAGTAATTAAAATAAAAATTAATCAGAGTAGAAACATGATAATGACCCGACATATAACCTATAATAGGAAAATTCATAACCTATAATATGAAAATTCATAACCTATAATATGGAAAGTTAAATATATAACCTATAATAAGACCTAAATTCATGACCCCACATATAATCTATAATATAATATGAAAAGTTAAAATATATAACCTATAATACCACCTAAATTAAATTCATGACCCGACATATATTCCTATAGTACCTAAATTCATGACCCGACATATACCTAAATTCATGACCCCACATATAATATATAATATAATATGAAAAGTTGTCATATATTCCTATAGTACTTAAATTCATGACCCGACATATAATCTATAATATAATATGAAAAGTTAAAATATATAACCTATAATACCTAATCTATAATATAATATGAAAAGTTAAAATATATAACCTATAATACCTAACATAACCTATATAAATTCATGACCCGACATATAAATAGATAACCTATAATACCTAAATTCATGACCCCACATATAATCTATAATATAATATGAAAAGTTGTCATATATTCCTATAGTACCTAAATTCATGACCCGACATATAATCTATAATATAATATGAAAAGTTAAAATATATAACCTATAATACCTAACCTAACCTATAATATGGAAAGTTAAAATATATAACCTATAGTACCTAAATTCATGACCCGACATATAATCTATAATATAATATGAAAAATTAAAATATATAACCTATAATACCACCTAAATTCATGACCACAGATATAATACCTAACATAACCTATAATATGGAAAGTTAAAATATATAACCTATAGTACCTAAATTCATGACCCGACATATAATCTATAATATAATATGAAAAGTTAAAATATATAACCTATAATACCACCTAAATTCATGACCACAGATATAATACCTAACATAACCTATAATATGGAAAGTTAAAATATATAACCTATAATACCTAAATTCATGACCAGACATATAATACCTAACATAACCTATAATATGGAAAGTTAAAATATATAACCTATAATACCTAAATTCATGTAATACCTAAATTAATGACCCGACATATAATCTATAATATAATATGAAAAGTTAAAATATATAACTTATAATACCACCTAGTTAAAATATATAACCGATAATACCACCTAAATTCATGCCCCGACATATATTCTATAATATAATATGAAATTCATGACTTGACATATAACCTATAATACCTAAATTCATGACCCGACATAAAATCTATAATAGGAAAATGAAATTCATAACCCAACATATAACCTATAATAGGAAAATGAAAATTCATGACCCGACATATAACCTATAATAGGAAAATGAAAATTCATGACCCGACATATAATCTATAATAGGAAAATGAAATTTCATGACCCGACATATAACCTATAATAGGAAAATGAAAATTCATGACCCGACATATAATCTATAATAGGAAAATGAAAATTCATGACCCAACATATAATCTATAATAGGAAAATGAAATTTCATGACCCCACATATAACCTATAATAGGAAAATGAAAATAATAAATAAATTCCTATAATAGGAAAATGAAAATAATAGGTAAATTCCTACAATAGGAAAATGAAAATGTATAATATGTAAATTCATGTGGTAGTTATGATGAAAATGTATAATAGGTAAATTCACGTGGTAGTTATGATGAAAATGTATAATAGGTAAACTCATGTGGTAGTTATGCTGAAAATGTATAATAGGTAAATTCATGTGGTAGTTATGTAATGAGAAATAATTTAGAGGTTGTCTAATAGGTAAATTTATGAAAATGTATAATAGGTAAATTCATGTGGTAGTTATGTAATGAGAAATAATTTAGAGGTTGTCTAATAGGTAAATTTATGAAAATGTATATTAGGTAAATTCATGTGGTAATGAAAATGTATTATAGGAAAATGAAAATGTATAATAGGTAAATTCATGTGGTACTTATGTTATGAGAAATAATTTAGATAAATTCATGTGGTAGTTATGTTATGAAAAATAATTTAAGTAAATTTATGAAAATGTATATTAGGTAAGTTCATATGGTAATGAAAATGTATAATAGGAAAATGAAAATGTATAATAGGTAAATTCATTTGGTAGTTATGTTATGAGAAATAATTTAGATAGTTATGTTATGAGAAATAATTTAGAGGTTGTCTAATAGGTAAATTTATGAAAATGTATAATTGGTAAATTCATGTGGTAGATGTTATGAGAAATAATTTAGAGGTTGTATAATAGGTAAATTCATGTGGTAGAACTTATAATAGGAAAATGAAAATGTATAATAGGTAAATTCATCTGGTAGATGTTATGAGAAATAATTTAAAGGTTGTATAATAGGTAAATTCATGTGGTAGATGTTATGAGAAATAATTTGAAACTTCAAGATGCTTGAAACCTCTAGATGCTTGAATTAAATAATTTCATGTGATAGACCAGAGAAATAATAAAAAATTAAATAATTTCATGTGGTAGACCAGAGAAATAATTTGAAACCTCACCACATAATATGGAAAGTTATACCTATAATAGGATGCTTGAAACCTCTAGATACTTTAATTAGATAAAAATTAAATAATTCCATGTGGTTAACAAAAGAAATAATTTGAAACCTGACCACATAATATGGAAAGTTACACATATAATAGGAAAATGAAATAATTTGAAATCTGACAACATAATATGGAAAGTTATACATACAATAGGATGCTTGAAACCTCTAGGTGCTTGAATTAAATAAAAATTAAATAATTTCATGTGGTAGACCAGAGAAATAATTTGAAGCCAGACCACATAATATGGAAAGTTATACATATAATAGGAAAATGAAACCTGACCCATATTGACATAATATGGAAAGTTATACATATAATAGGAAAATGAAAATAATTTCATGTGGTAGCTTGACCTATATCGACATAATATGAAAAGTTATAAGTTATACATATAATAGGAAAATGAAAATAATTTCATGTGGTAGTCTGACCCATATCGACATAATATGGAAAGCTATACATACAACATGAAAATGAAAATAGTTTCATGTGGTAGATGTATCCGAGATATAATTTGAAACCTGACCCATATAATATGGAAAGTTTGAAACATGACCCATATCGACATAATATGGAAAGTTGAAACCTAACCCATATAATATGGAAAGTTTGAAACATGAATCATATCGACATAATATGGAAAGTTGAAACCTAACCCATATAATATGGAAAGTTTGAAACATGACCCATATCGATATAATATGGAAAGTTAAAAACCTGACCCATATCAACATAATATGGAAAGTTTGAAACCTGACCCATATAGACATAATATGGAAAGTTAAAATGTATAACCTATAATAGGTAAATTCATAATTTCAATTCATAATTTAAAACCTCTAGATGCTTGAATTCTTGGATGCACTTGAAAGTTTTTGAATACTAATAAAACAAAAGTATAAAATAATGAAATTAAAATTAAAATTAAATCTATATTAAAATAAGTTAAATTCTTGGATATATTTGAAAGTTTTTGTTAGGTCCTTATAATACTAGTGATCTCCCCATTACTATTGTCATTGTAGCCCTTATTGTTATTATTGTCCCCATATTGTTATTAGTGTGCCCCATAGAAGCCCACTATTGTTATTGTTGTGCCCTTATATTATTAATGTTGTGTTGGCTTTGATTATATTAGACCCCTTAGACTCATGTATATAGAAAGGAGGTTTAGTCATTTGTATCATCCAAGAATTATTCATTTGCGTAATGAAAAGGAGGTTTCCCCCTCGAACATGCTGATTTTGAAGTCGTTGATCTATCTTTTCTGTCTTTTTGTGAGATGGTTCATAACATTTGGTATCAGAGATTTGGATTCTAGGGTTTCGCTGCTCCAAACAAGTCATCGTGGGATTTTTCTATAGCTTTTTTTATGTGATGTTTCAGAAGCTAAAAAAATATTCATTTGAGTCGAAAACTCGATGATCCTCGAGTCTAAATTTCAGATCTTGTCTCGCTATATTTTCGAAGATATGATCTAAGGAAGTTAGGGTTTTTGTAGGCTCCCGAATTACATCCCAAACATGTGACCTTGGGAAAATCATCATAACTTTCTCTCTGAGTATCAAATTGAAATTTCGTAAAAAATTGCAGAAAGAGGACAGAATATAGTATTATGTGCATCGTTTTCAGGTCTGAAGGTTGAAACAGTGACATGTGGCACTTCGTACAAGTTTTATCTACTGAAAAAGTGTATAATCAGGCCATCTTGGGAGATTAAGCATAACTCTTTCTTGGAGAATCCAATTTCGATCAGACTAGTGGCATTGGAAAGAGGACTCAGAGGGCTACTACGTTCGCAATTTCAATCCTTGGAGATTCGAAATTTCATAGATACGTTAGATTCAATATATAGCTCCTACAAAGTGAAAAAAGGTGTGTAGTTTTTTTTTTTAATTTTGCATAAGTTTGGTTTGAAAAATTAGTTTGAAGGAATTCAAAGGGCATAGTGAAGCATAATTATCATTAATTGATGCCCCAAAGAAAGAAAATGGAAACACCTAGTAAGAAACCTGAAAGCTCTAACATGACTCATGAAGAAGAGGAAGAAATGCAACACGATATATCAAAATTACAAGACCAAATGAAACAAAATTCACTCTCACAAAAGGTAACAGAAGCTAAGATGGATGGTTTAAAGAAAAGCATGGAAGCTAAGATGTATGGCGTGGAAGATAAGATGGATGGTCTAAAGAAAGGCATGGAAGCTAAAATGAATGACATGGAAGCTAAGATGGATGGTTTAACGAAAGGCGTGGAAGCTAAGATGAATGACATGGAAGCTAAGATGGAAAGCAAAATGGAAGATTTGAAGGCAGATTTGATAAAGTTGCTACAAAAAATGTTTACTAATGGTGAAAGGGTAGTAAAGGAAACTCATGATGAGAAAAAAAGAAATGTTAATCATGGTTTCATAGACTCTAACGTTGGATTGAAGATCCACCATGTTCCAAAGATCAATATAAGGAAGTTTGATGGCAAGGATCCCGTAACATGGATACTACAGATGGAGCAATATTTCAATCTCCATAATGTGCAAAACACACAAAATATACGCATTGCAACTTTATATTTGGAACCAAATCAATTTGTATGGTATCTATGGCTTTGTTCTCGTAGACAAATTGTCACTTGGGCAATTTTTACGAAAGAAATGATAGCACATTATGAGGATACAAAAAGCAACACCTTTTTTAGCCAATTGATAAATCTCAAACAAAAAGGGTTCAATGATGGAACACATTAAGGACTTCCAAAAATTGAATATAAGGGTAAAAGATATTCCAGAGGAGCATAGGATTGATGTGTTCATAGGGAGTTTAAAGGATAACATCCAACATGAGATTCACCTTTTGGAACCTGATTCATTGGAGAAGGCATTTAGGTTGGCAAGAAAAATGGAAAGCAAAATTATGGAAACCAGGAAGCCTACCACTCACAAATATAAATATGGAATTCTTGTTGCCCCTAGCATTCCACAACCTACAAGGTTGACACCACAACAATTGGAAGAAAAAAGAGGAAAATGGCTTTGTTACAGTTGTGATAGCAAATACACTAAAGGTCATAAGTGTGCTAAGAAGAAATTATTTTACATAGATTGTGAAGAGGAGGAAGAAAAGGAACAATAAACGTCAAAAGAAGAGGATATACACCAGGAACAAACCCTAGAGAAAGAAGAAATAAATCCGACCATATCTTGTAATGCATTGGCTAGAATTACCACTCCTCAAACTATCAAGATAGAAGGACATATCAAGAAGAAAAAGGTAATAGTGTTGATTGATTCTGGTTGTGCCCATGATTTTATTTATTGTAAGATATCCAAGGAATTGAATTGCTTCTTATATCCAACACCAGAGTGTCAAGTGATAGTTGCAAGTGGAGGAACCATAAATTGCTCTAGAAAGTGCCATAATATCAAGCTATCCATGGGATAATATGTATTGAATAGCCCAATGCTTTCCATTCCAATGGGTGATGTTGATGTTGTACTAGGAGTCCAATGGCTACAATCCTTGGGTACAATAGATTTTACTTTTCAAGATTTTTTCAAGAAATTTTGTTCGGAAGGAAAGGAAGTTGAATTAAGGGGTATTGCAGGGAAACCGGGAAAGATAATCAACTCTAATGGAATGAAAAAGCTTCTTAAGAAAGAACAACGAGGCGTAATTGCACAATTATGTTCGCTAGAGGTTCCCATATCGAAATCATCTATTTCTCCAGATCTCAAAAAAGACTTGGACAATCATTCCAAGGTATTTGAGACTCCCAAAGGCCTCCCACCTATTCGTGATCATGATCATGTTATTCATTTTATTCCAAGAAGTGTTCCTCCAAACATCAAGCCTTACAGATATCCCTATGCCCAAAAGAGAAAAATTGAACGTATGGTTGCAGAAATGCTAGAGGCTGGTATAATTAAACCTACTCAAAGTTATTTCTCTGCTCCAGTAGTATTGGTGCACAAGAAGGATGGATCATGGTGCATGTGTCCGGATTATAGGGAGCTCAACAAGCTCACTACTAAAGATAAATTTCCCATTCCTGCCATTGATGAATTATTGGATCAATTGCATGGATCAATTTACTTCACCAAGTTGGATCTTCATTCAAGATATCATCAAATCAGAATGAAGACTAATGACATTCTGAAAATAGCGTTTAGAACTCATGAGGGTCATTATGAATTTTTGGTCATGCCTTTTGGCCTTACTAATGCACCTTCTACATTTCAAGGTTTGATGAATTCCATTTTCAAACCCTTCCTTACAAAAGTTTTGTTAGTATTTTTTGATGATATGCTAATGTACAGCAAGTCTTGGAAGAATCATGTTCAACATGCTGACAGGGTGCTCAAACTATTGGAGGAGAAACAATTATATGCAAAAAGTTTCAAATGTTTCTTTAGAGTACAAGAGGTGGAATATCTGGGTCATATTGTATCTCATAAAGGTGTTAAGGTAGACCCTAGAAAAATTAAATCCATTAAGGAATGGAAAATCCCCACATCCATAAAGCATCTGTGAGGATTTCTCAGGTTGGCAAGGTATCATCGCAAGTTTGTTAAGAATTATGGGAGAATAGCAACACCTCTAACAATATTATTGAAGAAAGCTGCATTTTCATGGACTCCAAAAGCAACAAAGGCCTTTGAACATCTTAAAGAGGCAATGTGCCAAGCACCGGTCTTAGCTATGCTGGACTTCAAAAAAACCTTTATTGTGGAATGTGATGCCTCGGGAAATAGAATTGGTGTTGTTTTAATGCAAGAAGAAGGACCCATTGCTTTCGAAAGTCATCCAATCAAAGGAAATTATTTACACAAAGCTATTTATGAGAAGGAAATGTTGGCAATACTACATGCACTTAAGAAATGGCTACCCTACCTAATGGGAAGACACATCAAGGTAAAAATGGATCATGATAGTCTTAAATACTTTTTAGAACAAAGATTATCTTCATAAGAGTAGCAAAAATGGGTCACAAAGATGTTGGGTTATGACTTTGAATTCATCTACAAAAAAGGGAAGCAAAATGTTGTGGCAGATGCACTCTCAAGAAAGGATGAGAATGTGGAAGCATTGCTTTGCGCCATTTCTATTATCCAACTAGATTGGATAAACGAAGAAAGGGATGAATGGAAGAATGACGAAGAAGTGTGGGCACTTATTCAAAAGTTACAACAAGATCCTAGTACATCTAATACATTTAGCTAGAAAAATTATTCATTATGGTACAAAGATCGCTTATACCTATGTAAGAATTCTCAACTCAAACAAAATATTCTTATGGAATTGCACACTTCTCCCTTAAGAGGGCACTCGGGATTTTTTAAAACTTACCACAGGGTTAAGAAGGAATTTTTTTGGGATGGCCTTAAATCAGATATTCAAAAGTTTCTGGCAGAATGTTTGGTTTGCCAACAAAATAAAGTTGAAACAATTAAGACCCGGGTCTATTACAACCTTTATCCATTCCAATCCAATGTTGGGAGGAGGTTTCAATGGATTTTATCACAGGTTTCCCAAGTTCGAAGGAAAGAGTGTCATCATGGTGGTAGTTGATAGACTTACCAAGTATGCACACTTTTCTGCATTATCTCATCCATTAAAAGCCATTACAGTTTCTACTGCATTTATGGAAACAATTCAAAAGCTACATGGAAACCCAAATATTATTGTAAGTGACAGAGATCCCATTTTCACAGGAAATTTTTGGACATAACTATTTTCTTGTCTCGATACTCAGTTAGCTCATAGCTCATCTTATCATCCTCAATCTGATGGGCAAACTGAGATAGTAAACAAATGTTTGGAAGGATATCTTCGTTGCTTTGTCTTTGATAAACAAACACAATGGGTCAAATGGTTGCCTCTGGCTGAATGGTGGTATAACCTTCCTTCCATAATACAAGAAAAATGACCCCATTTATGGCACTTTATGGATACCATCCGCCATCCATCACATCATATTTAAGAGAAAATTCGAAGGTTCAAGCAATGGAAGATCACATCGAGCATCAACAACAAGTTCTCCAACTCTTAAAGGATAACCTCACTTTGGCACAGAATAGAATGAAACAACAAGCAAATCAACATCGCAACGAAAGAATTTTTGATGTACGTGATTGGGTATTCCTACGGCTACAACCATATAAAAAAATGTCCCTCGAGCAAGCTAAGAAGGATAATAAATTATCACCAAAGTATTATGGTCCATACAAGGTGTTGCAAAATATTAGTACTATGGCATACAAATTGGAGCTTCCTGTAGCTTCCCGAGTGCACCCAGTTTTCCATGTTTCATGTTTAAAGAAGGTTATAGGTTACAAGCTCCCAGTTCAAACAATATTGTCAGAACTTGATGAGGAAGGAAAAATCATATTGGAACCTAAACCAGTCACAGAAACAATAACTCGACAGCTACAAATTCGATCAATTTTGGAGTATCTCATCAAGTGGAAGAACTTACCCGCTAAAGATTCCACATGGGAGGATGAGTATTTTATACAAAAGCATCCATAACTACTCAAGCATTGAGGACAACACTTTTTTGAAGGAGAGGGGCATGTTAGGTCCCTATAATACTAGTGATTCCCCCATTACTATTGTCATTGTAGCCCTTATTGTTATTATTGTGCCCCTATTGTCCCCATATTTTTATTAATGTGCCCCATAGAAGCCCACTATTGTTATTGTTGTGGCCTTATATTATTATTGTTATCTCGGCTTTGATTATATTGGACCCCTTAGACTCCTATATATAGAAAGGAGTTTTAGTAATTTGTATCATCCAAGAATTGTTCATTTGTGTAACGTAAAGGAGGTTGCCCCCTCGAACAAGTTTATTTTGAAGTCGTTGATCTATCTTTTCTATATTTTTGTGAGCTGGTTCATAACAGTTTTCGAATACTAATAAAATAAAAGTATAAAATAATGAAATTAAATTTGTATTAAAATTAAATTTGTATTAAAATAAGCTAAATATTAAATTAGAATAAAGAAATAAAATAAAGATAATCAAATTAAAATCAAATATTTAGTATGTTTTCAATGAATTTATGGTTTGAAGTATTTCTTTAATTTTTGTATGTCTCAATTTTTATGGGCTAATTGTTTATAGTTTGTTGAATGATTTTAGGCATAAACTTCTATAAACTCATGGAGATTTGTCATTTATATCATCTTGTGGAATAAGTTAAATATTAAATTAGAATAAAGAAATAAAATAAAGATAAAATTAAATTAAAATTAAATATTTAGTATTTTTTCAATGAGTTTATGTTTTGAAGTATTTCTTTAATTTTTATATGTCTTATCTTTTATGGGTTAATTGTTTATAGTTAATTGAATGATTTTAGTTATAAACTTTTATAAACTCATGGAGATTTGTCATTTATATCATCATGTGGTAAAAGTTTGTGGAAATTTAGCATTTTAAAACTCATGGAGACATAACATATGGTTTCAATTGTTATGGTACTTCTTCTTACTACATGAACTTACCCTTATCAACAAAGAACCATAAATCATTAAAGAATGTAATACATGAAAGAAGAGGACATGTTCAATGGAGCAAATAAAACTTGCATTATGATATAAGTAATGGGAATTCTAAATACGACTATTAATTTATATGAAGATAAGTGTATAACTTATTTGTTGTCATTATATTTTGCTCATTTAGTTAAAATAATTATACTTATTAGAATTGCAAGATTTATTTTTACCAATATAACACAACGAACCCATCACCAAAAACATAATCATTAAGCTAGATGCAAGAGTGGGATTTCACTTATGATTTTTGTTCCAACAGTGTAATATCATTAAAACCCCCATCTCATGGAAAAAAACCAAACATCTAACAAAAGAAACCATCAAATCATCCTCTTAGTTCAAGCAAAACAAAATCAAATGCAAATAAAATTGATGTTTTCCAAAATGAAATGGGCAACCCTTAATTTCTATAAATAATTAAGGGGAGTTGTTGAGGCCTCAGTGAGTCCTAATAAAGCAATGATAAAAACTCACATTTTTTCCTACTCTCCTTCAATTAATGGCAATATTGGCTCAAAAAAACAAAATCTTTTGAACCAACTTCTTAGCATCAAACATGTGAAGATTTTCATATGCACCTAAGAGTTTGACATGATGTTCTTAATGACAAGAAATCAAATATGGTATTACCATATTATTGCCCCATAACTATAATGAGAAATCAAGTGAGTCTAGAATAAAATTAACATATTTCGTAGAGAGTTAAAGGTGAATGAATGTGTACTTAATACCTAATAAAGATGGGATGATAGAAGTGTTATGATGGGTGGGGTGGAGTAAATGATAGTCTCAAAGATTGAAGCCATAATTAACACCATATTTTCCTGCCTACTATCCTCCCATTCATTATTACTTCATCTTTGTTTTATTTTAGTGTCTTAACTGAACAACACATAGTAACATATATAACACATTTTCTCACTAACAACTAAAAATAAAAATAAAAATAAAAACAATGTAATAATATATGATTTATTCCAGCCCTAACAGTTAACTCAAATGGTTGAATCCTCATTGTTAAATTACCTTTGCTATTGAGAGGTTATGGGTTTAATTCTCCCTATACTCTTGGGGTCAAGCGTCGTGATTGATCTAGCAAGAAGTGATCCTTTCGGGTGGATTTTCTTGGTACAAATATTTTGTGGATGCAGTGGTCACCAATCTCCAGGGTTCATGAACCACATAGAATAATAATAATAATAACAATAATAATAGTTTTTTCCATGGAAATCAAGGCAAATCAACTCGAATAGATCACGTCCCACTAGCCAAACTAGCATAGCCTAACCACGAGGGCATCGAGTAGAAATGACCATGTGACCTCCCAATTAATGAGGTACTTAGCAACGAAAGCTTGACCAATTGAGCTAACCCTTAAGGTTGAATAATAATAATAATATGATTTATTTCAATATAATACTACATATTTTAAAGTATTTTTTATTTATTTCAGCATCCCCACTCATTCAACACTATAAGGTAAGTACATAGCATATCATCTTAATAACATTTAAAAATAGAAATAAAAACACTCTAATTATATAGGATAGTTTCTTATGATATAATATATATGTAACTAGCTTAGCCATATAAATTAAATGGATGGTAAATGTTGATAGACTTCAATCCATGATAAACATCAAAACACTTACTCCACTATAAATTTCACATTTCCCAAATTAAAAGACAAAACAAAACAAAACAAAATTATAACTTTATTTTAAATTATTATTAGTATTAATTATAAAAAGAATTAATATATTGGTTAAACATATATACATTTTAACATACATGTAGCAATATTCCTAACTAGCAATTACACCAAGTGTTGCAAAGGAAACGTTGTAAGTCGATAGCATATGAAGAAAGGGCATAGATGAAGACAGATGTGATATGTTACAATTTGAGTGAGAGAAATTTTAATATTATTCAATAAGGTCTTGAAATCTGATCTTAAACAATAGAGATGTGTTGCAACATAAGTGTTATGATACCTAAACATGTCACAATAGGGACTTACTAAGATGGATTATATGTTAACAACTATGGATATTGCAATGGTTAGTTCACCAGAATAGATCTCAAAAATTTTACTACTACAATCAAGTTATGCTAGACTCAAAAAGTGTTAGCAAAATGAAAAAGCACGACATAGATTCCATGAAATGAATATGGAATGAAAATAGAAAAGCCACAAAATGTAGCACCATGCAAACAACATTTACCCTGGAGAAGCCAGATGTGGGTAAAATCTCCAACAACATGAAGGATTGTATATTACAAGTTCTTCTTAATCAATAGTAAAGGAAAATATAGAACAAGGAAATGGTTGTAAATATCTGGGCATATAGAGTCGCGAATGAGAATAAACCTCCTTCAAATTGTTAAATATTTCAACTACATATCTTCAAATACATAAGCACAACCCCACACAAGAAACAAAATTTCCATTGTCCTTTTTATAGAAGTCAGTGGTCCAAATTTAAAATCAACTTCCAAACATTCCAAATAAGATAGACAGAGTAGCTAATAATCTTGTCCTAGTCTACTCAACAATTGGATAAATAATCAATATTCCGATACACATAACAATTTAATTATATATATGGAACTAATATTCCCATCCACATAACAATTGTATTATATATGGAACTAATCGAAACAAACAAAATTAGGATTTTTTTTCATTTTTACTAATATGCTTTCACTTTCATTGAACTTGAACCACATGCCACATCCACATGAACCCCACCCAAAATAAGAAAAAACTCATTCATATATCCTTAGTTTTAGTTTCCAAAATTTAAACCACATTCTTATCAATGCACTAACATCATGGAAGGCCTGTAAAGATTAGTTTCCTAAATTTAAAACACATTCTTATCAGTTCACTAACACCATGGAAGGCATGTGTTTCTTTACATGCAATAATATCATTTATGCAAGTTCTTTATTTTTATTTAAAAGCAAATAATCATATGTGAACCATAATCACTAAACTCCATATAATTTATTGAAGGAAGATTTTGATGAGCCCCATAAATGGGTAATTATATGGGCTCATTTTGCCTCTTAATGCGACTTAATCCACCATTCTCATTATTTTATTGCATGTTTTTTATTATATTTATGCTAATAGAGTGAATTGGATTAGTCATTATGCCAAAAAGTCTAATGTGTGCTTTATACAGATTTTTGGTCAATTTTGAGACAAAATCAAATGTTTAATGAGCATTTGGCAGCCAAATTCGAGGAAGAACAAGGGAGAGGATTTGTAGGAGGGTGTCCCCTTCATTTATGAACCCTTACCTCGAATTCTCCATCAAAAACTCAGAGCACAAAGGTCAACTTTCCAAGGGGTAGCCGAGCAAGTAAAGAAGGACTGTTGTTTATCTCCAGTTCTGGGAAGCCGAGCTCCTTGATTTTAGGAGGGTTGTTGGGGAACTCCATTCGTATAAATAGGGAGGCTTAGGGCCTCAATTTTTTTAGTTAGATGTTAGCTAGCTCTTAGTATATTTTCGCACTTTTGTGCAGCATTGTACTCAACTCATTTTCGAGCTCTTTTTGAAACAGTTTTTATGTGATGTAACTGCTATTTTTGATAATGAAGATGAATGAAGTTTTGAGCGAGCACTAATTATTTTCCAGAGTGTTGAAGCTCTTGCGTTAGGGCCCAACCCAAGTTGCCCAACACCTCCTTTGTGTACTTATATGTTTTTGTTTCCATTCATGAGTTAATTTCTGCTACATACACTCATTTTACTTCAGTAGATTAGGTTGCTTTTGATGGTTAGAATAGTTGTTTTTGCTTCAAGTTGCTTAAGTAAGTTGCTGCAGTGACAGAAAAAGATCCAAAAAGGCTACCAGCAAATCTTGATCCCCTTTCTCCCTCCTTGGGACTATGATCTGAGGTCAAGGCACTACTGTTGCCACCAAAAACACAGTTTTTGCTCCTTCATGCAACTGCTAGTGTGATACTTTGATTTGGAAAAGTTGATATTGGTTCAAATTTAATTGCTTAGATCATTTTATGCCCTTTTACCATAGTTATCTCGCATGCTTTTCTGTTCATAAGGTACTGTTCAACATTTTTCTGGTTTTAGGTCAAAAATTAGGTTAAGATAGACAAAACTCTGTTTTCGGTTCTTACTTTCGTCAGTTTTGAGAAGTAAGTGTGCAGATCTCTTGTAGAACATTCCAGCTCATCATTCCTCCATAAAATAGCTAGCACCAACTCACCTCTCATAGATCCCCCAGCTCATTCGCCACATTTCGCCAATCTGCCCTAATTTCTGCATTGTTTTTCCATAAAGTTGTTTTCTTACCATTTGAACAAATCCAACCATCTCCTTTGTCCCTGATCTTCCTTGACAAGTTATAGACCCCTCAACACCTTCATCCAGCCTTCATTTCCCCTTTCCCATCATTTTTCCACCTTCAAACCTCCAAAAACCACTTTCAGCCTCCTCCTATAGATCCTCTTGTAGAACCTCCTGTAGATCCCCTGCAGCCTCCTGTAGAACTTCCTGTGAGTGATTTTTCGAAGTCTGATCGCAATGGAAGTCTTCAGAAGGGTACTAGGGGATTCTTAGGACCTCTCCACACCTTCCTCACCATCTGCAAAAGCCAACTCCATCTTCCTTTGCCACCAAACCTCTACACAGTCACAACCAGTCAAATCACAAGCATAATAATTCCACATAAAAATACTCAAAAGTACAAAAAGATGATTTCTTCTCATTTCTCTTCAGAAGTAGTTTGAATAAATGCAATTTACCTTTTCAGTAGTCAATGGCACCCATTTCAGTAGTTTCCATCTCTTTTCTTGCAAAAGTAGGGTTAGTGGGTAAACTAGGGTTTGCTAGGGTTTGTGTTTCATTCCAGTTTTCCTTCTCTTTCTGCAAGTAGAATAGCCCCTGTAGAGTTAGCTTCCTTTCATCATAGTTAAAGCTTCTTCTGAGAACTCATAGAAGTTGGCTTAAGCTCCTAGCGAACTTGCGTCAGCTAATCAAGTGACAGCCTGTAGTAAGAGCTAGTACTTGTGCATACAGCACCGTCGCTTCCAAGTTTGTTACAAACTACCAGGTTGATAAAAGTAAAGAAGGAAGCCCCATGAGTTGCAGCATTATTACTGCAATACTGGAACTCACCACTCTTTTTGGCGCCATTGCTGGGGAAGTATCAAAGTATTTTGTGATTACTACTTTTCTTCTATTTTTTAC
Organism: Pinus tabuliformis; assembly: GCA_031772625.1. NCBI lineage: Eukaryota > Viridiplantae > Streptophyta > Pinopsida > Pinales > Pinaceae > Pinus > Pinus tabuliformis. The sequence continues at coordinate 956,112,691 of CM062806.1, read as the reverse complement.
TGCAACATTCTGCTAAGTAGTTTATTTCAGCAAAAGTAGAGTAGTTGTTTAATTTCCATTCTGCAATTTCAATTCTGCAAAAGTAGATTAGGCATTTCCTGCTTTTATTTCAATTCTGCAATTTCATTTCAGCAAGCGTAGATTAGGCATTTCCTGATTTCATTTCAATTCTGCAATTTCATTTCAGCAAGCGTAGAATAGGCATTTCCTGCTTTCATTTCAATTCTGCAATTTCCATTCCAGCAAAATAGATTAGTCATTTCCTGATTTCATTTCAATTCTGCAATTGTCATTCCAATAAAGTAGATTAGTCATATCATGCTTTCATTTCAATTCTGCAATTTCCATTTCAGCAAGATTTATTTCAGTTAGTTGCAATTTGTTGTTCAATCCATTTCAGTTTTGCAGGTACAAGCAGTAAAAAAAAAATAAAATAAAAAATAAAAACACACACACACACCCAAAAAGAGATTTCCTTTCATGCCTCGTAGGAGTAGAGATAATTAAAAAAAATGTTTGCCCAACACCCCCACTGCTCCACACAGCCAACCTTCTCTCTTCTTCGATGGCTGCAATTAAGAAACACCCTTAGGTAACAGCCATACATATTTGAAGAACCTATAGGAGGAGAAAAAGAAGAAACCCAGTCCTCTGGAGCCAATGGCTGAAAACAGAAATGTTGGGAGTAGTACCTTGTCTTCCAACTCATCTCTTAGAAGTGAATTTGAGAATCGGCTGGAAGATTTCAAGAGCGAGATGAGGCAGATTCTTGCCATGCATATCAAAAGAAAACAAGAGGAAGCAGAGAGGGCTTTGGCCATTTTTTGCCCTAGATGCACCAGGAGGCATCCTAGGAATGAATGCCCATTGAAATCTATAGAGGTTTGTTCAATCTGTGAAGAAAATCATTCCACAGACAAGTGCCCATCCTTGCCCGGACTTAAAGCTATGTACCAAGGGGCTGAAGTAGTCACTGAACAGACCTATTACATAGACCAAAGGAGGCTGCATGGACCTAGACCATATCAACAGGGGATGCAAGGGACATCTCAAGCATACTACAACCCCAACCAAGTCACTTCTATACCTTCTTGGGGCCCCCCTACTCATCCTTCCTGGTCCACGCCTCCTCCTTGGTCCTTCACATCTCCATATTATGCCCAACCAACTGCTCATCCATTTCACCCCTATGCTCAACCACAGCCTCAGTGGAATGCACCTCATCAGGGGTGGAGGCCCCAGTACAACTCTCCTCCCGCTCTTTTGCCTCCACCACCTGCTCAACCACAACCATTGCCTCCTGCTCCACCAAGGCAACCCCAAATGCCTGCTCAACCGAACCTGAACAACAGACAGGCCCAGCAAGTATATAGTGGGGAACCACCATTTCCAAACCCGCACATTGGAGTAGCTCAAACCAATTACAATGCTGAGGTTTAACACTTCCAAACAACTCCTCTTAAGCTCAATGATATTCACCATAGCTCAGGAAGAGTATTGCAAAAAAGATATTATATTGATATCATTGAAGGACCACATCCAGCAGAAGAAGATGTAAAAGAGAAGACATCAGAATCAGAGATCGAAAGAGCTCCCTCATGGTTACCATCAAATCCTCCATGTATTCAAGAGAAAAATCAGCAAAAAGAGGAAGATGTGAAGGTCATGATAGAAAAAGACATGAAGAATGATACAGATCAGCAAAAGGACCAAGGACATCACAACTATATTCGAATATGGTTCCAGAAAGTCACTAAGTTGCAACATCACTCTCTTCCTCAACTATGATTGATCCCTTCAAAGCCAAATCATTTGGTCTCTGAAATCTGGATATCTGTCAAAGCATGCATTTCAAGCCTCCACATCATTTTGTCTGTCATCTCGATGTGCACATGGCTTCATTGGAAGTATTCTTATACTTGAAAATGATTTTGTTTTTCAATTAGGGTAGGGTAGAGAAAAAAAAAATGAAAAAAAGAAAAAAATGAAAAATAAGAGAAAAAATAAAAATCTAAGGTGAAAACCTCCTCGGAGGTGCCTCAGATTGGCTCATTAATTGAAAACCTCTATGAGGCGGTTAATGGGTTGGGAAGAAGAGAAAAGAAAAAGAGAATAAGATCCCTGGGTGAAAACCTCCCCTGGAGGCGCCCAGGGTAGGCAATTAGGGTGAAAACCTCCTTGAGGCGCCCTAGTTGTTTCTAAAAAAAAAAAAATGAATTTCCAGTTGTATTGCAAGTCTATAGGAGAACTTCAGGAAGTAGCAGCAGGTGCCAAGAAAGATTTGAAACCAATAACAGCACCTATCCTACTTTCCCTCACCCTTCTCCATCATTCTCGACATTCTTTCCACCTCACTGTGCTTCTTTTCTGAAAATTGTGTTTTCTACAGGAGACTCCTGTAGAAATTACAGAGAGCTAGAAATGGATTTTAAAAGCAGTTTGGGGAATAGGGAAGCTTCATAAAGGGTTTATAAATCCTCCTACAGTCTTCAAACCTCTCTTCCATCATTTCCAAGCTTGCATCACACCCCAAGCTCATTTTTCTTACTGTCCAAAAAACTGCAGAATGCTCTGATACAAAAATACATAGAGTAGAAATTTGTTTTTTCCCTAACTTGAAAACCATGCATCCATTTAAAAAATTGTTTCATGGGGAGATGCATATGGGTGATAGTAACATGCCCAAGCAATTTCAGCCAATTCCAATGCACGGTTTCCAAGAAATTGATCTCCATCACCTTCAGCCATTTTAAGTTTTTCTCGAAATTAGTGCATCCATTAACCACAATTTTTCTATGGGAGGTGCATAATGATTATGGAAACATGCTTAGAAAATTTCAGGTCAATCCAGTCTATTGTTTGGGAGATATGGAGAAAACAAGTCACTATCCCATTAAAATCTAGCATCAGCAGCATGAGGGTGCAAATCTAAAGGTTGAAGCAGACTCCTGAAGATCAGATCCAGCCAAGAAGATACCTGCACAAGAAAAACAGCCACACATCAAACAACAAAAAGCATACAGCAGAAGGGATACAGGCATGCAGCAACTGAATATGAGCATGCAACAACAAAAGAACCAAGCAGCACCGCAGCACACACATTTCGACTTACAGGTAAGTGTCTAAACCCGTTCCTCTGTTGCATCTGTATGATCCAAAATTGCATGAACAAATGGGATGGTTGAGATTAAACTAGATCGGTGGCCAGCTAACTGGCCACCCTCATCCAGTTCAACAGCGCTCAGCTGAAGATCATACATCACATGTGTCTAGTCAACTCACGGGAAATCTAAAAAACAGGTAGTGGCAGATGTTTTGAACTCCAACGCAAATAATGGGAAGTGATTATAGGCAGAAAGCATAAATTCTCATGATGACACTGCAGTAGGGACCAACAGCCCAAATAATTCCAATGCACATTTTTGCCAGCTCACCATCAGCGAAAATATCTCAAAGAAAACATAAGTATGTCTCCTGGAAACTCCTTCAGCACCTTTTCTTCCATTTCATCCTCGTCCACTTAGCTGCAGGAAGCTCTACATCCACCACCATAACCTCGAAATCATCATCTGCTATCGTTTTCAGCCATTTTTCTACTATTGGCATTCTACAGGAAGCTGTAACAGTTTTACAGGAGGACCAGTGAGCAGTCTTGCAGAAGAAAAAATGAGATTCTCATCCAAATTTGGGCTCGAAGAGGTAGGCTCAGTAAAACCCACTCTGCATTTCGATATATCTACAAAAGGTGGTGGGATTTGAAGCGAAGTATTGAGTTGAAAAGAAGGGGAAAGTGAGAACAGAAGTCTGCCCGTGTTTTTAAAAAAATATATAGTTTTTCCATTTGCTCTATGCACTAAAATACTGTCTCTTTCTCCTCCGTGGTATTCTCCTATGTAAAAAGATGATGCAACTCTAGAGAATTAAGCCTGTAAAAAAGTGAATTTGCATTGGGTAGTCTGCTTATTTTGTGAAAGGAAAAAACATTGTTCTGTATACTCTCTATTTTTTTAGATATTGTTTCCCTCAAACAGACTGTGAAGTAAATCAAGTTTGAGAATAGAGTTTGAAGGGAAGGAAAGTTGCAATTTGTTTTTGTTAAACAGAAAAACTCTCTCTCTGGTTCTAGAAAAGAAAACCTCAGTTGTTCCTCTGTTTCCGGGTTTGAAATTTGTTGCCTTCCTCCTCACCTGAGAATTTCCAGCAGTCTCTGAACATCATGACAGGGGGTTTTATGAGGAAGGAGCCTCTGAATTCAACTAAACTGCATGAACACCTAGAAGTGGTAGCCCTCTTTACCAGGGCAAATTGGATGCCTTTCTTTGAAAAATTTCATGGGTATGATGAGGAAGTCACAGAGGAATTTTTATTGTCTTTAAAACCTCATTCAAAAACCCATGCCACAGTCAGTTTCAGGGGTCTAACCATAGAACTTACACCGGAGTTTATCAGCAGGATTACAAGCCTCCCACTTGGACTCCCCTGGAGCAAAGAAGAAAAACCACTGGGTCAAGTTGCCAAGAACACCTTCATAGCCTGGGAGATTTTTAGAAATATGGTAGGGGAAGATGAGGAGGAAATAGAAAAAGAGGAAAAGATCAAAATAGAGAAAGAAGAACTTGAAACAAAGGAGGAAATCAAAACAGAAGATGAGAATGAAGAACCTGAAACAGAGAAGAAAAAGACCAGAGCAAAGAGGAGGAAACCCAGAACAGAAAAGGAAAAGACTAAAACAAAAAATAAAAAGACTAAACCAGAGAAGAAAAATACTAACGCAAAGAAGGCAAAAACTAAACAAGATGAGAAGCAAACCAAAACATAGCTTGAGGAAGCAAAGCTAACAGAGGCAGAGAAGACAAAAGAAGAGGAAAAAGAGGAAGAAGAAAGACAACGCTAGGAGGAGGTGGATAGAAAGGAAGGGTTCCATGATAAAGAGGAGGATATCACATCAGAAGCATGGGATGTCAGGGAATCTATCAGAGCCATCAAGGATGAAGAGATAGATTAGTTGCTCAGAGGATGAGCAACACCTTCAGTAGGGGGGTAATGATGAGCCCCATAAATGGGTAATTATATGGGCTCATTTTGCCTTTTAATGCGACTTAATCCACCATTCTCATTAGTTTATTGCATGTTTTTTATTATATTTATGCTAATAGAGTGAATTGGGTTAGTCATTATGCCAAAAAGTTTAATGTGTGCTTTATGCAGATTTTTGGTCAATTTTGAGACAAAATAAAAGGTTTAATGAGCATTTGGCTACCAAATTCGAGGAAGAACAAGGGAGAGGATTTATAGGAGGGTGTCCCCTTCATTTATGAACCCTTAACTTGAATTCTCCATCAGAAACTCAAAGCACAAAGGTCCACTTTCCAAGGGGCAGCCAAGCAAGTAAAGAAGGACTATTGTTTATCTCCAGTTCTGGGAAGCTGAGCTTATTGATTTTAGGAGGGTTGTTGGGGGACTCCATTTGTATAAATAGGGGGGCTTAGGGCCTCAATTTTTTTAGTTAGATGTTAGCCAATTTTTAGTACATTTTCCCACTTTTGTGCAACATTGTACTCAACTCATTTTCGAGCTCTTTTTGAGACAGTTTTTATGTGATGTAACTTCTATTTTTGATAATGAAGATGAATGAAGTTTTGAGCCAGCACTAATTTTTTTCCAAAGGGCTGAAGCTCTTGGGTTAGGCCCAACCCAAGTTTCCCAACACCTCCTTTGTGTACTTATATGTTTTTGTTTCCATTCATGAGTTAATTTCTGCTGCATATACTCATTTTACTTCATTAGATTAGGTTGCTTTTGATGGTTAGAATAGTTGTTTTTGCTTCAAGTTGCTTAAGTAAGTTGCTGCAGTGACAGAAAAAGATCCAAAAAGGCTAACAACAGGTCTTGATCTCCTTTCTCCCTCCTTGGGACTATGATCTGAGGTCAAGGCACTACTGTTGCCACCAAAAACACAGTTTTTGCTCCTTCATGCAACTGCTAGTGTGATACTTTGATTTGGAAAAGTTGATATTGGTTCAGATTTAATTGCTTAGATCATTTTATGCCCTTTTACCATAGTTATCTCGCATGCTTTTCTGTTCATAAGGTACTGTTCAGCATTTTTCTGGTTTTAGGTCAGAAATTAGGTTAAGATAGACAAAACTTTGTTTTCGGTTCTTGCTTTCGTCAGTTTTGAGAAGTAAGAGTGCAGATCTCTTGAAGAACATTCTAGCTCATCATTTCTCCATAAAACAGCCAGCACCATCTCACCTATCATAGATCTCCCAGCTCATTGGCCACATTTTGCCAATCTGCCCTAATTTCTGCATTGTTTTTCCATAAAGTTGTTTTCTTACCATTTGAACAAATCCAACCATCTCCTTTGTCCCTGATCTTCCTTGACAAGTTATAGACCCCTCAACACCTTCATCCAGCCTTCATTTCCCCTTTCCCATCATTTTTCCACCTTCAAACCTCCAAAAACCACTTTTGGCCTCCTCCTGTAGAACCTCCTGTAGATCCCCTGCAGCCTCCTGTAGAACTTCCTATGAGTGATTTTTCAAAGTATAATCGCAATGGAAGTCTTCAAAAGGGTACTAGGGGCTTCTTAGGACCTCTCCACACCTTCCTCACCATCTGCAGAAGCCAACTCCATCTTCCTTTGCCACCAAACGTCTGCACAGTCACAACCTGTCAAATCACAAGCATAATAATTCCACATAAAAATACTCAAAAGTACAAAAAGATTATTTCTTCTCATTTCTCTTCAGAATTAGTTTGAATAAATGCAATTTACCTTTTCAGTCGTCAATGGCACCCATTTTAGTAGTTTCCATCTATTTTCTTGCAAAAAGTAGGGTTAGTGGGTAAACTAGGGTTTGCTAGGGTTTGCGTTTCATTCCAGTTTTCCTTCTCTTTCTGCAAGTAGAATAGCCCCTGTAGAGTTAGCTTCCTTTCATCACAGTTAAAGCTTCTTTTGAGAACTCATAGAAGTTGGCTTAAGCTCCTAGCAAACTTGCGCCAGTTGATCAAGTGACAGCCTGTAGTAAGAGCTAGTACTTGTGCATATAGTACCGTCACTTCCAAGTTTGTTACGAACTACCGGGTTGATAAAAGTAAAGAAGGAAGCCCCAGGAGTTGCAACATTATTGCTGCAATACTCGAGCTCACCAGATTTGAAGACATGGACTAGGAAAAACTATTATAACTTATTGAGTAGTGACCATATGTACAATTAAATCCATCACTTGTGAAATGCAAAACAGAGAATCAAAGAGACTAAATTACTATCGTAAGCATTGCAGTAATATTGTTGAAAATTATGAAATCCATTTAACATACCTGAAATATACAGGTGGTTTAATTCTCACCTGTAACCCCACTCGTTATCATACCATCACACTAATTTCACAAAATTGTCACTCAAGGCTCCCTGCTTGCGCATCAAATATGTTTGATCTGCAACAAAAAGCAAGTTACAGTCAATATAAAACTAATGCATAGCAAGAGTTCAAAAGAAACAAATAGACTATTGAACATATTCACAACATACAACTTCCCTCGATGAAATCTGTAGATACCATAGTGTCCTTTGTGTAACCAAGAATTCCTTTCAAATTTCCTTCAATTCGCCCTACAAAATGATATGCACCATATATAGTTAGAATTATAAAATGGTATTCACCACACTAGTTAGAATTAAATACACAACATTGAGCCTTATTCCTGACAAATTGTTTATATCCTTACTCCTCTGAGGGGATAAGAGGGACTACTTACTTGATGGCTACCTTACAAGACTGAACAGAGATGGTAACTAATACTATGTCTAGCAAAAGCCATGGAAAATTTTAAGAATGTAAATTTATTTTAAGGTTTAGAAACCTTGGCAAAGTTTAATAGTCCTTAAAGTTATAATTGTAAAATGCTTGGAATTTTTCTTATAAAAATATTCAAATTTCTAATTATGTTATATATTATCTATAAAATTTTAGCGATTTCTAAGTTAAAATAATTTTACACTATAAAACTTGGGCGAGTCATTTTTAGAAAAAAATGGAGATTGGCGAACCTTTTTTTAGAAAAATCATGGAAAATTAACCTACCTGCAGATATTAGCCCCTAAAGTTTTCCCTAGCCAAAGCACCTGACCAAATTGTAACATAACCCTTATACCATTTGTAATATAGCCCTTAAGGCAAATTGAACAAATTCCAACACAAAGTACAAAATCAATATTTAATAAATTTTCTCTTAGAAGATGTTGTGATGTAGAGTAATTACGAGATTTATATATCTACTTTAGCATAGATTTTCTTGAATTAGGGAATGCTAACAAGATAAGGGTTGGTCAATATTCTATTCGCTAGCTCAAATGTACAAATATATATTAAAGGAGTTTACTTCTGATGATAAACTCAAAATCATGAAATCTAGATGTTTCAAGAGATAATTATATGCATAAACAATCAAACATAGATACATTTTCATGAGTTATTTCTATGATAAATACAAACAATATAGAATGTTACCAAAGTTTTGTGACTCACAATGCATGAACAATAGTAAAAATGTAAGTCACAATATATCTTTTGTACAGTAGTGGACAAATCTAACACTCTCCTCAGTCTATTGGTAGTTTTATCAACGTGAGGGTCCCTCTGCTCATGGAATCATGGCTCACTATAGCAGTCTAAGAAGTGTTTTTTCTCAAGCTAAAATGACTTATGTTTGCATGTGGTAGATCCTTGTACAGTTGTGATGGTGATAAGGGTTCCCATAGAAATTTCTTACATTTAAGTCATAATTTTAGATGGAGACGTTAAGTATAAGTAGTGTCATACTTCTTATTAGCAATATGCATGAGATAATAAAACCAATATAACCAAAATTTGCTACACATATTGGAAAACGCTTCTTAGACCATAGTTGCACAATTACATGGAATATTGCTTACAGCTATACTTAATGGCCTTTTAAAGTCATCTGGAAAATCCCATTTTGAACAAAAACATGCAAGTCATTAGGATGAACACTAGTGGCATAACATATGAACAAGATTGTTTTGTTTGAGACAGTATCTACTCCCAATACAAGCAGAGTTTCACTATGCAATCTATACCATCAATTTATCTTCACTAAGTCTAAAGAAACAAAATATACTCTTAGACATCAAATTAGTGTGGGCAACTTTTAGTCTTTATCATGTCTGCCACAGGTTGTTGGTAATACCATAACATTAATGCCCCTATAAAGGCTCGATCTAGCAATAGAATTTAGTGAGCTAACATATCCAATGAAGCAGTCTAGTTAATTATAGAATACAATCAATAATTATAATTTTTGTTCATACCCTTTCACTGCGAAAGCAAGTGTTCCAGATCAATGGAAATCCTACCATGCAGGCAATACAATTTCTCATAAAATAAATGCTTATATGTAAGATCAATAGCCACATGCGACCAAGTCTTTTGAATTAGTACATCATTGTAACCTTACCCCCTACCTATTAGTGATATAAGGGCTTCCAACATAAAAAAAAACATAAAATTGAAATAGTATGTGCCAATACCCAATCATAACATGTATAAATCAAGATTAGAAGTATTTTTAGGAAAACTAAGCACATAATATGATCTCGAATAATATAGCTTCTGATAATGTTGTTTTTTTATGTAGAAAGGATAGTTGGGAAGAACTTGATAGGAGCATGAGGATGAGAGTTAGTACATGGGTATCAATCACTGGAGATTACCAACCATCATGAGAACAAGTGTGTCCAATAAATATGGAGTTACATTTCACCAACTCAAATAAAGAAAAATCGGACATCAAAATTTGAAGAAAATAATCACAATCAAAATTAATGATTATAATTAAGCTTGAATTAAGGAGGCCATTCTTGACGAGCATTCAAAAATTGTATTTCGATGGAATTGTTAGGTGGACTAATCCTTCTTGCGGACAATAAGGATCTCCCTAGGTCTCAAACAAAATCTAGTAACAAACAAGAAAATAATTGCTACATTTCCTTAGCTTATCACTGATTGAAACAAGTAATATGTGAGGGTCACTTACCGATTTAAAGAAGTGTTTGTTGAATTCTTTTCAGTTCCTTCCATAGTCAGCTTCTCCTTGATGCTTTAGAGGTCGTTCCAGTTCTTTTCACAGCTTTTCCATGATGTTCCAAACATAGAAAATTTTAGGGGCGAATGTTCGCCCTTTGGCGAAATTAAGGGGTTTTAAATTTTTAGTGGGCGAATATTTTGTATCATAATACATTTTTACAAATCACCTCAAATAGCCCACCTTATTTTAAGGGAGAGGGTAAAAAAGGTAAATTTAGCCCTTGAAATTAGGAGTTACAACCTTCCATTCGCCCATTTTCAAGAATAGGTTTTATTTAAGTGAATCCATTCGCCCATTTTCAAGAATAGGTTTTATTTAAGTGAATCCTATGGGCCAAAGGCCCAAATACCATATTTATAAAAGAGGTATGGTAAATTAATAAAAATATAAATAAATGAGAGGTATGGTAAATAAATAAAACATTTTTTATATTTACTCCATAAGTCACCTTATATACATGCAAGGGTGTAAACAAATAAAAATATAAGTAAAGTGGAGGTATGGTAAATAAATAAAATGTCTTTCTATACTTACTCAAAAGGTATGGTAAATAAATAAAAATATAAATAAACTAGACGCATGGTAAATAAATAAAACCTCTTTTTATATTTAGTCCATAACCCTCGTTCTATTTATGAAGGCTCAAGAAAGAGGTTTTATTTAAGTGAATCCTATGGGCCAAATACCATATTTGTAAAAGAGGTATGGTAAATTAATAAAAATATAAATAAACGAGAGGTATGGTAAACAAATAAAACATTTTTTTATATTTACTCCATAAGTCACCTTATATTTACGAACACTCGAAAAATGCGTTATATTTAGGTGAAACCTATGGGCAAAATACTATGGGACAAATACCATGGACTATATTGTTATTAATACCATGCAAAAAAACATTATTAACCCTAATATTAGTATTAATAAAAATGAAAATGGAACATGGTATTGACCCATGGTATTCACCAAAATGGCACATGGTATTGACCCATGGTATTCACTTGGAATGTAGCCTATTTAAATGGGGGAATTAAACCAGCATAGATCCATCTTTACTATGGATCTACTAACCCCCGAGAGGTATCAAATATTGTGATATGCAAACTAGCATAGAGTGAAAAAATATTTGATCCGATCAAGAGTAAAAATGGATCTTGTAATTTAATGTATGTTAAACGTTTTAGCTTGGTTAAAATAAAAAATCAACTATTAATTTTATTAATTTTTATAAATTAATAATAGTAACTTTTAAGCTCCAAGTTTATGATAACCCATGGTATTGACCCATGGTAATACCATGGTATTCATGTGAGCATAGACTATTTAAAGGGGAAATTCTATCATCTTAAATCCATCTTAATTCTGGGTCTACCAAGTGCTCAGATGGATAAATAAATTTCATCCCCCTAAGAGTGGTAGATGTGGAGTTAAGATGGATATAGGTTGGTTTTTATGATAATGAAGATATTAAATAGACTTAGGAAATTATATTGTAAAAACAACTTAAGGTGAATGGTTAAAGCATAGACATTGGACAAATATATTTGTATACTTTTGTTTTAAACTTAAACAAATCCAGGGCTAAAAGGAATGGTCATCCTTCTATAACTTTCCAACATATACTGGAGTAAACAGATTGTAATTTGGGTAATTTTTCTAATTGCAAACAGGAACATACTTGTGTATTAGCAGGGTGGTTACGAGGTCCCTAGAATTGATGAATTTGAATTTTCTTGGTTTTATATAAACTATTAGGTTTTTTCTCATGCTTTCTGTGAATGGCACGGGTGAATTTTATCCTACACCCAGTAGGTTATCGATATGTAATTTCGGTAATTTTGATTTCAAAAGATATTTTAAAGAAATGCAATGATTTCATTTGTGTATTCAATAAACACAAGATTTTATAATTGAGTAAAATATTCGCCATGCCTGGTGAGAGATTCGCCAAAAAATTATATATACATATCATATTATTGATAAAATCGCCTTCTATTTTTCCTATATACCATGGAGATTCGCCCATTTATTATATATGTAAATTTAGGAGGGGTTCTTAAAATTTTCCCTGGTTCCAAAGGAGATCTACATAGATATAAACACACAAAGGATCAAAGCATCTAGCAGATTACATACAACATAAATTGAATCATTAACCAGTTACAAACTATGTGAGTGATCAAGGAATTTCACAAATGATATAATAATACACATGTTTAGGAAAGAACAAATTATTTTTCTTGAATAAAAAGGAGAACAAACTTACAACCTCATTGGCTTGATGTTACAAGCCTCTTCCCACGATCTCCAACCTTCTCCTTGGATGAAAATCCTTATAGCCTTATTTCTGCAGCATAAGCCTACCTTCAATGGTCCTCTTCAATCCTCTGGTTGTGCTTAATTTATAGGCCAAGAGGAGGAGGTTTGGCATCCTCTTCCTAAGGGATGAGATCCACAAATGGTGGGATAGGGGATCCATAAAGAGAGGGAATTAGCTCCATGATGAGAGGATCAGGCTTGAGTAAGCATCAACTTGAAGCTGTTAGTTGAGAAAGATTCAACTAACAAAGCTTCTAGAATTTATATTGGGGAAATTATATGTGTTATAATTCCAACATTAAATTATCAATCCAAGACTCGTAAGCTTCGAGGCACAAGCACAGGTAACACGAGATCAAATCATCTAACCTAAATTAAAGTTCGAAATCAATTTATTGTTTTACTACTATAAAAGAACACCAATTACTGCTATAAAAGAAATTCTTAAAAGAACACACCATATACATTCTTAAAAAGAACACCTATGATATCAATTCTAACTTGAAAGATCTATTAAAAGAAACTCATTGCAACTTAATCTATGAAAAACCTTCAATTCAAGACTCCTAATCTAAATGAAATAAATCATTCAAAAGAAAGCTCACTCTTCATAATCAGGAAACTCATAATCAAAATTGAAAAGTAAATGAAAGCCAAATCAATCTGCATTAAACTGATATCTCTACTTGCGCAATCGAATTCACACTTGGACTTGCTCTTACAAAGAAATGATTATGCTATGAAAAACAAGAAGACTTCTAATTGAATGAATTCTAGAATTTTTAATTTCAAATCTACAAGACAGAGTTTTAAGTACAGAATGATGCTAGATTTCACACAACAAATTTCTCGATGAAATTCACACTTTGAATGTAAATCCTATGATCTAAATAAGCTAAAGGACTTGTTTCCAGTTGTGGTGGGCCCTTGCCACTCCTAGAGCAAGCCTAAACTAACTCAATAAAAATGAAATTCAAAACACAGTCATAATACTTACAAAGAATTTAGAGATGAAGCAAAATTCAATTAAGATTCAATTATTATTACAAAAGAGCTTCAATCCATCCTTTATTCCTTCCATGCTTCTCTTCCTTTCAAAAACTTCCCCAAAATCTTACAATACAAACCATGTCTGAGCCATTTATAATATTTACAAGGTGAATTAGTCATTTTCCTCAATTATGGAAAATTGAACAATTTTAACAAACTAACCCCAAAGATATTGACATATCTTCCTAACCATGGCGAATTTTGGAAAACTATTTGAAGGGAACCTAACTTGTTATATTGTAAATAAAAACCTCTATTAAATTTGTCTCATTCAAATCCATCTCCTCATAAATCGTGCCCAAATTTGGTCGTCTGGCTCTTTTTGCAAGATTCTAGAACTCTGGAAAAACAATCATTTTTTATTAAAAAATGCCTCCAAGACCCTTTTATAACTTTTATAAAAATTCATATCTAGATAAATGGTTTTTGATATATATAATTGGTTATATGTTTAACAAACCCAATTGCTTAAATTCTCCAGATTCACCTCCAACTTCACGGAAACCGAGGTCAAACTTCATAGTTTGGAAACGGTGCACATTTCAAGCAGATTTGTTAATTAGCTCCTAGGGACCCACATGTGCGACCTGGTTGCAATCCAAAACATGGGAAGGTATTAAAACATTATTTTGGACAATAACATCCCTCGGTTTTCCCCAGAAGCATGTCAAAATGTCGAAACCCCAAATTGGATATTCTCATACTCTACTTGTACCAACTAGTTCAACTGACTTGTGAAGAATTTCGGCGATGGAACCCTGTGACAAATGAACTTAGAAAAACCATCATTAGTAAATCATGGAAAAATCATCTTTAATCATATAAAATATAATAAAACTAATGATAATCAACCATGAGGCGTAAGACGTGAATTGGTGACAAGTGATGGAATTATGGTGTGAAATGAGTGTAATAGTACATGAATATAGGTTATGAATGGTGGTATTGAATGATGAAAACATGGGCATATTTGAGGCCCAACATCCCCCCATGCCTGAGGATTTGCATGTCCTCATGCAAACAAGGAATTTTCTCATATATAGATTTTATGGCATCGTGGCTTTGGGCAGGGTTGGTTTTTGTGGAGCAACACTACATGAAGATTTGAGGGTGTTGGTTCTTGTGGAGCAACACCATTATTATTTGAGAGAAATACAAATTGAGGATAAACAATAGATGTGGTAGGAGGAAATGATAAATGAGATGATAGGTGGCAATGGAAATGGTGGATGAGATGAGGTGGTGATGGAGATGGTAAAATAGGTGCTTTCATACTCGGTTTTTGTGAGGCCAATGCTTATGGATGGTTCCTTTATGAAAGGAAAAAATGACTTCATCCTCTATTGGATACATTCAACTGACAATATATGTGAATGTAGGAGGGGAAGGTACTATAGTTACTGCTTTGTTTACATGAACCAATATACTTTTCTTTTCATGATTATGACCTTATTAGAGTAGCATGCATTCTATTATGAATGAGGAGTTTGCAAATGGAGGGTATATGGAAAACAAAATATATGGAATATGTGGTGGTTAATCATCAAATATTTCTTAAATCTCTAATGAATTAAAGAATCTTAAGCCAACTTTACCTCAAGTTTTACCTTTGTTGTTGATGTGCTCAATGTTGCAAGATGAAGTGAATGATGTAATGGTTGGAGCTGATGTGACTGTTGATCTGACCTGCTGAAGAAGGCTGAAGGATGAGCTGAAGAGTTGAAGGATGAACTGAAGAGCTGAAGGATGAACTAAAGGTCCCCTTCTCCCCCATTCCTGAGGAGTTGTATGTCCCCAAATAATGGAGGAAAGGTGACTACTACTGAAAATGACAATGGAGATGCTGATACAAAAATCCAAATTGCTGCAAATTTGTGTTGAGATCACAAAACCATATAGTCTTCAATTGCTACACACCTGTGTGCAATCTTGCATATGTGAATAAATGGTGTCGATGTCAAACATAAGCAAGAATCATTGGATTATCGACCATTGAGGAGATCGTTAACCAATGCGAGATATCCCACCTCTGATGTCAATGGGAATCAAGGCACTAGGTACATTCTACTGGCCATTAATGGATTTGTCGAAGTCAAATGGACTACAGAATTCATCCACCAAGAAACATTGATCTATTTCCTTGGTAGATGACAAGGATACCTACCATTAAGGCGTGCAGGCTCCCAGGTACCTTATCTAACCCTAACCCTAATCCCAGATAATGTGTTGATGTCGATGGAATAAGGCTTGTCCGCAGGTGGGCCTTCAGGAATCCCACATCAACCAACTTGAGTACAAGCATAATGACTTGAAAGAAACATGATTTGAAGAACTCATACAAATTTACAAACATTATTGGGAACTTTGCCCGCCAGTTACCAGTTTTTCAAGCAAAGTCCCTGTCCATTTGTGCCAGACAAGTTGGTTTTCACAAAAGGACTTATCTTTCTCTTTACTATTTTCATTTATTTATTACAATACTTACTTTCCTTCGATACTGAAGAAAAGACTTCCTCCTTCAAGTGAAGGAGAATGTTAGGCCCCTACACTAGTAGTATAGGGGCATGTTAGGCCCCTATACTACTAGTGTAGCCCCTTATTGTTATTAGTACAACCCACTTATTATATTGATGTACCCATGTAGTGCCCATATTGTTACTATTGTGCCCCATAGAAGCCCACTATTGTTATTATTGTTCCCTTACATTATTATTGTTATGTCAGCTCTGATTATGTTATGACCCCTTAGACTCCTATATATAGAAAGGAGGTCTTTTCATTTGTATCATCCAAGAATTGTTCATTTATGTAATGTAAAGGAGGTTGCCCCCTCGAAGAGGCTGAATTCTAAGGCGTTGATCTATTTTTTATATCTTTCCTTGAGCTGGTTTCATAACATTTGGTATGAGAGCTTTGGATTCTAGGGTTTCGCTGCTCCAAACAGGTCATCGTGGCATTTTTGCTATAACTTTTTTTCTGAGACGTTTCAGAAGCTAAAAAAAAAAATCATTTGAGACGAGATCGCGTTGAAGCTCGAGTCCGAATTTCAGAGAATTTCGCACTATATTTTCAGAGATATGATCTGAGGAAGTGGGTCTCTTTGCAGACTCCTGAATTACATTCCAAACAGGTGACCTGGGGAAAACCGTCATAATTTTCTCTTTGAGCATCGGATTGAAATTTCGTAAGAACGTACAGAAAGAGGACGGACTGTAGTTTCTTGTAGATATTTTTCATAGCCAAAGGTCAAAATAGTGACACGTGGAACTTCATACAAGCTCACTCTTCTAAAAAGGTCTATAATCAGGGCATCTTGGGAGATTGTGCATAACTATTTCTTGGTGAATCCAATTTGGATCAGAATTGTAGCATTGGAAAGAGGACACAAAGGGCTACTACAGATCACAATTTAAGAACTTAAAGATCCGAAAGTACAGAGTTACAATCATTTCAAAATCGAGCTCCTAAAATCAAGAAAAAGCAAGATGAGGAAGTTTGATGGCAACGATCCGGTAAATTGGATACTTCAGATGGAGCAATATTTTGATCTACATGGTGTACCACTGTTACAAAAGGTATGTATTGCATCTTCATATTTAGAACCAGATCAATTTTTATGGTATGAAGGGCTTTGTTCTCGTAAACAACTTGTTACGTGGTCAATTTTCACGGAGGAAATGATAGCACATTATGAGGATATACAGAGCAACACCTTCTTTAGAGCGACACCACAACAATTGGAAAGAGTAAAAGGGCTTTGTGACATAGTGGAAAGAAAAATTATGGAAACCAGGAAGCATACCCCTCACAACTATAAATATGGAAGTGTTATTTCTCCTAGCCTTCCACAACCTACAAGGGTTACACCACAACAATTGGAAGAAAAAAGAGAAAAAGGGCTTTGTTACAATTGTGATAGCAAATGCACTAAAGGTCATAAGTGTGCTGAGAAGAAATTATTTTACATAGAATATGAAGAGGAGGAAGAAAAGGATCAAGAAACATCAAAAGAAGAAGATATATGCTAGGACCCCACCCCAAAGAAAGAATAAATGAATCAGACCATATCTTGTAAAGCATTGTCAAGAATTACCACTCCTCAAACTCTCAAGATAGAAGGACATATCAAGAAGAAAAATGTGCAAGTGAAAGATCACATCGAGAAAGAAGAAATGAATCCAACCATATCTTGTAATTCGTTGGTCGAAATTACCTCTCCTCAAACTATCAAGATAGAAGGACATATCAAGGAGAAAAATGTTCAAGAAGTGAAAGATCACATCAAGCATCAAGAAATGAATCCGACCATATCTTGTAAAGGATTGGAAGAAATTACCACTCCTCAAACTCTAGAGATAGAAGGACATATCAAGAAGAAAAAGGTTCAAGCAGTGAAAGATCACATCGAGCATCAACAACAAGTTCTCCAAATTTTAAAGGATAACGCCACTTCGGTGCAAAATCAAACGAAACAACAGGTAGATCAACATCGTAGTGAAAAATGTTTTGATGTAGGTGATTGGGTATTTTTACTGCTACATCTCAAGCAAGCTATTTATGAGAAGGAAATGTTGGCAATACTACATGCACTTAAAAAATGGCGACCTTACCGAATGGGAAGACTCTTCAAGGATGAGGATGTGGAAGCATTGTTTTGTGCTATTTCTATTATCCAACCAGATTGGATAAATAAAGCAAGGGATGAATGGAAGAAGGACGAAGAAGTATGGCCACTTATTCAAAAGTTGCAAAAGATTCCAATTCAAACAATATTACCAGAAATTGAAGAGGAAGGAAAAATCATATTGGAACCTGGAGCGGTCACAGAAACAAGAACCCAACAGTTACGAAATCGATCAATTTCAGATTATCTCATCAAGTGTAAGAACTTACACGCTGAAGATTCCACATGGGAAGACAAGAATTTTATACAGAAGCATCAAGAACTACTCAAGCGTTGAGGACAACGTTTTTTGAAGGAGAGGGGCATGTTAGGCCCCTATACTACTAGTGTAGCCCCTTATTGTTATTAGTACAACCCACTTATTATATTGATGTACCCATGTAGTGCCCATATTGTTACTATTGTGCCCCATAGAAGCCCACTATTGTTATTATTGTGCCCTTACATTATTATTGTTATGTCGGCTCTGATTATGTTATGACCCCTTAGACTCCTATATATAGAAAGGAGGTCTTTTCATTTGTATCATCCAAGAATTGTTCATTTATGTAATGTAAAGGAGGTTGCCCCCTCGAAGAGGCTGAATTCTAAGGCGTTGATCTATATTTTCTATCTTTTCTTGAGCTGGTTTCATAACAGAGAACTTCCAATGAAGCCATGTGTGGATCAGGTCCAAGGATATATTCATGCTTAGATTTAACATATGAGTTAGAATGTACAAGAGCATGAGAAATCAGTAGCTTTGAAAGACGTGATACAAAGAGTATTTTGTTAGCCTCACTCTCATAATAAAACAATTATAAATCCAAAATTATAATTAAATAAATCAAATCTTGATAATTAGGAGTTGGTTCCTCAAACTAGGGAGTTTAGTTAGGATGAGAGATTCTCTCCAACTATTTTGTTAGCCTCACTCTCACAATAAAACAATTATAAATCCAAAATTATAATTAAATAAATCAAACCTTGATAATTATGAGTTAGTTCCTCAAACTAGGGAGTTTAGTTAGGATGAGAGATTCTCTCCAACTAGTTCTCCTAGATTAGTGTTTTGTTGAGAATGTATCTCAACCAAGTTTGTTCAAGATAGGCGCACTATATTGAGATAACTTTCTCATGTATTTATATGTATCATAAACATTATTTATAAAATAGAAAAATTCATAAGAATGAGAGACTACAGGGAAGTCTCTCATGCCTTTTCCGCCATTTCTATGTATCTAGTTAGCCTCACTCTCATATGTTAAAACAATTCTAAATCCAAATAATTAAATTAATTAAAATCATGAAAGTTAGGATTTAATCCTACCTTTCTAGATTGAGTTTGTTCCTCATCGGTAAGAGTCAGTTTAGGCCTAGTTGGTTGAGAGATTCTCTCCAACTAGTTAGGCTCATAGATTAGTGTGTTGTTGAGATAATCTCTCAGCCATAGTGTCCAAGATAGACGTACTATCTTGAGACAAACTTCCTCATGTATTTATTTGTACTATTATCATTCTTTGTATATTACATTTGAGAGTGAGAGGAATATAATACAATAAGGCTCTCAGGCCTTTTTGGCCATGTCTAATTTGTGTATATGTCTGTTGTTTATTTTATTAATGTTTTATTAGTTGATTTAATTTCCTTCATGTGGTATTCATGTGGTATCAGAGCAGTAGCCTGTTGATAAATTGATTTTGCATTCAAACACTATGGTTTCTTTTTATGTGGTTTCTTTGTAGTTTTCTGAGCAAGCATAATTAGTTTTGGATTTGCGAATTTTTAGTTTGTGGCTGACTGGTAGAAACCTCGGCATACGTGAGGGACTATTAAGGATTTCGGAGCTTCATCTTGGATCTCTCTATGCTCCATCTGTTCTTCTCCATTAGAACTGGATTTGACAAAAGACTCGGTTGCAACCTCCATCTGCGAAATGTTTAAATGTGGAGAATTTGTATCTTCTTGGTCAGAGGCAGTGTTCCCAGTTTGAAAGGTAACGTTAATCCCAGAAATTGGTTCCCTTAACTCATTAAATTTGCTTGAGCTTTCCTCCTGATACATGCCAGCTTTTTTAAGTTCTACTGCTTCAGGGATATTTAAATTTGGAGGATCCGTGTATTCCTCGTTAGAGGCCATGTTCTCAGAAAGTGAAGCAACAAAATTTCCAAACACTTGTTTCTTGCACTCATTACAATTGCTCAAGCTTTCTTCCATCATAAACATTTGAGCCTCTGTCTAAGATTGCTCTCTCCCTGAATCATGGAAATCCTCCAATGACAATTTTTGAGAATCAAAAGCCTGTGCCGCGTCCTCAGTTCCCATTCCCTCTGACAGTAAGTGTCCACAGAGAGAAATTTCAATACTAGAGTCGGGTTCCACACTTGCAATCGCAGCTTCTGTTGCATTAAATGTTGGAGGAAATCGAACGACCAATTCAATGATTGCATAGGAAATGTCGTGTGAACTGGCCAGGCTATAGAGACAAAAATTCGAGAGATCGTTGATCCAACCACCAGATCAGGACATTTCCACGGTACGAAGAAATAAGTCACATCTTCATTTTATGTGTTTCGTCTCTGGAATTTCTTTCCATTGTAGTCCTTGTCAAATCACAGTCGATCTAAGTGGGCTTACCGTAAAGACACAATTTACGTTGTGCTAGTGTCTGCGCTAGGCTCGAAAGGCTAGAGCATTGGAACGTTGGAGCAACGATTTAGAGGTTTCTTGCGTAGCCAGAGAAATACCAATTTTGCGGGTACACAATATATTGTAATGAGCCATCTCTGTGAAGTAACCTCATTCACGAGATCACAAGCGAGCTAATTTTAAATAGTCTCATGGTTGATTTCATCCCAATTATTGGTTAAGGCCTTATTAGCTTGAAAGCAGAAGATGCGAAGAAGATGATTGAAGAAGCGAATCTCCAAGGAGACAATTACGTTGATATGCAAGAATTTAAAAATCGCAGAAAATGATGAAAACTACGTCGGTTGTAATGGAGGAACTAGTGAAAAGGAAGAGTCAACTTTGTAAAGCGGTGGAGGAGCCAACAAAACCGTCTTTCCATTCACAGGTAAACTAAATGATTAATTCCTTTTACTTACTTTTCAAATCACTTAAATGAAATCTTCACATTACTTTTTATAAATCACTTTTGTAAAGTGATTTGAAAGTTTTATTAAATTGTTTTGTAAAGGTTTTTTTAATGTGGGAATAAAGTTAATAAAAGGATAATGTATGTAATATATACTTTTTGGGAGTGATAAGTGAGGGGGGTAATAAGTGATTTTTTTGGGGGGAGAAATAAGGTAATTTTTAAGAGAGGTGCATTAAATTTTTTTATTTTGGAGAGATAAGGTGTGATTTTGTGGAGTGATAAGGTGAAATTATTTTTTGTAATTTTGGAGGGATAAGTGTTTTGTAATATTTGGAGTGATAAGTGAATTTTAAGGGAAGGTAATTGTTATAGTGTTTTGAGAGCGAATGAGCAGAAATTAAAGTTGAATTTCAAAAGTCATTGAAGTGAATTTGTTGTTTGAAAAGGGTCCAAACAAACAAAATATTGTAATTGAAAAGTTGTTCTTGGGTGTAAGAGCTGGTTGTAACCTGTATAATAAAAAGACATATTTTTTGTGGTGTTGAAGTGTCCTAGATCCGCCCGAAATTGAATAAGGGGATCTGAGGTACACTGTGAGCACGATTGTGATGGTGCATGATTCTTGATGTTGCTTATTTTTTGTGTCTAGTTTTGACACTATCCTTCTAATATGGTACACACGAAGTACACAACAAATTAAGGCAATGCATGCACATAAACAATTCCATTCAAATCAAGCAAACTACAAGCAATCAAGAAGCAACAATACATAATCAAGTTGTCAAAGATGATTCTACATCAACATCCAATCAAGTTAATGAAGTTGTCATCTACATCAACAACAATTGGATCAATTCAAAAGCAATTTTTTGGAAAATGCACTTGCACCATTTTTTTAAAGAATAAGCTCAATACAAAATTGTAACTTGCAAATCATAATTTGTAAGTTGGCTGGTAATCAAAGTCAAATTAAGTTGAATTGTAAGGGTGCATTCTCGGTTGAAACCGACACCCAAGCTTTGAATTGATAGGGAATCAATTAAACCAAGTGAATCCATTGTTTTTTAACTGAGTCATTCAAATCATTGTAAGTGTTTCTCTTGGGTGCATTTTCGATAGTATTCGACACCTTTTTTTTTATCAATCAAGTGAGTGAGTTCAAGCAAGTGAAAATCTCACAACATCAAGCAAGCCTAAAACTAATTGAAGCAAGCATCAAGCGAGCGTGAAAGCAAGCAAGTGTGAGTTCAAACAATCAATTGTTAACACAAGTTCAAGCGAGCGTGCAACAATCAACCAAACATCAAGCAAGCGAGTTCTAAAAATCCAGCAAGTATTAAAAGCAAGCAAGTGTGAGTTCCAGCAAGTTCACATGGTGAAAAGCATTAAGTTGTTAAATATTCTTAACAATTTGATCCTCTCAACTGCTGAAGACATGGTGCCAATCAGCAAAGCAACTCTTGCTGATATTTCAATTAATCTACAACAAGCACATGAAACAATTGAGTTCCTTCAACTAGAGTCACAACTACAAAGAGATGAGTTGCAACAGAAGAGTGATGCTTCCAAGTCTTTCAACCACACAGATGAAGATAAAGTTGTTGATTCCAAGTCATTGATCCAAACAACTTCAAGTGTAAAAGTTGTCCATGATCAACTTGAACTTTCTTCTTCTAAACCAATCATCAAGCCATGGGAAGAACTCCAAAGTAACAAAAATCAATGAGGATTAGGATATGATAAAGATGAAAACAACTTGCATATCCCCAGTTATTCTAAGTCGATCAAGTTCATCAGTGCAGGATTTCTTGATCAAATAACATCAACAAGCCATGAGAAAGTTGAAGACAAACCCACATGCAAACATTGTCAAATAAAAGGTCACATGGAAGATCATTGTTTTCATCTCCATCCTTGTCACCATTGTGGCAAGCAGAATCACTCATTAGAGAAATGCTGCAAACAAGACCAACCTGCTAGATTAAAGATCAATTATGCATGGATTGAACCTTGGGAATGGTCGTCAACAGTAAAACGATTGTACAAGTTTTACAACAGAATTTAATCTCACCTATTGTAGCCAACAATCAATTGAAGATGGTACTCTCATGCACCTGAAAGCGGGAGTACAATAGTGAAACTCTCTTACACCTGAAGGGGAGGAGTTCATAATTCAAAAAAATGCAAATGATTGTCTCTCCTTTCATGTGACAAAGGGGGGAATTACGGGTGGTTGTCAAACTAAAAGTCTTGACAATATCATCAAAAGTAGCCAGTGGACATCTTCAAATCAACCAGTGGGCATCATCAACAAATCAGCCAGTGGGCATCGTCAAAGAAGCTAGTGGGCGTTCATCAACATCAAAGTAGCCAGTGGACGTTCTCAATATTTTGTTAGTGGACAAAGGATGTTGATTGAAAGTAAAGGACAGATGGATCCTTTTGCAACTTGGCACGTGATGGAGTCATCAAGCAAAATTCAGAGATGACTCAGACTTACAGCTGACTCATGTGCTCTTCTGATTGGAGTTTTTTTAGCATCTAGCTTTGGCGGTTTTTCAGGCAATGTTTTTTGAGGATCAACAATTTCAGCATGAGGACTTGGAGATGGTACCAGGTTCTTATTTTGGACTTATCATTGAGGGGGGGAATGTTAGCCTCACTCTCATATGTTAAAACAATTCTAAGTCCAAATAATTAAATTAATTAAAATCATGAAAGTTAGGATTTAATCCTACCTTTCTAGATTGAGTTTGTTCCTCATGGGTAAGAGTCGGTTTAGGTCTAGTTGGTTGAGAGATTCTCTCCAACTAGTTAGGCTCCTAGATTAGTGTGTTGTTGAGATATTCTCTCAGCCATAGTGTCCAAGATAGACGTACTCTATTGAGACAAGCTTCCTCACGTATTTATTTGTATTATTATCATTATTTGCATATTACACTTGAGAGTGAGAGGAATATAATACAATGAGGCTCTCAGGCCTTTTCGGCCATGTCTGATTTGTGTATATGTCTGTTGTTTATTTTATTAATTTTTATTAGTTGATTTAATTCCCTTCATGTGGTATTCATATTTGAAGATGAGAGTGGTACTTTGATTGGATTGTGATATGGAACCAATTCTTATTGTAATCTTGGTGGTATTGGTCTATTTCTTCATTTGGACCACTACGAAAGTCCTCCTCGATCATGCCAGGCGAACTTGGATAATTGGTCTCCGAAATGCATACAAGGCTTGCTGCTAGGCATGGTGAAATTTCTTCAATCTCAGGTTCAGCTTGATGCTACCCATCATATTTGGTACATGATTTCTCAATATCCTTGGTATATAGGCAAGAGGAATCAAGCGAGATTTTGAAATCCTCTTTTGGTTGTGGAGAGATAGATAATTTCTTGAATGTGGTGAAGATGAACTCTTCTTGAGAGGCAGATATCCCAACTACTACTAGGATTGGAGAAAGTACTTCGAGGGACATTCTTCAAGCTCTCGATCATTCTTTGAATTTATCCTACTATTTAATGATCCTCACAACATGGATTAGTACCTGGGGGTTCTTACAGCACCCCAAAAATGTTTTGTCGTCTAAAGATATTGAAATTTTTAATCTAAATGAAAAAGAATTGATTGCAATAAAAATCACCAAACTTTCTTACCTGGACAACCAAACTTTGGAGCAACCCCACTATAGTGGATGTGTGGCTTTCACTCATGTCTTACCATACTCTTTTTGCCCTTTGATTGTCCTGCAAAATCCTCACCACACAAAAAACTTGTGAAAGAAACTACGCTCTAATCCCTTTAGCACCTCCCTAGTAACGATGCCAAAAATGTTGGGGAAATTATATGTGTTATAATTCCAACATTAAATTATCAATCCAGGACTCATAAGCTTCGAGGCACAAGCACAGGGAACGCGAGATCAGAGCATCTAACCTAAATTAGAGTGCGAAATCAATTTATTGTTTTACTGCTATAAAAGAACACCAATTATTGCTATAAAAGAAATTCTTAAAATAACACACCATACACTTGCTCAAAAAGAACACCTATGATAGCAATTCTAACTTGAAAGATCTATTAAAAGAAACTCATTGCAACTTAATCTATGAAAAACATTCAAGACTCATAATCTAAATGAAATAAATCATTCGAAAGAAATATCACTCTTCATAATTAGGAAACTCATAATCGAAATTGAAAAGTAAATGAAAGCCAAATCAATCTGCATTAAACTGATATCTCTACTTGCGCAATCAAATTCACACTTGGACTTGCTCTTACAAAGAAATGATTATGCTATGAAAAACAAGAAGACTTCTAATTGAATGAATTCTAGAATTTTTAATTTCAAATCTACAAGACAGAGTTTTAAGTACAGAATGATGCTAGATTTCACACAACAAATTTCTCGATGAAATTCACACTTTGAATGTAAATCCTATGATCTAAATAAGATAAAGGACTTGTTTCCAGTTGTGGTGGGCCCTTTCCACTCTTGAATCAATCCTAAACTAAATTAGTAAAAATGAAATTCAAAACAAATTCATTATACTTACAATTTAGAGATGAAGCAAAATTCAATTAAGATTTAATTATTATTACAAAAGAGCTTCAATCCATCCTTTATTCCTTCCCTACTTTTCTTCCTTTCAAAAACCTCCCCAAATTCTTACAATACAAACCATGGTTGAGCCATTTATAAGATTTACAAGGTGAATTAGTCATTTTCCTCAATTATGGAAAATTGAACAATTTTAACAAACTAACCCCAAAGATATTGGCATATCTTCCTAACCATGGTAAATTTTGGAAAATTGTTCGGAGGGAACCTAACTTGTTATATTTTCAAAAAACATCTCTCTTTGATTTGTCTCATTCAAATCTATATCCTTGGAAATCGTGCCCAAAGTTGGTTGTCTAGCTTTTTTTGCAAGATTCTAGAACTCTGGAAAAAAGAGTCATTTTTTATAAAACTACCTCCAAGACCCGCTTATAACTTTTATAAAAATTCGAATCTTGAGAAACTATTTTGTATATAGAAAATTGGTTATATGGTTATCAAACCCATTTTCGCAAATTTTCCAGATTCAACTCCAGCTACACATAAATCGAGGTCAAACTTGGTAGTTTGGAAACTATGCGCATTTTGAGCAGATTTGTTAATTAGCTCCTACGGACCCACATGTGGGACCTAGTTGCGGTATTAAAACATTATTTTGGAAAATAACCTCCCTCGGTTTTCCGGGAAGCGTGCCGAAATGTCGAAAACCCAAATTGGATATTCTCGTACTCTACTTGTACCAACTAGTTCAACTCACTTGTGAAGAATTTCAGCGATGGAACGCTATGACAAATTAACTTAGAAAAATCGTCATTAGTGAACCATGGCAAAATCATCTTTAATCATAGAAAATATAAAAAAAACTAATGATAATCAACCATGAGGCGTAAGACGTGAATTGGCGACAAGTGATGGAATTATGGTGTGAAATGAGTGTAATAGTACATGAATATAGGTTATGAATGATGGTATTGAATGATGAAAACATGGGCATATTTAAGGCCCAACACTTTACTTTTTATTTTTTACTTGAGTTGAGTCATGTGCCAGGCCATAGTGTAAGAGAGAGTGCACTTTTACGCTGACTTTAATGGTCACTTCTGTGTACACACAGAAACTGGCTAGGGAACTGCGCAGGTAATCAAAAATAGGTTTTTGGGCCTTGTAATCTAGAAATTTTATTATATTTGGGATTGTTTAGGTTCTAGCCTTGCAGGCGGATTCTTTGGAACTCTTTGATGGATAACGAAAGATCCAGACTAATGGTCATTTTCTTAATGTGACAAAATGACGTGTAATAGATTACCCCCTAAAGTGCAAAGTCAGAAAAGATGTTTGAGGAATGAAGTGATTTATCATGCCAAGGTTGGGGTTAGACACCATAGTTGGAGTACCTAAAACAATTAACCAAATGTTACAATGCAATATATAATTATCGATGAGGTAGGCATTCATATTCTCAGAGCATAAATATCTTAAAGGACCAGTACGAAGATACACCTAAAGATCCATGTCCACAGAAGACATAGTATGGATGCAACCATTAATGGATCTATGTTTACAATCATGAATATTTAATAACTCCACGTAGCCTAGATGGACAAAACTCGAACTAGGGTCATGATTTCCATCTCTTGATCTGTAGTATAAAACTAACCATGTGAGTGAATGTCTCAGAGTCGAACATGGTAGAAACCACTTGATTACCAGTCAATGACGTTAACCATTAACAAGCGTGAGAGAAACCACCAATAATGACAATGGTTCTCAAGGTGCTTCCCGTAAAATCTATGAAGTGTGAAAAGATGTCCTGAAGTCAAACACTCATAGAATAATTCGATCGAAGGTCAATGATGAGAACCTGTCATCAAAGGTGAGAAACCTTCCATTAAGGCATGCAAGCTCCAAGGTACTAAAGAAAGTTTCTAGATCAACTTCCTAGATAGTGAGCTGAAGTCGATGGGAAGTGAACCGTCGCAAGAGGGCCTACAACTCGAAACTCATGTCAAGTTTTGAATAGCAGCAATTTGGAGTAGTCCAGGGCTGACTCAGGGACGGCTGACGTGATTTAGTGCACAGATTGCAAGGTAATTTTGATTGAGGTTGGACTTCTCTTGAACATATCAGAAACACGACATACTGACTTGGAAGCATTTGAATTAAAAATAAGACCAAAAACCAATTTAAATACTTTCAATGAGGTATGGTCAATTAAGAGACAAATGGATTTCCCAACCTGGACACAAAAGAGACGGAGTGTCATGTTCAAGAGCGACATAATACTTTTGTAATATAAAAATAAACATTCTTTCCCAATTTCCCCCCACCATTAATGGCAAGTACCTCTTTATTTTTTGGAAGCTTGAGTAGGATAAGATATGCTTATCATGTAAGCTAATCCTTCGGATGAGTCCTTCAGAGTATTTTTAACGAACACTAGGAACAAGTGGTACGATCTCGTCATGATTGATGAGTCCTACACTATTATATTTAAAGAGTCCAACGAAGGGGTAACTCGATGTCATTTTCATGTTTAAAGAGTTTAAGACACAAAAAGAAAAATCATTCAATTCCTTGAACATGAAGTTTTAACGAGCTCGTAGAAAGTGATGCTCAATGTTTTTCATTTTTAGAGAGTCAGGAGAAAAACATAAGTAGACTTTGAAATTTCCTTTTTCACAAATTTAGTCTCTCAAGCCCAAAAAAGGGTAAAATACTGCAGGAGATAACTCTATTGACCATGATTAGTAAACGTATACCTTTTTTGTAAATATTCTAGTTCAGTCCATAAAAGGGGTAAAATTATACTGAATGGACGATTGTTCATTTACTTTTACGAGTTATAATAGTCAAATACTCGACGAAATTTTCATGTTTAGGGAGTCTAAAAGGGCTTAAAGAGAACTCCAACTTTTCGCTTTTTCATAAGTTTTAACTAGTCCAAAAAAGTGATAAAAGTTTACTCGTTATCACGTACTTTCAATTTAATTAATGAGCAAGAAAAGACAGAAAGAACTTGACATTTTCATGTATGTTTTACGAGCATGAAAAGAAAGCAAAAGAAGCTCGGGATTTTCATGTGTTTAACGAGCCTTGAAAATAATAATTGAAATGGACTCAAGTTAGGTTTCATTTTTATACAAGATTGAAACAGAGAAAAACTATGCTTGAGAGTGGTTTCATTTTTACACAAGCTTGAAATAGAGAAAAATTGTGCTTGAGAATGGTTTCATTCTTACACAAGCTTTAAATAGAGAGGAAATTGTGCTTGAGAGTGGTTTCATTTTTCCACAAGCTTGAAATAGAGAGGAAATTGTGCTTGAGAGTGGTTTCATTTTTATACACAATTGAAACAAAGAGTAAACTATGCTTGAGATAATTTTTCATGCCCCCAGCATAATGATATAGGGACATGCCCCCCAAGCTTCATTTCATTTGCTTGAGTAGACTACTGGTTACTAATAGGCGGATGAAATGAAGGTTCACATACGAACCAAGTGAAAGACTCAAGTTAATTAGGGGAGGATTTGTTTCATTTTTTAACGAGATTGACACAGGAAAAAAACTATGCTCACAAAACCTTGTTTCATTTTTTAACGAGGTTGACACAGTAAAAGAACCATCCTCATGGGACCCTGTTTCATTTTTCAACGAGGTTGATGCAGTGAAAGAACTATCCTCATGGAACCCATTTCATTTTTAACGAGGTTGACACAGTAAAAGAACCATCCTTATGGGACCCTGTTTCATTTTTTAATGAGGTTGACACAGTAAAAGAACTATCCTCAGGGAACCCTGTTTCATTTTTTAACGAGGTTGACACAATAAAAGAACTATCCTCAGAGGGACCTACTTCATTTTTTAATGAGTTTGACACAGTAAAATAAATCTCCTCATCATGCATGTTTATGGCTTCCAAGTGGAATAAACACATGTCAAGAGATATACCTCGATCATGGCTTCCAAGAGGTCTTCATTAGAAGAAAGAATAGTTCTCTAGAAAGAACACATGTGAAGAGAATCAAAAGGGATAAGAAAATCGATTTCAAATTCCCCCATGGGGTGAACCATTTCAGTTACCGGATCTAAGTCAAAAGATGTCGAGCAAACAGTGAGAGGCTCGCTTGCATTAGTAACCGAAAGCATGGGACAGATTGCCACATAGTTAACCCATGGTGAGGTAGGTACCACTTCCATATAAGGAACATTCAAGGATTCTGGATAACTGGTAGTCAAATCAAGATCAACGAATGAAATATGGTCAATAGTCACAATGTTTCCATTTTGAGCGAAAGACATCACTCTAAAGAGTGTGGATACAAGAGCTTTCATGGCATAAACATAGTCTCGACCAAGGAGAAAATTGAAATCCAAGGGGCCTTGGACTACCATAAGATCAATACAGACAATTTTTCCTTCCAAAGTAATAGGTAAATTAGGAAGGATCACTAAAGCATTGCTAATGGTTTTGTTAAAATCTAACAGATTATGTGTAATAGGCACAAGATTAGGGGAACCCAAAGCTTGCCAAGCGATTAAGGATAAAATATTGACAGAATAAACTTCATCGACATTTGTGCGACGCACATTCTTACCATACGCTTTCACAATTATTTGGAAATGGGTGAAAGAAGGAAGATGAGGCTCTATTAGTCTACTCCAATAAAAGGAAACAACCTCAGTACTTGGAGGGGGTTCAATGGAAACAGTTGAAATGTCCCCATGTGTAGAAGAATATAAGGTAAAAAGAAGAACCTGAGCGGTATTGATTTCACTCTCTAAAGGGAGAATGGGACTAAATGAATGTGGAATCAATTCAATCACTTGATCAACCAATGGTTCATCAACCTGAGTGATATGCGGTTCACTCTCGAATGGAAGAGTGGGATTGACTGTACTTGGAATTAGATCAGTCATTTCGTCAACTAATGGTAGGTTGGGAGAAATTTTATGGTAACTAGTTGGAAGTTGTTGTTGTGAAACAGTAAGTTTCTCCAACAATTTTGAGGCTTATCCATATGATGGAAAAGGTGACTATGATGAATCCCTTTGCATAACCTACAAGGAAACCTAACTTTACCCTTTTTCCTTGGAACCTCACAATCGTTGGTTGATGGATCAACAGTGTGTTGATAAGAATTTTTTGAAAATACTTCCAAGACCTTAGGAATACTAAGACAATTCATAAGGAAGTGGTCACACTTGCAAATCTTGCAAGGGTATTTGGGCTTGTGATGCATGTTAGAAGTTTTCCCAACATTACCAATACTTACAACCATGGTTGGTTGGTTGACTTCTTTCCTATATTCCTTCTTCTTCTTCTTCCCTTTCTTCTTCTTCTTAGTCACATGGTTACTAGAATCAATGATTTTACCAAGCAAAGAAGAAGAAAGGGAGGACATGTTGGGTGAATAAGGTAAAGGGTTAACCAACAGTTAGTATTGTTGATACATAGAACTTGGTTGAGATGAAAAAATTGGTTAAGGTGGTACAACTGGAGTATTTGGGACTTAAGAAGTTGAAAAAAACCACACCGATAAACCTATCATGAATCCAGGAAGTGACAATGTAGCCATACAAGGAGCACCAACATTTCCAAAGCTAGAAAAAGGACTAGGATTCTCATTAATGGGGATTCCTTAATTGGTAGCTTTTGAAATCGTTGTCATTATATTCAACTCAAATAAGTTTATTACCAATATTAACAATCCAAAATCATAATCCACACCTAAGGTATTTTAAAAAGTAAAAACAAGCAAATAACATATGCTAGTGAATCTAAGGATTCAAACCATGCAAACAAAATTTTCACAGTGAAATCACTAGTTGGTGATGAAATCCAATGCCGTAGAGATAAATATGAAAAGTGGATAAAAATCGAGCAGGTGGAACCAGTTACGTTGACAATCTACTTAATGTACACGATTTGGTACAAGTAACTTCACTTATGCCATCTCGAGTGAAGAATACCTTCCAAAAAGGTCCAAGTGAGTCTAGACAACGTTTGTTCCAGGTAGAGTAGAGACTTCCCCTCCGTCACCACCTTGGGTAATAGCCATAAGATTATAGTCTCTAAGGTTACCACTTAAGACAATTTAACTTGGGGGGATAGTCGCAGATCAGACGTACACGCAAGGGCAGAGTAACAAAGCTCAATCCCCTTGAAATTTCATCGACATGTTTACTCTGAGGTTTACTTCCAAGTGACTCCCAAGTACCTTTCAAAACCATTTTTAATACGTGAAAATCACTCTACGTAACCAATGAAGTGGGGTTGATCACTTCATCGAGTTTGATATGATCGTGTGCTTAACTCCTTTGTAAGGGGAGCTTCCTAGAGCCAAACTGTAATAAATGGATTTACTCCCTATCGCAAAATTCTAGTGTTTGTTTACATCTTTGAAAAGTGAACTCACTTCTATATTCCAAATTCCTACAACCTGATCTAATGTAGGTGGAAAAGAGCCCTAAAATATAAAATTCTAGATTGATTTTAGTAGCGTTGTTTTTTAAAGTTGTTCCTTACTTAAAATGTAAATGGATATGAAGTTGATGGTATTAAGACATAACGCGAAAAATTAATGCAATCGAACATGATATTGTGATATTTTCATTTCAATGAATTGTAACCAAAGTAAGGAAAGGGGTTTCATTTACTTTAAAATATTAACTCCAGAATGCACCACTTCTAATTTTCCAATGCAATTCAAAGCCCTAAGTGCCAAACCATGCAACGTAATCTATGCACAATTTGCTTGAAAATTATGGAAATGTAATCTATGCACAATTTCCATTCATGTTATGAAAATGGGAATTCTAACTATCCAAATGTAATCTATGCAAGAGAATTCTTCAAAACAAGCAAAAGATGATTCCAAATTAGCGAAAGAACAACAAAACTATTTTCCTTCACCAATGTAACTAAAGAAACATTCGAGTGTAAGTAAACGAAATTGGGTGAAAATTCCAAAGATAAAAAAAGATGACACTCAAAGGCGATTAACACTCAAAAAATGAAAGAAAAATCATTCTATAATTGTTAAGAAATTGAGACAAACCTCTGAGTAATTACCAAAGGAAATCAAATTAAGAATTTGTCAAAAAGAAAATTCAAAACACTCGACCAAATTGACGGATACTTTCTGAAGGTGTAAATAAGTGTAATCAAGCATAAAAAACAAAAGTTCCTAGACTTAGTGAAAGGAAAAGCCAAATCTTCAAAAATTTCAGGTATGTGCGCAGGCAACAATTCAATCTGGTGCACATATGCATTGTTTCTAAAGGCTCAAATGCATAGATATATGCTCTGTGAATAAAGATAAAGTGTGAACCTCGAGAAAAATTTAGAAAAAATAAAAATAAACCAAACAAGTCACAAAATCCAAACTTTTGATTTATTTTAGACACACAGACAGGGCTATGAGAAAAGGCTCAAAAGTCAAAACAAGGAGATGATGGAGAATTAGACGTTCCCTAGTGGAGTCGCCAATATGTTAAGCGGACTAATCCTTCTTGCAAACAAGATGGATCTCCCTAGATCTCAAACAAAATATAGTAACAAACAAGAAAAGAATTGCTACCTTTCCTTAGCTTATGACTGATTGAAACAAGTAATATGCGAGGGATCACTTATTGATTTAGCAAAATTCTTGTTGAAATCCTTTTAGTTCCTTTCCACACTCATCTTCTCCTCGATTCTTTAGAGGTCGTTCCAGTGATTTCCATAGCTTCTCCATAATGTTCCAAAAGAGATCTACATAGACAGAAACACACAAAGGATCAAAGCATCTAGCATATAACATACATCATAAATTGAATCATTAACTAGTTACAAACTATGTGACTAATCAAGGAATCTCACAAATGATATCAGAATATACATGTTTAAGAAACAACAATTTCTTTTTATCGAATAAAAAGGAGAACAAACTTACAACCTCATTGGCTTGATGTTACAAGCCTCTTCCCACAGTCTCCAACCTTCACTTGGATGAAAAGCTTTCTAGCCTTATTTCTGCAGGATAAGCCTACCTTCAATGGTCCTCTTCAATCCTCTGGCATGTGTTTGATTTATAGGCCAAGAGGAGGACGTTTGGGATCCTCTTCCTAAGGGATGAGATCCACAAATGGTGGGATAGGAGATCCATAAAGAGAGGGAATTAGCTCCATGATGAGAGGGATCAGGCTTGAGTAAGCATCAACTTGAAGTTGTTAGTTGGGAAAGATTCGACTAACAAAGCTTCTAGAATTTACTTTTTATTTTTTACTTGCGTTGAGTCATGTGTGTAGGCCATAGTGTAAGATAGAGCACACTTTTGCGCTGAATTTAATGGTCACTTTTGCATATGCATAGAAACTTGCTAGGGAATTGCGCAGGCAATCAAAAATAGGTTTTTGGGCCTTGTAATCCAGAAATTCCATTCTCTTTGGGATTTTTTAGGTTCTAGCCTTGCAAGGGGATGCTTTGGAACACTTTGATGGATAGCGAAAGGTCCAGACCTATGGTCGCTTTCCTAATGTGACAAAATGACGTGTAACGGGAATATCAAAATTGAAACAATATTTAATCTCTAAATTTGATCTAACATCCATTACTACATCAAAATTACACACCACTACTTCCAAAACAAAATCTAGTCTTTAGGGATCAGATGCAAGGGCACTCACACAAAAAAAATTGGTGTCCTTACTGATTTGTAGGTCTTTGTTTTAGGCTCCATAGATCAGTTGTCACCTGAAGTTAGAAAATTCGATTTCTAATTCAAACCAAAACACTTCCATCAACATTTGAGAGCATTGAATAATTTCATAGCATATTTCTAAATTTTATCCCATTGACATGGCAATATTTCCCTCAACATTTGAGAGCAGGAACTAATTTCATAGCATACAATTTCTAAATTTGATCACACTGACATGGCAGTGATCCCAAATAGTAATTGAAAAACCATGGCACAAATTGAAAACCTTCAGTCTAAAGTGAATCATGGACTAATTGAAGCAATAGAAATCCTACGTTTTCTCTAGTTGAAAAATAAAAATAAAAAATAAGTAATGCCAAATAGGGAGACTAAATGAAAAATAAGGATGGAGCCTTTTTAACACTTAGCTTCCCCATTTCAAAATTAGAAAAAAAAAAAAAAAAAACCCCAAATTATTAGAATTTTGGATATGCATTCCAAACAGTGGTATCTTCCCAATTCATTCCTTTATATATAAGTAATTTTCAAATCACCCATTCAAACCTTAGATTTATTGGATTGAGAAACTTAGATTAGCTTCTTCCCACAGTTTAGATATGTGTTAATGGATATATTTCATGTTCACATTTATCTATAGTTAGATAAATGACATTACTCCAAACCTCAAAGCTCATCTTCACTACAGTGCTCTATAATTTTGCAATGCTCCCTAACCAGTAGAATAGTGGAGTTTTGCTATCTCATATGCAGGGCATATTTTAGGTTGCATCCCTTGAAAAGTATTTGGGTTCCACTATCCTTCAAATTTAAATGAAAAACACATACAAAAGGGTGATTTTCAGTGGAACGTTTTCAAATATAAATCTAAGGAGATTCCTACATATCAATTTGTTTCCAAAGATTGTAATTAAATGTTCAAATGGCAGTAAGTAAAGGTCTAGTTGAATTAGTTTGGGAATTTAAGTGCATCCGTGGTATTTTATTCCAATAGGGGGCACCTTCACCCATAATCAAGGAAAAGTAAGAGTTTTCACCCCTCTTACCTGATCATAGGTGACACCCAGCCAGCTCTCATGAGGGTGAGGGTGACCATGGGCAGGGGGTTTGGGATGAAGTTGTGAAAACTCTTACTCTTCCATGATGACAATGAAAGTGTCACCTACAACAACTAGATCAAAAACCATGGATGTGGTTAATACTCAAAACCAATTCAACAATTTGAAACATTATGAAAGCATACAAAATATTATGAACTCTTTCTCTATTGTATAGGTCAAATACAAAACAAAAGGGAAAAATACAAAAAATCAGTAAATTGAAACCAAAATGCATATGGTCCAATAATATTGTAGTATGAACCATGTCATCCTATAGTTACAATCTGAGTGTTTTGCAAGATTTTGTTTTCCATCCTCAATTGAAAGCAGAGGCAGCATTAGCCCATGAAAATTATTAGTAGAAAACATTTTACAAAAAAAAAAAAAAAATATTGTAAGGATTTTCAGCCCCAAGAGATCAAGCATTACAATAAATGTGTTTATCAACAGAAACCCCTTTTCTGTCAAAATCACCAAAAAATTGCACCTGATTCCAACTGTTGATTGCTTGAGGAAATTGATCTTATATAAATACAATTGGTGTTGTGACTCAGAGAAGAGGGGCATCTCACCGCTACCTCCTCCCCGATGTTAAAGTTTCCCTGTGTGGAGCACAGCACTCTGTGCAACTCGATCTTTATCTTTCGATCCTTTAACTCAAATCAATCAGGCTTCAAATTTGTATCCAAATATCAAATTGCAACCCTTTGCAAACTCCAGGGTCTTCAAATGGGTAGCCATATTTCATTATTTTACTATTAAAGCCATCAAGAGTTCAGTCTCATACCCCATGAAAACCATTAAAACCCAAATAATGGGCCTCATATTACTATCTTTCATCCTTTAGGAAACTACTCAAACTCCAAATGGGTCATCGTGTATTGATCTCTTGAACGACATCCTAGCATCTCGTACCGTGTAGTGGTACATTTCTAGTTTTAATTACAAAAGGTCGGACACATACATAAGATTTGAGACTGTAGCAGTACGAATGGTTGAGAAGCCCAGTTAAATTACCTGTAGTGTAACCCTGGGTAGCCGTTCACTTGGCCAGACTGGAAAACCATTATTAAAACCACTAACCTGGGAGCCTTTCCTCAAGTGGACTTACAACCATGGAGCGAAACTAAT
Organism: Pinus tabuliformis; assembly: GCA_031772625.1. Taxonomy (NCBI): domain Eukaryota; kingdom Viridiplantae; phylum Streptophyta; class Pinopsida; order Pinales; family Pinaceae; genus Pinus; species Pinus tabuliformis. Next base: position 956,075,955 of record CM062806.1, on the reverse strand, counting down.
CCAAGTGCACAAACTTCCATCCTATTTGGCAAAGGTGTTAGGAGTCAAATCTTGTAGGGCTAAAGAGGTCATTCTAAAGAAATGGGAACAAGACAGATAGAGACAACATATACCTATCACAAGAAAATCAAACTTGTTAGTAATCAAACTGAAAGACTAAAGGAGTAAATTGGTAGTATTATGCAGCAAGGATGAGTCGAGTTAAATATACTTGATTAAGAGGGCTACCATAAGGTCCATTTGGGCCACCTGTAATAGAAAATGATACTACATTAAAAATTCCAACAAGAAAAAGAAAAAGAAATATACATATATATGGAAACAAGTAAGTAAAAAAACAAAAAACAAAAAGAGAATCATACTCTTGATATTATTTTGTTACATAGAGGTAGGGTTTAGAACCCTGAAGATAAAAACATCCCGGTAAACTCTTGGAAACCCCATCAAGGTTTTACCTTAATATCAAAGCTGAGAAACATGTTTTAACCTCAGCTAACTTCTAATAATGAGGCACAATATAAACCCAAAACAATCACCAAGAATAACCTTAAGATATCTGAACAAAGAACCTCAACATATAGAGGAAAAACCTATGTTCTAAATAGGGAATTATGCTTAGAGGCAAAAAGGTTTTCTAAAAATAGATAAATTGAAAGAAAGTAAAAAATGGGGGAAGGAAACATAACCTTTCTTCGAACCAACATGATAACCCTAGAGGAGGAACACTAAAGGGTTTCACCAACCACCTGGAACACTAAACCCCATTAGATATTGTTAACTAAAATGAAATAAAACAAATAATATGGAAGGAGACCAAGTTAAGGGATTGTATACCTGAGGAAAATAAAATTATGTGGGAATTTTCAACACACCAAACTATGGAAGCAACCGCTCAAAAGGTGACAAGAGACATGCGAATAGTATTTTCAGGGCCGGGGTAGAAGTAACCCTCATGCATTGTGTAAAGAAAACAATACTCAATCAGAGTAGGTGATGAAAAATTATGATAGAATATTACAAAGTAACTATTGTATACATTTAAGGAAATGCTACACATTACCTCTAAGATCTGGGTTTTTCTAGCCGCGTAGAGTAAACAACCTAAACAGATGGAGGTTCTATAAGTTTAGGCATACATATTAACAAGCTTGGTGCTTAGAAAAGGGAAGGAAACATAAAAGGCGACGTAAATGAAGGAGTAGGGTAATAGTTGGATCCAAGGGTGGAAACATTTCAATCGTCTAACATCAGATTAGACAGAGCATAGCTAAGACAGGTAATACGAGAGGGTAGTTCATCCCAAAGGAATGCCTTACGGTTTAACTATGGAAATTCACCCCTAATTTACCATGGCTTATCAATACCACACACTGACTATTACATGTGTTGATATGATATTTTCTATAATTAATTAATTTGAGATAAATTAATTAAAAGAGCATAACAAACTTGGAGATAAATCTTAACCCATGTTCTGTGAATACTACTATGAATATTCTAGCATACTCCATGCAAGTTAAATCTCTACCATCCACCTAATAATTGTTGATAATTAAATTAAAATTGTATAAGGTCTATTCTTGAAATATACACACATATCGATGTAATAATATGCATCCTTTTTAAGTATGTTTCTTGTAACACTTATCCATGTATTCATCTCCATCATGACATTTTGGAATCCACTAAATCTATTTCATTACGAACATGTTGATGGTGTTGGAAATTTTTCAACCAAGGAGTCTCCCTGATGTGCAGTCCCAATTATACCTCACACCGTTTAGACTAGGAGCCATTCTGGAATATCAACCCAGTTGCCATGTATTCTTATAGATTTTCCTTGGCTCTAATTGTCAGCAAGAGAGGAATGTGTGGTGCCTTCGGAAAGCAAGAAGGTGTTCCTGGTGAGTGTTCAGTTGTAGGTGTGTCAAAGTTCTTCTACTGCGAAGGGAAAGAGTAAAGTGAGCCTCTAAGAGAGAGGTAATAGTACCACCCAAGAAGAGACACACGCAAACAAGAGGGATTCATCTAACATCTAGCAAAATAGTCCACAAAATATGTGATGGTCATTACAACCAATCAATGAGAAAGATATGTCTAGCATCCTATAGAATAGTCCACAGGGATGGGACAACAATAACAACCATTACAACACATTCTCAATAATATAAGTACTAAAATAACCAAAATAGTTCAACTACTTTAGCACAGATGAAAGCAAACATGAAATACAAACATCCGCATAATAGTCTTACAAATATTCATAATCCATGCATGAAGAACATGTCAGCCATGAAGGCTTTTGTTATTAAGTAAAAGTTCCAAGACACATGTATACAATGAACATCACTAGCTCCAATAGTGGAGCATTGGAGCCACTCCTTTCTCCTCAAAAGAACTAATTTGTCTCTTTAATGCTTTGCGGGAGGAGCCAAGGTGAAAATTCCTTTCCTCTTATAATGAGGGTGTATATGTAACAATGAGGAAGTTATGCTTCACCTTTCTCATGACTTCATATTCCATACATGTCCTTTGGACTTCCACTTTACAATACATTTTCGAAACATAATTTACATCATTAACCATAATGGTGTGGCATGTGATAGCTCATGACATGATATGGCATTACACTACTGACATAGATTTCTTGATGATGTGGTAGTGTCAAGCCACTGCTACTACTGTGTGCTATAGGTATGCTTGAGAATGCTTTTCTTTTCACCTCCACATGGCTTGGTGATAAGGTATCTTCAATGATCTCGAGTCTTGAATGGTGATCGTAAACTGGTATCCCTTCACTTCCTCTTGATTGATTAGCTTGCATACTCATCTACAACAATGTCTTTCTTCATGTTGCACTCCTTTATCTCCTTCTTAATCATCTCGCCATGGCATGATACAGTACATTTTTCTGCAATTTACTCATGATGAGACGACATCGCTCTGAAAACCCCCTAGTCTAATATTGTGCATACTGATAAATTGAATGAGACAGAACTAGATGGAAGGTTGGGAAAATGGCTTAGTGACTACATAATTTAGGTAGTCAAGGGGAGCCTTGAACCTTGAGACTGTGCAGTCCATAGTTCAAGCTGGGCTGAGGGAGAAAACTATGCAATTTTGGAGATTAGTGTGACAGGTTGAGGGGACGAGCACTAGGTGAGAACATTTCACAGTTCCGGGATACAAGGGAGGTTGGGCCATTGCGCAGTTCAGGATATCAAGGATAAGCTTGAGGCTAGAGACTACATAGTGCACAATTGAGGCCAGGCTGGGAGAAGGAATTGTGCAATTATAGGAGTCAAGGTCAAGGTTTGAGCCCTCCTGCATACGAATTCTAAAAACAAAAAATAAACAATGGCAAGAGCATAAAACAGATATACACAGAGATTTTCCCCTGGATACCAAAACCAGGGCTACCAGATTGATTTTTCATTATGTTCCTTTCAATGTTACAATACATATATATACATCCCAAACCATCCATAAACCTCAATACATTAACCTTGGATTAGAACATAACCGTAGTTCCCTTGACTGGATCTACAAAACACCATGGGCTGAAAACTATCGTGCCCAAAACCATCTGTGAAATCCATGGAGAAAACCATAGCTAGATCTGCCCACCTAATATAGGGTCCAAAAAAAAATTCTCGGGGACACAGAGATTTTCCCCTAGATCCCAAAACCAAGGCTACCAGATTGATTTTTCATTATGTTCCTTTCAATGTTACAATACATATATATACATCCTGAATCATCCATAAACCCCAACACATTAACCTTGGATTAGAACATAACCATCGTTCCCTTGACCGGATCTACAAAATACCATGGACTGAAAACCATCGTGCCCAAAACCATGTGTGAAATCCATGAACAAAACCATAGCTAGGTCTTCCCACCTAATATATGGTCCAAAAAAAAATTCTTAGGGCATTGCCCCGAACCCAGTGTAGGGGGGCTATCGCCCCCCTGCTTACCCCTCAACAGTGCCCAACGCAATGTACAGGGGGAGTTGTCGCCCCCTCGCATGTGGGGTACTCGTGGAAAGAATATAACACAACCCAACATTCTCCCACTTGTTGTTTTCTTTCCACATGAGAACTTAGTCATTGATCCAGCCTTGTAACACCCATTGTTTCTCTACACCAAGAGAGTTTCTCAGTGCTAACGGACTTTGTCAATGTATCTACAGTATTCTTCAAAGTGTCCACCTTTACCAACAACACCTTTTTTTCCTCAACCATATCCCTCACAAAGTGATATTGAACATTAATGTGCTTTGTCTTTGAATGATAAGTAGGGTTCTTTGCCAAGAAAATTACACTTTGGTTATCATGGTCTGTCCTTATAGTTCGTTGTACTAACCCCATACTTGAACACAATCTATGCAACCAAACTGCTTCCTTGCTTGCATGAGTGGCTGCCATGTGTTTTGCCTCTGTAGTTGAAAGTGCCACTACAGACTGTCTCTTACTCATCCAACTAACTTTACCTCCAAATAGGTTAAACACATACCCACTTGTAGATCTTCTCTGATCCAGATCTCCAACCCAATCTGCATCAACAAAGCCACGGATGTCCAAAACTATGTCCAATCTTGTTCTTCCTTGGTAGCACAAACCATAATCACTAGTGCCACACAAATACCTGAAAACCTGCTTCACTGTTGTCTAATGCTCCTTCCTTGTTTTTGACATAAACCTATTCAATACTGCCACTACATGTGCAATATCTAGTCTAGTATAGACCCTTGCATACATCAGGCTACCGACTACACTTGCATATGGAACACGGGACATTGTTCAACATATAAATTTACACCTACAGGAATAGGAACCTTCACCGGTTTACTATCCTGCATATTAAACCTCTGCAGTATTGTCTCGACATACTTCCTCTGGTTCCAGAGCTACCACTTTTCCTGATCTCGTTTAATTTGCATGCCCAAAATATACTTTGCAGCACCAAGATATTTCTGTCGAATTTGGAGGATAATTTGGTCTTCAAATCCTGGATAATTTCTTTGTCATTTCCAACTAGCAACGTATAATCCACATATAAGACCAGATAAATAACACGGTCACGAATTAATTTAAAATACACACAGTGATATGCTTTGCTTCTGGTGAAGCCAAATCCCCGTATAAATGTATCAAATTTTTCATACCACATCCTCGGTGATTGTTTTAACCCATACAGACTTTTTGAAATTGCATACCAATTCTTTCTTACCCTCCACCACAAAGCCTTTAGGTTGCTTCATGTAGATCTCTTCTTCCAGATCCCCGTGAAGAAATGTCTTCACATCCACATGTTCTACCTCAAAATCAAAAGCAACAACAACAAATAAAAGTAATCTAATATAAGCTACCTTGGAAACAAGAGAAAAAATATCACCAAAATCAATTCCCAGCACTTGGGAATAACCTTTTGCTACCAACTGAGCTTTGTATTTCTCCACCTTTCCTTCTGCATTCATATTTTTCTTGAACACCCATTTGCTGCCAATGGGTTACCTTCCACCCGGAAACTCCACAAGATCCCAAGCCTCATTTTTGTGCAAAGATGCTATTTCATCAACCATGGCCTCTTTCTAGAGTTTGCCATCCTCTAATCTACTTCTTCCCTCACAGTTTTGGGATCATCATCAGTAATAGATAAAGAAAAATTTGAACATAAAGCTGATGGACTATAACTTTTTGGCTGCCTTCTTTCTCGAACTAATCTTCTCACAGTTGGAGTTTGTGGCTCTTCATCTTCTGATTCCTCTTATGTTGTAGAGTTTTATTCTTCCTTCTTTAGCTCAAACTCTATCTTCTCAGGTTCCTTTGGTAGGACTTCATGTTTAATAACATCTTTCACCTCTCTAAAAACCACATCTTGGTTGTACACAACCTTCTTTATTTCTGGGTTCCAAAGCTTATAACCTTTTAAACCATCCTTATACCCAATAAATATGCACTTTTCAGATTTACTATCCAACTTTGCTCTTTTCTCCTTTGGAACATGTACATATGCATCACATCCAAATACCCTCATATGTGAAAGAGAAGGTTTCTTACCAATCCATACCTCTTGTGGAGTCTTATCTTCCAATGTTGATGAAGGTGATATGTTGACCAGGTAACATGCAGGTTCCTCGCCTCTGCCCAGAATTCTTGTCCTAACCAAGCACCACTGAGCATGCTTCTTGCCCTTTCCATCAACATCTTGTTCATTCTTTCTGCAACTCCATTTTGCTCAGTTGTGTATGGAGTAGTCTTCTGTCCTGCTATACCACACTTCTTACAGAACTCTTCAAATTTCTTCTTGCAAAACTCTTCACCGTTATCTGTCCTCAGCACCTTTATCTTCTTCTCTGTCTGGTTTTCCACTAGAGCCTTAAATTTTTTAAACCTATCAAAGACTTCAGATTTCATCTTAAGGAAATATATCCATGTATTCCTTGAGAATTCATCTATAAATGATACATAGTACACATAATTACCCAGTGATGGAACCGACACAGGTCAAACACATCACTATGCACAAGCTCTAATATTCGTTTCACCCTCTTACCACCAGAGGAGAAATTTACCCGATTCTCCTTCCCGTATACACAAATTTCACAGAAATCAAAATCCAGATAGAAAATAGACATACCTTCTACCAAACCATTACGATGAAGTATTCAAAGGCCCTTCTCTCCAATATGTCCAAGCCTTAGATGCCATAGCATGGTCTTTTCTCTAGAGACCACTAGATTTTATGCTCCACTTTCAAGAACAACAAAACTATTGCACCCATCAATAACAGTGCTACCTTGAAGCATGTACATCGTTCCAATATGAACTCCCCGCATCAATACCAGTGCTCCCTGAACCATCTTATAGGTATCTTTCTCGAACATTGTTTTTACACCTGCATCATCCAACTTTCTTACAAAAATAAGATTTTTGGCCAATGCAGGAATATGCAGAACACCCGGAAGTGTTCTAATCCTTCCACCTTTCAAATTCAACTTGACTTTTCTGTGACCAAATATTCTAGCCTTCTTGTTATCTCCTCAGAAGACATCACCACCATCATATTTATCATACTCACATAACCACTCTCTATGGAGAGTGAAGTGAAAGGATACACCTGATTCAATCAACCATGCCACATGATCTACATGTGTACTTGAAGAAGAATCCAAGTACACATCCCCACTTTCATTTGAGGTGGTTTTCGCCTCTGTAGAAGGAGCATCATCAGATCCCTTTCCTTTCTCGGGAGCTTTATATTTACAGCCCCTTTTGTAGTGCCCTTCCTTTCTGCATTTCCAACACACCTTTACAGGTTTTCCTAGAGATTTAGATCTCCCTCTATATTTATATCTCCCATTCGAGGACTTATTTTTGTTTCTATCCTGGGACCATCCTCATACAGATAAGGCATCACCATTCTAGCCCTCCATATTTTTCCATCTCATCTCCTCTGACAACAAGAATGAGACTATTTCATCAAACTGCAAGGCAGTTGCATTTCTACCTATTGCAACAACCAAACTATCCCACAAATTTGGTAGATAACACAACAAAATGATGCACTTATATTCATCTGAAATTTTTATATCAACAAATAATAATTCGCTTACCACAGTATTAAATACGTTTAGATGCTCTGTCACCGAGTCTCCATCTTTCATCCTCAGGTTGTACAACTTTTTCTGTAGGAACAATTTATTCACCAGAGACTTAGATTGGTACAAAGTCCCTAACTTGTCCCATAAAGCCTTTACCGAAGCTTCCCATGATATATTCAGCAATACTAAATCTGAGAAACACAATCGTAGTGTGCTCTTTGCCTTCTGATCCAACTTCGCCCAGTCTTCATCTGACATTGTTGTTGGTTTAGTACCTGGATCTACTGCAATCTGCTGATCTTTATCCACCAGCAGATCCTCCATCTTGAGTTTCAACAACTCAAAACTCTAACCAATAAATTTCTCAATCTCTATCTTTCCATTGCTCGCCATCTTCTTTCACCACAAGAATCGATCCCGCAGATCTCCCACTGAACAGGGTTTACCATAGGCCCAAGCAAAACCCTCAGCAACAAAGTCATCCCCTTGGAGCCAAAACAACTCCGATACCAAATGTAGGTTTTAACCTCGTACAAAAATTACCTGCATATGAATTCTAAAAACAGAAAATAAACAATGGCGAGAGCATAAAACATAAAATAGATATACATAGAGATTTTCCCTTGGATCCCAAAATCGGGACTACTAGATTGATTTTTCATTATGTTCCTTTCAATCTTACAATACATATATATACATGTCAAAGCATCCATAAACCCCAACCCATTAACCCTAGAATAGAACATAACCGTAGTTCCCTTGACTGGATCTACAAAATATCATGGACTGAAAACCATCGTGCCCAAAACCATGTGTGAAATACATGCACAAAACCATAGGTAGGCCCGCCCACATAATATAGGGTCCGTGCGTGGAGCAGTCATGGAAATAATATAACACAACCCAACGGAGACTATGTAGTGTGCAATTTTGGAGATCAGTGTGACGGGTTGAGGGGATGAGCACTAGGTGAGCACATTGCGTAGTTCTGGGAGACAGGGGAGGTTGGGCCATTGCACAGTTCATGAGCTCAAGGATGAGCTTGAGGCTAGAGACTAAATAATGTGCAGTTGAGGCTAGGCTGGGAGAAGGAATTATGAAATTTTGGGAGTCAAGGTCAGGGTTTGAGCCCTGAAACTGTGCAATGCAGCAGTCCTGAGAGGCAGAAACTACACATTGCACAGTGCCAAGAGGCAAGGTCATATCTATAGGACTGGGAGTTGATGAGGCTCATCATTGGGTAAAATATATGGACCTTAAGACACCTCCAAGCTTACTAAAATCAACTCTTCCAATATTTATTTACATGTTTTAATTATATTTTGCTTAATGAGATGAGTAAAAGTAAGATGTTACGTCTAGTAGTCTAATGTGCATTGATTGCAAGTTTTCGGGAGCAAATTATGGCTAATTAAGATGCAGGAACTCGAATGAGACAAGGAGAGATTATAGGAGATTTATCTCCATCATTAAATGCTCACTCATTCGAATATCCCTTAATCAAATCACACTAGCTCGGAGTTGCAGGCAACCGAGTCATGAGGATCATTGGCAGCCGAGGCAGTGATAGTTAAGAACCAGTTAATCTTAAGATTGGGAGACAAGCTTCCCTATATTTAAGGAATTTGTTGGAAAATTCACTTGTATAAATAAGTATGCCTAGAGCCTCATTAGGATTCGGATTTTTTTATGCAAAATAGCTAAGCACTTTCGAGTTGAAGGATTGTGACAAAAACATTGTTATGTATTTTTTGATATGTTAATGAAAATGAGAATTCCCTTGATCCAACACTGAGTTGACTCAAAGGGCTGAAGCTCTTGGGTTAGGGCCCAACCCTAGCAACAGAGGTTCCTCTTACTGTACTTGTATGCTTAGGTTACTTCATAGATTACTTGTTAAATTGATTTTGGCATTGTTACATTGCAAGTATTGTTGAATTTGATTAGTTTGCTTCCATTTGTGCATAGCTTTAACAGTAGCATTAGAGATATAAGGAAATATCAAAAAAGGTTGATAACAGGTGGATCTTACCTCCTTCCTCCCTTCAAGGACCATGGTTTGAGGAAAAACTCCCATTCAGCCCAAAAAGACAGAATTCTGGTTTCTTATGAAACTTAGGGTTTTTCTGCTAATTAGGTCAGCATCTTTTAGTTTTAGAAGATAGGTTGCAGTTGTCATTTTTGATATCTTAAGTTTTGTATTAGATTTCATGTGCTTTCATCATAGATTTCAAGCATTTCCATGCATGAACTTGGCAAATAAATGATGCAAATTCTGTTTTCCTTATATTGTTGTCAACCCTTCTTGTTTTGAAATGATTTATGGATAAATGCCAACAATAATGTGTATGTTGCAGGAGTTTCAATATTGCAGGAAGACCTCATATCATCAGCCTCAACCAAACCATACCCACCCATGATCGCCAAAGGTCGCTAAGTTCACAATCTGAGTCATCATTTCACAAGGACAACTTGCCATGCTTGTTGAGCAAATCCAACCATCATAGAGCTTTAGTTTGAGTTCTGAGTGAGTTCCAACCACTTCCTTGCCTTATTCCTCCCATCACTCACCTTCCCTAAGCTCCATACCACTGTCCAAATCACTCCTTATGCTTTCGGCCTATTCCTGTAGGAAAACAGGGGATCCTGTAGGTGAATTAGGACATCCTGTAGGTAGACCTGTAGTGGCCTGTTTTGAGCCTGATTTGTGAAAAATGCATCACGAAAGCTAGGAGAAGACCCATGCTTGCCTCCCAAGCCATTTGACCCATCACACTCATCTCTATCCACACCTATCCCACCTGCCATGCAATCAAGAAGGATTAGCATTCATGTTTTCACAAAAAGACAAAAAGAAAAAGGTTGTTATGCTTATTCATGTGCACAACAGTTAAGTGTTTGATTAAATCAGATTTCATGCTTAGGTTAGTTAGGATTTCATAGGTGTTAAATTAGAATTCTTCTAAAGCAAGGTATCTTAACAAATAGCTAGATGAGTTGTGTGTTTTAGGCATCTATTTCAGTCTTTCATTACTGTAGTAGGTAGCATTTCAATCCTCTCAATTAGGGTAAAATTCCCCTTTCTCAATTGGTAATCAAACTTCTTCTAAATCAATAGAAGGCTGGTTTGAGAAACCCTAGTGGTCTATCACCCAACTCAGCAGTGACAAAGAGTGGACCCATTACATCTACTTGTGTATACAACACTGTCACCTCCAAGTTTGTATGAACCCTGGGTTGATGAAGTAAAGTTGGTAGCCCCAGGAGTTGCAACATTCTTGCTGTAATACTAGTGCTCATCAAGAGTGGGCAGTGCACAATTCAAGGAGGTTTGGTGAAGTTAGGTTGCTTGGTTGGGAAGATTTTAAGAAAATGACTAAGTGCGAGATCGATGAGACTGATGTGAACAGTGATAAGACTTCGAATTTGATTACACACTTAGAATATTTGACGACACAGCAACATAGATCATCCAGGACACATGACAATGCATTTCCTCCATGCAACATCTTTATGAAAACTTACGACAAGTGTGACACTTAAGATTCACTTTGCGACAACTGTGATGACACATGTATGACATGTTGGGTTGTGTTATATTCTTTCCACGACTAGCCCCAGAAGTGAAACAAGGGGGTTAGAGGGGTGACAAAGACCCCCCTTCGTTGCGTCGGGCACAGTGGGGGGGGTCAAAGGGGGGTGGCAGCCCCCCCTGTCGGGGGGTTTGATAGGGGCGGTAGCCCCCCTCTATGGGGTCCAGGGAAATGCCCCAGGGAAAAAAAAATTGGACCCTATATTAGGTGAGTAGACCTACCTATGGTTTTGTGCATGTATTTCGCACATGGTTTTGGGCACGATGGTTTTTGGTCCATGGTATTTTGTAGATCCGATCAATGGAACTACGATTATGTTCTAATCCAAGGTTAATGGATTGGGGTTTATGGATGCATCGACATGTATATATATGTATTGTAACATTGAGAGGAACATAATGAAAAATCAATATGGTAGTCCTGGCTTTGGGATCTAAGGGAAAATCTCTATGTATATTTGTTTTATGTGCTATGCTCTCGCCATTGTTTATTTTCTGCTTTTAGAATTTGTATGTAGGTAATTTCTGTACGGGGTTAAAACCTACACGACAGTGCTTGAGAGTTTGGAAATAAGTGTGACAGATGTTTACATGGTTAGAAAAACTCATTTACACAAAGGTGACCTCTTGAAACCACCAGAATAGGCTTATATACATGATGCGACAACTAACATGCGAAAAGATGACATTTTTCCTATCTTGCAAAGGGGAAAAAAACTCCTCAAGAAAACACATGGAATGAGTTTCAAAGTTTGCGACGACAATGTACAAGACCAAGGAAGGCTCTGAAATTGAGCGTAAGCCAAAATTTTGGAGGGTGTTGTAGCAGCGACAACACTTGGTGACACACTGGTAGAATTCCAGCTTCTCTGCCTTGGTTAACTCTTCTATGTAGGGTCTTGGTTCTTTGGGGAGTATTGATTCATCGTGTATATTACTTTGATATCCCCACTTACCCTGTGAATAAACATGGTCCCCTCTATACCTTTCTCGGTTGAACACATCATAAGATTCAGCGATATCGCAAAGTTTCAAGTTGGGAAGGGTAGTGAAGTTCGCGAGCTTAAGATTTTCAGAGTATGTTTTTCATCTCTGGTGTTGCTCTACTACCAACAAACCTAGACAGTACCCCAACGGAGTCACTATAGGAACGCAAACATTGCTCCATTTCCAGTGAGCTTGGACAATACCCCGACGGATTTGCTTGCTTCACCTCTCTGCATAGGAAGCCTTTCTCTTCTTTCACCTTTATTTATTTATTTTATAGGACTGTGCATTGGCACTTATTCATTTTATGGGTGGAAGAGGGATCCCAACTTATTGAGAGAATAAGAGGTTGTTCCTTCAGAGAAGCATATAGAGACCTCTGATTTAGGTTTTCTCGTTTATATTTTTCCCCTTCTCCTCCTCTACTAATTGGATAGGCATGACAACACAAAAACCAAGTGTGGGCATGAGGTTTTCTTGAATAGACATAGGTTCATGGTTTAACCAAAACTCTCCTCACAAACGGATCATATTTTCCATTGGAACTTCATTGACCAAAAGATATAACCAACACAAGGAAGATGGACAGAAGGTCAACCAAATGTTGAAGTGTCACAAAGTCCTTTTCTATTTTTCCACATTCCCTTTGAGCCAACAAATCATCTCCATGCATGGTCTCACAAAACGAAAGGAAAGACAACACACAACAAGGAAACAAAACCAAAAGACAAGACAGAAAATGGCTAAAGAAAAACATGATGTGAAACCAAAACCAGAAAAAATAAGACAAACTATGAGAAATGAATGCAAGATGGATGTGTAGGTAAACTAAAATGCAACTAGACCTACTCCTAACCTAACCAACTAGAAGGTTGGGGTCACGTATAATGGAATTTCCAATGTAGCCACCGTAATTGTTCCCAACCTACAATCACAAAGATGCGATCGATTAAAACAAATATAAAACAATGTGCAATAGAAAATATAAGAACTTGAATAGCTTGCACAAAAATTTGAAGGTATTTCCTATCAGCAGAAAGATAGGCCATAGCCACTACTTCTAACCAGTTTATATTCTTACCATTTTGATGGATACCACCATTCAACAAACCTTTGAAGCTTCCTGTGAATGTGTCTCCATCTGCATTGAACTCCTTAGCAAGCGTGAGGAAAGATCGAAACTTGTTATTTGTGATGGAGCTTGCCAGGTAAGACTGTTCCAACCATTTAGTGATTGGATCATAAAATTCATGATAATCCTCTTGAAAACCCTGAAATCTTTGAAAAGATAAATTTTCAATTATACGCACGGGATTATGACGAAAATTTTGTGAGGCAAAATAGATCTTATCATATTTAGTAGTCATGTCGAGACAATGAGGACCTAACATAACCATCAATGAAGGTGAAAATTCCTCAACCGCTTGAAATAAATTCTGAATAGTGAGATGTTGAAGGATGTAAAACAACTGAAATTGAATATACTGATGGGAAAATGGTAAGTTGAATGATAGTCATTAGAGACATAATCATAATCAGATGGGCTAATTAAAGCATTAGATTCCCAGTTTGTAATTAATAAAGATAAATCAATTTGAACAACTTTGTTAATGCTCTGAATAATAGAACCAACTTCTTCGCATGCCAAATGTGACCAACCATTTTCCTGTAACTAGTGAAAAATTGTACAAGCATCATAATTATCGAAAGAATTTAAAATAAATGCTAGCACAACAAGAACATGAGACCAGTCAAGACATAGTCAATAGAGAAGAATTTGATTCGTGCAATAACTTCTGCATTCATTATCACTCAAGAAGATTTTAGGTGTAATGAAGGGAAAGGTTTGCAATACAACATTTGTAGGAAAAACCATGAGTTGACTATTAAGAAATGGATCCAATAGGCATGATCCCTTCAGCCAAAGATGATCAAATTCACAATTCCATGACTCTATGAGAGATACACATTCCAATCCCGCGTTTGATGCGAGAGATTTGCATGAAGATGGATCAACTGAAGAGGATTCTTGAATCCAATCAGAAACCAAATCTCAAAAGTTCGAAAGATTACATCCGAGATACCAAACATTTTTCAAAAATACATTTACATCGAGTGAAATCATGCAAAGAGAAGTATTATGCGAGAGAAACCATATCTAACTTTGTTCGGGGAGCTTACCAGAGTCGCGAGATCCTGACATAACCATTAACAGAAGTTGAAGTGCCTTGACTTCCCAACAAGTCTCGAAACTTTCAAGGATTATAAAATCTCATCCTAAAGATTGAACCAGATCGTGCATGGTGTGAGAACAACTACCACCATTGGTTTCAATAATACCACTGCTCATCGGATGGCATTCATCTTTGTCACTGACTTGACCATATTTTTAAACTTCAACAACCAGATTACTCAAGTTGAAATATTCATCTGATTGCAAATCTAAATATGTATGAATCGAATAAATTTGATGAGTAAGCTAGTTTGGAGAGTTGTCTTCATGCAAGAGAAGAAATGATGAGGGATGGAAAGAGTACTCAATGATTTCATTGTTTTGATTTTCATCATGTATAATCTCAGCACTTTGTGTCAATTGATAAGTTAACTCATTAGATGAAGAACTTGAAGATCATGGATTATCTTTGTCACAAGTAGATGCATCACAAATAATAGAGCACAAGGGATAGTGAGATGAAGAGAAAGTTTCGATAAGGACATCTTCTTTGACCGAATCAGATTCTAGATTTAAAGCAAAGTCTTTGTGAGAAATTGAAAGGTCATATGATGCACCTGGGAATTCATTATAGCATACATCAATAGATTCATCATCATCAAAATTATTGTTTCTGAAGGCTACAGATTGATTGAAATAATTGATTGCATTTGATGCACTACCAAGATTAGCAGATTAAAAATCATCCAAGAATGGAAGTGCATCATTCTCATATGGAGGATTTTGGAAAAGGGAATAAATATTGAAAGCATATTCACCTTCCTGTTCCCCTACCTGTGTAATGTGACTGCCTTGTATCTAATCGCAATTTGAACTAGCAACTCAAAAATTGAGAGAGTTTGAAAAACTAGTTGGTGGAGTTGGTTGATCGGGTGGATCATGGTACAAAGAGTCACGACATGTAGATGATAGAGGATAAAAAAATCCAAATCAAATTCGATAGTAGATTTATGATTAGTAACATCATCTTGCGGAATGGAGGAGTTAGTCTTCACCATGGGCTTCATGAGCCATTCTGGGATTTCCTCCATTGAATCTGACTCATGACAAGCGGAAGAATAATGAGAAGATGGATTAGGAACTTGATTTGCAGATTTCCCAACTTTATTATCATCGCATGGAGACACCCTCATCAGAACTGGAAAAGGAGGAGGATAAAGAAAAAAAGGAGCAATAAATTCCTCCTCTGAAATTAGAGGTGTCTCATGATTCGCAAGAGTTGGGGAAGTAGAAACATCAGGGGGTTCAGGTTCACCGTGCAAAGAGACATGAACCAAATGCTGAAACTTTTGTTTAAATAAATCCCAATCCACATATTCTTCAAGAAATTCATAACAAAGGTGAAGGAATCAATTAGAGAAATCCTCAACTGATTCATCAGGCTTCATTCTTAACTGATTGATTCTTTCATAAACATCTCGGTAATCATACCTATCAAAGGCTTGATAAAGCTCCTTGAGGAAATGATGGAAAGAATGGATGGAGGCGGGTGGTAAGGTATGGCACCATTGATTAACACAACCTTCAAGGGTGAGGAAGAAAAGCACACAAGAAAACTCTTCATCATTGATTTCGTAAGATTCACAAAATTTCATAAAATCAGAAATGTGCACAGTTATGGATGTTCCATCCTCACCATCAAACTTTAATTGAGACAAGTGATAAAGAGGCTCATCGAGGATTGAAAATTGATAAATGGATAAATTAGAGAAACACCCCGAGAGTAATATTTGAGGATGATCCATTTGAGATAAGAGGCTCAAAATAGACTCAACGAGCACAACTTGTCATTTGGCCCTCCTTCTGGCGCCATTTGTTGGCGGTGCTGGAAATTCGTCAACCAAGGAGTTTCCCTGATGTGCAGTCCCAATTAGACCTTGCACCATTTGGAGTAGGAGCCCCATCTGAAATATCAGCCTGGTTGTCATGTATTCTTATAGATTTTCCTTGTCTCTAATTGTCAGTAAGAGAGGAAAGTGCGGTGCCTTCGGAAAGCAAGAAGCTATGCCTCGTGAGAGTTTGATTGTAGGTGTGTCAAAGTTCTTCTACTACAGAGGTAAAGAGTAAAGTGAGCCTCTAAGATAGAGGTAATAGTACCACCCAAGAAGAGATAGACGCAAAAAAGAGGGATTCGTCTAACATCCAATGGAATAGTCCACAAAATATGTGATGGTCATTACAACCAATCAATGAGAAAGATTTGTTTAGATCCTGCAAAATAGTCCACGGGGATGGGACATCAATAACAACAAATACAACACATTCTCAATAACATAAGTACTAAAATAACCGAAATAGTTCAACTACTTTAACACAGATGAAAGCAAACATGAAATACAAGCATCCACATACCAATTTTACAAATATTCATAATCCATGCATGAAGAACACGCCAGCCATGGAGGATTTTGTTATTAAATAAAATTTCCAAGACACATGTATACAATGAACATCACTATCTCCAATAGTGGAGCATTGGAACCACTCCTTGCTCCTCAAAAGAACTAGTTTGTCTCTCTAATGCCTTGCAGGAGGAGCCAAGGTGAAAAGTCCTTTGCTCTTACAATGAGGGTGTATATATAACAATGAGGAAGTGATGCTTCACCTTCCTCATGACTCTTCATCTACCCTCATGATTGTTTGACTTCCTATGACTTTTCAACATTACATGACTCTTCATATTCCATACATTTCCTTTCGACTTCCACTTTACAATACATTTTCGAAACATAATTTACATCATTAACCACAATGGTGTGGCATGTGACAACTCATGACATGACATGACATGCCACTACTAACATAGACTACTTGATGATGTGGCAGGGTCAAGCCACTGTTGCTACTGTGTGTTGCAGATCTACTTGATATTGATTTTATTTTCACCTCTGTATGGCTTGGTGATAAGGGATCTTCAATGATCTCGAGTCTTAAATGGTGATCACAAATTGGTGTCCCTTTTCTTCCTCTTGATTGATCAGCTTGCATACTTACCTACAAGAATGTGTTTCATTTTGTTGCACTCCTTTATCTCCTTCTTCATCATCTCACCATGGCATGATACGATACCTTTTTCTGCAATTTACTCATGACGAGACGACATCAGTCTGAAAACCCCCTAATCTAAGATTTTTCATATCGATCCATTGAATGAGATGGAACTAAATGGAAGGTAGAGAAAAAGGCTCAGTGACTGCGCAATTTAGGCAGTCAAGGCGAGCCTTGAGCGTTGAGACTGTGCAGTTCAGGATGGGATGAGGGAGCAAATTACGCAATTCTAGAGATCAATGTGACACGCTGAGGGGATGGACATTGGGTGAGCACATTGCGCAGTTCTACGAGTCAAGGGAGGCTGGTACATTGCGTAGTTTAGGAGCTCAAGGGTGAGCATGGGGCTAGATACTACGCAATGCAAAGTTGAGGCCAGGCTGGGAGAAGGAATTATGCAATTGTGGGAGCCAAGGTCAGGGTTTGAGCACTAAAATTACGCAATGCAGCAGTCCTAGGAGGTAGGAATTGTGCATTGCGTAATTCCAAGAGGCAAGGTCACATGCAAAGGACTGAGACTATGTAGTGCGCAATTCAGGGAGGCCAAGTACTGAGACTATGTAGTGCTTGGTCAGGAATATTTTCAGAAATTGACTAAGTGCGGGATCGGTGAGACTGATGTGAATAGTGATACGACTTCAAATGTGATCACACACTTAAAATACTTGACGAAACAAAAAAAATAGATCATTTAAGACACATGACATGCATTTCCCTCTATGCAACAGCTTTACGACAAGTGTGACACTTAACACGCACTTTGCGACGACCGTGATGACACTTATGCAACAATGCTTGAAACTTTGGAAATGAGTGTGACGAATGTTTACATGGTTAGAACAACTCATTTACACAAAGTGACCTCTTGAAAAGAACATAATAGGCCTATATACATGATGTGACAACTAACATGCAAAAATACGACAGTTTTCCTATCTTGCAAAGAGGACAAAAACTCCTCAAGAAAACACATAAAAGAGTTTCAAAGTTTGCGATGACAATGTACAAGACCAAGGAAGGCTCTGAAATTGAGCATACGCCAAAATTTTGGAGGGTGTTGTAGTAGCAACAACAGAACCTTGAGATTAATAGGTCTCAAACACCTCCAACAATGCAAGAAGCAAGTTTGATGACCACCTAGGTGTCATAATGCTCCTATATGTTAGATTGGAGGGTGGAAACATAGGTGTCATAGTGATTCTATATGTCATATTGGAAAACAGGATCATAATTATGTACGACAACAATGATATCTTAACCATTGTCTACACCGAGCATAACAACTACATCTAATAATTTAAAAACATGGGGCATATAAATGGTGAATATAAATGTCAAAGTAATTTCAGATGTTATTATTAGTCCCTGCCTCCCCTAGGGAATATAGTCTTCGCCTCGTGGTCAAAGAACCTTGACCATATATTAGTTCATGAAATATTTGTAACTTTAACCAAAGTTTTTAGAAAATCCTTATTAATTTCATTTTTTTTTAAATTAAGAAATATATTTCTAATTTTTGAAAATATTGTTTCTAATTTTCCATTAGTTGAGCGAACATTGATGTGACATAATACCCCTGGTGGAGAGTGATTTAATTTCGGTATTTAACAGACATTGGAAATATATATATATATATATATATATGTGTGTGTGTGTTACATGATTGGTTGTTGTAGATGCTCTAGCACTGTCTATCATGATTGTCATAATTGATTTGCAATGGACATTGTTGTCTATGCTAATGCTTTGACCACAACTATCATGGAAAAGGTTTCAAGGCATAAATTCGTGGGTAACGAGGGACACTTCAAGAGATTACGCAAAGTAGTACTTTGTATAAACTATGACACACATTAAAAACGATCCAAGCCTCCATGTTGTCCAACGTTTTATGAGACTGAATATAATAATTGAAATTGAAATGGGAAGCACATAAAGGATAGTAAATTAATTGAACACTCTAACTTAAGCAATTTCTTTGTGATCAGAGAGAAATCAAAAGCTTTTGACACATCCTGATCGAGAGCATCTAGATTTTAAGCATTGCTACTACTAAATTATCACCAAATTTGTGAGATATACTAGTGAAAGGTCAAGTGATGAGTTTATGAACATATTCATTAGTAACATGGTGCACATGCATCGTTAAAGCATGCAAATCCATGTAGACCCCAAGGAAAAATCACCCAACATTACAAAGTGCTAAAGATATGACATCATGATCAGTTAATCAATAGTGAACAAAATCCTCGACCAGACTGATGGTGGATAAGGCACATCGGGTTATAATGTAGTGAGGGAATTAACCTAGGTAAGTTACTTGATGCTCAACGTGGCCCATACCACTTTAATTATGTGGCACCATTTGATTGGATATCAGGCCCATTGCAATTTCGACCAAAATTGTTTATCCCATCTCCCGATACTGGCTCTTCAGCTATTTGGCAATATCTATATAATGAGAAGGATATTACTTACTCCATATCAATACCCACTAAATTATTTACCTTACTACATATCAATAACTATAACAGTGTAAACTAATTCTCTGAATTTTATATAACTAACTCCCAAAAATGTCTAATGACCTATGTTCATCCTACTTGTCCTTAATATGTCACACACATCTCACTTGACCTTTGTATGTCACGGAATCTTTGATGCTCGTTCTGAGTATTTGCAATTGTTTCAGCCACAAGGTTTTCATTGAACTATCATTTTAAATGATTGAATTTTATTTATGTTCAGAATATCTACGGTTAGATAAATTTCTATTGATGTTTCAAATTTTAAAGCCAAATTAATTGTTTCAAAATATTACAAAATCAAACTAATAGGAATGAATTTACCCTAAGTCAAGAATCCTGATAAGTTCAAAGCCTTTGATATAAGGTTGTAATTTGATTTTTAAAACTTTATGATATTGGTTTTAATTTATGTTTGGAAAATTCATAATTACAAAAAAAATCAAAGACTTTTATGAAAGATTGTGAATTGATTTTTAAAACCTTTATGATATTGGTTTTAATTTAAGTTTGGAAGATTCTTAATTAAAAAAAATAATAATAATAATAATTGGAAAGCTAAATCGATTTACAAGATATTGTTTATCATATTTCTAAGTATTATGGAATCTACAATAACTATAAAATAAAAATAATTGAATTTTCAAAATATTTTGAAATCAGACATAAGATAAGAATGGTTGAAATACCTTTTCAACATTGAAGAAATCCCAAAAAATTAGTTGGGAACCATACGAAAAGGGTAGTACACAAATAAAGTATTCCCAAAAAAAAGTAGGTCGTTAGTTAATCTCAATGTGAAACTTCAATGCAATAGAAGATTCAAGAAGATGGGATCTATTCCAGTATGGAATTCCATCACTTCCCGACAGCTATTTATGGCAATTAGTGTGGAAATTCTCGTTAGATTATGGGGAAAACTTCTATCAGTTGCATAGAATTACCATCAGGGTTATGGTTCTAAAGGAGGCAGAACCATCGGCGAGTTTCTTCCAGTTTACAAAGAAACTCTTGTCAAAGGGTGCAAATACAGTGGTCGTCTACTCATAATAAATTCCCATTAGAGGGCAATGTTCTAGGAGGAGGTAGAACCATTGATTGAGCCATAGTACTCGTGGAAGATGGAATTATGCCAAGGAGGTAGAAACATGTCGAAGAGGAGATAATATGATAGGGATAGGGAGGAGGGAAAAACTATGATTGTAGACCCCACCCCTCTCAAGTGACATCATGCCCCACTCGCACACCCCCCGTACAATTTACATGGATCATGGATCTCAGTGGCATAAATTTCCACCATCGATGGGAAATGGGTGGAACCTGGAGGGGAACCATGATTGTGGAACACCTCCTCCTATTGATGTCATGGGGGGGGACAGTCATTTTTTGTTGTAGATCTGGTCATAGAATATCAGTCATTGAATCAGAGCAAGACCCACACTGAGGTGGGGCATGATTGCCTGAAGAAATATGTTAAAAAAAAAAAAAAAAACATGTGTTGATGCCAACAATGAGGTTCTTGGGCCTCGTTTCAGTGCCATGTGGTAGCTGAATTGACAAGGTGACACTGGTGATGACATGGCAGTTGAACTAGCAAGATGATGTGAAAGGGGCCAAGTGGAAACACCAGGGCCATTGATCTACATTGAATGTGGAAATTGGATCCCATTAGGTGTGGGACACTAGGTTAAGTGTCGAGCAGGTTGGAGCGGGATCACCATTCATGGTTGTTGATCATGTTTAATCTAAACCATCCAATCCCATTGGGGTGCAAGTTTAATTTTTGCCACCATGTTAATTGGAACGTGATGGCATACATGTCTTCCAATTGGTTAAGTCCCAACCATTGGATCATGGAAGGAAATGGGCCACCATGGTGTTAGGAAGGGTGCATTATACCCCACTTCCAATTGTGGCCACTCGACCCCCACCGCGTGGAAGGCCTAAGTAGGGTCGACATGTGAGAAGGTGAACACGTATTCCCGACGTTAAGGGAGACCTTGGAAAAATCGGTTTGTGCCTAATACGAATTGGAGAAAGTAATTGGCACATGGGAATGGAAGAAAAAGTGCACAAAGAACACAAACGAATAGAGCACAATTTTGTAAATTTGCAAGTAGATTACCATTGCAATAGAGCACTCTCTTATATTGCCAATTTTTTGTTAGTGTGTGTGGTTCAATAAATAAAACGTTTTGATGAGAATGGATTCATTAGAAAACATGTCCTTTTCATGCTAACAACAACTCATAGTTTTGTGTCCACTATTGATAAGTATTTAAAATTAAAACATCAAAAGTTGACATTAAAAGGCATGGTAATGACTCTATCCCCTCCCCAATTTTTGACTCCAACTTACCTTTCCACAAGTATGTGATTATGCTTATGATCAAGATTTTCCCCATACTATAGTCTATTATAATATTCTAACTTGTGCAATTCAATAATGAAGGAAACTTACAAGGTTGACCAATTTTGATCATAGGGGGGCTCGGGTATTCGCCACTCTATAGCTTGCTTGTTTGCTTTGGAGAGTGTTATTGTGGCTAATGCATATGAAGGAAAGATAGAAGAAAATGATAAGGACAAACTCTGGACACTGTGAATAGATTAATTAATTTAAAATAAAAGCTTCATGACTTCCCCTATTGATATTAGCTTGGATGATAAGTATAAATGTGTTGTGGAGAGAGATGTAGACAAATTTGGTTGTATGTGCATTTTTGTGAACAATGCAACTAGGAATTTATACAATGAGAGAAAAGAAGAAATCAAATGTGATTGTTGCCTTCTTTAAGTGATGATGGTGAAGGTGAAATTAGAGAACATAATGAAGATGATGATGAACCTCTTTCTAAGCACAGGTAAGGTGTTTTGAAATTTTTGCTTGCCATGGGTGGTTTGTGTACTCCAACTGAATTGAGTGCCAACAAATTTCCATTAGCACTTTAAAATGGTTAGGGTTTAATTTTCTCTTTCTATAGAAAGAAAGACAAGAAAATAAAGGATTTGCTTGCTCCAGAAACATCAAATTACAAGCCACAACCAATGTAGATATTCTAGAAGATGGTTTTTTCTGGTGGAAATATAGGAAGAATGTCATTAAGGAAAACCACTACGTGAGGTAGTGATATTCTAATTTGTGTTTTGTATCTTGTAAATGGTTTCTTATCTCAATATTTTGGGTGTGGGTATTTTATTCTCTAATATCATATGTATATGAATGCTCAACCTGTACTAAAATTCAGTGGTTGATACGATAGTATTGAGACTCCTTTTGTCTTAAAAGGCATGTTTTCTTTTGTAATTAATTTTTAAATACAATACATTGACCCAACTCAGGGCATGTATTTGATATATCTCAAACATCAACTCTATAATTGTTAGGAATTTTATTGGATTTCATAATGTAATATGTTGTCCAAACTATGGGTAGAGGTATATTAGTAAACAAGTTAAAATATGTTTCCCTTTGTTGTCTTGTCAATCACCTTTATGTATGTATTTCATTCTCTTTGTGGATTCCACATTAGATAAATGTTATTTACTCCAATTATTTAAAAAAAAAATTATAGTAAGGATTGGAAGAGCTAAGATTGTTCATCTTGATGTCTATGTATCTTTCATTTTATATGTTTTTATTTCATTTTACTTGCATTTAGTGTCTATGTTATCCCTAGGCATCTCTTTTTGGTTCTTCCCCTCTTGATCTATGACACTGTTAGGCATTTTAGAAAGCCCTTGCTTGCATATTTTCCAGAATTTAACTTCTAGATAATGTTTTCATGAGGAGTATTTCTAGAATTTAACTTCTAGAGCATGTTTTTGTGACTAGTATTTTTGCATCAAACATAAGTGAAGGTTAATGGCACATGAAATTTAAAATTTTGGGGGTGTAATAAGCAAGAGAAATTGTAATAAACAAGTTGAACTTTCCAAGGGCCTTAACTTTCAACTTAGAAGTCAGAATTGAGCAAACAAATAGTCAAACGAATGTTATTAAGGAGTAGAATATGTTCATCAACCAGAATTTTGGTTTGGATATAAATGTTTGGTGAAAATTTTACAATAAATATACAAGAGATATGAAGAAAAAATTGTGATTACCAGGTCAAGCTTTTCAAGGGCATAAATTTAAGCTCAAATATTAGAATTCGCTAATTAGATAGCCAATCGAAAGCTACGAAATGGTTATTACAATTATTAGATGGTTATTAGCGAAGTATATAGTTGTACTAAGTATCTAAATTTACTAAGCTAATCTCTACTAAAAAAGGAAAGGATATGACCCAATGAAGAAGGAAAGGAGATCAACCGCCTAATCATCATTATACATTAGCATTCAGTTTTCATGTTTTGTAACAATCTTTTTTCCATAGAATTTTTTTCATCAATATTAATATTGAATCCATTCGGATCAATGCATTTATTAAACTATAATTACACGATTAGTGATAATTAAACTTAATTAATGTTAACCAACGTTGCAGAGCTTTTGTCAAGGTGCGATTGTGTATCACTTTGAGAAAATGCCACAATGGAACGAGAAATATGTACGTTAATAAATTGTAAAGTTAACACTTTTAATCACTTTTTGTTAAGTTGAGTTATCACCTGCAACCATAATTGATGACGTGTATATTAAATGGAGTAGAGCATATGGTAATAACATGATTTAACATAAATTTCAAGTCTCGGTTTGACATGAACAACTGATCATTATGTTTTCTCATTGACCACAAAACATATTATTAAATGCAAGTTTTAATATTGCATTTCTAAGCAACCAATAACTATGGAACGATAACTACCAACAGAGGCGGGGATTGTGCTGCGATGTAGCTATCCAACTTGTTTTATCAAGCATCAAATTATCTTCTTTCATCCTACTTGAGTGATTTCTCAACAATTGTTTAAAGAAAATAATATTGTAGCTTTCCGATAAGGTTTTCAATAATAATTGTTGGATGTCTTTGCCATAAATGAATGAGATAATATGTGTAATAACTAAGTGAGAGCATTGAAATGTTAGTGAAGACATGCCACACATAATGTCACTTGGCTGGTAATTTTGTTTTAAATTAATCTTGGATTCTTCCCTTAACCTCCTAATTGAACTTCACGGTATTCAATAATTCTCATAATGGACATATCTACTACGTTATATTCATTTTTTTATAAGTATATATATATATATATAGATATATATATATATATATATAGATATATATATATATATATATATATAGATATATATATATATATATTTGTTGTGGTTCACAGACACTCTGGTCAATGGGTGGTGGCTACGTCCACGGAAAAATCTAAGTTGATCGACCCCGAAGGGAATCTAGCCCCACGGCCCACTAGCTAGGCCTAACCCCAAGGGCTTCGAGCAGAATGGACCCTGTGACCTCCTGATCGACGAGGCACTGATTTTGACCAACTAAGCTAACACTTGGGGCTTTTTATAAGTATATTTCATTATAACCACAAAAAGTTAAATGGTATAAAACTTCTAAATTGTTTAGTTGAGCTATACTAAAATAAAAATCAACATAATGCCACTTGTGAAACAACATTTGCAGCTTAAAACACACCATAAAGAAATAGAAGGGAAAAACCATAATAAAGTAATTTGAAGTAAAACCATGAGAATTTTATAATCTAAATAAGATCATACCCCATTTTAAATTTCACATCCAAAAACCACATGGCAACCTGTTATAGCACCATTTACCACACTTGGTAGATCTGATGCTCTAGTTATGGCCTAGGGCAACCCTTCCTTTCCAGACTTGGTCCAAATTCTAAAACAGTGTTTTATTTCCCATACGTTACGTTTCCCTGTGTTAAAAGCGTGTACACGCAGGTCAATATATACCCAACCCGCGTATATGTGTTAAAACACTAAAAAATAAATAATCGCCTTAAATTCGGGCAGAGTTTACGAGTTTTACCTGTTACTCACCTATTATAGCCCGTGGCCCAATTGTTTCCCAACTGAAAAAACTAATTTGGAGAAGTATAAATAAACCTCCATGGGAAGGCCTAAAGGGAGAAGAGATGAGATATTGATATTATAGATGATTGATCTTTGATCGATTCTGAAGAAATCCCCGTGCCTCGTGCACTCCCCAAGTTATAGGAAACCTTCATTTCCTCTTTTGAGATGTCCTCCATCCGTCTTATGACATCCTTGTGTGTATCGATGGAGGAAGATTGTTGAGGTTAGGATAGGATAGATCCGGAGGACGGTTCCGCTTGGAGCTGGAGGAAGACTCAAGTTGTAGTTTTCCACCTTTCATTTAGCTTACATTAATAAAGAAATGTTGCTGTGTTCCTGGTATTTATCGTGCTTATGCATTGATCCATGTTGTGATTTTCTTATAAATCTTATATTAATGCGTAATTTCTCATTTGCTTATATGATCTAACACATATATCATGAGCATGCTTTCTATTACTGTTGTTGTATATGTTTTGTTGGAATAAGTTATAGGTTTTAAAGGCATCAGAAGAAGCAGAGACCCTGGGGGATCGACATCGAACATAGGACCTTCGAGTGATACCACTGCTTCCCAGTTTAGTGGTTTAAGCATTTAGATTGTTTGTTTGCACATTTCTTGTTGTTGTATGCCCTCCGCTCTGTTGGGGTTTTCAACCCAAGGCCCTAGGGTGTTCCCACCTGCAACACAACCTTTGGCATAGGAAATGTCAAACAATAAGGCTTAATTTTCATATCAATATCATCCACATCATTAACCTAACCAAATTGTTGCCATGTTCATTTCAACTTTCTGCAAAAACGAAGACAAGCACATACTTCATAATAAGAAAGCAATAAGAATCAAGTTTAGATTTTATGTCAAAGTGACACATTGCAACTCTTCTTAGATGAATAAAATCTTCCATATATATTTTCCATCGCTATGCAGTCCATATTTCAATAAATGTACAACAATTTCCTCATGGTTCATAAAATGTTGAAGATGATGTCTTTTAACAATTGATTTCATAACATATTTATTTTCACTTAAAAATGGATCACCTAGCCCAAATTGCTAGTATTACCAAATACAATATTATAACATGGGTTTCCCATCTGGAAACCCACTTTTACATCATTATCCCATGAAAATATCCTAAGGAACCACTTTTCCTAAGCCATTTTTATAATTTTTACCTGTATTTTATGAAAATAACAAAAAAAACATTTTTTCAAGTTATTTCATTAAAATAACTTACAAAAACATTTTTTTCTAAGTATTTTACCATTAATTAAAGTCATATACCAAGAATCCTGATATTTTCCCCATGAAAAAAAACCTTTGCGCGCGCATCCTGACCTAGCCGCCACAGCTGCCTCCTACGGCTCCTCTGCTTGGTAACCACCTGCTGCTAAGCTCTCCCGGGCACTGCCCGACCCCCTCAAGGATCCCCTCTCTTCTGAACCACTCATGTCTGCATGCAGTTACTCCATCACTCTTTGCAGCCTCACGTTGTTCCCTTGGCAGCCTCCTGCTACTGAGTTTTTATCCATTTGATGAGTCCTGTAGCAGAAGAAGATTCATCCTCTCAACAATGGAATGATGAAAATGAAGTAGAATTTGCAACACTTATATCAGAAAACGGAGCTCCAAGAACCAGGCCATCGGTTAGTAAATTTGTCAAGAAACTAGCGGATATTCTAGAGATTTCACTACCACCAACTCTCCCAAGAAGAGCTGCCATCTCCTTAGAAAAACGAGGTCTTGTAGGACAGTTCACAGGGCTCTGGCCCTCTCCAAGGTTTGTTCAAAAATGGGTGGAAATAAATTGGAGCGTAAATACACAAGGCAAGATAGCCATTCAATTCTGTGGAAGGGGATATTACACTTTTCTATTTGAAACTAAGGAAGATAGAGACTTGATATTTAGGAATGGACCCTATTTTATGGACTCAAGAGGACTATACCTGAATAGATGGACGCCAGACTTCAATCCAGAGATGGACATACCAAGCGCAGTCCCGATCTGGGTCAGATTGCCACATCTACCCCTTCACTGTTGGGGTGGTGATTCGATAAGAGCTATTGGGAATGCGGTAGGCAAATACATTGACAGGTGTGAACCCAAAGACAATATGCATGCCTACGCAAGGATCTGTGTGGAAGTAGACCTAGGGAAAGGCCTACCTGAGGCGATAAGGATCAAGGTGGATCAATGGACCCACATTCAGCAACTAGACTACGAGAAAATCCCATTTAAATGCAAGGTATGTCATGAATACGGTCATTTTGCAAATACATGTAGTAAAAAAAAAGAAGCTGAAAGTGTTGAAGGTAACGAAGACACATGGGAACAAGTTAAAAGAAAAAAGCCTCTCAATAAGCAAAATGCAACAAACCCCTCTCAGCCTCAGGAGACCAATGAATCAGCCCCTATTCCACCATTAAATATCGCACCCCCTACTCTTACCTCTACAAATCCTTTTCAACCTTTGGGAGATGACTTGCCCTCTCCAAGGTCCCCTACCCCATCCAATGCTTTAGCTCTTATCACCTCCCCCATTCAGAGCCCACCCCCTCCTCCGCCCACAATAGAACGAATACAAACTAGAAACAAAGAAAAAGAAAACAACCAAGTTTGGGAACAGCCAAAAAAGTGGGAAGGAAATCAAACAAAGAAATAAGGGATGAGGTAGCAGCAAAGGAATGGAAATCGGAACACAACAGCCAATGGATTCTTTCCTTGGTAAGCAGACAGCAAGTGAGGAAAAAAATCAGCACAAAGAAAAGGGAGGGACATACATAAAAACAGTAATTAATGATTACGGTCTCTTGGAACAGCAGGGGTCTTAGAACCGCCTTCAAAATCAACGCAGTCAGGGATATAATAAAGCAGGAGCAGCCAGACATCTTTATGATCCAAGAGACCAAAGTAAGTAAGCAAGAACTCCAAAAAATGCTTCAAAAACAAAAAGACTTTGAAGGAACAACAATAGATTCAAATGGGGCCTCAGGTGGAATATGCACAATGTGGAATAAAAAGAAGTGGGATCTAGTCAACCAAAAAACCAACAATCATTGGGTAAGAACAGATCTAGAAAATAATAAAACAAAGGAGGAGCATAGCATCATAAACATTTACTCCCCCAACCGTTACAGAGACAAAGAACAATGTTGGAATTCAATGAAAGAAGGAGAAGCAGAAAGGCAAAGAGGAAATCTAATACTGGGAGGAGATTTAAATCTGATTAGAAACATTGATGAGAAGCTGGGAGGAAACTACTTCAATCATCCTTCAAGAGCAGCACTGGAAGAAATCATTGAAGAGCATAAATTACTTGACATTCCCCTAAGTAATAGCAAGTATACCTCGAGTAATAAAAGAATTGGAAAACATAACATAAAAGAAAGATTAGATAGAATTCTGATCCATGAAAATATAGCAGTTGCATTCACCACAGTGAGAAGTTAAATTGTTCATGTGTCAGCCTCAGACCCTAAGCCAGTGGTGATGATTTTGGGTAGGATGGAAAACCAAGGCCCGCTCCCGTTCAAGTACAATATAATATGGGACAGCAAAGAGGATTTCGGCCAGCAAATAAGAGAAATTTGGAAAATTAACGTCACAAGCTCTCCTCACTATGTGTGGGAAGCGAAGTTGAAAAATTTAAGACTTTGCCTAAAAACATGGGCAAGAGAAAATGCTCTCAAAGAAAAAAAAATAGATCTTCAAGAAAAATTGGACAGCATGAGTAAAGAAAAAGATAACAAGCAAGAGATTGAACAAGATTATGCACAAGGAAAAGAGATTTTTATGGAATTATACAAGAAAAATCGGCAAAAAGAAGAAGAGAGTAGGCAGAAATCAAGATGCATATGGTTGAAAGCGGGAGACAAGAATACCGCCTTTTCTCATAATATAATGAAAACAAGGAGAGATGGAAATCAAATTGAAAAAATTCATGTAGAGGGGCAAGAAATCAGAGGAGTAGAAGAAATAAAAAAGGTAGCTCACAACCATTATAAAAATCTTCTTTCAGCAAGGGAGCAGCAGGTGGACAATGAAGAATTCTTACAACAAATTAAAAAAAAAATCAACGGGCAGCAAAGCAGAGAATTAGATAAAGAGGTCACTGAGGAGGAAATGAGAGAAGCAGTGTGGAGTCTTCACCCGGAAAAAGCCCAAGGACCGGACGGGTTCACAATTGCATTCTATAGGAACCATTGGGAAACTATTAAGAAAGATTTGTTGAGAATGATTAAGAACGTCTTTAAAAAAAACAAGGTTGGGGAAACACAAAGTCCTCATTCTTGGCTCTCATCCCTAAAGAGACAAACCCAATATCATTTGATAGATACAGGCCTATCTCCTTGTGTAACTCTTCATGCAAAATAATCACAAAAATCCTGGCAAATCGAATAATTTTTTTTTTGCCAAGCATCATCTCAGAAAACCAAGGCAGTTTCGTTCCAAGAAGACAAATTACTGGCAATGTAATAATTGTCCAGGAAGCCATACATAGCAGTACTCAAAGAAAGGAAAAAGTAATGGTCATCAAACTGGATATGGCCAATGCCTTTGACAGAGTGGACCACAAATTTCTTGCCGTTGTCCTCCAAAAGTTCGGCATCTCTGCCAAGTTTATAAACATCATTATGACTTGTATCACTAACACGTGGATAGCTCCTTTGATCAATGGAAGGCCAAGTAATTTTTTCCAAAGCTCTAGATGATTGAGACAAGGTTGTCCTCTCTCTCCCTTCCTTTATATTATTATGGCAGAATCTCTAAGTGTTCAATTAGAACATCAACGGGAAAATAAAAAAATAACGGGCATCTGGATCTCAAGAGGAGTCAAAGAGATTAACCACTCCCTCTTTGCAAATGACACTCTCCTCATTGGAGGAGCTTCTTGTATCATAGCAAACTATTTTAAAAGAGTTTTAGATGACTTTCTTCATGTATCAGGAGGACTCTTAAACAGCAGCAAATGTAGAATTTATAGCTGGAATGTCTCAATAAACATAATGCAAAGAATAGCCCATATAATGGAAATATCGATCCAATTAAAATGGAACCATTTTATATACCTAGGACTACCATTAGCCAAAGAAGTGTTCAAGGCGAAAGTCTAGAATAAGCAAGTGGAAAAAATGAGGGGGAAAATTCAGAGTTGGGGAATGATGTGGCTCAATCTAGCAGGGAGAACAATAATGATCAAAACCCTCCTTTCAGCGCTGTCAATATATCAGTACGCCATTATAATGGCCCCGGCAAGCACTCATAAACAAATGGAACTAATTATCAGAAGTCTTCTTTGGCAAGGAGGAAAGCAAGAAAATAAAAAATTCAGCCTTGTTAAATGGGAACAAGTAACACTCCCATTTGACAAAGGAGGGATCTCTATCTGGATACCAGGATTGATGAATAGAGCTCTCGGGATCAAGTGAGTATGGAGAATGATAAATGGTAAAGAATAGTGCGGGGGGAAGCATTAATAAGAAAATATATAAACCATCAAAGGGAAAAAATGCTAACTGAAATAATCCCTGACCGACGTTGCACCCAGGTTTGGAAATTGATCAAAAAAATAGTGCCACAAATAAGAGACCAAATCTCCAAAAATCCTGGGAATGGGAAAACAATCTCAATTTGGGATGACAGAATAATGGGAGCAAGCCCATTAAGGTAGCAACAAAATCTCAGGGATTTAAAATATTGGATGGAAGAGGCAAGCACAACCACCTTATACTCTATCTCTGAATGGGAACAAAATAGCTGGACAAAGTGGAGAGTGCCAGCACTTCCTTCTAGATTGAACAGGCAATGGGAGGAACTGAAAACCTTCTTAGCTGGAGTAGCGCCAATAAAAAAAGATGGCCAAGATGATTTTATCTGGGATACAATAGGAGGAAACTACACAGTGAAATCAGGCTACAATTACCTTCAAAATTATAACAGTCATGATGATTGGAATTTATGGACAGTAGTTTGGAAAAATGAGTGTATTCCAAAAATTAAATTCTTTACTTGGTTGTTGCTGAAGGGCAAAATCCTCACTGCGGAAAATTTAAAAAAGAAAGGCTTCCAAGGCCCCTCCAAATGTGTCATGTGCCAAGGGGAAGAGGAAAACATACATCACTTATTTATGAAGTGCACTATGGCACGAGAGTGCTGGAAGTAGCTAATCAGCCCTTTAGAGCTAAGTGTAGACATAATAGTCCAACTGTCAATGCATTACAAAAACTGGGGCCAAAGTTACCCATATACTAAGAAAAAAAAAACAGTTCTAATCAGAATCTGGAAATGCCTGCCCTAGATTCTTTGCTGGCAATTATGGCTAGCAAGAAATAAATGTATCTTTAAGGAAGAAAAGCCAAGTATAAGTAGTATTATTTCGAAGACTTGGGGACAAGTCTCGGAAATAATAAGTATAAACGGAGTTACAAAAAT
Source organism: Pinus tabuliformis (assembly GCA_031772625.1). Classification (NCBI taxonomy): domain Eukaryota; kingdom Viridiplantae; phylum Streptophyta; class Pinopsida; order Pinales; family Pinaceae; genus Pinus; species Pinus tabuliformis. Next base: position 956,043,514 of record CM062806.1, on the reverse strand, counting down.
CGATCAGAATAGCTTGCAGCAAGAGGAAAGAGATTGGTTCAACAAAGTTCTAATAGAAGACAACTGTGGAGTTTACAAAAAAATAAACAAAGGTAAGGCAAAAAACAGGGATTGGAAGCTACGGATGAACGACATGGAAATGGCAGAGTGGATAAAAGAGCAGAGAAAATACATATTATTTTTTGATGGAGCATCAAAGAATAATCTAGGTAGAGCAGGGGCTGGTGGACTAATCTTAGATCCTAATGGTAAGAAAATAGTAACATATGAATGGGGGCTGGGAAAGATGACCAATAACAGAGCAGAGGCATATAGTTTGCTGATAGACACCAAGATCTTGCAAAAAAAAGAGATTAAAGACCCAATTTTAATTGGGGACTCTACAATTACTATAGCAACAATGGAAGCAGAGAAAGAATTTAAAAGTGTTGCCTTAAATAAAATAAGGCATAGAATCATATCAAACACTAAAAAGCTGGGGAATACAGCCTATAAGCATGTATTAAGAACACAAAACAAAGACGCAGACTTAATAGCCAACAAGGTTGTAGATAGGCAGGCTGGTACTGTGAAAGAAAATGGAAGCATCTATGAAGAAAACATCCCATAAAGGGTCCTCATGGGAGGCCTGGATCGAAAATCAAGGAAGGAAAAACAACATCAAATCGACAAGAAGAGAAAATGCAGAAAATATAGAGGAGCAGGAGATTCCCTTACAACTGTCAGGGAATACAATCAAGCAATATTCTCCTCGTTTAAAGGAAAAGACTCAAAAAATCTTCAAAAGGACTCAAAGCAATCCGAACCAAGTAAGAAATCATCCTCGTGAGCTGAAGGAGGAAGGCAATGGTCATGTTGGGCATGATCGCATCATAGAAAGCAGAGATAGTTATACGAATTTGGAAACGGACACCTGTGCAAGTATGGGAAAGAAAACAGAGAAAGAAACCCACAGCAACAGGTCAAGGTAGAGTATAAACAGCTATAAATGGAAGGAACAGCACGGGAAAGCACAACAGTTGGGAAAAGAGAAAAGAGAGTAGAAGTAGAGGGCAGCAAGAGTTCAAGCGAAACAGAGGCGTGCGAATTTCCTGTATCGAAGCTTCAAGAGTCGAATGCAAGTCGGGTAAAAGAAATAAGAGAAAGAATCAGTACCAAGGTAACAGAATAGATATAATTCATAGTTGGTATATAGAGCATTTCCTTCCCTCTAATTTTAGAACTGATATAAGTATAAGTGTGGTTCCGTTGCTTGAAAAGCAGCCTCATAGACTTCTTCTAAGTCACATTACGATATTGTATGTTATCTCTCATAGGTATATCATCCTCAGTATTAATCTCCATCTTATAGATACAGAGCGAGAAATCTTCTCCCCTCTAACCTCTCATGATAGCAGCACTGTAATACGTATTGGCCGTTATCCTCAGTGTAATCCACCTTTCAGCTCCAGGACTAATAAGTACATTTGTGTTGCTCCGCTGCCTTATTTCCGGCCTCATAGAAATCAGTCGAGCCTCAATTTGATTACTCTCTATTACATCCAGTCTCGCATCACCTTCAATCTCATCTCCCAGCTATCTGCTTCTGAGTTCATTAGTCTCCCTCTTCAAATCTCTCATAGTCAAGCTATTCCCTATTATAGCAAGTGGAAGCCTCAGCATCAACAGCTTTGCCGGACCAACAAAAAATCCAATCAGACAGCGCAAAGAGGACAGACAGAAGACAAAAGAAACAACAACAAAAAAAGTCATATACCCCCTTCTTTAACTCTTTTCCCTCATATTTAACAAAAGAAAATAATAATAATAATAATATTAATGTTAGTTAGATTTTAATTTGATCAATTAATCATATTTTATTATTATTTTGACTATATGAACTCTAACTACTATTTTGTTATAAATATGAGACGGTTTTTCTCCATTTTTCACCTTTTATCTCACATTTTTATTTTCCTTGTCATTCCACTTGAGAAAAACCAAGTGAATTAGCCACTACAATTTCTTTCAACCGCAAGCAAGTGAGAGGGGTCACCATACATACTCAAAATTCTCAAAGGACCCTCCCATAAAGGAGGTAATGGGGAACCACCTAGTATCAAAATCTTCTCTCAAGTGATATAATAGAAAATCCTATTATTGAGTCATTGGAGTTTATTGTATTAGTATTTGCTATTTTATTTCTATTATTTTTCAACATTTTCCACTTCAATTTTAGGATATAGAAAATGACTTAATATATATAACTCTACAAATTAAGGTTTTTATTATTATCGCACTTTAATTATCTATGCTCTAGATACAATTAATATAGTTGTATTTCTTGCTAACCTTTGTTGCAAGAAACATGTAACAGAATGGCAATTCCACTGGGGATTTGAACCAAATTTTCAGATCCTTAGTCGTGGTTATGTGGGTAACTCTCTATCCCATTATATACTTCTTATTTTATCAAAATTTTGATCTATTTTAGTGCTCTTTACCCTCTATTTTGTGTATGCATGTTACAAGTGATGGAAACCACTCCAAATAGTTCCAAGTTCTAACACACGGATTTATGTTAGAATTTTAGCCCTAGTGTACGTTTCAAGGCCTAAAGTTGCATTGGCTCACCACATATCAAAGGGCAATAATGCATAAACTCAGAGCAAGTTTCAACCAATTTCCTACAGTTCCAACACAAATCTCCACATACTTTTTGCATTAGCTCTATATATATATATATATATATATATATATATATTTGATTTTTTTATAGGTTTTCCAACTTCCACAGGGTTGTTTAGGTCCCATAGGGTACCTTCTAAGTCTCCTTTAGTATGCTTAGCTTTGCTTTTATATAGATCTAGGAAGAGGAAAATGACCCTTAGGGGTTTTGACTACTTTCCATCAAACAATTCTATTTAAGATTGCTTTTTGTATTCTACTATTGTAGCCCATAGGTTAAACGTGTAGGTGTTTGATAAGCCCTAAAACACATTTTACCATCTATATTTTCATTATAGGATTAGGTCCATTAGATATAATAGAAAGTCACTAATTTCATATAATAATAAAAAAAAACTTTAGAAAAAAAAAAAAACCCTCATCTTTCCTAGTATCTTGTTCACCAAAATTAGCTTCATTTTTTAGGTCTTTTTGATTGCTTGAAATTCATAATTAAAGTAAATTTAATTTATGTATATTGAATGATTTTTGTTACTAAGTTCATTTCATCAGTAAAAGCAATTTGATTAAGGAAATAATTTATTAGTTTCAATTAATTTTTCTTTATTGATTACTTGCTAATTTAATCTCATTTCAAGTATTATCTATTTGTAAATTTCTTGAAGTTTTTTACACCACTTATGCACAAAAAGCACACCATAAAACAAAACTCTTGGTTCGCGACCCTAAAGATAACCTTAAAAATAATCTATTAATAACCAACATCTTAACCTTACTTGGACACCAAAAATAATTTGTGAGTTAGGATAGGACACTAGGGATAGGTATGCAAATAATTCCTCTTGGTCACTTTCACATTGAAATATAGAGGTTTTCATTTTAGGGAGCTTAAAATACTTCACCATCCAACGTTCAAAAATCCAGTGGCGATGAAGAAAGCCATGAAGGGGGTAAGGCTTAGTCGTATCATCTGACATATTCCTTGGAGGCTCCTAACCTAGTTTGGGATTTCGGGTCCATGGTTGACATCTAGAAGCTAAATTCTCTTGCTTGCACTAGCCAAAAGTACAATCATAAGGAACGCACCTTATAGATGGTAATCATGGGATAAATTTCACTTGAGACAAATATCTAGCCCATATTAGGCATGATTAGTTTCCTTAGTTATAGCTTCCTATTTCATACCTTCACTTAGCCTTATTGGGCATGATTATTTAGTTCTTGTGTTGTTTGGAAGGATCCTTGAGCCTTATATTAAGAATTGTTTAAGGATTAGTTTCTCTTTTAGAATAGAGTCTTTTATTTTGTTAGGATGAGGTTTGCTTGGTTGAGGTTCATTTTACGTTATTTCACAAAAAACCACTTGTTTCACCACTTTCACATGTAGTTACTAATATGTCAAATATTTGTTTTATTTACTCCCTTACCTCATCACTTTATCCTCCTAGATTAGACTTTACACATTAGTTTGTTATTTTCATCCTATTACCATAACTCCCCCTAGGAGACAATCAAGAAGGTTGAGAGATATCCAACCTCAATTTCTTATTGGACATAACATCACACCTACTCGATAAGTGAGGTTCATTCTCCTTAACCTATATTTGGGTACTAGTCATCCATAGTGTCTCTCCTCCTCACCCTAAAAAGGTACCAATACCTCTAGTTCCTCATCATTTAGCTTAGCCTCACCCCAGCCTCATTTTACCATGGTCTGAGTTAATCCTGGAACCATTGGTAGAACTATTCCAAGATCCAATGATGCACTAAATGTTGGGACTAATGTCACCCAATAATTCCTTTTGCACGGCTAGTTTAAATCTTCCATATTTGAACAAACTTATAAATGATACTCTTCAACATGATCCTACTTGGCCACCTATGCCAACCAAGTTACATTATCACATCCCTAAGTTCAAGAGTAACCCTTGAGAGGGCCCCTCTAACCACATCTCATCTTTCCACCCATGGTTATATTCCAACTCCATTATGGAATTGTTACACTAAAAAATGTCACCATGACTATTTGCAGTTAGTATGGCTCCATCCACTATCATACTATCCTCCTTGGAAAGTCTCATGCCTCTGCTCTTCATGTCAAACTTCAAGAAAGAAGAGAAAAGTCATTTAAAGTCAATTATCTCTGGTACGCAGTTTCTCTTAGCCTTACCTGCACGTACGCAACCCAAGTTCACAATACCTGCGTACTTGTACGCTCTGTATGTAAAGGGGTGGGTGCGTACTCCTGTAAAGGTCAAAAGGCGCAAGTTTCACTCTAAAAAAGTTACTTGTGGTCATTTCTAGAGCATTCTAGAAGCTTGATTGATGTGTATGAAGCGCCTCCAGATGGTTCATGTATCCCTACCAAAGAGGAACTTATCCCATCAAGAGGGGAGCTATCCCATCCAAAGAGGGGATTATCCCATTGATGGTGGACCTGATTAACTTCCTCTTGAGCACTATAAATACAAGCATTGGGCCAGAAGGAGGGGAGGTTGAAAGCTAAACATTTCTAAGGGTAGATGCTGCTGGAATTAGGACTCCCATTTAGAAGCTTGTGAGGAGAGATTGCCATCTTTGCTTGTTCTATTTGGAAGTGGGTGAGCTTTGTCAAAGTAAAGGAGAACTCTTGATGGACCCTGAGAGGGACTTGCACAACACCAAGGCTCAGGTTGTAATTGTTCCTTTTGTTTCCTATTAATGCAAATGAGTCCATTCTTCTCAATAACTTGTTATTTATGAGTTGTTTCATGTACTCCTTGGTCTATGTGTTAAACATGTTTTATTTTATGAGATTATCAAGTGCTATTTAATCGTTTGATTGTTAGTGAATGCAGGTTTCGAAGTGAAGGAGGAGCTCATCCGAATCAGCGAGGCTGGACTGCTACAACAGCGTTGGATTACAGGTAGGATCTAAACACTTGATTTCTTATATAGTAAATGCATGTTTAGAGAAGAATTGCTCTTGTTTGTCTTGTTTGTCACTAGAGAGTCTTAGGCTCCTAGGGAGGTTGGTTGTGTCCGCACTATCGACTCTTTCCGCCTGACAAAATGGCGACTCCACTGGGGAATCCATTGATGTGAAAGTCTTTTCCTTTGTATGCAACTTTGATCTGAGAAAAGTCATTTATTTTCTGGTTTTTGGCGCTGTGACTTTGTATTTGGGTGGGTTAGCTTAGGGTTAGATTGAATTTAGTTTTTCTTGGTTTTTTCAGTAGTACGCACCCTTTGAGTATTGCACAGTGCGTACTTGTACGCACTGTTGCTGTGTGCACAGAGCGGGCCCGCACCTGGCTTAACAGGTTGCCTGCGTACCCTGCTAAAAATTAAGAAATTTCCATTTTTTACATTTTTCCTCTTAGATTTTGCTTTTTCTTAGTTTTTACTGCCCAGATCTATTAGTCTCTTGTCAAAGATCTTCACCTGAACTTGTTTCGATAGCATTGAGTGTTTTAGTGGATTTCATAGAAGTTTAAGCCCTAGGGTTTGATTTTTGAGTAGGTCCTGTAGTGACTTTGGCGGTAGAAGTTGTCAAGCCTTAGATCTCTCTGGTTTTGTCAGCCTTCTTAGGAGTCGGACCTGTCGTAAAGTCTACCTGTGAGAGCAACTTACCTTTGAGTTGTCTCTTTGGCAAATTTCGAAGTGCTTGTTGATTGAGTATTGAATTCCACTTTACAAAAAGAACAAAAAGATTTGAGTTTTGTTTTGACTGGTCTTTTGATTCTGCATTAGCTGGTCCTTGACTTGATTGTGGTCAAGTAAAACAACCTAGAATCATCCTTGTAGGCTTTTGCCTCGTTAGGTTTGCTTAGAGTAAATTTCTTTTTGATTTGCTTGTAAGCCAATTTTTCATAGATTTTATAGCTTTTGAGATTGATTTTCGTTAAAATAGATTTATATGCTTTATTAAATAAGAGAAAATACAAAAACATCTCCTTTGAAAAGTTTTGTTTCAAGTAGCTTTGAGGGATTTTGAAAGAGAAAGAAATTTTCGTGCACGTAAGGAGTGGTCATGTTTGTATGCTTGGAAAGATAAAGAGAATTGTTTCTTTGATTGTCTTTACTAAGAAAGTTGTTTTCTATAAGATTTGCATTTTCCAACTCTCTTAGTTAGGAGTTTCATTGAAAGAGAAAAGTAGCGTAAATCATCTTAGGTGCATCTTTGTAGTGGTTTGAGTCGAGTCTACACACCATTGGTTTCATTTCCGCTACCTTTTGTCTTTAAGAAAAACCATAAAATTAACGCTTAAAGTAAAATCAACTTAGTAACTTTTATTTACTAGGGCTCTGAAACACCAATTTAGATCAGGCTAGTGTCTTGGAGTAGGAGAGTAATTAACTCTCCAAGACAACAAAACCAAACAAGTAGCTTATCTTGTGATAGAATAAATCCAATTGTCTCATTTGTACTCTGGGAAAGCTCCTCTTAAAGGAGAAGCACGAGCTCGTGTCCGAACCAGTGAGGGGATCAATCCTCCCTCATTGGGAACGACGCCAGACACGCACGTATTACAAACGGTAAACCTCGGATTAACCATTGTCGAGGAGCCAGGGGTCACTTGTCGGTAAACCTTGGATTATTGTCAAGGAGCCGGCAAGGGGATTGAGCTTGATACTCTGCCCTTGCGTGCTGTAGGAGTGTAGACTGTTCCCCCAGGTGCATTTGTTGCGGTTGGTAACCTTAGTGACCATTATCTTTAGGATTCTACCGAGGTGACGGTGGAGGGAAGATCCCACTGTACCTGGAGCAGACGTCGGCTAGACTCACTTGGATTTTCCGGGGGGTTCACTTCACTCGAGACGGTTTAAAGTGGAGGAACTTGTGCCGGTCTATTCATTAAGCAGGTTGTCGAGGTAACTGTTCCACCCGCCACTTCTGTACTGACTCCGGCGATGTTGGGTTTCATCTCCAACTAGCGTTTTCGGTCTGGAAGGCTACTGTTTGTGCTTGGTTTGATGCCCTAGATTCTTTAGGCGTGTGATTCAAATTTGTTTGGTTCTTTAGTGACTTTAGGTGGTTTGATTTGAGATTTTACTTTGTTTTCGTGTGTAGTAGTTAAAAGTTTTTAGCTGTGGCGGAATTACCGAGACAGTCCCGTAGACTTCGGGGCCAGTCTCCTGAAGTTGTTTCTGTGGCCGAATTGTTGAGGAGATCCCGTAGACTTCGGGGTGAACCTCCTCGAGACGACCCGAGTAATCTAGAAGGTTTGAAGGTCCTTGTAACTCCTCCTAGTGGCAGTAGAGTAGGTTCACCTAAAGAAGGAGAATCTTCCTTGGTAGTCCATCCAGATTACCAAAGTCTAGAGACAGGTTATAATCCCGAAGCTGTTACAGTTTCTGAGCTTGCTGGTAGTTTTTCGTCTACTAGTGATACAGGCGAAGAACCTGAAATATCTGAACCTGTTACTCCAACTTCTAGTGTTCCAGATTCACCAAGAGTAGAATGAGTTATCACCGAAAATCTTCCTACTGGTCTGATTGCTATTGAAGAACTTGCTCCAGAGGAAGAAATAGGCGGATATAATATCCCTAATGCGAGTCCTATTCCTAGTTATCCTGGATATCCTCCTCCTGAGACTGGTCTTGTGACCAAGAGTTTTAGAGATCCTAACCGGCAATTACTGTTTATCGCAACTTTGGATTTACCAGACTTGATGCGCCTAACGAACGATCCAATTCAATATCTTCCGTTTTGGCCGCCAATGCCAAATAAGTTGCCCAGCGATATACCCAAGTTCGAAGGTAAGTCTGGAGAGGATCCGTCCAATCATGTGATGACTTACCACCTCTGGTGTGCTTCAAATTCTATCTCGGATGATTCGATCCGCTTACGTCTTTTCCAGCGTACACTCATTGGTCTCGCGGCCAAGTGGTACATTGAGTTACCACGGGTCTCTTTTTACAATTTCAGCCAGTTAGCTACCTCGTTCTTAAATCACTTTCAGTTGCCGGTCAGATACGATAACGGCACGGAGTTATTAACTTCACTAAAACAATCGACGTCCACGTATATTTCTGATCACATTCATGAGTGGAGACGTCGAAGAAGGTTAGTGAAAGTTTTTATTCCGGACCAAATCTTAGCTGAATGGTTTGTTAAATCATTATTACCGAAGCTTACTGAAGATGTAGCTAAGGCCGGAGTAGTTACTGAGGAGCAAGTCATTGCTCAGGCGCAGTACCTTGACTTAGTTTATACTCAGTCAGGTACGTTACACGAGAAGATTCCAGATCTTCCAAAATCGAATCAAATCGCTGCTGCTCCTTCGGGATCTCATGCCGCTGATGGTATGATTGGCATCGTGAATACAAAGAGCAAGAAGAAATCTTCCAAGACTTCTACTACTCCTATAATCACTTTGCCTGATTCCCCGACAGGAGAGTCTTCTCCTGAACTTTCCGCCGATATTCACGCTGTAGAGTCATCTACGGCCAAATCAAAAAACGGTGGAAAGAAGAAAGGAAAGAAGAAGGCTAAAGCAGACAAGGCTCCGAAGGAGAAAACGGAAAAGTCGGAAACCAATGACGAAAAGCGCAAACCTCGATATCCTTGTCTTATTTGTGAAGAGGATCATTTTACACGAGATTACCCTCATCGGGCCGAGGTTGTGAAAATAGTCAAAGGTTCTCCCACTCCTGCTGTGTTAAAAGATCTATTTCCAAAGCAGGAGAGTAAGATGATAGGTTCTTCCTCGACTGCCAGTGAAGAACCCATTTTGATGATGTCTCATGTAAGGATTGCGACTCGGTCGCAAGATTATGGTAGTAAGAATCCTGTTGATGGTAAGGAAGCAGAATCTTCTCACTCTAATCCATCAACCTCATCTCCTGGTTCCGATCCACTACAGATCGAAAAACCTAACCCAGACTTAGTAATCAAACCGCCCGCCAAGGGTGTACTTCGAAGGTCTGCTTTCAATCCACATGCGAGAGCGGCCCAGAATTACAACATTGTTGAGGACTTAGCTATTTCACCCTCAGCAATGTCGGCTTTAGAAGTGCTGCAATCATGCCCAGCACAACGAAAATTACTTTTGTCGGCTATCGGAGCTGTTGATGTTCAGGACCCGAATCTGATAATCTTCGACCTAGAAAATAGTACACCGCGTCTACCCCATCAAATGGCTTTCCAAATTCCATTGATAGTAAAAAACAGGCCTATTCATCGGACTGTGATTGATGAGGGAGCTTCTACGTGTATTATGTCGATTCAATGTTGGAGATCGCTTGGTTCTCCTTCGCTGAACCAATCCCCGACCATCCTTAAGGCCTTTGATGGCCGTGGGTTCCGTCCGTTTGGTATTCTACAGGAATTGCCTATAGGGGTAGAAGGTAAAACCGTTAGTCTGGATGTGGAGGTGGTTGATGCCCCTCTAGACTACAACCTTCTTTTGGGTCGAAGTTGGTCATATGCTATGACAGCGGTCGTTTCATCGGTCTTCAGAGTAATAAAATTTCCACATAACAGTAAGATCGTGACAATTGATCAGTTGACATACTTTTCATTCGACCCAGCCTCTTCAGAGAGTATCCAGCATGTCGGTAAGACGACAATCCCTTATAGGGACGTTGGCGTAGGTTTAGTTAAAGATTCCGGTTTACTAGGAACTTTTCCTTTCCCTCCAATCAACGCAGACCCTTCATTTGCATCAATTCATATGATTACATCAGACTCCATTATATACGACGATCCTTGGATTGTCCCATCTGAATCTGAGATAGACTCATTCGGTGATGCTATGCCTTTGAGTCCATATGAAATTGCTTATGAAGCCGTCATGTCTTTTACCGACTCGTGTTCAACCCAAATCGACCAAATGAATGTGGTCAGTGAAGAATCACTTTTCACATCAACCTTAGAACGGATAGCGTTTCCCGAAGTCGTGTCATCTGACGAGCAACTTCGCGAAATCCTAAGTGTAGACGATCTACCATGGGAAGATCTCCATCATAGATCTTCGTTTTTACCTAAGGATGATGCTTTTGAAAATGATTTTTCATATATCTTTACCGCTGAATATGTCAAAGACGCTCAGAATCCAACGAAACATTCTGATTCAGAGCTGAATTTAGGGAATATTTCTCGCACTATTCCCATTGACATTTCAGTGAAGCCCGGAATTGAGGAAAACATTCATATAGGTGCCTCATGTACAGAAGATGAAATTCGAACTTACAAGGCCCTATTCCAAGAATTCCGCGATGTGTTTGCCTGGTCTTACGAGGAAATGCCAGGAATCGACCCTGCCATTGTTGTTCATGAAATAAAGACCTACCCGGACGCTAAACCCGTCCGGCAACGGTTGCGTCAGATTCACCCTCGGAAAGCAGCTGCGATTAAAGCAGAAGTCGAGAAGCTGTTGAAAGCAGGTTTCATTTATCCAATCCCGTTAACGGATTGGGTATCGAATATTGTTCCGGTCAACAAGAAACAAGGAACAATAAGAATCTCTATCGACTATAGGGATATAAATCGAGCTTGTCCAAAAGACAACTATCCAACGCCTTATATCGATCAAATTATTGATGATTGTGCCGGAAGTGAAATGTTTTCCTTCATGGATGGTTTTTCGGGCTATAATCAAATCAATATTCTACCGGCCGATCAACCAAAAACGGCATTCATTTGTCCATGGGGGACATTTGCTTATTGCAAATTACCTTTTGGGCTTAAGAATGCCGGAGCCACTTTTCAACGGGCGATGTCTTACGCATTTCATGACATCAAGCACATTGTGCAACCGTACCTCGATGATTTGCCTGCTCATTCTTTACATCGAGCTGATCACCTTGTCCACTTACGAGCAATCTTTATGAGGTGTCGGCATTATCAAATTCAGTTGAATCCCCACAAGTGTGTGTTCTGTATAGAGACGGGTCGATTGCTGGGATTTGTTGTTTCAAAAGCCAGCATTCGCGTCGATCCCTCGAAGGTCGAAGCTATCATCAAATTTCCTCCTCCTTCGAGTTTGCGCCAACTCCAAAGTTTGCAAGGGAAAGCAAACTTTTTACGCCGTTTCATTCCAAATTACGCCGAGGTCACTAAAGGTTTTACACGGTTGTTGAAACAGAACGCTCAATTCTTTTGGGACGAGATTGCTCAACAATCTTTTGATGCACTTAAGCACGCGTTGACCCATGAACCGTTATTGCATCCTCCCAACTACAACCAGGACTACTTCTTATACCTCGCAGCTTCGCATTCCACCATTGGAATGGTGTTCGTTCAAGAAGATGAATTCGGAGCGGAACATGTGATATATTATCTTAGTAGGACATTAAACCCCACTGAGCTAAAATATTCGCATGTGGAGAAATTGGCCCTGGCAGCCGTTCAAGCTGTCCAGCGTTTTCGTCACTACATTCTTCTCCGTAAAACTACAGTTATTTCGGATTGCAACCCTATGATTTATATTTTTACAAAACAACTGCTAGGGGGCAAGTACTCTAAATGGATCGTTATCCTGCAAGAGTTCGACTTGGAGTTTGAGAAGTCCAAGTCTAAGAAATCCTTAGTTTTGCGGAATTGATGTGTGATTTCCCGCGTGCTGACACAAAAACTGTGGCAGAGGAGTCCATTGCGGACGAATCTTTGTTTCTTATCAGTACTTTAGATCCGTGGTACGGGGATATAATCATCTATCTCCAAACCCAAACCTTTCGGCCTGAAGCTTCAAAGTCGGAACGTCGAAAAATTCGGTTTCAATCCCAGCAATACAAGATTATTGGAGATACACTTTATCGCCGGGGGGCAGACTTAGTTTTTCGACGTTGTTTAACTCACGAAGAGGCTGAAAGGGTTTTGAATGATTGTCACTCTGGAGCATGTGGTGGTCATATGTCTGGGTATGCCACAGCTCAAAAGGTGTTGCGCGTTGGCTATTTCTGGCCGTCCATGTTTAAAGATTGTATCATTGCGGTCCGAAAATGCCACAACTGTCAAGTGTTTGATCGCAAGATGCGCGCACCACCTGCTCCTCTCCACCCTATAATTGCCGTTGGTCCTTTCGCCAAATGGGGTATCGATTTTATTACTTGTAACCCTCACTCGGCCGGGGGGCATGCGTATATCATCCTCGCGGTTGATTATTTTACTAAATGGGCCGAGGCGATGCCTACATTCGACGCAAGCAGCAAAACAGCTGCAGTTTTCGTATTCAATCACATTATAACTAGGTTTGGTGTCCCACAAGCAATCATCACTGACCATGGGAGCCATTTTCGAAACATCATGATGACTGAGCTTACAAGCCAGCTTGGTTTACGCCACGATAGCTCTACTCCTTATTATCCGCAAGCCAACGGTTTGGTTGAGTCTATCAACAAAGTTCTGGTTATCATGATCTGAAGAATCATTGGTATTCATCGGTCAAATTGGCACAACATGTTATTTTCAGCGCTATGGGCATACCGAACTTCAGTGAAAACTTCAACAGGGTTCACTCCTTTCCAGCTAGTTTATGGCTTGGAAGCCGTGTTACCCATTGAATGCGAAATCCCATCACTTCAAATGGCTGTCGAATTACTCCCAGCTACTTCCGAAGAGGAGAAACGTTTATTATACTTAGCTCAGTTAGATGAGACTCGACGTGACGCTGCATTAGCAATCGAGACTCACGCGAAGCGAATGAAAGCTCAGTATGATAGAAATGTAACCCCTCGAAGTTTTTCGGAGGGAGACCTAGTGCTGTTATATGATCAAGCTAACGATAAGCTAGGTGCTGGAAAATTCGTTCCTATGTGGCATGGACCCTATATTGTAAAGCGAAAGCTAGCAAAAGGGGCCTATGAGCTGGTAGATTTTGATGGGGACTCTTTGGGTAAACCCAGAAATGGAATTTACCTAAAGAGGTATTATGCTTAAATGGTGGGTATGGAGATTCTTAGTTAGGTTAGGTTTTCTTTCTAGCTAGTATGTTTGTTAGTTTAGATAGTGTGCTTAGCTTAGAAAGTGTGTTTTTCGTCGTTATTATGGCTTATCTTGGTTTTACTCTTGATATTGCAGATGTCGACGCCTCTCCAAACGTACATTGGATTTGCCGATGGTGCTTGTCGTAGTACACGGAATATCTCTTCCGCAGCTTGGGTTATCTATTCGCCCTCTGACGAGTTAGTTTCTATGCATGGGGTGAGCCTCGGTCAAACGACTAACAACATTGCAGAATACAGTGCAGTGGTTGAATTATTGTCTGAATCTATTTCATTTGGAATTCGACGTTTGATAGTGAGGTTAGATTCTGAACTCGTTGTATTACAGCTTAATAGAGTATATGCCATTAGAAATCCTGTGTTATTAAGGTTGTTTTTGAGAGTGCGTCTCTTGGAACGTGAATTTGATTACATTGAATATCAGCATATTCCAAGGTCTTTAAATACATTAGCAGACGCAATTGCTTCTCGAATGTTGGACAGAAATTTACGATAATCATGCAAGTAAATTTAAAAAAAAAAACATTTCATCACATATGTTAAACAAAATGAGCCGATAATAATGATATATATATATAGATAGGAGTGTGTCAAAAATATACATCGTCTTCGATCATAGGTTGAAAAACACCTTATGATCGGCAAAAATGATAAGTACAAAAGACCAAAAATGTCATATGTGTCTACAAAAGTGACTAGCCAATCATTGGTGGTGCTCTCTATACGAGACCACTGCCCGCACTACCCTACACAAGAACCTCCTAAAAGGTCCTGGGACTGCGACCACATAGCGCTGAAGTTGAATGGGAATGTCATCTATGGTGGTCTCTGGTATATCCGCCGTCAGACGCTCTAGATCCTGTTCCAGCTCGGCTAAGGTCTCTGCAGCCGCATCCTGTGGGGCTGGTGCTGGTACAGCTGGTACTCTCCTCTCAAAAGCCCGGAGGTTGGCCGGACACCGTGGACCTACATCTGCATTTTGAAAATTTGTGCTGTCAGTTTTGAGGCGATATATAAAAAAAAAAACAAAAAAAATACATAATTTGAAAACTCGTGAAAAATGAAATACCTCTGTTGTCCCACTGTTCTCCCTGTGGAAGAACCATGTCCGGATCATTCCGAAAATCCATTCCGGCATAAGGAAAGTCCTGAATAGCAAAGACCTGGCTCTCTAGCTAGTGAAAGTAACCATCAGGAAATCGAACAACTGCTGCGCCCTCATCAGGATGCCGGGCCATTACCGCAACCCATCTCGTCAACTTAGGCTCCCGAGGCGCCCCAACTGGAACTGTAAGATGCTGGGGGACCAGCATTGGAACTCTCTCTAGGGCAAAGCTCACGACTAAAGGCCCATATCCAAAGGTCTTCAGTTGTCCTCTCTTTGCCCTGGTTAGTTGGCCCTTCAAATTAGCCAACACAGCATCACACCAGTTGAAAATGGTGCCGTGGAAGCAGTCTATAGCCATCCGCATTTGGGACCCGGTGGCTTGGTGCAAAGCGGCCGCGCCGCAAAGTCTGGTAACAGTAAAGGCTATCACCATAAGTTCAGGTCGGGATATGTACTTGATTTCTATCCCCTTCTCATGGTTTTGGTTGTTGCACCACTCTAGCCGGAGACTAGCAAGGGATTGGCCACCCGGCCTAGTCCCGAATAGAGAAAGTTGCTCGCCCCTGTTAGGCAAGCCAGTGAGAAAATATATGTCAGAGGGTTCTATCTCGAGCTGGTGCTCTCCGATGTAGAAACATTGCTCCTGAATGTTCCACCTTTCAACCAGCCACTCAAGGAACGGCACTTGGCCCCTCATGCCAGGTATGGCCCAGTATTTGTACAGTCCGCATGCTTTTAATGCATCAATGGAAGGTTGATGATTGATTGCGGCTAAATCAACGTCCTCGTGCTCTCTTTCACGCCAATCAAGCATGGTGTGCTCCCTGCACATCATAAAACATCAGTTAGGATCCATAAAATTTAAAAAATTTGGTCTATTTTGGAGGTATGAGGGTTTCAATTTGTGTTTTGCGGGGTACGCACCCCGGCCTTTAGGGACAGAGCGCCCGGACGCAGCTTCCCTTAAGGCCGGGTGCGTACACCCCGTAATTTTCCCATTGGGAAAATATCGGGGTACGCAGGTCAGCAGTGCATGACCTGCGTACCCCGAAGTGCGCATCTTGAAACCCCAAGACCCCCAAAAAATCAAATAAAAGCTTAAAAATGAATTCTAAACGGATGGAAATTAAGAGAGGGGTGTTGTAGAATACCTGGTGAAACGGCGTTCGATTCTGACGGTCGGATTCTCCGCAACGACCACAGGAAGTTTTCTTGTCAAAAGCCCTTTTCTCAACCTCAACAGTAAAATGGTAAAATGACATGGTAAAAAGTCTTTTTATAGGTTTTTTGGATGAATGAATGCTAAGTTTGTTTATTTTTCACCATGAAAGGACATTTTTCAATGTATTTTTGCCCATCTTAAACAGGTATGAGTAATGTGTTGTTTCTGTGCAGGACAAAGGGACTTTAGGGTAAATTATCATTTTTCACGTCAGAGTCATCTTTTAAGCTCTTTTCTGACTCCTAAAACATGAAAAGATTGCCGAGCGTTTCTTTTACACTCGTTAAAACGGAATTAAAAGACGGTCCCCTTATAGCTCTTTTCTGACCGTAAAATCAGGAAAAGATTGCCGGGTTTTTGTCGTTTCAAACTCGATACAGAAATAAAACGACGTGTCCTTGATCGCTTTTTACTTTTCAGGTCAGAGACACTAATCATGAAAGTACTCCTTGGTCGTAAGATCAAGCGATTCTCCCAAGTATTATTTTATACTTTTTCGGGCTTGGGGGACACAAATTTACGAAAAAGTTCAACCTGGAGTCTTCTTAAGTTTTTCAGACTCTCTAAAATTGAAAAACGCCGAGTTTCTCCTATACTGGGCTCGTTAAAATTTCACAGTAAAGGACCTGTTCAATTACAAAGAGGAACGAACCACTCCTTCCTAGGGTTCGAATCAAAACTAGGTTGGACTCATCCGAAAGGATGAGCTTATAATCAAGCATATGTTATCCTCCTCAAGCTTGTTAAAAATAAAGAGGTACTTGCCAGAAATGGTGGGGGAAAAGAGAGAAGAATGAGCCTATTTGTTATCTTTTGTCTCAGAAGAAACTTTATTACCACTCTTGGACACGACACTTTTCATTCACCTGGGTTGGGAAATCCTTTACCTCACAGTTGATCAAACCACATTGAAAGTCTTCAGCTGGGTTCCGGGGATTAACTTTGAGTCATTCATCACCAAGCCATCTGTCGTGTCGTTATGTGTTCAAGAGGTCTGCAAACAAAACTTTCATCTGCAAAATACTTGTCATCCATTTGACCATCCCTGAGTCAGTCCTTACAACAACATTTCTTCAACTTGAACAATGATTTCGTGTTGTGGGCTTGCCTGCAACGGGTCGCTTTCTATCGACATCAGCACCTTATCTAGAGAGATGACTTAGAAATCGTCAGTACCTTGAAGTCTGCATGCATCAATGGCAGGTTTCTCGCCTTTGACGTCAGTTTACATCATTGACTTTCGATCGAAGGATTCCGTGAAATGTTCGACATCAACTCATTCATTCACATTTCATGGATTGTACTGGGTACTTTGAGAACCATTGACATCACTGGTGGTTTCTCTCACACTTGTTAACGGTTTACATCATTGACCGGTAATCAAGTGGTTTCTACCATGCTCGACATCAACTCATTTATTCGCATGGATAGAATCGTACCAATTCGGGAAGTAGAAATGAAGACCCTGGATCTAGTTTCCACCATCCAGGCTGCGATGAGTTTTGTATTCATTATATAGTAAACTAATCATAAACAGATGGTTGTGTCCATACTGTGTCTACAAAAGTCTATGATTGTGATGTACTGCAAAATCATTCTTGTATCAGAGCAGTAGTTAGATTGTTAGTTAAAGTTTTCAATCTGAGTATGGGAATGCCTACCTCAGCGATGATATCACCTTATATATGTATTTTGTGTTGAATATTTGCAGGTTCTGACCGGGCTCTCCGCAAGATACTCCTTGAAATGATAAAGTACTTCACCCTTCCTAGATCATAAAAAACCCTAATCTACTACAGGCTTCGCACTTTAGGGGGCAATCTGTTACACTAAAAAATGTCACCATGACTATTTGCAGTTAGTATGGCTCCATCCACTGTTATACTATCCTCCTTGGCAAGTCTCATGCCTCTGCTCTTCATGTCAAACTTCAAAAAAGAAGAGAAAAGTCATTTAAAGTCAATTATCTCTGGTACGCAGTTTCTCTTAGCCTTACCTGTGCGTACGCAACCCAAGTTCACAATACCTACGTACTTGTACGCTCTGTATGTAAAGGGGTGGGTGCGTACTCCTGTAAAGGTCAAAAGGCGCAAGTTTCACTCTAAAAAAGTTACTTGTGGTCATTTCTAGAGCATTCTAGAAGCTTGATTGACGTGTATGAAGCGCCTCCAGATGGTTCATGTATCCCTACCAAAGAGGAACTTGTCCCATCAAGAGGGGAGCTATCCCATCCAAAGAGGGGATTATCCCATTGATGGTGGACCTAATTAACTTCCTCTTGAGCACTATAAATACAGGCATTGGGCCAGAAGGAGGGGAGGTTGAAAGCTAAACATTTCTAAGGGTAGATGCTGCTGGAATTAGGACTCCCATTTAGAAGCTTGTGAGGAGAGATTGCCATCTTTGCTTGTTCTATTTGGAAGTGGGTGAGCTTTGTCAAAGTAAAGGAGAACTCTTGATGGACCCTGGGAGGGACTTGCACAACACCAAGGCTCAGGTTGTAATTGTTCCTTTTGTTTCCTATTAATGCAAATGAGTCCATTCTTCTCAATAACTTGTTATTTATGAGTTGTTTCATGTACTCCTTGGTCTATGTGTTAAACATGTTTTATTTTATGAGATTATCAAGTGCTATTTAATCGTTTGATTGTTAGTGAATGCAGGTTTCGAAGTGAAGGAGGTGCTCATCCGGATCAGCGAGGCTGGACTGCTACAACAGCGTTGGATTACAGGTAGGATCTAAACACTTGATTTCTTATATAGTAAATGCATGTTTAGAGAAGGATTGCTCTTGTTTGTCTTGTTTGTCACTAGAGAGTCTTAGGCTCCTAGGGAGGTTGGTTGTGTCCGCACTATCGACTCTTTCCGCCTGACAGGAATACTCAATTAGGTAAGCTTATTTGAATGCACCATCATTGGCATTGCAGTTAGATGGTATCTTAATCGGTCTTGAAGTATGCATCACACATTAGCATCAATTGAAAATGTTTCCTTTCCTACTTGTTATCACTCAGAATTTTCTCAAGGTTAAAGAATGAAATTTCCGAGGTAACCACAAACCAACCTTTTAAGTACAGAATCTAGCCAATTTGTACTCAGAGAGGGCTCTCTCTTTATGATTTAGCTTTGTTTATGGGATATTAGGCTAGTTATGAAAGCTTGGGGGGTTTTGATTTTGTTTGGTGGTGGAATTCAGGAGCAGATGGACAGAACAAGGTATTTCAGGCCATTGGGCTATGGAGTTAACTGAAGATGGCTTAACTGGATCAGGTTGATTCAACAAAGGAGGGTTTCACAAGGCAAGAATCCTTCAACAAAGTTTCAAGATGAGGGAAAGTGGGTGCTCATTAACAAAAAGCAATTAAGAATTTTTTGTCAAATGGTCACGGTGATAAACTAAAAAGCAGGGAGCAATTAAGAATTCCCTGCCAATGATAGCTTAGAAGAAAACATTAAGAATATAAACGATTTTAAAGACAGAATGCAGTAAAGCTATTTCTGAAATATACTTTTTCATTTATCATTCAGATATGAAACACATATGAATATCTAAACCAGAAAACTGTAAAAACATAAGGTATAAAATAATTATTTGTTTCTCGTTTGACACAGGTATCCTGTAAAAGTCCTTTGCTTTATTACTTTGTCCAGCCAACCATACAATAGTTGTTCAACAGCACTTCTATTCCAAAATAAAGTGTCTACAGAAATGTCTAAGAATCCACCCCAAAATACTTCAAATGAAGAAGTATTTATGCTAATTGTAAACTGAAATATCTTGAAAAAATATCAAGATTAGTTTCACAAATATGTCCAGCTGTTTACATTAATAGAACTTAAATAAAGGACATTCAAAACTAATGAATCTATGTGGAACTATTTCTATGGATTTATGGTGACAAAGAAGGGAAAGTCGAATTTGATAGCAGATCTTAGTTGATGATGAGGCATCCTAGTCACTAACTGCATCCTTCCTTTGTGCATTCTGCCCCATAAATTCTTCAAACTTAGGGTCCAATGATACGCTTGTATATCTCAATCCGAGATAGATATGTAAAAATTGAAAGAGGTTATTGTAGATAAGAATGTTTTTGAGTTAAACATCTCTCAGTTTCCAAAAATTCAGCTCTAGCTGTTCAAAATATTCTGTACAAAAAGATGTCAAAAACAGGGCTTTGCACAAACTGAAAAATAAGCTATGAATACATGCACTTATCTCCCTTTTAGTAATATCTGTGTAAAAAGTGAGATAGGTTTTTGTATATTAGACTGTTAGGAACAAAAACCTCCTCCAATTTCTTGAAATACCTCTTGGATTTCCCATAATAGTTTCTGCAAAATTATGACTTAAACAAGAAATTTATGAAGAATGTACCATTTCTACTCTGTTTTTATCTTTTAACCTTAAATTCCTTTCAACTGTTTTTCACTTTTAATTTGGATAAACTTCATTATAGCTGGTGAAATTGTTTTCATCTTTGTTTAACCCTTAATGTCTTCATGTTTACTTTTACTGTTTATTGTTTACTTTTTACTATTACCGCTCTGTTTTTTCATATGTCTTCACTTTGACATGAATTTGTATACTCTGTTTTGTAACTGTCTTCCCTGTTGTTTATCTTCATGCTAGCTGATTTACTTGAATTGGTCTTCAATATGATACTCTTTAATCCTGATACACTTTGACTATTCTTTATTGTGTCCCTTTACCTTCAATGTGTAGTTTAGGTTTTTACTGTGTGTTTCAACAGTGAATCGTTTAATTTCATGTTTCCTTTGCTTGTCTTTTTACTGTATTTTTTATCTTCCATCTTTGTTTGAATAGATTTGATAACAATCTTGGAGTAAATAGGGCATATGACTTGTTTATCCAAGGTTGTTGTCTTCTGATCGCCTGTAAAACAAAACAAATTGTTAAGAAAGCATTGGTTTGCAGGGGAGGTTGAAAAGGTTTCATTTGAACTTGAAAGGTCTATGGAGTGAGTCCAGAATGCTTTTCGGGAGGTAAACCATGCTCGAATCGGTTAACAAAGGCTTCAGGCGGCACAGATGGGTTACATATGGTTTTACTGCACAATCACGTGAAAACGAGCAAAACTGGGGTTTTCGTGTTTAAACGGGTAAATGGTTGATATTGGCGAGTTAACGACAGTGACAGTTGGTATCAATTGAATGGCGAGACATTTTGTCGTTTATGGGAGGTGGTAAGTGGGTTTCATCACATCACTTCTGGGAGGGAAGTGGTTTTTGGGGGGTGTTGCGCGATTCCATACATTTCTCGACATGTAGCATTGGCATTGTTCACAAAACCGCTCACATCGCGCGCTAAAGGTCGACCAAAAGGCCCGCGCGATATGAGCGAAGGCCATCAGATGTAAAGGGTATGATCGGATGGTAGTCGGGGCAATGACATGACTGATGTATAGCAGGGGGCGGGCCCGATATTAATTAAAAGACTTAATCATATCAGGGGCGATTTGATTGGTCGTTGAGTTATTAATTAGTCCTGATGATTAAATTAATCCTCATTAAATGGTGGCGGGGTTGGGTTCTTAACCAACTACAGATTAGTTATTTAATCCCATATATTATTTGTTTTATGGTTATATTTAACCATCGGGGTGGGATATATAATGATTTGGGGTTTTTGTATAATAATATAATATGGGCGCGGGTGTTTTGTTTTAGGGGAGTTAAATAATAATACAAGTTAAAAGTTAATATGACTTTGTGGAAATTTAACATGTGCTAAGATAAAACATTTCTGAAAGTGTATTTCATCATACAACATTTATAACTTAGGCTAATTGAATATGAGGGTTTTTGTATATAGAATGTTTTAATTTCCCTAAGTAAAATGGGGATTTTACTTAGGAAAACCTTTTAAAGGGGATGAATGAATTTATGAAGGGGTAAATATTGATGAAAGGGACTTAAGTACTTGAGGCATTAAAAATTGTTGGGCCGAGGGTCCGGTCCCTCCAAAGTCAGAGAAATGCTCTAAGCCCCTCTAACTTTGGTAATTACCTTTAGTATTTAGGGAATTAGTGAATATTTTTAGGGGAATGAGTAGGGAAGTTAATTATTTTTTACTTTGCTTGCTTGATGTGCCTTTCCATGTGATACATGCCTTTGCTTAGTGATGAAAGTAAAAGATTTAAACATTTAAACTTATCATTCACCACACATTTATTCTGCAACCATCATCTACTTACCCTACCTACTTTACCCTAGCATTTTCACTTCTTTATTAGGGTGCACTTAGACTGGCAAACCCTTATCAAACTTTCTTTTCTTTTACATAGTGATATCTATCTAAATCTACACTTATTACATCCAAGGGCTCAAATTAAACTGTTGAGCTCCTTTTACTCACTCTACCTATCTACTTATCTTCCAAGATTAAACTGTTTGGTCAGATCTTTATTCTCTATTTCTACAACATGAAATTGAAAATATGAACTAGTCAAGCTTAAACTATTTGACTATTCATGAATTGTGGCATAGGTGACAAGCTGCACACAATTTTTTATTATACAAAAGTAAAAAAGTAGTGGCATTTAGAATTGCACACTTTCTTCGTCTTTTCTGTTTGTTGGGGTTCATTTTCTTTCATTTTTCCTAGCCTTTTCTTTATTCTTTTTATCCTTTTATTCTTTTTCTAGGACATACCCTCTTTACAATTTTTAATTTTTTGATTTTTTACAAATATGGAAAATATTTGCAGAAGCAAAGGTATGTACATATTTCAGAGCTAAACTCAGCCAATCATAAATTATGACACCTATTGGTATAGGAACCTAACACTACTTATATGTACCAGTATGCTATGACTTTGGCATTGAAATCTTGACTAATTTTCACCAAACCACTTACACCTACATCACAGATAACATCCAGTGGTGGAGGAGGTGTAGCCCCTGTAAGGCTCCAAAAATTAATGATTGCTTTTTCTTAGACTGGTTTCATAAGTCCTTTCTTTCTCCCATCACCAAGCATGTAGCCATGACTTTCCCTCAAACTATGGAAGAAACCATCCAGGAGGATTAGTAATATAACTTGGTTTATGCCCATTTTAGGTAATTGTACATTATCTTCCTGGGTGTCCTTCACTCTCTCTCAAGTGACTTGTCGACATCAAGAGCATCCCACCTTATAGATTGGGTCAATGGATCTACCTCACATCATCAACCACATCCCTATCTCTTAGTACCTAGCAAATACGCCCAACCCTATGGTGGCATGAGTACCTCATATTCTTACCCACCTTCAAATCCATCTCACATCTCTTCTCAAATAGGCACTAGCATCTCTTATCCTTCAACCCATACACATCAACATGTGCATGGGCATACCTCTTCTAGTTCCTCTTGTATTGG
Organism: Pinus tabuliformis; assembly: GCA_031772625.1. NCBI lineage: Eukaryota > Viridiplantae > Streptophyta > Pinopsida > Pinales > Pinaceae > Pinus > Pinus tabuliformis. Next base: position 956,020,209 of record CM062806.1, on the reverse strand, counting down.
TGCCATGTTGAAACCTTATTATCCCTTTCATCATCCATATTTAGGTATAACAAACCCTCTAGTAGTGGCACCACATGCTCTCATTGCCTATACCTCCCCCATAAGGCCAAGTGTATGCTCATCAAAACTAGGAAAAATTTTAAGGATGGAAATCTATCTTAAAGTTTAGAAACCTTGGTGAATATTACGAGTCCCTAATATGCAAATTATAAAAATTTTGGTGATATTTTTTGTAAAAATATTCAAATTTCTAATGGTTTTATATAGTCCCAATAAATTTTTTGAAATTTTAAAGTACAATAATTTTATCCTATAAAATTTGGGAGATCAATTTTAGAAAAAATGGAAATTTATTAATCTTTTTCCTTTTGAAAAAGCATGGAAAATTAAACCATCTACAAACTTTAACCTCTAATTTTTTCCCTAATCAAAACATCATCAATCCCCCTAATATGAATCCTAAGAAGTAGAATAAGGGGAAGGGGAAACCAAACACACATAACTAAGGGAGATTCAAAAACTAACACTAATACTAGGGGCACCCAAAACACTAACAAACAAGCCCAAGGTAATAATCCCCAACCAAAGGAGGGGAAGAACCTCTTCACAAATAAACCTTGTGCTATTTTTGGTGCTTATGGACATTACACTCGCGAATGTTCTCTCTTACCTAAAATATATCGTGTATGGAAAGAAGTGGAGGGTGTTAAGTGTAATAATCAAACCCTTCCCTTTGCCTCTCAACCCTCACCTTCACAGCTAAATTTATTAAGGAACTAGTTCCCCACATGGGGTTACATGGCTATGTTAGAAGATAACCCTTATGCACCTCCTACCGTTCTCAACCAACCTGGTAATGGGACTTACCAAAATGTATACAGGGTTACTAGCATTGTTAACTTAGCAACTTGATCTCACTAATACCATTCTTAGACTAAGACCTAACTAATAAAGTCTCTTAAGCCTTTTCTCTCCTATAGATCTTTGCATGTCCCTCAACCTAGTGTCAATATGTAACCCACAATACTAAATATCCCATAGAGAATAAATGCACCTAACACCCATGTGCAGGCCACCCATACTTATAGAAAAATTGACAAATTAGCTCAGTTCCTTATCGCTATGTTAACTTTAGAAGTCCTTCGAATATGTTTTATGCAATGAAATAATTTACTTTCTACTTTGGGAATGGTTTACCCTTAAGATGATTGGATGATTGTCTTTAACGTCAATAAAACCAACCACCCTCACTTACTCCCTTCTACCACCTTTCAAATTCTAGTGCCAATCAAGAATGCCATCATTCAATCATGTATTATTGACGAAGGTGCATCCACCTGCATGATGTCTACCTAAGTCTAAAATAAGTTAGGATTCCTTGAGCACATACCATATACAACCGCACTTCATGCATATGATGGTAGGTCATCTCAACCTAAAGCTTTGTAGGCAACCAAGTCCTTCTTAATGTTGAGGTCATTTATGCTCCTCTAGACTATAACCTTCTCTTGAGCCATAGCTTCATGTATGCCATGAAGGTGATTTTCTCCTCAATTTACCATACCATGAGCTTCCCTCACAATGAGAAGATTTTCATCATTGACCAACTTACATACTATAATCACAAGATTGAAGTCACTCTTGATAATTTCATCTATGGTTGGGAATCAATTCATACCCTTTTTTAAGACTTAGGGGTCTATAAAGATTCTACCTTGCTTGGAGCATATCATGGTCCTTCGCCTATCAATGATCCCCCAAGCTCATTTCAAGTCTGCATTATGTCCTCCTCCCAATCTTCTTAGAGACCTAGGAAATCCTACTCATGGTCGGCTACTTAGCATCTAACTTCTGCATCTCTAACACCTTTTCCTAGGAGCATTCCCCTTGGACATTATCAATTTGGGAAAATATTGTTTCTATTTCCACCTCCCAAAATACTGAGTACTCCAATCATTGTCATGTTGAGTTTACCCAACCTTATCTTGTGGATCCCAATTTGGTTTTTGCATCCTCCCACCCCCACCCCACTCTCTATACCAACTAATTATTTAGATTTACCATTTTTCAATCCCATCACCACCGACCTTGCAATTTCAACAACATCTATGCAACCCTTGACTGATTCTACTCAAGTCGGTAAAGTGTAACAACCCCAAGTTAAAAATCCATGTAATAAATTTAATAAAGGAAAAATAAGATGAAGGTCATGGGAGACGTGTTCCAAGCTGAATGTTGGGAAAGAAATCCTAGTGGGTGTTCATTTGGTTATTATCGCTAAGGGAAAATTGGCAAAGGCTTTGGAAAGGAAAGAGGAATTAATTGGCATTTTATTTAAGAAAATAAAGGAAAGTAGGAGAAAAGGAAGGTGAAAGGTCACAGGCTACATGTAAGGAGGAAAATGAAAGAAAATAATGGAAATTGAAGAAAATATAGGCCTAATTGATAAAAAGGCTTCTAAGGATCAGTTCACAACCTTATGTCAGTTTTAGTTTTGGAGTTCTCTCTCTCTATTCTCTCTACTATCTCATACTCTTGCACACTTAGAGCATTCTTGGAGCACACTAGCATTGGAGGAAGGAAGGCAAAGGAAGGATATGAAAGCAAAGGGAAGCAAATATCAAGCAAAGAGGAGTTGGATCAAGCGGCTATAGTGGGATTACTTGCAGGTATCGAGTTGCATGTATGATTTACTTGCTAGTTTTGGCATGCATGGTACAAGCATGTGTGCATTTGGTTCTCTTGTTGTCATTGGCATGGGATTTTCAAGGTGTGACAATGGTTTCAGTGTTGCCTTGCCATTTTCGAATAGCCATGGTGTGATGGGGTTTCTCTTACTTGGTTGAGTTGGATTTCCAGATGATTTCTAAACTAAATGAGGTGATCTTAGGAAAATTCTCAAAGGCCTAGAAATCCTTGGATCAATAAAGGTGGGATATGGGGTAAATCCTGAGGGAGGAGACAAGAAAATTCCTCATAGTTTAGGTGGAGATTTCAAAGGCATCCATGCTTGTATATGCTTAGTGGTCCCTAGACCAGTATATGGTGGGATTGCGGTAAATCCTAGTAGTGTATGTTTCTTGTTTGGGCCTAGGAATCCCTTGGCGGGATATATAGTAAAGCCTAGTTGTATAGGTGCTTTCTTCGGGCCTAGAAATCCTTGACCAATTTTGGAGGGATATGTGGTAAACCCTAAGAAGCATGGTCAGTTTTATTGTGAGTCCTACATTCATGATTAGAATAGGGCACAGGGCTGATTCGCTAAAAGAAAGATTTGGTTCAGCCCAATCTATGGTCGGGTGGTACGTGGAAGTCCTTGACTTGGTTAGATTTTTCATATGTTAATAAGAGCTCATTTCCTCTTGTATTTCATGAGTATTTATACTTGTTATTATGTGTCTTTAATGGTTGTTATATCATTGATATTTCTCTTGTTAAATGTTGGTTATAAGCATGGTTTTATGACAGATTTTGCTTATGGCTCTCATCATGTTTTGATTAGTAAATGAAATGTTAATGAATTTATGACCTAATATATGATAATGCATCTATTGTGATAGGGCATCAGACCTTCTTTATGAATCTGAGATAAGTATAAGGTCCCAATGTTCAAATGTGTTTTTATGACCTATAGATTACATGTTCATGATGTGTTTGACGAAATGTATATCATAGTTATGATTATTAAGGCTAGGTCATTGTTCAAGTTTTGCATTAGAGGCCTTGCCTTCTTGTTATTTATCATCTCCAAGTGCTTCATTAAGTTCTGGGAAGAGGCATGGATCCTAGCCCTAAAAAGTGGCTTAAATTCCACGGCCACTAACGCAAAATTGGCTGAAAAACATTGCATTCATTAGGAAGCAGGCCTATGGGAGCGAATGGAGGGTTTCAATTGCATGGAGGCCTTTTCATGGGAGTGACTGGGAGTTTAGTTCATTGAAAGGCTAAGTTAACTCAGGGTTTGGACACCTGGAGTGGTTGGTTAGCTCTTAAGGGTCTTGTAGCACCTGAGAGAGGTATGTAAAGTGTTGGTTCATCGATTCCACTTCCTTAAGGTGATATAGAAGGTCGAATCATATCATAGTAACTCTTCATCACACATTTACCCCAATGGACTAGTAAGCTTTGGTAAGTGTGAGAGGAGGGCGTTAGAGAGTGGTATCAGAGCATGGTTCACCCCTTGGATTAGATGGGCCAAATGCATTCTCATGCATGCATATAGGTTTTATATATGCTTGATGTGTATGCATGGTGATGGTCATTGTTGCAATTATGTTTTCATGTAAAATATAATGATGTTGTTGTTGGGATGTGTTTGTCATGAATTCATGTGAGTTATATATGCATTTGTTATGCATGTTGGTGCTTACATGTTGTTATGCATGCATTGTGTCTAGTTGGTGTTATAATTTGTGGTATCGTGCATTATAACTGGATGATGATTGCGATGATGTTGATATATTGTTATGGTTATGATTATATATGTATCATGCTAATCTGGTTAATCTTGCAGACGAGATATCCTCCCCTGAATTATATTGAGGTATGTTGATTATGTTTATATTTTGGTTTAGCTGACGTGGTATACTAATAGGAATAAGAAGAGCAAAGATGACTAGCAAGATGGTAGACTACAGTTCACGAGATTCTCCCTATAGATTAGATGAGCAACATGGTGATGGGTACTCTCCTAGCATCGCAGACACAATGAGAAGTTTGAAGGCAAAAATAAGAAGTTGAAAAGTAGATAATGATATAATCATTCAGGAACATGAGAAACAAGAAGAGGTTAATGCAGTCATCCTTCAGAGCTTGTCATACTTGCAGAGACAAGGACCACTTAGGATCAGTCATGGACAGGAGGACAAGACTAATGGGGCATATGGAAGCAGGTCTCATGGTGGGCACAGGTTGGATAGGGATGACACGATCAGAGATGGTAAATTCTTAGATATGTTGGATAGGAGAGGCGATGGACATAGGTTTTATTCTAGCTCTAGTTCCGACAAGTACCATGGTCATCATCATTATCATCCTTACAGGAGGAGTGACAAGGGATATTTGTCAGATGAGTTCAAGAAAGACAAGCCACCTACCTTTGATGGATATTTGAAGAAGCTAGAATATGCAGAGGCATGGTTACTCGGGATGAAGAATTTCTTTAAGTTGCATGATTACACAAAGAATATGAAGGCCATAATAGCTATCTTCAACCTTAAAGGGAAAGTAGACATCTGGTGGGAAGATGTGAAGCGGGTTAGAGACATCAGGACAGAGGAGTTGAGTTGGAATGAATTCAAGAGACTTTTTAGGAAGAAATATTTGTCAGAGAGGTACTATGACAGTAAAGCCAAGGAATTCTATGAGCTAAATATGGGATTGATGATAGATGAGGAGTATATGACCAAGTTCCTGGAGTTGTTGAGGTATGTACTGTATCTTAAGGATGAGAAAGCCAAAGTTTAGAGATTTTTCAGTGGATTACCATTAGCATTTAAAGATCAGATTGAGTATGATGAGCCTTGGTCACTTGAAGAAGTCATTGATAAGTTGAAGCATTGTTATGAGAAATCAAAGCGTAAGATAGAATCTCAACAAGGTTAGAAAGGGAAAGACAAAGCTAAGGGAAAGTGGCCACCGAAAATAACAAGACCCCAAGATGCAGGTGAGAAAGAGAATGTTGCACCTTACAATACATTTAATGAACCTCAGCCTGGAGAACAACAGAACAAAGGTGATGGTAGGAGATAGTTGTAGTGTTGGACATGTGGTAAGGAGCATATTAAGAAATATTGTCTGCAAAATCAGGGTGGTAGAACTCATATTTACAATGCATAGGAAGCGCAGACAGTTGAGGATGTTGGACAGAGTATTCCATGGATATATGCAGCATTGGATAATAGGCAAGTGGATCACTAGGAGTCTATTATCAAGATTTACGGTAAGCTTTGTTATCAATTTATTTCTATTTTGATTGACCCTGGATATAATTATAGTTATGTTAATCCTAACTTGGTGGATAAGTGTGGTTTGAATAAAGAAGTACATGCAAAATCTTGGTTAGTTGGTTATAGGTATTAAGAAGAGAGTTCATCATTGGGTAAGATCTTGTGAATTTTAGTTGAATGGTATGCCTACATCAACGCATATGAATGAACTTCAATTGGGTTCATACAATATGCTTTTGGGTATGGATTGGTTGTACCTTCACAAGACCAAAGTAGATTGTTATGGAAAGGCTATAAGTGCTTGGATGACAATGAAGAACAAAGGATCTTGCAGGGTAAGAAGAAGGCTACATCAGTTAGAATGGTTACAACTATGCAAGCAAAGCGCAATCGTAGAAAAGGGTGTGTGCTATTTGTAGTACATATTTCCAGTGATAAAGGTAAGGATGTTGATGATGCGAAGGTATTGAGCAGGTACATGGTTTAATAGCAGTTTCAGGATGTATTTCCTGAAGATATTTCAAATTTGTTTCCTCATAGAGAAGTGGACTTTTCTATTAAGTTGGAACCACGGTCCGCACCGGCGTCAAAGGAACCATATAGGATGAGCACTCTAGAGTTAATGGAATTGAAGTTGCAGTTGAAGGAAATGTTTGACAAAGGATACATTAGGCCAAGGGTGTCAACGTGGGGTGCACCAATAATGTTTGTGAAGAATAAGGATGATACTCTTAGACTGTGTATTGATTATAGGCAGTTGAACAACGTAACTATCAAGAATAGGTATTCGTTACCGAGGATTGATGATTTGTTTGACCAGTTGAAGGGAGCAACGATGTTCTTGAAGATTGATTTTAGATCAAGATACCATCAGGTACACATTAAATAAGAGGACATATACAAGACTACATTTCAGACCAGGTATGAGCATTGTGAGTTTGTTGTAGTTCCATTTGGTTTAACTAATGCTCCATCTACTTTTATGTGCTTGATGAATAGTGTGTTGTGTCCTTATCTGGACAAGTTTGTTATTGTATTCATTGATGATATATTGATATATTATAAAAATGAGGAAGAGAATGTAAAACACTTAGCAACAATATTGAGATTGCTAAGAGAGAATCAATTGTATGCCAAGCTTAGCAAATGAAGTTTCTTTTAAACAAGGGTACATTACTTGGGACGTGTTGTTTCCAAGGAAGGCATAGCAGTGGATCCAGAAAAGATAAAGGCTATCTGGAATGGGCAGCTCCTAAGAATGTGGATGAGGTAAGGTCATTTATGGGGTTAGCAGGTTACCATTGGAGGTTCATTAGGAACTTCTTTGATTGCATATCCTATCACATCCTTGTAGCAAAAGGGGAATAAACTTGTATGGATGGAGGAATGTGCAAAAAGTTTCGAGCAATTGAAAAAGTTGTTGATAAATGGTCCAGTTATAAAGATTATGGATCCAGATAAAGAGTTTATGGTGTGTACAGATGCTTGTAAAAGAGGACTTGGTAGTGTCTTGATGCGGGAGGGACAGGTGGTATATTATGAATCAAGGAAACTGAATGAGCATGAGTAGAATTATGTGACACATGATATTGAGTTGGCAACGATCACCCATGATTTGAAGATGTGGAGACATTATCTTCTTGGCAGTCAGTTCATCTTGATGAGTGATCACAGTGGATTGAGATAGCAATTTGACCAACTAAATCTGAATGCCAGGAAACCTAGATGGTTGGAAACGATCAGTGAGTATCAGGTACATTAAGGGAAAGGAAAACAAGGTTGCAGATGCTCTTAGTAGAAGAGTGCAGGTAAATCATATAACAGATATGAGTTCATATGGGATGGATTTAAAGGATCGGATCTTGCAGGCATGACAACGGGATGACAGGTATCGGGAGCTTAGGCACAAGTTACAACATGATCCAGGTGATTAAGATGTGGATTATCGTCTCACAGTCGATGGTTTGGTCAGATTTTGGGACAGGATCTATGTGTCAGACAATAGTGAGCTTAAGAAGCTTATCTTGAGGGAATTTCATGTTAAGCCATATTCAGGTCATCCAAGATATCATAAGATATTGACAATGGCGAAGAAGTTCTAATATTGGTCGAATCTGAAGAAGGAAGTGTCAGAGTTTGTGGCTAGATGTTTGGATTGTCAACAGGTAAAGGTAGAGTGTAAGCATCCAGGTGGTTTACTACAATTGATTCTAATTCCAAAGTGGAAATGGGAGGTAATTTCTATAGATTTCATTACATGTTTTTCGAGGACATTTAGACAACATGATTCCATCATGGATGTGGTGGACAGGTTGACAAAGGTAGCACACTTCATCCTGGTGAAGTCTACGTATTCAACTAGTGATGCATCATAGGTCTTCATTAGAGATATAGTGAAATTTCATGGTGTTCCAAAGAAGATTGTATCATACAGAGATGCCAAGTTCACTTCCAGGCTTTCGAAGGAGTTATTTGCAGGATTGGGTATAGAGTTGGCCTTTAGTACAACTTATCATCCACAGACAGATGGACAGATAGAGAGGGTCAACAAGATACTGGAGGATATGTTAAGGATGTATGTGATGCATCAGCGTTAGAAGTGGGAAGAGTACCTTCCACTGGTTGAGTTTGCTTACAAAAATGGTTATCAGGACTCACTAAGGATGAGTCTGTTTGAGGCACTCTATGGGTGGAGTTGTAATACTCCCATCAGTTGGAGTGATCTAGTGAATAGGGTCTTGATTGGACCAGACATGTTGGCAGACATGGAATAGGGAATGCAGGTTATCAACAGGAATCTAAAGGTAGCACAAGACATACAGAAAAGCTATGAAGATCAGCAGAGGACATTTAAGGAGTTTCAAGATGGGAACATGTGTACTTGCGCATCAAGCCCAAGAGAATATCCTTGAGGATTGTGTCATGTGTGAAGATAGAACCTCGATATTGTGGGCCTTTCAAGATCCTTAAAAGGATTGGACCAATGACCTACATACTTGCACTGCCTCCAACAATGAAAGTCCATAATGTTTTCCATGTTTTATTGCTTAAAAGATATGTAAAGGATGTTGATCATGTTATTGATTGGTTTGTACTAAAGGTGGATCCAGAAGGAAAATTCTAGCTGGAACCTAAATGCATTTTGTAGAGAAAGATGTTCATGCTCTAGAACCAAGCAATCAGCAAGTTAAAGTGCAGTGGAAGCACTTTGGGATTGATGAAGCTACATGGGAGATGGCTAATCAGATGCGGGCTATGTATCCTTCATTGTTTTTTGGTTGAGGCAAAACAATTTTGGTATATGTCTATATGTATATGGATGTACATACCACAATGAGTTGTGTTATAAAGCTCCAATAAGCAGTATGGGTGTCATATTATTATGTTGCCATATTGGTGTTTCTTTTCAGCAAGTTGTTCATTATAAATACTACAATGAGCTAAGTTATAAAGATCCATTGGAAGTATGTTTTGCTTTTCAGTGGTCTTGTTGGTTGTAGGTGTCATAGAACACCGATGATGGTGTTCCCCTAAGGGGGAGGGGTTTGTAACAACCCTAGGTTAAAAATCCATGTAATAAAGTTAATAAAGGCAAAATAAGACCAAGGTCATGGGACACGTATTCCAAGTTGAATGTTGGGAAAAACATCCTAGTGGGTGTTCATTTGGTTATTATGGCTAAGGGGCAGTTGGAAAAGGCAATGGAAAAGGCTTTAGAAAAGCAAGAGGTATTAATTGGAATTTTATTTATGAAAATAAAGGAAATTAGGAGAAAACCAAGGTGAAAGGTCACAAGTTGCATGTGAGGAGGAAAATGAAGGAAAATAATGGAAATCGAAGAAAATAGAGGCCTGATTGATAAAGAGGATTTTATATTATATTAAATTTTTAAGAAATATAAACTTGTTTTTTATTAAGTTAAAATGAAAATATATATATATATATATAGATTACAATAAGGATTTTCAGAAGATTCAATTTCAACTCCAAAAGTAGAATGGATGCCTCAATCGCATCAAGCAGCATATTCCGTGCATCCCTCAAACTGAGCTTCCAGGCTCAAGTGCGAAGGATCCTGCTCCAGTTGATTCAGCTGATGATGAGTAGTTTGATGTTGCACCCCTTGTTTTGACTTTTATTGCATGCAACAGTTTCACACTTTTCAGTATGTTTATAGTTATCTAGATTCTAGGAAGTATAAGGACACTCAAACTTATTTAGCATGGCTTGCTAGACTTATAATATTTTTCTTTTGGATGGCTTATCATGCCATTAGGTGGTCAACAAACCTGGTTTCCCTCTGGGCAGGTTGAGGCCACCTAACCATTTGGAATTTGGATGTAACTTGCCCTTTTTGACAAATAATGAATAGAAAGGTCCTACCAAGCTTACAAAAAAATATATTATATTAATATTAATAATAAGAAAGATTTACATTTTATTATGAATTCTTGTTGGAAATTTAGAAAAAATGTGTACATAAATAGTTTGTAATAAAAAAATGAATATTTAGTTATGTTCATGAGTTATTAATAATATATTTTTAATTTTATTTCTTTTTGTTAAGGGAAATTTGAACTTTGAATCTCATGGTTTACATAAAACATCATAACATGGTGATCGCTAATTGAGCTACCTCCAATGGGCTCATGAGTTATTGATAAAGTTAGAAGAATGATTGGTTTTTTATTATTTAACAAATGAACAAAAAAAGGGACTCTATTCATAATTGATTATACAATGAGGTGCTTTACAACTCAATATGGAGGAGATGTAGTCACCTAACATTAATCTATAACAAAAAATAATAATGACATATCTACATTTCTTTTTTTTTTGAAGCAAGAGTCGTACCTTCTATTTCATTAAATCAGAAAATAAATTACATAAAATACAACAGTCCACGAGGAACTGTGGACCAAGGAAAAACTATTCTCTAACTGCCAAGGGCAACGAGCTAAAGGCAAAAACCCTGAACCCTACCAACAAAACCTCAAAACCCTCAAAAGACAGACAATGCTGAGACCATATGATCTTCCCACAGAAATCCGATGGACGAGATTCAATTCGGGCCGGCAACAAGCACACACTTTAAATTTAAAATTGGACCCGAAGAGGAAAAAAGGTACCAATCTAAAAGGATTTCGGGTCCACATGGGGGAATAACCCACGAACCTGTAGAACGTGCGAAAATCATCGATTCCCGCCATGAAACAAAACAAGTATGGAATATATTCCTCATCCAGACTTGCATCCTTAATCTCAACCGTCAAATCTCCTCGCCCGATCCAACGACAGTGGAAGATTTCGCAGTACTTAGAAGCACGACGCTTAACCACCTAGACCCACCAACATGCTCGTTCGTTCCTGACCGTAGATCCGCCTTGCTTAATCCGATGACAGAGGATCATATCGCATGGGTCTAAAGCACCGAACATTAGCACGCAATGAGGGCAGTAATCAGTCCCGCCCCTTGGCCACATGTAGCTTGGTGAGTGGAATCGCTCCCATTTCGGAAAAACCGCTTCCCGCTTGAAAGGCCTGCGATAAACCATATACCACCCTAAGAGTGGTATTGCGTCCATAGAAAGAGAACCGGGGGTATTAAGGCCGCCGAGAAAGCCCGGATTCTGGCCCCTCGCACCATCCCCTCTACGCCTGTACATAAACCAATGTAAGATGATGCTCCAACCATCCGGCCAACCATCCGATAAACAGAGTCTTCCGAGCAGCTTCCACCTGGAGCATCTATGTTTGTATTTACCAGGGATGCGGAGGCCGATAATGGCCTGCATCCCACAAAAGACCAGACTGTGAAAAAGCAGCAATTCATAATGAATCCAAGTCATCTAGACCCCGCCTCCATGGCTCTGTTTCGAAACACCATCCTGTCTTCATCTGCCTGGTCGTGACAATACGCCTTTAATCTATTCTGAGGCATCTCTTGCCACCCCATTGCAACCCTACTCTCAGTATAGATCACTCCTTGATTGGCCAGAATATCCGCCAATTTATTGGTCGTTCTTCGCACATGGTTAAAACTTACTGTGCGAAGGCACTGGAGGTGAAGCTGAATCCGTTGAAAGACCTGGATCAGCCTCCAGTGTTTTGAGACTTTTTTCGGTGCCGTGCCATAGCTGATTCTCTTGACCGAGTTAATGATTAACTCAGAATCAGCTTCGACAATCACATTTTGGCAGTTATCCTGCTCCATGAAATCTAAACATTGCTCCAGAGCCATTAATTCTGCCATATTGTTAGTGGCTCTTCCTAAATGGCAATGGAAGATGAAAAGAATGCTTCCATTTTCATCCCTTAACGCCCCTCCAAAGCCAGCAATACCCGGGTTGCCTTTTGAAGCCCCATCAATGTTGTATTTCAAAAAACCCTGAGGGGGAGGGTGCCAGAAATCCTGCTCATTATCCATTTTCATTACCTTCCTATCCAGGCCCTGAGGAATAAGCCCCTGCATACCCAGCTGACGGAGTATCCGCAATTCAACATCTGAAGGTGGGTTCTTAGGGGGATTTCGCACTATAGTGCCAACCATCTCCTTAAGCTGATTTAAGATCTGCTCAAAAAGGCGTTGGGAGGGACTCTTTTCATTCTTGAAGATTCTATTGTTCCTTTCTTTCCAGACATTCCATATAATGAAGCTTGGCGTAAGAGCCCAAGCTAAGCCCAGAAATTCATAATCAGAAAAGTTACGTCTCCAATTGTTTAGGGTATTGATAATACTCCCTTTGTCCCTGTCGGTCTGTTGGAAAATGGTGGCAAAAGTATCCCACAACCTCGAGGTGAAACTGCAATTATTAAGAAGGTGCTCCATTGTTTCCTCTTGAGCTTCACAGAGCTAGCATCTAGAAGGCCCCAGAACACCCCTCTTCCGATTTGATATCCCAAGTCAAAATTTTCTTATGATAAACCAGCCACATGAAGAGTTTAATATTCATCCAACCCTGATGCTTCCATAGGTTTTGCCAAATCCTATCCGGAACATGAGAATCCAACTCAAGGAGTATGCGTTTTGCCTCCTTAAGATTAAAGGAACCCTCATTATTGTCACCCCATCTAAGTTGGTCATGTCTCCCCGTCACTAATATCTTCCTTTGTTCCAACATTTTCATAAGTGCCTTTGCTTTTGCTTTCAAGGGGCTGTCATCCCTGTAATCAATGTTCCTCCAGGTTCTCCATTTTCCTACACTGTTGGTTTGATCCCAAAAATCTTTTACCTTAGATAACCCTTTGGTTTCTATCTCTTTCTTGAGATCCAAAAAGTCCTCTTTTAATAGTATAGGTTCTTGTTGCCATTTATCCTCCCAAAATAAAGCCAGATCTCCCTCTCTGATTTCCCAGAAGCTGTTTTTTTGTACTAATCCTCTGTTCTCCCAGGCCTTATTCCAGATGTGTGAGCCCTTTATACTTCCAGATGTGTGAGCCCTTTATGTGATCATTATTTTGCCAAGTGATGGCATATTTTTCTTTCCAGATACTAGCCCACTGAGCCTTTGGGTATTTTACCCAACGCCACCATAATTTTGCCCCTAAAACCTTGCTTAGAATCTCCGAATCATCCAATCCAAGAGCCCCATGGTTTTTAGGTTTGCAGATTTTATCCCAGGTTACCAAGACCCATTTCTTTCTTTCCTCCCCCTTACCCCAAAGAAAGTCTCTTTGGATGGTTCTGAATTGTTGCAAGACTCCTTTTGGTGTTGGGAGTGCTGATAGCATGAAAACTGGGATTGATTGAAGAACAACCTTTGTAAGCACCAACCTACCAGCCAAGTTTAAAGATCTAATAGTCCATTTCCTGATTTTATCTTGCATCTTATTAATCACCGGCTCCCAAATGCTCTTGTGCAAAGGTTTAGCAGTTAGAGGAACTCCCAAATATTTTGAAGGGAGGACATCCCTTTGAAAGCCCAGAATTCTGGAGATATTCCTCTGAATAGCAATATTGGTATTAAAGAAAAAAATCTTAGATTTGGAGAGATTAACTTCCATACCTGAAGCCATGGCAAAGTCACTCAAGATTTGTTTATACGCAAGAGCTTCTTTGACCGTGGGGATTCCCTACAGCATGGTATCATCAACAAATTGTTGATGAGTCAAGGCCTGTCCATTGTCAGAAAGTTGGAGACCTTTAATCTTACCAACTTCTTTTGCATGCTTGATAGACCGACCAAGTCCTTCCATCATGAGGATGAAGAGAAAGGGAGAGAGCGGGTCTCCCTGCCTGAGGCCTCTTGAAGGAATAAAAGTCTTGGAGGGAGAACCATTAACCAATATTGAAAAGCTGGAAGAAGTTACCAGGGCCATGACCCATCTAACCTAGTTATGATCAAACCCAAAAGTAATAATAACTTTCCTGATATAGGTCCAATTCAACTTATCATAAGCTTTGGCTAGGTCCAATTGCATGATCATTCTATCCTTCCTATTGCTAGTCAATGAGTGCACCACCTCATGCGCTTGAATGATGTTATTGAGAATTTGTCTGCCTTCCACATAACCAGATTGTTCCACAGAAACTAGTGTAGGAAGAAGAGGTGTGAGTTTATTGGCCACAACCTTTGATATTATCTTGTATACCACATTGCACAAAGCTATGGGTCTAAACCTATCAGGAGTTTGAGCATTGTCCTATTTAGGGATCAGTGAGATGAAGGAGGTATTGAGCGCCTTCAAAATCATTCTATTCATCTTGGAATCTTCCACTACTTTCAGAATGTCCTGTTTAAAAATATTCCAGCAAGCTTTAAAGAAATCCACATTGAAACCATCAGGGCCTGGCGCTTTACCATTCTGCATTTCTTTGAGGACCCCAATAACCTCCTCTTCAGTCACTGGCTTATTAAGGTTGAAATTATCCTCTCTAGACACCAGCCTAGGTATATGGCTTGTTAAGTCCCTGATGAAATGCTCTCTATCTGAAATGGTTTCCTTTGCTATACCTCGAAAGAGTTGAACTAACACAGCTTCTATTTCTTCATGTGAATTGAGAAGATTCCCTCCCTCGTCCTTGATCGAAGAGATCCTATTATGAGCTCTATTCACTATGGTGGATCTATGGAAAAATCTAGTGTTTCGCTCTCCTTTGAGCCATTGAACGCTAGATTTTTGTCTCCAAAATATTTCCTCTTGTTCACATAAATTCTCCCAGTCTTGATGATGTTTGGTGACTTGATCACTTATGACTTTATCAAATCCATCCGTGATAAGGGCTTGGTTGAGTTCTATCTACATTTCTACATAACAAAAAAATTAATAATTAAAACAAAAAATAAATAATTACATATGTACATGGCAACCTGTAAAAACAAACCCATGTAAGATCCATTTTAAACTTGGATTTATCAAGCACAAAGAAGGATCAAATTTATTAAGGTATATTTTTTTAATCATTTAATACTAAGAAATCGATACATGACATGAAAATTAAATAATTAAAACATTTACATCTTAAAAAATTTGATCTTTCTAAATACTTGATAAATCCAAGATAGATTTACATTAGTATTGTCAAATCAATTAATAAATTAATCTCCTAACAAACATAATTTTTATCTCATCTCAAATTAACATTATCAAATCAATTAATAAATTAATAAATTAATCATTAATCATAATAAATTAATAAATTAATCATTAATTCAGAAGGAGAAAACTGGTTTCAAATGCTTTAGCGGCCATGAGTTAACAAATATAATCCAAAGTGCACTTGAGAAGTGCAAAAGAGCAAAAAATAGGAAATCAAAATCAAATTGCTTTCATGTAAATGTTTGGTTTGATGAGGAATGCAAAATGGCAAGGAGAACCTTGAAAAAGGTAGGAAAAGAGAAGATGAATGTAAAGTTATATAAGCAGATACTAAAAAGGAAAAAAGATGAGTTCATGCAAACAAGGAGAGAAGAGTTAATATATTTAAGCAAGAATAATCCAAAGCTTTTCTGGCAGGAACTGCAACCAAGGAAGAAGCAAATTGAAAATAATATTACAGCCAATCAATGGTTTGAATATGCAAGGCAACTCTATGAGAAAGAATCTGAGGTGGAGTCCCCCCCTAGGATCAACACAAATTCAAAGCTCTTCACATTACAGGAGGTGGAGAATGGAATTAAGAAGCTGAAAACAGGAAAGGCAAAGGACTTGGTTGAACTTCAAGCAAAGTATCTAAAATGGGGAATGAACGCTCTTGCACCGCACATCATGAAAATATTCAACAACATCATTCAGCAAGGATTCCCAAGAGATTGGACAACTAGCCTAGCAATACCCCTTTTTAAAAGTGGAGACATTAATAATCCATCCAACTATAGAAAAATTATGATCAATCCTTTGTTTGCAAAGCTTTTCGGCAGCATGGTAGAAGACAGAATTAGCAAGTGGGCAGAAGTAAAAGAAAAGAGGGCAAGAGGACAAGCGGGTTTTAGGTCGAAACATTCTACAGTGGATCATGGCATCACGTTGAGACACATTATTGAAAAGGTTTGGGAGGACAAAGAAGAAGTATTTTGCTGCTTTGTTGACTTCAAAAAGAATTTGACACAGTCCCTAGGGATAAGTTGTGGCGTAGAATGGAAGAACTTGAAATTCCTGTGCATTATAGAGCCGATGTCCATAGAATTTATGAAGAAGTGAAAGTCAAAATTAGAACCTTGGCAGGTATTTCAGAAAGCTTTAGAAGTGACATTGGATTCAAGCAAGGTTGCCCTCTATCCCCCACTCTTTTGGTCTATATATTGATAAATTGGATGAGTGGCTAAATCTGCAAGGGGAGTTTGTGATAAAGCTTCTTTTATATGCTGATGATATTGTATTGATTTCTAAATTGGCCCATGGATTGCAAATGCACTTATATGCCCTTGAGCATTTTTGCAGAGCAGTGGGGATGCAAGTCAATACTAGCAAGACCAAAATAATGATTTTTTATAGTAAAAGGAAGCAGAGCCAGCATACTTTCTTCTTTGAAGACAACATTCTTGAAGAAGTAAATGAGTACAAGTACCTTGGGATTGATTTCAACAACAAACTCAATTGGGAGGAATGCAGAAAGAAGAGAATTTAGGAGGGTGGAAAGCATTATATGCTCTTCAAAACAGATGTAGAGAGGCAGAGTTATGGGTTTGGAAAACGATTAAAGTGCTTCTTGGACTCCTAGTTTGTCCAGTGATGCTATATGGGTGTGAATTGTGGGCTAGCAACACTTCTGTCTCAAAATGGAAACAAATTGAGAAAATCCAAAAACGCTTGATCATGAGCAAGTTCAAAATAAAAAGTTCGGTACCTTATGAGATAATGTTGAGTGAAACAGGAGCAACTTCCATTGAAGCAATTGCTATGGTGCGGCTCATAAGATACCTAAAAAGAATTGAACAAATGAGAGTAGGTAGATGGCCTAATGTTATCTTCAATGAAGGCATCAGTGAAAGAAAGAAAACATGGATGAAACAAAACTACACATGGATGCAAAAATGGAATATCTACCTCAATGCCTGTCCCACAAATAGCAAGGAGCTAAAGGATTTTGTTATGGAGAAGTTTCGTAAAAAGGTATGGGAAAAGAGTTGGGTAGAAAGAAGAAATATTACATTGAGGAATTCAACCCTATGTGTGATTTACAACAAAAAGAGTTCATTGGAGCTAGCATTTCATGGAGGGCAAAGGTTCTTATTGCTCAATTAAGGACCAACTCACATCAACTTCAGTGTGAAACAGGATAGTGGAAAAGGCCTAAAGAAGCTTGGGAAGAAAGGGTGTGTACATTTTGCACGTCTGGGGCTGTGGAATCAGAAAAACATTTCATTTTGAAATGTGATGCATTCAAAAACATCAGAGAAAGTTATGAGAACATAGCATCAGTTTCTTGGCATTGTCTTTTTAGCGAGGGGATTGTTGAAAGGTTGGGTAAGCTTATCATCAATTTGAATCAGAAAAGGACTGAATTGCAAAGAGCAAAAAACAAGGAACTAATAGTCTCATAGACTATTTTTAATCTCGTAAATCTTAAAATATCATTTCATTTCAAAAAATTAATCATATAATAAATATTTTTTTTTTATCTCATTTGAAATTTGATAAAATTTACTAAATTTACAAACATAATTAAAATTTTATATTTAAACAAAATAATACTCTTATAAATATTATTCAACTTTTAAAACAATTTAAATTATAAAAAAAATTAACTCAACTAAAACTTTTCAAACTAAACCTCTTATTACACTTCAAAAACCCTTTAGGTTATAAATCTAATCTCAAAATTTCAACCTTACTGAGGGGAAAAAAAAAAAAATAAAAAAATAATACTAAAAATAAATAAATTCATTCTATGCATTTAAATGGTTACTCAAAACCAAACCTCTTATTACACCAAAAACCCTTCACGCCATGTTATAAATCTAATACATAAATCTTGAATCCTTAGGAAGGAAAAGAAAAACAATTTTCCTCACCATACCGTCAATCTAATAAAAGCATTCTATATATATATAATAAAACATTCTAACCCTTTTGGAAAAATAAAGGAATAAAGGTGTTATTTGGTATGGTCATTTAATTTGAAAGTGATTGTGCCTTCATTTAGTATATAAGGTATTAACATATAAGGACAATAAATGTAACTAACTGGAAAAATAAATTCCTGTTATGTTAAAACAAACATATTAATCAAAATAAAATATTTCACATTCACAGGATTTCAACCCAAAAAAATACTAAAAAGCAATGTGATCGATCGATATATTCCGGCACCGACCTTTCGTACTTTCCACCACACCATATGCCCTTCGTTCTCAACCAATCCCGGTAAATCTATTTTCTATTATTTTTTATAATAAATTTTAGCATCCCATTTGTTCCCGAGCGATCCTGTTGAAGTGTATTTTCTATTACTTTTAATCATAGTATTTACAATTATATTTTACAGTGAGTTTAATTTATTTTTCAAAGTCCACATCATGCTTCAGAATCCCTTCTTGCCTATGCTCCCCAAGATGGGTGGCGTGTTCATGAATCATCAGCAACGTGAGGTTCCAAAATGTCACATCTACATCTACAATCAACGATCAATCTTCAAGAAAGGAATAAAAGTGGAAACAGACAACTTTCTAAAAAAAAAAACCTACACGAGTAGTTTATTCGCCGATATTTAAATTTGAAATTAAAATTGCTTTTATCATGGGTGGGATTACTTGTAAATCAATTCTAAACACCAAAATTCAGGTCAAAGTTGGTAATGAGACTTGCATTCATATTGCTTGTATTCTCCTACATTATTATGAAACCTATAACCTCCATAAATGATTTTAACATTTCTATTTTCCCTTTACATTGTCATTATATAAGTTTTACAATTGGTCATAAACATAATATATAATATGTACTTAGTTTTTGGGATAAAGTTATGTCATCATTGTTTTGCACTGTAACAATTTATATTCATTAACAGAAGGAGATTACATAATGATCACATCTAGAACCATACAATTTTGATAGCAATAAATACAGAGACAGAAGAGTAAACTTCTCCTCATGACAACATAAAACAATATATCATTTTTTATGAGAAGATTCTTCGGCGTAAATCACACTGGGATGCTTTTGTCGACGCGTTTCGAACCAATGATGAACCACACCCGTTGGTTCGAAATGCATCGACAAAAGCATCCCAATGTGATTTACATTGAAGAATCTTCTCATAAATCTTGATATGGATCACAGAAGCCTAAATTCAACAATATATCATTTTTCAACAAGTCGAGACAATACCAGAAAGAACAAGATAGTTCAGACCATTTCCCTTACAACTGAGAGCCAAAGGAATCTCCAATACACCATAACATTTGTTTTTTCTCCATGAACCATATAATAGAGATAAGTGTTACCAAAAAATACACAACCAATTTATCAGGTTTTGCAAGATTGTAGAGCCATAATTGTAACACATAGAAGATATAATGCACAACTAGGCAAAGGATGAGCAACACAACCATTCCATGTATAACATGTGCACTCACCAAACTTCATTTATTGATGTCCATGATGAAATTAAAAACAAACCTACTTAAAATCTATTTTAAACTGAATTTATCCAACAAAAAGAAGAGAAAGATCAAATTTACTAAGTTGTGATTCTTTAATCATTTAATACTAAGATTGATACATTAAAACATTTATATCTTAAAAAAATTGATCTCTCTAGTGCTTAATAAATCCAAAATAAGTTTACATTAATATTATCAAATCAATGAATAAATTAAACTAGTAACAAACATACTTTTTACTCATCTCAAATTGATATTATCAAATCAATCAATAAAATAATCATGTAACAAACATACTTTTATCCCATTTCAAATTTGATAGAAATTTGATAAATTTAAAAACATAATTAAAATTATATTGCAAACAAAATTTTATATATAACAAAATGACACTCTTATAAATATTACTCAATTTAAAAAAAATTCAAATTTCTAAAAATTTAATCAAAATTTTAAATTAACTAAAACTTTTCAAATAAAATCTCTTATTACACTTAAAAACCCTATACATTAAGTTATAAATCTAATCTCAAAAGTTCAACCTTCCTCTTAAAAAAATAAAATATTACTAAAAATAAATAAATTCATTCTACACATTTAAATAGTTATTGGTTAAGAGCTCGTCTTCCTTGGACGTAAGGAAATAGGTTAACGGCCCAAGACCCAAAGGCATCTGGTAGGAGTGAAAGCCTGCTCCCTTACGGACCACCAGTGGGTTATTATAGGTGGTGTGGTTTTCCTTGATAACAGTGATGAGTCAAACCGACATTCACGGATAGCAGCGAGAGATGACTGTCCTCACTGTTGGTTTGACACTTGAGTTTGATAGGTTTTTCCACCTTTGGAAAGGAAAAGTTATTGAAACCAAACTTCTTATTACACAAAAAAAAACCTATACATTAGGTTATAAATCTAATCTTAAAAGTTCAACCTTCCTCTTAAAAAAATAAAATATTACTAAAAATAAATGAATTCATTCTACACATTTAAATAGTCACTGAACCAAACTTCTTATTACACCCAAAAACCCTTCCCACTGTGTTATAAATCTAATACAAAAAATTTGATCAAAGAAAATCAATTTTCCACATCATACCATCAATCTAATAAAAACATTCTATTTATATGAATGAATGAATGATATTTTAATGTCCACGAGACTAAAAATAGTCTACGAGACTACCAACCTCCTTGTTTTTTGCCTTTTGCAATTCAACCTTTTTCTTACTCAAATTAATGATGAGCTGACCCAACTTTCTAGCAATCCCCTCACTGAAAAGACAATGCCAAAGAATTGAGGCTAACATACTACCACAACTGTCCCTGATGTCTATAAAAGCATCACATTCTAAAATGAAATGCTTTTCCGATTCCACTACCCCAGAAGTGCAAAAAGTACACACCTGTTCTTCCCAAGCTTCTTTAGGTCTCTTCCACCATCTCGTTTCACACCGAAGTTGATGTGAGTTAGTTCTTAATTGAGCAATAAGAATCTTTGCTCTCCATAGAATGCTGGCTCCAATGTACTCTTTTTGTTAGAGATCACAAGTGGGGTTGAATTCTTGAACATAGTACTTCTTCTTTCTACCCAAATCTTTTCCCCATATATGCTTACGGAACTTCTCCATAACAAAATTCTTTAACTCCTTGCTATTTGTGGGACATGCATTGAGGTAAATATTCCATTTTTGCATCCATTTGTTGTTTTTTCTCATCCATGATTTCTTTCTTTCACTCATGCCTTCATTGAAGATAACTTTCGGCCATCTACCTACTCCCATTTGCTCAATTCTTTTTAGATACCTTATAAGACACACCATAGCAATTTCTTCGATGGGAACTGCTCCTATTTCACTCAACATTATCTCATAAGGAACCAATTTATTTATTTATTTTGAACTTGCTCATGATCAAGCGTTTTTGGATTTTCTCAATTTGTTTCCATTTTGAAATAGGGATGCTGCTAGCCCATAGTTCACACCCATATAATATCATTAGACAAACTAGGAGTCCAAAAAGCACTTTAATCGTTTTCCAATCCCATAACTCTGTCTCTCTACATTTGTTTTGAAGTGCATATAATGCTTTCCACCCTCCTAAAATTCTCTTCTTTTTGCAGTCCTCCAAATTAAGCTTCTTGTTGAAATCGATCCCGAGGTACTTGTATTCATTTATTTCTTCAAGAATGTTGCCTTCAAAGAAGAACGTATGCTGACTTTGCTTCTTTTTATTAGAGAAACCCATTATTTTGGTCTTACTAGTATTGACTTGCATCCCCACTGCTTTACAAAAATGTTTAAGGGCATATAGGTGCATCTATAAGAATGTCATTAAAAAATTCTAGTTCCAAAGACAATAAATGATGATCCTATTGTAAATTTCCCCGTATATACGCTATAACCAAACACAGATTTAATACAAATCATACTCATTCCTGTTTAAAAAAAAAAAAAAAAACAAAAAAACAAACAAACAAAACAAAACAAACATATATAACATTCATATATAAAATTTGTATGTACTAATAATAATAGTGAGCTTATCATAATTGTCATATAATTGTAATATGCAACTCTATGTTTTGGAAGAAGGAAGTCTTTGTTACTTATTTTGAGATATATTTTTTTATAAAACTTCTACAACATATAATCTTCAATATTTATATAATGAAAATTATGATTTTTTCTTGGGAAAAAATATTAATTTAAATTTATCTTATAACCTATTGGAAAAGAAAAAATTATTATTTCTCCAATAACTTTGTTGATACTCTACCTCAGCTCTCAACTCATTTTGAAAACATTTCTGATAAAGCTTACCGCCTTTGTTTAATATGCATCCATTTGCTATATCAAAGTTTTGAACCTCTATATTCACATCAAGAAAATGGCGTATATTAGATACTATGACATTTATCATGAATTATTTTTCTTTATGTGTTATAAATGGTTACAAATTTGGACTAAACTATTTTTCATGAAATTTTAACTTAATATTAATAAATTTCACATAACCAGCGAACCTATATTATATATGCGATTTAATTTATATAAAACAGGAAATAAATTAATTAAGAGAGTGAGAAATTAATTCTTAAATTTTCCTGAAAATGGCAACACAACCAAAATTCAATAAACTAATTTAATCAATCAATGGAATTGAGTACCCTGCATTGTTCACATCGATCGGGTACAACCCCTGGGAGAAACTCTCTGTACCTACAGAATAATCGTAGATCGTATAGGTTTTTCCCAAACGTCGTAGCCTCTGCTCTGGGTTGGAATTGGAATCCAAATCCCCCTCTGCGAAAAAGTAGCAGGAAGGTTGTTTGGAATTGGAATCCAAATCCTCCTCGACAGATTAAAGGTTGTGACAAAGAGGGCTTTGGTTCAGTCATTCTTCATGAGGCCATCTGTTTGGTATAATAATAACTAGCCAGACCTAACTCTTTCTCCTCCGTCTGAAACCCTATAATAGAAACCATCTGAAACCTTATAATAGAAACCCCATCTGTTTGGGGGTAATGATAACTAGCCATACCCAACTCTTTCTCCCTCGTCTGAAACCCTAGAGCAGAAACCCCATCTACGGAAAATTTGAAAAACAATAAACATAAGGATACATTATATTCTATTTGAATTAATGAATGCAGAGAATAAGACTTCATAATGGGCAGCATTGTGCTGCAGGGTTTCTAAGTACCGATTTGATTTGCACACCAATTTTGTCAGAAAGAAATTCCATATTGAATGGAAACCCAGAACCCATCATAAGGAAAAATAAGATAAACTAGAAGGAACGGAGAGAGGGGGAGAGTCATGCCTGGTAGAATCACTGTTAACGAAGATGAAATGAGTGAATTTATTTCAAATAATTAATTATTATTTATTTTTTAGTTAATTAATCATATTAATGATAAACTCAACTGAAAAACAAGTACAGAAGATTTACCACCTAACTCACCTATTATATTAATTTATTTGTGCAAAATCTATTGTTAATAAAATTATAGATTCAAATTTCTTAATAATGGTGAGATTTTTTGTTAATTAAATTTGGAAAAAAATCTCATGAATGTGACAACAATAGGATTTGTTGCTAAATTAACTCCATTTATTCTTGAGAAGGAGTTATTGCATCCTATATTTGTTGTGAGAGAATTTATGATTCAGTTTTCTACTCCCAGCTATAAAAATTATTTTGTTGTAATTTCCTGTTGATTAATAAGATTGCCAATGCCTCTGTTTGGTGGACGTAGCCCAGATTGGTTGGGTGAACCACGTTAAACTTGCTGTCTTATGTTTTCTGCTGTGACGTAGCCCAGATTGGTTGGGTGAACCACGTTAAACTTGCTGTCTTATGTTTTCTGCTGTGCATGTGTGATTTATTTCATTTTCTGCTGTGATTACTTTGACAAATAATAATAATAAAATGATAGAAATCAAGAGATAAAACACTGATAATGCAAATCCTATTTCTACGTGGTGTTAAAACTTACCTGTATAAGCTCACGAAACTTCAGAGTGACGGTGAATAGGTGCACTGTTATGACACTCCTATTAAAATATAGTTTCTATTACTTTTAATTATAGTATATATATAATATAATATATATTATATATATGAATACTAATAATCTAGATTAAGGAAGAATTAAGAAGGCAAAGTAAAAATCAATACAAATTAAACTAATCATGTGAAATCCAATCTAGATGGTGAAAGAGTTAAATATGTCACTTGGGCAAATCGAATCTGGGTGGTGAGGGAGTTAGGAGCCCACCTTGCTTTCCCTCACTTCACTTTACCATGTAAGTTTAATTTATTTTTCCAAGTGCACATCATGCTTCAGAATCCCTTATAGCCCGCACTTAGGACCCTGAGACGGTGGAGCTTCAGAATCCCTTATAGCCAGCACTTAGGACCCTGAGACGGTGGAGAGTAAGGGAAAATGCAAGCGATCTTCTTGCCTATGCTCCCCAAGATGGGTGGCATGTTCATCAGAAACGTGAGCTTCAAAAATATGTCACGCAGCTACAATCAACGACAAATCTTCAAGAGAGGAATACAAATGGAAGTTATGGAGCACAGCAGCGCCGACTTCCTGCTCTCGGTGCCAAATGGTGGTGACATACGACGGTCATATGCGCTGATTATTCTCAATTATCACATTCCTCGCTTCACCGGAACTCTCTGGCATCGAGGTGCGTACTGAGGATAAGTTTTCTATTTAATGGGGGGATTCTTCAGTGTATTTGGCTGGGAATTTTTCGGTGTTTTGACTGAAGTAATGGTATTGTAGTGCAGCGCAGCTACGGTTGTGTGCTGATGGAGGGGCCAATCGCGTCTACGACGAAATTCCCTCTCTCTTCCCCATGGAAGATCCCATGCTTATTCGTAAAAGGTACATATCTCCTTGATATTTATTTTTAATGGTGGGATTCGATCCTTCGACCCCATGATCTGCTTCTTAGCGAGTATTTGATGTCATTCGGTGGATTTGGTCCTGAGGTCACTCAATCTGTTGATTTTTTATCATCTACGCGTTAAAATTCATAGCATTATTTAGGCATCAAGAAATAAGATTATGAAAGAATAGCTTGAATTTCGATGTATCAATACAAAGATATTTGAAATTCAAACTCAACATTCATAATACATTTATTGAAGGATAGGCAACTCCGTGGTTCAATCATCAATTCCATGGCTGTTAAGATGACCATCAACATTTAGGTCGTCATCATCATTATATAGTTAAATAATCTGACTAAAACGCTCTGTTGAGTGGTCCTTTGTTTGCTGGTCTGCTACATTATATTTGTAAAAAGTAAAATCTGCTCCTTTTTTCTGCTGTTGTTTCTTCAACCTCTTATATTGCTTTTGTAAAGGATGAATTTGTGTCGATGACTTTGTGGTAAGTCTTGCTTTCAATCACGTTGCAGCAACTGTCATGTAGTTTCTTGTACACCTATGAAACGAACTTTTATTCACATGGCTTTTCACACACAATGCAAATGACATTTCTGTTGCAACATTTGCTGAAGCTGGTCCTGAATGAAACATTAATTGTCAATCTTCCTTTACTGTGAACAGTATGAGTAGATCTCTCAACATATCTTTTGCAAAAATTATGCTCTGTTCTGGGGTTGATGTATTTACACATCCTTTCAACAAGCTTCCGTCACAGGTTGTCAAACTAAATCCATTGAACAATCGTTCATATGTTATGTTCACGAATCATATGATATGGTTGACATACGTCTAGGAGTTACACTTCCCAGATTTGTAAAAATCTGAATTAACGTAACGACCAAGTGAAAATTCTCTATTAAGGGATGTTAGTGTCAACCAATACGTTGGGACATAGGTTATATCGAGTTAGATATAACCATTTGTTTGTCACTCTAGTTGGAAGTCGGAACCTAGGGGTTAAGTGTGTCAAATACAAAAAGCCTCATCCCGGTTAGATTTTGTAGCATGCCTGTATACAAAGTTGGTCCATTATTATTGCAAATACAGAGAATGAAATAAAAATCTGGTAGTTTTCCCAACCTGAATATGGGACGAACCGACAGAGTTTGAATTGTAAGTTGTGTGGATAGTCCATGATAAGAGGGGTCAATGACTTCAAATACCGCCCTTTTAGAATCCCAGGGCATGCGATTGTGATTTGTACAAGTTCAACTCAGCAGTTATGTAAGCTACCCATCAAGCTATACATCAAAAGGATAATAAGGAGGACTGAGTGGTTTTCAACTTGAAACTGCCGCCGTGGAGTAGTTAGATCATCATTGTAATGCTCCGTCCCATCCCCTTGGAGGATAATCCAAGCTGAATGGGAGGTGTTAGTTTGCCCTAACCCGACCTCCATGGTCTTGTTATGGACATGGAATTACAAAATTTCCCTCTTTCCCAAAGTTAGCGGAATTAACTTTAGACTAATCCATTGTGTCTGGCTCATCGAGAGCTTTCCATCAATATAAATTTTACCTTGATCTGATTCATGGATCAAAAGTTATGGCCAATTAATCTTTAGCCCATAAACCGTCGCCCCATCAACAAGTACTGCCACGTGGAACCTTGACTGGCACCTATGGTATTGCCACATCAATTGTGGCCCCCATTGTTGCTTCTGCCACATCATCGCGCCACCGCGTTAGTCCTTCGGTGTTAACTAGCCATATCTCCGAGGCGTGACAGTGATCTTCACGTCAACTGCTAGGTGGAATTCTTGTCCTCTGCCTTTGTTAACTGCAGTCCCTGCCACTTAACTACTATCACAACAATTGAATCTCTGTGGCGCGACATAAATTTTTTCTGTCCAATGACAGTGAAAATCCTTGTCTTACGGCTCTCATCAACTCTGCGTCACCACTTATAGAACTCCTCGCAGTCTGTGGTTTGCAATGACAACACATCGACGTCATGTAGCCACGTGGCCTCCTCTAGAGGAGCCATGTGTCATCCCAAAAATTAGGCCACATGGTCCTCCAAAAGGCCATTTTTCTTGCCACGTGTCATGCTGTCTGCGTGCCACATCAACATCCTATCCATGTCATCGTGCCATGTGGACTTAGCTTACGTCCCACCCAGGTCCTGGTTCCTCATGCAAAGCGACACTTTGCCATTATAATTGTTTTCAGGGTTCCCGTGAACTCCCTCCCTGCCTATAAAGTCTCCACGTCATCATGCCTTGCCCGTCATGCTAGGGAAGGAGAAACCACCATCCAAGGCCTTGGCACGAACAGGAAACCCTCCTGTCTGGTGATGGAGAAACCTTCTGTCTTGCGGTCTCTGTGATCGTGCTGATACAACAAATAACCCACTCCACCCTAGGGGCATAGTGCGACGGAAAATTTACTATCATGCAATAGGGAGAAGTTGCATCTCATGCCTTCTGTTATGCGGCCGACCAACAACAAGCCCCTACTTAGTTAAAGACGTGGTCTGACATGGATTTAGACATTAAGCAACAAAAAACTCTCTGCTATGTCCCTGTCGAGAGTTAGCCTTCTCAGTTTGTCTCTATCTCCTTGTGTTGTAGGAACAACAAAGTTCGATGGCTCCCTTATATAGAATTCATGACTCACTCCTCGCAGGATTCACACCCTATCAATCCCAAGGGAACTGCAAACCAAAACTTCCCCAACATGATTCTTAGACCTTCTCAACCTCTACTTAGAAGGCCAATTAAGCTTTCATACAGGCTCATAAAAGAGGATGTAAACATACTGGAACGAACAAAGTTTGTTCTTCAAGTTAAATTCTCCAGAAGACTTGGAATATGTAGATCTCCATTTAGGATACAAGAATATATATTAAAAATGTATGAATAAGAATGATGTTACAATTGAGAGTAAGGGTCCTGTATATATAGCCAGGTAAGTACCCTTTCAGGAGCGGTCATGTCTGTAGAGACATGCCTATTCCCTACTAATTATTAATTAATTAATCATTGTTTATGTCTATTATTATTTATATTATTTACATATATTTTATTCATAACATTGCTTTCCCCTTCAAAAAACTTTGTCCTCAAAGCTTGTTGATGAAAAGACTTGATCTCTTTTTTGTTTTGAATGTCTTCTTGTCTTGGAACTGTCATCTTCGTTTATACAAGTTGATATGATCCTCTGAGTGATAAGCAAAACTGTCGCATTGAGAAGGGATTGGACCATCCTAAATTAACTTTCTGTGAAATATTCTGATTACTGGAAATTTGTAACGAACTGTCATCATAGGACTAGATTGAGCTTACTCCAATATTCTTTGGAACATTAGTTTGTTGTTTCTGTTCTAAATACGTAGCTTGATTGAGTTGTCTACTCTCGTGATTCGGATGTCGATAAGGAATTCTAGTGATTTGATTTTCCCTTATCTTGTTTGTGTCGTTTTCTTGATTTATTTGAAGTACTTGATTTCCTTTAGCTATGGAAGTTGAATGGTTAATTTTTGGATCTTCACTTGAATCTTTTGTTGTTGGAACTGCAACTTCTGAGTACATCTTTACTTCAGCTAGTTTGTTCTCTTCTTGAGTTGTGATATTGACTAGATCGAAATTTGTTGTTTTTTCGTCAACTCGAATTTCTACATTTGATGCTTAATTCTCGATTAGTTGTTGTACCTTCTTTTCTAATGAATTCTTGTCCTTCTTAAGCTTCTTAATTTGCGTCCAATAATTTTTCACTATGGTCTTTAAGCCGAGAAACTTCTTCATTTTTGTCAGTGCTGATCTTATCAATTTCTTTTTCAATGTTTTGTAGTACTTTTTTACCTTCTTGAAAAATTATTTTTGAAATATCTTGTATGCTTTCTAGTGTTACTGAATTTGGTTTCAGTGTAACATCTTGGAGTGTTATTTTCTTCTTCCTGTAGGAAAATGTTAAAAACTCTTTTTCGTATTTAAGATGAAAGATCCTAGAGTTTCCATTTGGGGCGAACCCAAAATAATGTCACCTTGATTGCTCCATAGGGTTTGAACTAAGAATTGCGATATAAATGTATAATCCTCAATGTTTTTTTTTTGGTAAACTTGGCAGATCTCTATTTATCATCTATTTTCCAAAACTTTTTACATCCATTTGTTCTGGGTAGTCACCTGCCCAGAGGAAACCAGGTGACCACCGGTTAGCTTTAAATCCTGTCCAAAATTTAAATAAGTTCAGAGCAATCCATCCACTATTTCTATGTTGACTGTCTCTACTGCTATCTCTAAAGATCAAAATAAACATGTTTGTATTCTTCATCATAATCAAAATTCAAAGCATTCTGGTTCGCTTGGTCATTCCTCATCTGAGGATATTACCGGAGCTGGTGCCTTGGCACTGGATCCTGGCATCTCGCTTCTCTGTTCCATTTTCCACTTTATTTCTTTCAGGGTCTGTTCAATCCTTCCTAAGGCAAGATTGTTTCGGTATGTCTGGATCTGTATGGTCACTATTTCCCTTAGAAGTTTAGCTCAGACTGGGTCCTTCTCCTTTTTGTCTTCTTGTTTTTCGACTTCTTCCCCTGCCATGTGCTCGTGGTGGAGGGTCATGGCCCGTGCCACTACGTTTTTCATGACCCAATACTGGTGCATGGTTTGTCTGAACAGGGATTGTCTTCCATTGGTAGTCCTAGGGTCTGGAACCATTCTTTCCCATTCGTCCATAGGGATATCTCGGTACCTAAGATTCTCTCTTAGGTCTCTCTCCCAGCTTGCTATCTGATCTCTGACTTCCTTCGGGTTTCCTTCCATGTAGGCGTCGATAATTGTCATCATTTGTTCTCGATCTGTCTTCCTGCCTCTTTTCTTTGTTTGACCACTTGTTCCTTCTTCCTTCTTAGCTACCCTCTTTCCTCTCCTGGGAGCCATTCTGCTTGCAGCTTGGCAGTTGTTACCTGTAGTCTTGTGCTCTCTGACCTGTTCTAAGTGCCTTCCCTGATCTGATACTGAACCTATCACAGAATCAAAGCATATGTCAAACATATTGTTTTGGTTTAAAACATTTTCCTCGGTTTCTTTCTCCTTCTTCCTTCTTGAACTTCCTTCCTTCTGATTTCCCACCAGTCTGGGTTTAGCTCCATCTCTTTTTATTCCCAGGGTCAGAAGGTATCGATAGGTTCTTCTCTTATCCCATCCCACGCAGAAGTTCAACTCCTACCTTTTTTTTCTCCTCACTCCTGGGGACTCACCCTTAGTTAATGGTAGGTGAAAGAGGTATCCCCTAGACCCGGGTTTCTTAGGCTTTTTTACAGGTTTTCTTCTGGCTGCACTCCCGCCCCTCCCCCTAGATTGCAATGCCTCCACACTGGAAATCAGGAATTTCCTTTCCCAGCTTCCTTCTCTCGGGTCTTCAGGCACTCGGCCTTTCATACCTATGGGACTAGCTATGACCCAGATTCTAAAGGGGGAACTGTTGAATTTTATCTCAGGGTGGCCCTCGCTCTCATAGGTTTCTATGCCTTTCCTCTCGCTCTCTCTGTCCTGGGTAGACGTAATCTCTTCGGGACTATTTTTCCCCATTCCACTGGAACTGCTAGAGGAATTGATATGAAAATGCCAGAGTTGATTGCAAAACCAATTTCCTAGAGTCCTACTTCTCAAACATACAAAGCTATCAGAAGTTAGAGCCAGGGGTATTACATACCGGCTTGCCAAGCTTCGCCTTTCTTCCGCCTTCTGCGTCTTCTCGCTTCCGCCACTTCCTTTCTCGTCACCTTTCCTCATCTTCATCTGCATGCATAATGTCTCTTTCCTATTTTCCTTGAGATTTATCTCTTTTTTGTTCCCGACGTTTGTCTTTACTGCCAGCTGTCTTGTTTTATTCCCGACACGGATCCCTTCCTTCCTGTCTCGGGATGCTGCCCTCCTGTCCTGTCTACCATTGTCTTTCATTAATTCCTTTCCTCTCCCGGCTGCTCTTGCCGTAGTAATTCTAGCTCTGTTCTGCCACTTGTCTTTATTTCTCTGCCCGCCTTCGTTTTCTCTGTCCTGCCCTTTCCTCTGACATTCCTTTCCGGCTCCTCCCCCGTACTCTCAGGAGGTGTACCTCCTCTGCCCTGCTCCGTCATCCTTCTGATCACCTGTCTACTCCTGTCCTGTTCCTCTCCTGTCCTTTCCTGCGTCTATCCTTTTCCCTCTCTGCTCTGGCCATCTCTCTTTGATTTCTCTAGATTTTCGCTCGTATTCATATCTTTTTCTATGAGTTGTATCAGGTGTGCCATTTCCTCCTTCTGGTTTAGCTCTGCCCCGCTTACATCTAGCTGTTGGTCTCCATTCTTGCATCCCCAATTCGCTAGGCAGTCTGCTGGTTCATTTCCTCTTCTTCTCACATGGGTTGGTAGTGTGTATGCTATCCTTCTCAGCAATTTGCTTATCTCCTTGACTATCCATGCGGTCCGCCAGCTGTGACTCAACTTTTCTGCTGGTGTTTCGCTCTGTAGCTGTTTAATTATGTCTATAACTAGCTTTGAATCTCCTTCTACCTGGAGTTTCTGGTACCCCTCTCGTATTGCTATTTCCATCCCCCTTTTCAGCGCATGGAATTCTGCTTCGTTGTTCGATGCATTGCCACAGTCCATCGCATATACCCTTAGTGTCCTTCCCCTGTCATCTCTGAATATTCCCCCAATGCCTGCCTCCCCTGGGTTTCCTTTTGCAGCTCCGTCGAAATTCAACTTTATGAATCCCTGCTGAGGATTCCTGTAGTAATTGTTGTCCTCTACTTCTTTGGCCTGGTGTTTCCTTGCAGCCATATCTATTTTGCTTAGTTTTAGTTGCAGACGGTTCAGAATTCGTGTCTCTGTTTGGTCCGCTTTCCAGTCTTCATCGTTCCACTTCTCTATAATTA
Organism: Pinus tabuliformis; assembly: GCA_031772625.1. NCBI lineage: Eukaryota > Viridiplantae > Streptophyta > Pinopsida > Pinales > Pinaceae > Pinus > Pinus tabuliformis. The sequence continues at coordinate 955,987,887 of CM062806.1, read as the reverse complement.
TGGTCTCTCTTATGTTTTGGATGGTTTGGTTCCATATATCATTCATTGCTCTGCCATCTTCCTTAAAAATCAATCGGCTCCTTTCTTTCCATATGTTTCACATGATGAACCATAGGGAAAGATTCCAAGCTTTGTTCAGGACTGCATTTTGGTAAGGTTTTCTCCATTTTTCTACCGTTAATTTCATACTATTTATGTTTCTGTCACTAATTTCGAAGAGTTGCTGGTGGTGTCACCACAAGGTGCTGCTGACTCGACAGGTGTTAGTTAGGTGTTCCATCGTTTCTTCTTGTTCCTGGCATAGCACGCAGCGTGAGGGGCCTTGCGTCCCCTTCCTTGCAACTGGTCCCATGTTAAAGCTCGCCCATGGGTCATAATCTAGGTAAACAACGCTATCTTCGGCCAGGTTTTCATTTTCCAAATTCTGTCCCATTTTTTTGTTTCAGGGTTGCTAGTATTACCTGCTTTTATGTAGTATCCTTCTGCTATCGTGAACATCCCTTTAATTCTTTTTCCCCATCTTATGATGTTCGTCCCTTCTTTGACCGCTATTCTTCTTGTCACCATCTCCTTTTCGTAGTTTGCCCATTGTTCTGTTTCTGGTGCTTCTTGCCAGTCTTCCTTTTTTTTCCATTTTCTCTAGTATCCGTCCATTTCAGGGAGCCAGTAGTTTCAGACTGCATCTTCCTCCATTTGGGTGGTGAACTGGTGAATTTCTTGGAGTTGAGGTTGCTGACGAAGTTTTTCTCTTTGTTGCCATGCCTCATCCTAGAAGTTCGCTTTGTCCCCCTCCCTTATTTCCCAAAAGCTATGTTCTCTTATCAGGTCCCTATTTGATCTTGCCAGGTTCCATATTACAGAGCCTTTCTTTTCCGATTGGCTTCTCAGTTTTCCTTCTAAAGATCTGGCCATCTCGTATTTTTTCTCCCACAGCTTTTTCCACAAGTCTTCTCCTCCTTGTATCCATCTCCACCACAATTTTGCCCCCATTACCTGGTTTAGGATATATGGGTCTCGCAGCCCTAGTCCTCCTTCTGTTAATGTTTTACTTAGCCATTTCTAGGATAACAACACCCACTTTTTAGTTTTGCTCGTCCCTTGCCATAGGAATTTTTTGAAAATCTCCACCATTTTTTGACATATTGTTTTTGGTATAGCTTGGCTAGTCATTTGATAAATTGGAATGGATTGGAGAACTGATTTGAGGAGGATGATGCGGCTTGGGGTGTTCAGAGCCCTGAAAGTCCAATTGTCCATTCGTTTCTGTATCTTTCCCATCAGGGCTCCCTAGTTAGCAATTCTATTTGCTTTTCACATAGTTGAATGCCTAGGTATTTAGTGGGGAATTTCCCTGCTCTAAATCCCATGGTTCTTGCCAGGAATAATTGGGAAGTCATTTGAGTGTTGAAGAAGTAAATTTCCGATTTTTCTTTATTTATCTCAGTACTTGTTGCTCTTGTAAATTCGCCGAGGATTTCCATTAATTGCTTTGCTTCTTTGAGGTTGGCCTGTCCATACAACATGACATCATCCACAAATTGTTGATGGGTTAGGGGTAGTTCATCTCCCCACAGTCTGAGTCCCTTTAGCTATCCGCTATTCACTTTAGCTTTTATCAGTCTTCCTAGACCATCAACAGCTAGGATGAACAGAAATGGGGATAGTGGATCACCCTGCCTAAGTCCTCTGGACGGGTTAAAGGCTTCTGAAGGTGTCCCATTTAGCAGTATGGACATAACTGGCGTAGTTATCATGGACATTACCCACTCTATCCATCTGTCATCAAAGCCATAAGCTTTGAGGATTTTCTGGAGATATTCCCAGCTTAGTCTGTCATATGCTTTAGCTAAGTCTAGTTTGATCATCATCCCCTTGTGTTTTGCAGTGTTGCACTAATCTCAATTATATCGTAAAATCGCGAGTTTTTGAAATCAGCGATATTATCGGCCGATAAATACACGTATTTTTTTCGGCAATTTTTATGAAAAATCGTGATTTTTTTCGTAAAAATCTAAAAAATCGCGAAAAAAATAAAAATAAAAAAAATTTATGAGGAGGAGGAGGTGACACAACCTACCCAAGCTACCCCTGTCACTAGTAGAGGATGTGGTCTACCTCTTGTAGTTCCTATTTCTTCAGCTGCTAGAGCACAACAGAGTCCACTGCCAACTCCACTGACATCTACATCTAGAGGGGCAAAGGAAATCAGTAGTATTAGACTATAGTTATTTGGTTCATTTCATTGTATATGACATTATACTCATGATATGAAATACATTATTATATCTTTTGTTGATATTTTGAGGCTGAGTTGGGAGTCATGAGTCAAGACTTACTATTTAGGACATGATTAATTGTTATGTGTGATGTGGCACTAGAAATGATATTAAACATCTTATATATTAGTTCTTTTATCATATTTTTGTGTCAATGTATTTATTTTATGTTGTAGATGCTTTAGATATTAAAAAAATTGAAAAAAAATGAATATTTTTGTATGTTACAATTTTTTCCCGATTTTTACCGATTTTTTTCTCAATTTTTACGATTTTTTCCTATTTTTTTCTCCGTGCCAATTTAATCCCAATAACGATTAATCCAACATTGGTGTTTTGAGTTCTTCAGTGAATGGATTGCTTCTTGAGCTACTATAATTCCGTCCACTATTTGTCTCCCTTTGACAAACCCCATCTGTTCCTGTGAAATCAGCTCTGGTAGTATAGGTTTTAGTCTATTCACCATTATAGTAGCTAAGATTTTGTAAATTACATTACATAGTGCTATCGGTCTGAATCCTTGTGGTTCCTCAGCCTTTTCCATCTTCGGAATCAGGGCGAGGAAGGTAGCATTCAAAGCCGGGTGCATTCTTTTTGTGCATCTGGATTCTTCCACTACATTTACAATATCTTGACTCATGAAGCTCCATGTGGCTTGGAAGAATTCCGAGGTATATCCATCTGGTCCTGGTGCTTTGTTCTTTGCCATCGCCTTCACTGTCTCTTCTACTTCTGTTTCTGTTATAACCCTTAGGAGTGCCATGTTCTGTTCTCTATTCACCATTTTGGGTATATATTGGCTTATTTTAGCTATATCTTCCTCTCTATTGTTTTGCGTTTCGGTCAAGATTCCTTTGAAGTGCTGTACCAGCAGGTTCTCCATTTCCTCTTTCTGAGTTAACCTGTTGCCTTGGCTATCCTTTAGAGAGAATATTCTGTTTTGCTGTCTGTGCTGTTGCATAGCCTTATGGAAGAATTTCGTATTTCTCTCCCCCTCTTTCAACCATTGTATTCTCGATTTTTGTCTCCATAAGATTTCCTCTTGTTTTCTTCTTTCCTCCAGCCTATTTAGTACCATTCCTTCTTCCTCTGCTAATTCTTCAGTTCTCCCATCTTCTATGATTTTCTGTTGGATTCTTTTCATTTCTATCTGAAGCTTTTCTTGGTCTTTTTGAATATTTCCAAATTCCTCTCTATTCCACTTCTTTATTTTACCTTTGAGATCTTTTAATCTTAGCTGTAGAGTGTGCATTTTGTTTCTTCCGTTTATTCCAGTCTCATTCTCCTTCCACCAATTTTTCATTTTTTCTATGAAGGTTGGATCTCTCAACCAGAATGCCTCGAACCTGAAGGGTCTATTCTGATTCTGTTGGTTCATGGCGATTTCTAATTTTATGGGCCAATGATTGGACCCCTGGCAGGGTAGGATTGTTGCTTCGTAGAAAATGTCCTTCCCTATGAAATGTTCTATTGCAAGGAACCTGTCAAGCCTGGAAGCTATTTGCTTGCTTCCTCCTCTACGATTGTTCCAAGTGTATTTGCCATTAATGGTGTGGATGTCTATCATTTTCAGTTCTGATTGTATGTCCCTGAATCTTTCCATGTCCAGTTCTTCTCTTTGCAGTCCACCTTTCTTTTCACCCTTTGAGGTTGTCATATTAAAGTCTCCGGCTATCAGCCACAACTTTTCTTTGTGCAGGTTTCCTAGCTATTGCAGTTGAAGGAGGAAGCTTCCTCTTTCCACTGGTATATGGGGTCCATATACTGCCGAAACCAAGAACCATTCTCTATGGCCTATAAGCCGGAACCTCCCAGTGAGTATCCTTTTCATTCCTATCCAGTAATCTACTGTGACTTCTGCAGGGTTCCATAAAATTGCAATTCCCCCCGCGCTGCCTTTTGCATCAATTGTCATACATTCATATGTAGGTTTGATTTTGTTTAAGATTTCCTCCATTTTCCTCCCTGCTATTTTTGTTTCCTGTAACAGCATTATTTGGGGTCTTTCTCTTTTTATCCTTTCTGCTAGGTATCTCTGTTTACCTTTGCTGTTAAGTCCTCGTATATTCCAGGATGTAATTATCATTGGGTGGTTGGGTTTGTTTGATGGAATACCGCCGAGAGTGGAACTACTCTTCCAGTGTTCACTAACATTTCCCCCATAATCTGTATCGATTCCTGAATATTCCGCCTGCCTCTTTTTTTTCCTCCTTTCGCTTTACTTTGTTGATCTTGATTATTTTTTGGTTGGATGCCTAATTGTTCAACCATTTCTGTCTTTCCCTGATCTTGTTTTTCTTTGTATTTTTGAAAGGTTTCTCTGTATAATTTTTTTTCCTCTTCTGGGATGAACCTTTCATCCAAGTGTCTCCATTCATCTAGAAGTTTCCTCAGGATTTCTTCTTCTAACGTTGGATCTTCCCCTCTGTTGATATCGATTTCCATTACTTCATTTTCCATTTTCTCTCCCTTTTCCTTTCCTTCCTTTTCCGTTGATTCACTTTGGGTTTTTCTCTTAGTATGTTTTGTGCCTTGGCTTGTGCTGCCCTCCTGTTCTTTCTCCTCCTGATAGTCCATTATTTGAATTTCCTTATCTTCTTCTTCTTCTTGTAGAACTTCAAATCTGTTTGACTTATTTGGTTTGGTTTGTTGTTCCTTTTTTCCTTCCTTGGGGTTTTCCTTTGTAGGTCTTTTTTTGTTTTTTATCTCCTGAAACCCTTCTTTATCTTCTTGATTTTTCCTCTGTTGCTTGTTTCTCCGTTCTTCCTCTTCTGTGTTAAGAGGGCATTCCTTGAAAAGATGTCCATATTCATGACACCTTCTGCATCTGAAAGGGATATGCTCGTAGTCCAACGTTTGTTGCCATACCTCCTCATGGTATTCTAGCTCGACTGACCCCAGGATCGGGTCGGCTATGTTCATATAGACACAGATTCTTGCATATGAAGTGTATCTTCCCTTCTTTGTTGAATCAGCTATTTTAACAAAGCTTCCTATGGTATTTCCTATTCCCTCTAGGATCTCTGGATCCCAGAAATCCATTGGTAATCCGAACAGTCTTACCCAAACCGGGGTTGCTAGGAATTTTTCTTTATTAGGGTTATAACATTCCTCCCAGTACCTCATGAACAATCCTGCATTATAATGGAAATAGGGACCATTTTCAAACACTCTTTCTTTATCTTGCAGGTTTGAGAAAATTACCGTAAAGAAGCCTCTTGCTCCCAGCTTTAGCTCTATGTGGCCTCGAGGTTGCCATTTTTGTTGGATCCATCTGGTGAGGTCCTTTTCCGACGGCCAAACTCCAATAAACTTGCATATTAGTGCATGGTCCTTCATGTAGCTTCTATAGCGCTCCAGTTTATTCATTGGAATAATGAATCTTGGTTTTTCCACTGTGCACGGTAAGCACTTGCCTTTGCTACCTGCCTGCCATCTTGCTCCGAGAACAGGTCCCTGTATCTTCGTCTCCTCGTCCGGATTGCTGTTGCTCGGTCCTTCTCCTGCCACTGCGTCTCTATAGGAGGGGATCTCTCCCCTCCTGTCTTCCTCTGTCATTGCTGTAATCTCTTGGTTTCAGTGCCACTTTCTGACTGCGATTTGTGGTTTTCCGCGCCGCCTACCTCATGGCCGCATGACCATTAGGGTTGCAGAGCTCCAAAAAACCTCTCATATTAATTTTTCGATAAAATAATTTGTTTTTTTTAATAACCATTCTCTAAAGGCATTATTTCTGGAGGCATATAATCCTCAATGTTTAATTGTAAATTGGTTATGTCATATTTTTGTTGCTAAAATAGTCTAATTTTTCAATTATATTTGACTCTGGAATCACTAATTGGTTTGCGATTTTAGGCGTCATATAATTCTTATCTTTGGCAGGTGAAATAGCAATAGTGACATCCTTTCCCGCAATAGACCCTATAATTCTAAATAGCACTGAAGCATAATTACGTGAAGTTTCTTGAAATTTTCCTTCATTACTGGTCTCCATTTTTTTCTTTCTCAGGATGAGCCTTAGGGTTTAAAATTAACCCTCTCAATCCTTGTAATAGTACTTTTTTTTTTCTTCTATAATATCACCCTCTTTTTCTTTTTCCTTTAAAAAATTAAAAGACCCTCAACTACTTTTTCACATTTATTTTTTTTTAATTTTTTTTTATATAAAGGGTTTTAGAATTCTCTCTTTTAATTGTAATTTTATAATAATAATACTTTTTGAAAATTTTAACCTTCTTTTTGGAATTGACCTTTTATACCTAAACTTATAGGTATTATTATAATATATTGAATCTTAATTTTCTTGAGACTATTATAATAATAATAGTCTACATGTCTTTTAATTGAGCTTCACGAATTTAATATTTCTCCTCCTTATTCTAATTTGCCTCTATTTTTTTTTATATGCTGCATACAACTTAAGGCGACTCTAGAAAAATTGATTTAATTGTTTTTGTTTTTCTTTTATTCTTCAAGTTATAACAAATAGTGTATCCGACGGCTTGAGATCCTCCAAGAATTTTTAAAAGATTATCTTGACCTTGGTCAGACAAATCCAATACCTGGTAATGACACAGCTTAGGAAGTTAACAACTATTCACAAATTTAATAATTTGGAGTAAATGAAACCCATGAACACAAAGAGTTGTGTCTGGCAACGAATCAATTTGATATCTTCTATTGACGGTTCGGTTGGGCTGGTTGGAAGGGATGTGGCGCCTAGAGCGATGCGATAGAAAATGAATCCTTGTGTACTTGTTAGATGCTGTCAAGGACACAGTGTTTCAGATCTTGACCAACACTCATAGTCCTTACTACTGTTCCTCAGAGCCGAAATTGTTAATGGATCTATCTTAGATTAACAATCAACGTGCCACCAAGTTAGAGGCTGAAACACTGCACATACTACCCTTCAAATTTTTCGTTGGAGGACTAGGAATCTATCAACATATATCTGTTTCGATCCCGTTATAAACACAGGTCTGATCCTGCAACAAATCACAGGTTCAAGCCTGTATAATACCTTAGATTAAAAGTGCGAAAGTTATCTCAAAAGCAATATGTGTTATGTCTGAGATTAGCAGTGGTAGTGCAGCGATGATGACCACCAGTTCGATGGAGGAAGGAGAATTTGTCGGCAGCGGTGTCAAACGGTTGTGTGGGCAATTTTGGAGGCGGTCAAGGCTACAACTCTTGGACGACTATGACGGTTGCGGCCTCCTTTTTTCAATTTAATTTAATTTTTTAAAATATTTTCTTTTGTTTTTAATTTTTTTTTACATCACAAATATATGTGTGTGTGTGTGTGTAATTTTTTTTTATTTTAATGAAAAAGTGCCAATACTTTTGTCCTTTTTTTATCTTTTATTTTTTTAATATAGGTTTTATTTTTTTTTCTCTAATATAGCTCTCTTTTTTATAAATTCTTTTCTCATAAATAATTTTTTTGATTTATTAATTTAATTATATATATATATATATATATTTTTAAATAATATATATATATATATATATATATATATATATATATATATATATTTTTAGTATGGCCAAAGGCCTGATGGCAATATGGAGAATCTTTAGGAACTTGTGTAGCAAAACACTTGGATTGCAACAACAATAAAGTTGACGAAGAGTCGATGGCCAAGGGCCTGGTTTGAGGAGCGCGACTCTATGCAGCGGTGGAGCGGAGAGAGGATCGAACAACTCTGATATCAAATGGAACGAACAATGTTCGTTCTTCAAGTTAAATACTCCAGAAACTTGGAATATGTAGATCTCCATTTAGGATACAAGAATATATATTAAAAATGTATGAATAAGAATGATGTTGCAATTGAGAGTGAGGGTCCTGTATATATAGCCAGGTAAGTACCCTTTCACGAGCGGTCATGTCTGTAGAGACATGCCTCTTCCCTACTAATTATTAATTAATTAATCATTGTTTATGTCTATTATTATATATATATATTTTATTCATAACACATACAACTAGTCTGTTGTTCAATCATTCATTAACATGAACCTACTATTACATAATCCATTCATGAACATAATTAAATGATCCATATAGGAACCTCAACACTTTAAAAATAAGATAATGACTTACAAAACCTTGCATTATAGCACGTTTCATTCCAACTCACGGAGATACATATTCTCTTGAAAGCCAATCAAGCCAATGCCTTATCACAACATAAACAATATTCACATTATATAAATAAGCATGGCAATGCAAGTAGTCACTTATCTTAATGATTAGATGATTGGAAATTGGTAGAGGGACTCCAACTCTCCTCCCAACTGTAGGCTAACTGGACTGATGTTCTTTCTTGCAATCAACCACTCTCAAGTCAAATTCAGAGCCTGAGGAGTGAAGAGCTCAAGGGAATCAACAGCAGTCACATGAACAATCACATGGGAATCCCAAGTCTACAATGCCTCCACCTAGCATTCAGGAATCCAGGGCACACAGTGCCTCCACCCAACACAACCAATTTAGGGAATCTAGAGCATCTAGTGCTCCACCCCACAACAGTTTTAGGGAATCAATAACATCTAGTGCCCCACCCCACAGCCAGTTCAGGGAATCCAGAGCACCTAGAGCTCCACCAAAGCAACACTACGAGAGCCTAGAGTTCCAAACATCTCCATCCACTTTGCACTTCAGGAATCTAGGACCACAATGCCTCCACCTGTCTCCTATAGGAATCTTGAGCACACTATGAATTCCACCTGACAGTTCCCATGGGAATCTAGAGAGGTTGGCCTCCGCCTATTAACCGATACTCAAGAATCTAGAGCCTTGTCCAAGCTTCACCTGATAAGGATGCTCAAGAATCTAGAGAGAGAGCCTTGTTGGGTTGTGTTATATTTTTTACATGACTACCCCACGCACGGGCGTGCGGTAGCTCTCCCTATATGTTGTGTGGGGGGGGGTGGCAGCGCCTCGGGAAATTTTTTTTGGACCCTATATTAGGTGGGCGGACCTACCTATGGTTTGTACATGGATTTCGCACATGGTTTTGGGCATGATAGTTTTCTGTCCATGGTATTTTGTAGATCTGGTCAAAGGAACTATCGTTATGTTCTAATCCAGGGTTAATGGATTGGAGGTTATGGATGTTTCAACATGTATATATATGTATTGTAACATTGAAAGGAACATAATGAAAAAACAATCTGGTAGTCCCGGTTTTGGGATCCAGAGGAAAATCTCTGTGTATATCTGTTTTATGCTCTCGCCATTGTTTATTTTCTGTTTTTAGAATTTGTATGCAGGTAATTTCTGTACGGGGTTAAAACCTACAAGTCTCCACCTGAGTGAGAACACAGGGGTTTAGAGCACCTGCTCCACCTATTGTTCTTCTCTTCAATGTGTCTTGCCTTCTTATTGTCTGTGTGCATCTTCTGGAGTTTGCCTCCCTCTTTCTATTTCCATCCGTCTCCTTGTGCTCTGTATGCATGTATGCCCCTTTGCATCCAACACACCCTTGCATGTTGAGAAGTGTAGCAAGAAAGTCTCAATTTGATTTTGCCTTGGTCAAATTGAGAAAATTCGAATTTCCACATCAGCAGACAACTTGGAGGCAGTTAACTTGTGTGACATGGCTCTTGTCACTCAGTTAGCTTAGTAAATTCGAGTTAGAGGGCTTGGAGTTTAGTTAAGCATGTGTGATTGCTAAATTTTAGTAATCCAGGTCAGTTATTTCTAGTTGTGTTCAATTAAACTAGTTCTAACAGTTAATGGAACTAGTGGAAGGTTAGTTGTGCAGTGGGACAACAATCTAACTTAGTGATCATCTAGTTAACTGATCAATCAACTCAAAATAGCTAGTGCATGCAAGGAATTCGAGTTCCTCAGCTATGGTGGAGATTCCAAGGTAGTGTAACAAGCAGTTGTAAACTAGTTTGAGTGTATAGGTGTTGCATGTAGTTAGATGATCAATCCTTGGGAATTGCGCAATCAATTGGAGGAAAATTCCTAAAAAAGGGGCTAATTCTTCAATAATTGTGCAAGGAAATAGGGGCTCAAGCAGAGGCAAAAATTGACTAAGTCTGGGTCAGAGCTTCTCATTAAGCATAGAGATAGGTTATTCACTTGCAGGTTGAGCTCAGAGCGAGCAAGCAATTGTAATACATTCTCTATTCATCTGATTAATGCAAAGAGGCTTGAGGGGTTTTTCCTAGTTTGGTTCCCCTAGAAAAATATTGTGCATGTGTGGTTTTTCTTATTGCATGTTTGCGAATGTTGTTCTAAATTTTCAATTAATTTTTTTGAATAGTTGCAATTCTATCACCATATTTCTACATGGTATCAGAGCAGGATTCACATTAGAACAAGAATTTCAAAGTTGTTCCTCAAGAGGTTCGAATTTGTAGCTTCAGTGTAGCAGGATTTCTTCAGGATTGGGAAAATGACCTTCAATGGACTGAGATTAGAGTATGCCTTGGAAGGCAACTTGAATTTCATTGCATAGAAGGATTGCATGGAGGCAGTGCTTGATGATAATGGATTGCTAGATTATGTCAAGATAGACATTCCAAAACTAGGACGAGGTCCGATGCCCAAAAGATAGCCCAATGGAAGAAAAATGTAGCCAAGGTGAGGAGAATAATCTTGGAGGGAGTGCGAGACCACTTTGTCTCAAATCTTAATGGGAAAGAAACTCCTTTCGCAATGTGGTAAGCATTGACAAAGCTATTCCAGAATAACAATGACCATAGAAAACTGGCCTTCAAAGACAAACTTCGAAATATTAAGATGCAAAAGAATGATACTATTCCGCAGTATCTCACCAGATTTACACAAGTTCGGGATGAGCTTGGAGGGGTTGGTGTGAATGTTGCAGAAGATGACCTGGTGAGCCTAACTCTTCTAGGCCTTCCCAAAAGCTGGCATAGCTACCAGGACTCGGTGAGCGGGAGGGGGAAATTACAGAATTGGGTGTTGATTTTCACGATCTTCGTTCTAGGTTATAATCTTAAAATCTCTAACGCTACCAAACCAAGAATCTCAACAATAATACTTTGCACAACGGAATATATACAACAGTAAATCACATATGCACAGAATATAGACAACTTTTTACGATTTTCAACCCAACTTCATTATATTAAACAACATATAGTACAACAGTCTAGGGCTCTCGTACCAAGGATAATGGCCCTCATACATCCACTAGTATAAGATACAAAATTGGGGCTTGGTGTCAGTACATCGACGACCAATCTGCCCTCAACAAGATACTCTGACCATCTGGCTGATGTAGCACACTCTCTCAGCTCCTCTCAGTCGTACCTTGTACCTGCCCAGTCCTTCGGTTCTCGATCTGCAACCCCTGCCTCTATCAATGCTCCAAGTCCATCTGGCCACTGAATCTTGGCTATCCAATCTCCTCACTAGTTGATTGTTCGTCCATCAACACATCAACACATCGAGACTCCTATCAAGTTGTTCACAGCTCCACTTGTGAACAACTCTCAAACTTCCCACTGCTGCTCCTCAACTACTCAGGGACTTCAGCCCACTATAGTCTTCCTGCATTGCTCTGATGAATACCAACATAGGGCATAGAGGGCTGCCACCTATCATTGTAAGATGTCTATCTCCCACAATGAACACGGGCTAGGAGGACTACCCATCATCTGCTATAGAAGTCCTTCTCCACACGCAAGTCTCGGGCTCCACAAACTGCTCCTCTGGTTTGTCAACCTTTGAGCTCAACAACTACCTCTCTTGCAACTACCTTTGTCCATCAAGGTGTTGCTCACCGGGCTCCAACTTGGACACTATCTCGCTGTCTCGCTGTCCTCCAGCAGACCATAAGTGCCCAATCAACATTCTCCCTTGGTCCACTCTCACATTGCCCTCCAACAATGCACGAGCGACCAAGTCCACACTGTAGCATCTGCACCTAGTTAGGGCATCCTCACACGTAGGAGACCCTTACACACGGATGCCCACAGACTTCTCCACATCTGCCCTTTGCTCTGCAATAGAGGAGATATTGCACAAATCTAGGCTCCAATATTCACTGCAGAAACTGCCCACTGGTTAGGGCTTCTAACATGCCATGTCAGCCCTACCTACTTGGTTTCCACAGGCTGCAACATCAGTCCTCTCCTAGGACACCCTTCTCATGAGTTGATGTGTCACTGCTGCTAGGTCTGCAATCTGGTTAGGGCTAATATCAGTCCACATCAACCCTAGATCCTTGCCTCTAGACCTCCACTACAGCTATGGTTTACTTCTCATTGTAAGTTGCTCCCTTTGCTGCCACATGGGACAAGTTTGTGGAGGTTTTGGCTTCTCCAAATACCCACTACACTTTCTGCCCTCTCTGCAATTCTGCTGCTCACAAATCTGAGGTGAAACCACACCAAAAATTGCACCCACATCAACCCAGAATTGTCCTACACTAGGACATCCATCCACCTGCATCAAAACATTACCAAGGAGTCATCTACAACCACCTTGTTGCTGCCTCCTTGCCATGATTTCTGTGCTTTACTGTTGTAGCTTCCTATCACTGGTTAGGGCACTCAACACTATGAGACAACCCTCCAAAATTACTACAGCATACCTGTGATTACTGCATATCCCTTGCTCAATATTGCTGCCTCCTTTGCTGCTCCTACTAGGTCCTTTCCTCACACTGCTTTCCTGAGATCCTCCTCAAGATACCTTACAACATGTAGAAATACTACAGCAATAGGTCTCAGCCTCCTAGCAAAGGATGACACACCTGTTCAATTGCGCTGAGCCTTCATGTGACTGCGGCTTGAGGGGAAGAGCTTCCCTAGGCCTTACGGCCCCTCAAACAAGTCACCTAGCATGCTGCTGTAGCAGCTCTTCTCCTGCGGCTTGAATAGAGACACAACCCACACAAATACGAGCACAGAAATCACACAAACATACCTTCGTTTTGCTGTGGCCTGATCTGGCTAAGGAGATGAACCCACGCTGCCCTTAATCTGCCCTTATGTCACCATCCTGGCTGCTTCAGGACTGCAGCTTTCTCCACAGAGAAATCTGCACTAAAACGCAGAGATACCCTCCAAACTTGGCAACCCTTTACTCTTTTTCTAGCCTTAGATTTTGCACTCCAAATCGCAGAGATATCTTGACCTTTTGATGCACTTCAATTACTCAATAATGATCTCAAACTCACCTCATTTTTATACGCTAAAAGAGGGCTTCAATGGACGTCATAATAGGGCTTGAACAACTGTCACTAGGCCTTCTTAACCTTAGGCCGACCTTGACACCTCATGTGCAAAACCCAATCATAACTTAAAAAATTCATAACTCCATTTTTACAACTCGGAATTGAATGAGTCTCGTTGCGCTAGAATCGTCTCGCTGAGAGCTATCATCCTCATCCATCACATGTCGATATGTGCTCGTGGTTTTGGCCCAAATCCTGATGGGTGCAAAACCCCCAAGCTTGGGTTTCAAGCCAACAAGCTTACTTGTGGTGCTTTGCTCTCCAATCCCCGAACCCTAGGGCTTGGAGTACCTCCCAAGCTACACAAAATTCAACATTGGGGATGCTTATGATCCGATATGGTACAAGAAGAGATTAGGCGGAATACCAAAGATGGAACCTCATCCAAGGGAGAGGATGAAGAAAATTTTGCATTGGTTGGAAAGGGAAAGAAGGTCAAAGGGAAGAAATCTCAAACCAAACCAGAATCCAGCCAAGGGGGCAAGAAGAAAGACTTGTCCAAAATAAAATGCTTCAATTGTCATGAATTCGAGAACTATGCTACAAAGTGTCCACACAAAAAGTCTAGCAAGAAGAACTCAGGAGGAGCAATAGGTGAAGCATTGGCTTCATAGTTTGAGCTAGACTTCACCCTTATCGCATGCATGGCCAACTCTGTGATGGGGAGTGTGTAGTACTTGGATTCCGGTGCCTCGTTCCACATGACAGGGTGTAGAGAATTTTTTAGTGACATGGAGGAGAAAGATCTCCAGATGCATATTGAGCTTGGGGACAACGGAAGGTATAGTGCTATCGAGATTGGTACAGTAACCTTTAAGAGGGAGTCGGGATCCCCTCTTTGCCTCAAAGATGTCATGTTTTTTCTAGGCCTAAAGAAAAATATCATCTCTGTAGCAATTTTGGAAGACCGCAACTATGATGTAATCTTCAGTAAAGGTAAAGCCTTTCTGAGGCACATAGCTACTGGACAAGTGAAGCAGATCGGGGTTTGTGTGAAGAACCTGTACAAGTTGGATGTGGAAGATTGTGTTGCATTAAGAAATAAGGCAGAGAAAGTGTAGAGTTGCGATGTCGGTGAACTTTGGCACAGGAGATTGGGCCATTTGCATCATGGCGCCCTGAAAATTATGCAACAAATAACCACTGGCCTCTCGAAAGGAGCACTTGAGCAACAAGATGTCTGCAAGGGTTGTACCTTGGGGAAGTATGTGAAATCCACATTCCATGATTGAGACAACAAAGCACATGCAGTCTTGGAAAGAGTCCACTCTAATGTTTGTGGACCTTTCTCGACAACCTCCACTGCTAGACATAAGTATTTTGTTATTTTTATTGATGATTTCTCAAGGAAGTGCTGGATCTTCTTCATGTGGAAGAAGGATGAGACATTCTCAAAGTTTGTAGAATTCAAGCATTGGTTGAGAAAGAGACTGACAAGAAGGTGAAGGCTCTCAAGAGTGATAATGGAGGTATGTTCTGAATGACTTCAAGGATTTCTGTGCGAAAAGAAGAGAGCTAACAGCACCACATAACTCGCAATAGAATGGGGTAGCTGAGAGAAAGAACTGTAGTATTGTGGGAGCTGCGAGAGCTATGCTACATGACCAAGGCTTGACACTGCATTTGTGGGTAGAGGCATGTAACACAGTGGTGTACTTGCAGAATCAGAGTCCTCATCGGATTCTTGGTATGATTACACCGGAGGAGGCTTTCTCGGGGAGAAAGCTGGATGTGTCTCACTTCATAATTTTTAGAGCCCCTATTTATTGCAGTGTCTCCAAAGATTCGAGGAAGAAGCTTGAGCCGACAACAGAGTTGGGAGTTTTTGTGGGTTACACCGAAAATCTAGACAATTACCGTGTGTACTTACCTTCCCTTAGAATGACAGTTGTACAAAGGGATCTAAAGTTTGATGAGGAGAAAGCGATGTGGTGCTCTCTTGAGAGGAAGCTTCAAATGCCACCAGAAGTGGAGCTTTTGCTCCAAAGGAGGAGCCTTAGGAAGTTATGGAGCAACCACAAATGGAGGAACAAAGAGGAGGCAAAGTGGAGACATCCACTCAAGCAGAAACATCTAGAGAAGGCAAAAAAAAGAACCAGGGAAGCTGATAGATTGGTGCAGGATGCGAGGGAGAATGTGGGAGCTCCTTCAAATTTGCACAGGCAAAGGAGGTCACTTGAGAGGTACATTGGCTACATGGCTCTAATGACTGAGCTTGTAGAGACTGAGCCATCCTCTTTTGAGGAAGCAGTTGAGCAACTAGTTTGGGTTGATGCAATGGTGGAAGAATACGAATCCATCATGAAGAATAGTGTTTGGGAAGTGGTCCCAAGACCGACAAATAAATCAGTTGTGGGTTTGAGATGGATCTTCAAGGTTAAGCATGCAACAGATGAAAGCATAGAGAAGTATAAGGCCAAATTTGTGGCCAAAGGATTCTCTCAAGTTGAGGGAATTGACTATGAGGAAACCTTTGCTCTTGTAGCAAGGTATTCATCCATTAGATCAATTCTTGCATTGGCTGCGCAGATGGGGTGGAAGATCCACCAGATGGATGTAAAAGCAATATTTCTCAATGGTGTTATTGAGGAGGAAGTGTACATCGAGCAACCAGAAGGTTTTGAGACATTTGATCAGGAGTCTCATGTGTGCAGACTCAGGCGAGCATTATACGGTCTCAAATAGGCACCTCGAGCTTGGTACACTCGGATCAACAGTTATCTCACTGGTTTGGGCTTCACCAAAAGTGAAGCGGATGCGAACCTCTATCATGTTTTAGTTAAATTGCTTATCATTATTTTATATGTTGATGATTTAATATTGACAGGTGATGAGTAGCTGATCAACTCTTGCAAGGAGGACCTTGCAAGGGAATTTGAGATGAAAGACATGGGTCTCATGCACTACTTCCTCGGGCTGGAAGTATGGCAAGGTGATGGGGAATTGTTTGTGTCTCAAGGCAAGTATGCCAACGAGATACTGCAAATATTTCACATGGAGATTTGTAAGCCCATGGAGACACCTCTAGCAACCAATTGGAGGAAGGAGAATGCCACTTTAGGTGAAGAGGTTGATGCTACCATTTACCGGCAGCTAGTGGGTTCACTAATGTATCTTGTGAACACACGACTAGATATGTGCTATGCAGTCAACCAGCTGAGCCAAGCTATGGTTAGGCCGACCAAATTGTATTGGAAGCAACGAAGCATGTTTTATGGTACCTCAGAGGCACTACCCAGTATGGATTATGGTATAGACGGATAGAGGGAGTGAAGCTGTGTGGCTTCACAGATGCAGATTGGGCAGGGAGTCCATCCGACCGAAAGAGTACATCAGGTGGAATTTTCAGTGTTGGGTCTACAGTGGTTTCCTGGTACAACAGGAAGCAAAGGTCTGTGGTTCTCATCTCGGCAGAAGATAAATACATGGTTGCAAGTCAAGCAACATGTGAGGCGATCTGGATGAGAAAGATACTTGTGGGACTATTTGGTTAGATGATGGATCCAACTGTGATCTATTGTGATAATCATAGTTGCATTAAGCTCTATGAGAATCCGGTATTTCACGATCAATCCAAGCATATAGATATCCGGTATCATCATTTACGGGACTGTGTGCAGAGGCGGATAATGTTGCTACAATACATTCCGACAGAGGAACAAGATGCTGACATCTTGACAAAGGCTTTGTCAAGAGGGAAGTTTGAATTCCATAGGTGCATGATAGGGGTGGTTGATAATCCCTTTCTTGCTAAGAGGGAGTGTTGAGAAGTGTAGCAAGAAAGTCTCAATTTGATTTTGCCTTGGTCAAATTGAGAAAATTCAAATTTCCACATCAGCAGACAACTTGGAGGCAGTTAACTTGTGTGACATGGCTCTTGTCACTCAG
Source organism: Pinus tabuliformis (assembly GCA_031772625.1). Taxonomy (NCBI): domain Eukaryota; kingdom Viridiplantae; phylum Streptophyta; class Pinopsida; order Pinales; family Pinaceae; genus Pinus; species Pinus tabuliformis. Next base: position 955,970,492 of record CM062806.1, on the reverse strand, counting down.
TTAGCTCAGTAAATTTGAGTTAGAGGACTTGGAGTTCAGTTAAGCATGTGTGATTACTAAATTTTAGTAATCCAGGCCAGTTATTTCCAGTTGTGTTCAGTTAAACTAGTTCTAACAGTTAATGGAACTACTGGAAGGTCAATTGTGTAGTGGGATAGCAGTCTAACTCAGTAATCATCCAGTTAACTGATCACTCAACTCAAAATAGCCAGTGCATGCAAGCAATTCGAGTTCCTCAGCTATGGTGGAGGTTCCAAGGTAGTGTAACAAGCAGTTGTAAACTAATTTGAGTGTATAGGTGTTGCATGTAGTTAGATGATCAATCCTTGGGAATTGCGCAACCAATTGGAGGAAAATTCCTAAAAATTAGGGGCTAATTCATCAAGAATTGTGCAAGGAAATAGGGGCACAAGTGGAGGCAGAAATTGACAAAGTCTGGGTCAAAGCTTCTCATTGAGCAGAAAGATAGGTTATTCACTTGCAGGTTGAGCTCAGAGTGAGCAAGCAATTGTAATATATTCTCTATTCATCTGATTAATGCAAAGAGGCTTGAGGGGGTTTTCCTTGTTGGGTTCCCTTAGAAAAATACTATGCATGTGTGGTTTTTCTTATTTCCTGTTTGCCAATGCTATTCTAAATTGGGAATTAAATTTCGCAGATCAATTGAGTAGAATTGCGTCTGTTGATTTTAGATTAAATTTCTTGAGCAGTTGCAATTCTATCTCCATATTTCTACACTACATTGAGAGCTCCCCTCTTTTCTAGCATACAGTGTCATGGCGTGTTGATTAGAGCCACCTCTGCCTTGGTAGTGGGACGACTCATCCTCTTCCTCGACACCCATACACAACCTTTAATTTGATTGTACCTTTGTTCTTTTGCACATGAAGGTTCCATACGCAGCCTTAATTTCCTTGACCATTTGTGCCTTTAGTTAGCAAGGCACCTTATGCAAGTTCAACCTGCTCTTTAAATGCGACATGGGGGGATAGGTGCTCATTAATGGAGATTTTAAGGCTCATCTATTTCCTCAAGCAAGCTTCCCACAACTTCCACTCCACAGACTTTGAATCTGTGTCCACCCTTAGTCCAGTCATCTTTTACAACTCTTATTAATTTACATCAGTTTACACAGTAGTGTACAAAACAATATTTAAAAGAGGGTGAGAAAGGGGTTGTTATAGACCCCACCCCTTTAGAGGAACACCATTCTCGGTGTTCTACATCTGAACAAACACAATTTATAGGGAGCTTTATACATAGACAACTCTATTCATGATTACATTTACAACTGCTTACTCAACAAACTAAAATGGGTATGACACCCTCATTGATCAGCCATCTCCCATGTGGCCTCATCTAGTCTAAAGTGCCTCCATTGCACCTTGACATGCTCTATGACTCAATTTCAGAGCGTGATTTGCCTCCAATCTAGAATGCACAGTGGCTCTAGGTAGAATTATCCCTAGAATTCCACCTGTATAACAGACCAATCAACAACATGGTTAACCTCACGTACATACTTTTTAAGTAAAGAGATATGGAAAACATCATGAGCATTCACTGTGGGAGGTAATGCCAATCTGTAGGCCATTGGCCCTGTTGCACATATTTTGTCAAAGTTCCAAGGAAGCAGTGGTACCATATTTTTCTTCAAAGATTGAGATCATCAACCATCAACTATTGTGTCATTGTAAACCCATCTTCAAATTTGTAATGTAAATGATGCTAGTAAGACCATGTATTGTAATAACCTAGGTACCCCTATTATTTTGGATGAATTTCATCCTAGGAGGTTTTTCATCTCACTGATTCAGTTGTGTTTCTAAACATAGATGATCGGCAAAGTTTTTTCCTCTAGCCTCACCCCAAAGCTAGGGTGGAAATTTTCGTCAAAATCTTAGGTGAGTCTTAGTGTTTTAGTCGAGTCTTATGTAAAAGTGATTTGAGAATAATTTAAGCTAATTGGCTAAATTATTTTATTACAAATCGCTTGGTCTACTAGATCATATTGTGTCGCAGAATTGGGTATGTATTTTGAGGGTTTATAATGAATGTGTATTCCTCCTTTGAGGGTTGAATTATGTAAAATCTTATGTAGAAAATAATTTAGTGCATGGTCCCTCGCAATCAGACACCATGGCTAAAACTATTAGAGGGTAGAAAAAATAATAATAATTATTTTTGAGCTAATAAAAATGGGTCTAATGAGAAATTTGAAAATTCCTCAAAAATGAATATTTTCAACTACAGAGATTAAAAGCTGATCAAGGATTTATTGACGACCGAGATTATTTTGACGGGGATAAAGCCAACTAGCAGTTATTTTCCACTTGGAGGATTTATCTATAAATTAGAGGTCATTTGTGTCTCAAGCCATCTGATGTTTGGCTAATGTAATTCTGCAAAAAAGGTCGTGTTGGGAATATTTTTGAATAATCATAATAAAGACTTTGGGGTGCAGTTCATGGTGTCTATGTTCTACTGATTTGTGGTATGTGCTAGGTACAAACATTCCTATATTGTGTTTAAAATTTTAAATTAAATCATTATTTCATTGTAGATGATAGGAAGACTCTATTGATATGTTTTGGGCTTATCTTAGATGATCCGATTCATTGTTGTTCTAACGGTTTATGTTTGAAGAGTTATATAGTGTTTGCAGGTTCCCCAACCCTTGGACTTCAAGTTCATAAACTGTGGGCACAGACTAACCTTGTTTGGACTTCAAATATTGTTATGGTTTTTCTAATTTTGCTAAGGCTGTAGCTTGCATTTATTTTTCAAATTACATTTAGCCACTATCAAAAAACCTTTAAAACATTATTTCTCAAATCTCTCTAAGCATTGTATATTTTTACATTTTGTAAATAGAAACTGTGTAATATAATTTTGTAAATTATTTTTTAATTCTTGTTTTGAAGCTGGGGTTTTGAAATCAATTTAAGTTTTTGTATATATTGGGGATTTGGGTATTTGTAAATTCATTTGTGTAGGTGAGATCAAAGACAAATAGCTGGATTGGAGCTAGATCTAGGCCCTTGAGGGTAAGATCTAGCCTCTACATTTTTTTGTAGCGCCAACCACTGAAGAATTCATAGGAAAATTGAAGATCTGAAGGAAATTTATTTTCTGGCAGGGGTGTCGAATTTTTTTAGGGCTATAAGGCCCAACATTCTCCTCCAACCTCAGCGTCAACCCTTCTTGTCCTCAGTGTCAACCTTTTGAGGCCCTGCGTCACCCCTTTAAGCCTCCTAGAGGCTGGCCGTAAGCTCTTAAGGCCCTCGACCTCTTCTTTAACCCTTGCCGTGGGCTCTTAAGGCCATTTTTTGGCCTAGCCGTGAGCCCTTAGGGCCTCGGCCTCCCTCCTTGAGGCTAGATGACAACCCTAAGGGCTGGCTGTGGGCCTTTTAGGCCTTCTCCTAAGCCTCGACCCTCCTCTTCCTCTTCTGCGACCCTCCACTCTCCCTCTTGGCCTCTTCTTTGACATTTTAAGCCTTCATTTGCCCTCTTTCCCTAGCCGCTAGGCCTTCTAGGCTTCTTTCACCCCAATGCTAGCCCTCCTTGGCCCTAATTTACCCTAACCCATCTTTGATTTATTATTTTGGACTGAATATTAGTGGGGTTTGCAGGGGAAATTGGCTCAAGTTTGGTGTTTTCAGGTGCCAAGTCTACTGGAAAATTTTTGGCACCTTGGGCAAGGAATCTTCAAGGCCTTGGGCCTAGGGTTTTATCTCTAAACCCTCATTTTTCCTCACTGTTTGCTACAACTCTCTGAATCATTTATAATAGTGATACAATTCATGCTTAAGTGCCCTAAAAATCACATCTAAACAGTCTAAATACAATAAAATTTTACTAGTGTTTTGGTAAGTTGGGCATTGATAATTGAGCATAGATCTACTTGTGTTGACTGAAATATCTCTGCATAATCGTGGATCAGATCCGAAGTTTTTATCACATAAGGCTAATGAATCCAAAATTTTGAACTTAATAAGCTTGTTTTTGGCATTTAAGAATTTTGGCACATTTTGGCAAACACTCCAACATAGATAGCTGACTGTTTTCACTATTTCCTTACTGTTGTCATAAGTGTTTTCAGACCTGATATAACAGTGAATAACACATCATAAGAGGGTTAGTTAGCTTGTATTTTCACTTGGCAAGTCACTTAATCTCTCATTGATCATATTGGGTTCTTACATGTTTGTCATTTCTAAGATCTAAAGTGATTTTTTTGCTGCTGTCCTAAAATTGCTCATTTTAATGTGATTGGGATATAAGTAACATAAGATCACTCTTTGCTCATGCTTTAAAGATCATAGTTATTCTTATTTCATGGTTTCATAGCAAGTTGGTTTCTTATTATTTCATGTGTACTAACACATTGGTGGTTGTGAGTTTATTGAAATTCTAATAATAAGACTCAGACACTCTAATCTCAAATCACTTGGTGTTGAATACCTTAAGTCTCTTTGGGCATATTGATATCTTGTGATCTAAGTCATATTGTTTATTGATATCTAATTGTGTTAAGATTGGCAAATAATTGGCATTTTGAATATCTTGTTCTAATTGTGCATTATTGGGAAATCTATGAGCTAAAACATTTGAGAATCTATCTTGTTTTGACATCTAAGCTTAATCAAGCATCTCTTAAATAAGTGGCATTGTCTAAAGAGCATAATCATGGTTATCTTGAATAGTTATTGGCCTAAGATTATTGACAATTATCATTGGAATATCTTGAGTACTCGTGATTGGCATCTTGTGTTGATAATCATTGGCTAATTGTTAAGTGAATAAGTTCTCTAATTTCTTTTAATCTCTATCATTGGTTAAGCCATAGTATTCAAAACCGTTCCGGTCTGACCGGTTACCGGCCTAACCGGCCGGTTAGGAGGCTCACCGGTCAGAACCGGTGAAAAAACCCGGTCAGCACCCCTATTTGCCCAGATTTTTGACCTAACCGGTCAAAACCGGCCGGTTTAGGTCCTAACCGGCCGGTTTTTTGCTAACCGGCCGGTTCCGTCCTAAACCGGCCGGTTTAGGGACAGGCCGCCGGTAAAGGTAAAAAGCGGCGGGTTTATGGCAGCTGAGGGCGGTTTAGGGTTTTTGGGGGTGAGGGAAAGGGATTTTCCCTCCAAAAAGACCCTCACAATTGCTATAAGACACCCCTCTCACCCTCATTTGTCTCACACAACTGATTTGGAGTGTTTGTGAGTGTTTGTGAGTTTGTTTGTGAGCTTGGAGAGTGTGGAGTTTTTGCTGAAGTAGTCATCTTGGAGTTGGAGTTGGAGCTATTTTGGAGATAGTGTGTAGCTGTCAGTGGAGTTGCCATCATCAAGAGGAGGCTAAGGGAGCTACTTTGCATTTCCAGGTAAGGATTTGCACTTGATAATTCCTCATTTGGGTCTGCTGTCCATGAATTAATTTTTTTGTGCTATAAACTTCTCATTTCAATGATCTATCATCTATGCTATGCTAAGCCTATGAACTCTCTAGCTCTATGCTATCAAATTTTTTAGCTTGCATGTGCATTTTTTTTCCTACATTTATCATTGGTTTTCCATGTTCCTTAGCTGCAATTTTTTTTTTAAATGGCAGATTTCTTTGCAAATTGTTATTATTTCAAGCAAACATGGCTCCAAAAGGAAAGGACAGTGCATGGGTTCATTGTGATGTAATTGATGGAAAAATGATATGCAAATTATGCCATAAATCTATTGGAGGTGGGGGTATTCTTAGGTTGAAACAACACTTGGCTGGGGTAAGAGGCCAAGTAAAGCCATGTGATGCACCAAAAGAACTGTTAGGTCCTATTAGGGCAGAATACATTGCCAAGCTTGAAAAATTTTATGAGGATAAGGCTAGGGAGAAGGCCATCCAAGATGAAATTGCAAGGAAGAGGGAATTATTAGAAGCCATGAAAGAGAGTGGGTATGATGATTATGAGATTCAAGACTCCACTTCTATCCCTTCCACCAATGACCCCTTTCACTATGTTCATCCTTCTGTTGGAGTTGGCCAACCATCAAGAGGACCAAAGAGACAAAACATCCAAAGTTATTTCTCATCTTCTGCCACCATTGCTTCTTCTAAATCTAATCCCACAGCCACTTCCTCCCAGCCAAGTTCTCAACCCACTTTGGATCAGCATTGGAAAAAACAATGCAAAGAAACTTCTCACCAATACATTGCTAGATGGTGGTATGATTCAGATATCCCATTTAATGCTTCTCGCTCACCTTATTACCAAGCTATGTGGGACTCTGTTATAGCTGCAGGAAAGGGCTTCAAAGGCCCTAGTATGCATGACTTGAGGGGAGCTCTTTTGCAAAAAGAGATATCTTCCATTGATGAGTATTTGACTGAGTTTAGAGAGTCATGGGTCAAAACAGGTTGTTCCATTATGTCAGATGGATGGACCGATGGAAAGAACCGCACTATCATTAATTTCCTTGTTTCTTGCCCTCAAGGAACCATGTTTTTTAAATCAGTTGATGCATCTGATAGGGTAAAGGATGCAAGCCTTCTATTTGAGCTTTTGGATAACATTATTCAGGAAGTTGGGGAGCAGCATGTTGTGCAGGTCATCACTGATAATGCCTCAAACTATGTTCTTGCTGGAAAGATGCTTGAGGCCAAATATAAGACCATATTTTGGACTCCATGTGCTGCACATTGCATAGACCTCATGCTTGAGGATATAGGCAAGGTGGAGTGGGTAAAAAACACTGTAGAGCATGCCAAGTGCATTACAAAATACATTTACAACCACTCATGGGTATTGAGCCTAATGAGGAAACACACTGGAGGCAAAGAGCTTGTTAGGCCTGCAATTACGAGATTTGCAACTCACTTCCTCACGTTGCAATGTCTCAATGGTCAACATAGAAACTTGCAGAAAATGTTTTCCTCTGATGAATGGTCTGAATCTCGGTGGGCTCGTAGACCAGATGGAAAAGACACCAAAAAGAAAGTGTTAGACACTTATTTTTGGAAAAGGTCTGTAGAGCTTGTGAAAATTACCGAGCCCCTTGTTAAGGTGCTAAGGTTGGTGGATGGGGAAAGATTGGCCATGGGCTACATTTATGAAGCTATGGATCAGGCAAAGGAGCAGATACGGGCAGCTTACAATGACAGGTTAGCTAAATATGGCCGTATATGGGAGATCATTGATAACAGATGGAACAATCAACTCCATCGTCCTATACATGCAGCCGGGTATTTTTTGAACCCAAGGTATCACTATAAAAATCGGCTAGGAGATCAGCATGATGGGGAGGTCAGAGCTGGATTGATTGATTGCTTGGAGCGCATGGTCCCTAACCATGTAGACCAGTTGGATATACATAGACAGCTTACTATTTTCAATCAAGCAAGTGGTACTTTTGGCAAAAACTTGGCAAAGATGGCAAGAGATGTGGACCAACCAGGTAAGCAATTCCAATTTCCATTTTGTTTTTCATTTCAAGCTAAAATTGTTTACGTTCTTTACAATTCAAATTATAAACTAAGTTACTAATTATTGTCTTTTTCTTTGCAGCACATTGGTGGGAGTCATTTGGTGGCCAGTGTCCTCAATTGCAAAGGTTTGCAATTAGAGTCCTCAGTCAAACTTGCAGTGCTTCAGGTTGTGAGCGCAATTGGTCTGTTTTTGAGCGCATACACACGAAGAAGAGAAACCGTTTGGAACAAAAACGGTTAAATGATCTTGTTTTTGTGCAATACAACCTTCGACTGAGGAGGAACCAAATGATGAGCAAATCACCTGATCTAGATCCCATTGTGTTGGACGATATTGATCCAACATCAGAATGGGTGGAGGAGACTGAAGATCCTGTGTTTGAGGCTGATTTTGATATCGACATGGCTTTAGCGGAGGATGAGGCAGATTATGTGGCGGCATCAGAACCAGGATCAGTAGCGGCATCAAGGAAAGGCAAGGAACCAATGGAAGGCACTAGTCGTGCAGGTCGACAAACTCGTGCTTCCACTAGGTCCACTTCTATTGTCATTGGTGGCATTGATACTGATGTTGCAGATGAGGCAGAGGCATCCTCAGACTCTGAACCAGATGATGTCTATGTAGCTCCTGATGATGATCATGTGTCTAGTAGTGGTGATGATCTTGATGATTGATCATGTGTACACTGTAGACTTGTAGTAGGCCAATGGCCTCATAGCTTGCAGCATGGTTTTTGGACTCTATAGGCCATTTAGAGCCTCATTTCCTATGTATTTTGCTATTTTGTCGATGATATGTATTGCACTCGGTGCCATTTTGATATATTCACCTTTGCATGGTATATAAATGAGCAAACTTTGCATATTTTGTCTCTATTGGCTTGGAATCATGGTTTTACATCTTAAAAATAGTTTTTTTTCATTAAAAATTAATTATTTAATGTATTTTTTAAAAACCGGTTCGTTTAGACCAAACCAGTCCCGGTTAGACCGGTTCCGGTCGGTAAACCGGTTAGCTAGGTGGACCGGTTCGGTCACCGGTTCCGGTTTTAAAAACATTGGGTTAAGCATCTTGTGGATTGGTATATTGTTTAACATTGCCTCTAAGTAAATTGGCACATTCTTGGTTGTAAGATTGTTTTAATATCTCATTATTAAGTACTCTTGTCATAAGAATCTAATCATAACTTAAGTACTTAAACGACTAAACAATCTCAACTTAAGACTCACTCAGATCCTTTGCATAAACATTTTAAGGCTAGTTGCATTAATAACCTACCTCCAAGCATAAGCTTGGTTGATAGACTTCTAGTGCCACCCTTTTCATCTAGCTTGAGGGGTTTAGCAACTCTTCGGTGGTTAACACGATGACCTTGCAGTCGTCAGAGCCACAGTCTCTGCAGCGCCGAAGGCATCGGGTGATAGGAGCCTAACATAAGCTATCATTAATCAAGCCTTTGCTTGCTTCCTGTTACTCTCCTTCCCACAACCTACCTTGGAGCTTAGCTTCAAAACAGTTAAGGGAAGGTTATACTTGGATTAGGCATATAACTAAAAATAACCAAGATCCTTGCATCACACCTAGGTCTTAGGATTTGCATTGCATATAGGTTAGTGAAGCATTTAAGCAGCGGTTGTTCATTCGGTTACTTGGTCTTAATTTGATAAGCAAGAGTTTTGACTCCATAAGACACTGGTCTCATATTTGAATCTAATCCTTAAGATCTTGCTAAATTTAACCAAGTAGCTAGGACCCCAATTGTGTCTCTCGAACTAGTTGGTTACCAACTTATCCATCGCCTTCACATTTTCATAGGGACTACCCCCCATAACTTGTTGTTGGGAGACAACTACAACGGAGAGGTCGGGATCAGAGTGATAACCCTCGACCCGAGTCTTTGTCGCAGTCCCTGTATAATCTGAGCGACAACAGGCCCCACTTTTTCAAAGATTTGAAATGGCCCACAAAACTGTGGTGCCAAATTGGCACAAGACCTAATTCTTAAGGAAAATTTTGTTGGTCTAATGCAGAGATACACATGATCTCCCATTTGAAATTCCTTATGCATCCTCTGCTGGTTTGCATAACTTTTATGCTTGTCTTGAGCCATTTTCAATTGTTGCTTGATAGTAATTGTCTCCTGTTCCAACTCTTTCAACATGTTAGGTCCGATAAGCACCTTGTTCATTGGATCATTCCGACTTATAGGAGTGTTTCATTTCCTACTATATAGAGCCTCAAATGGACTCATATTTAATGACCCTTGGTACCCATTGTTATAGTGAAACTCCAAGAAAGGAAGAAATTCTTCCCACCTCCTTGGTTGATGCATGACATACATTATTAACATGCCTTCTAGCACTCTATTTACCCTTTTAGTCTACCCATTTCTCTGAGCGCCGAAGGCATCGGGTGATAGGAGCCTAACATAAGCTATCATTAATCAAGCCTTTGCTTGCTTCCTGTTACTCTCCTTCCCACAACCTACCTTGGAGCTTAGCTTCAAAACAGTTAAGGGAAGGTTATACTTGGATTAGGCATATAACTAAAAATAACCAAGATCCTTGCATCACACCTAGGTCTTAGGATTTGCATTGCATATAGGTTAGTGAAGCATTTAAGCAGCGGTTGTCCATTCGGTTACTTGTTCTTAATTTGATAAGCAAGAGTTTTGACTCCATAAGACACTGGTCTCATATTTGAATCTAATCGTTAAGATCTTGCTAAATTTAACCAAGTAGCTAGGCCCCCCAATTGTGTCTCTCGGACTAGTTGGTTACCAACTTATCCATCGCCTTCACATTTCCATACGGACTACCCCCCATAACCTGTTGTTGGGAGACAACTACAACGGAGAGGTCGGGATCAGAGTGATAACCCTCGACCCGAGTCTTTGTCGCAGTCCCTGTACAATCTGAGCGACAACAGGCCCCACTTTTTCAAAGATTTGAAATGGCCCACAAAACTGTGGTGCCAAATTGGCACAAGACCTAATTCTTAAGGAAATTTTCGTTGGTCTAATGCAGAGATACACATGATCTCCCATTTGAAATTCCTTATGCATCCTCTGCTGGTTTGCATAACTTTTATGCTTGTCTTGAGCCATTTTCAATTGTTGCTTGATAGTAATTGTCTCCTGTTCCAACTCTTTCAACATGTTAGGTCCGATAAGCACCTTGTTCATTGGATCATTCCAACTTATAGGAGTGTTTCATTTCCTGCTATATAGAGCCTCAAATGGACTCATATTTAATGACCCTTGGTACCCATTGTTATAGTGAAACTCCAAGAAAGGAAGAAATTCTTCCCACCTCCTTGCCTGATGCATGACATACATTATTAACATGCCTTCTAGCACTCTGTTTACCCTTTTAGTCTACCCATTTGTCTGAGGATGGTATGATGTACTGAATGCTAATTCTATCCCCAAACCAGCAAATAGTGTCTTCCAAAACTTGGATGTAAAATTAGCATCCCAATCCGAAACTATCTTCTTGGGTACACCATGTAATCTCATAATCTCCTTTATAAAAATCTTGGCAAGGTCACTTGCCTTATTAGTGGATTTAATAGTAATAAAGTGAGCCACCTTGCTCAACTTATCAACCACCACCATTATGGCATCATGTTGCCTAGTTGTCTTTGGTAGTCCAGTAATGAAGTCCATTGAGATGACTTCCCACTTCCACTCTGGAATGAGGATTGGTTGTAGTAATCTCGTTAGGTGCTTACATTCCACCTTTACCTGCTGGCATTCTAAGCACTTCGCTATGTACCCGACCGCCTCCTTTTTCATGCCTAGCCAATAGCATGTCTTTTTTTATAGCTTTTATCATCTTTTGATAACTAGGATGACCAAAATATGGTCTTTTATGATGCTTATACAAAATGAGCATCTTCAAGTCGCTCACACGAGGTATATACCACCTGGTTTTGAGCTTTAGTAGTCCCTCCTCCATGAGAGAACAATTCTTGCATAGTGCCCCCTTTAGGCTCTTGCTGTAAGTGCTCTTTTATGAGCCAATAGTGTTCACCTTGCTGCTCAACCTCTTTAATCTGTTCTTGAATGTTAAATTCACAAGAACTTACAACTGCTACATGACCTATCTATAGCCTTTCGCTGAGTGCATCAACTACCTTATTCTCCTTGTCTTTGATTTATTTGATTTCAAAATCAAATTCACTAATCAAGGCCAACCCTCTTGCTTCTTTGGCATTTAGCTTAGGCTGATCAAACAAGTATTTTAGCCCTCCATGGTCTGTAACCAATACAACTTTTCTTTCAAGGAGGTAATTTCTCCACATCTTTATTGCGTGGATTATCGCTGCCAACTCTAGATCATGAGTAACATAGTTCCACTCATGTTCATTTAGTTTTCTAAACTCATAGTAGACCACCTACCCATCTTGCATCAGGACTCCATCGAGCCCTTCCTTGTGTTGATTTGAGGTAGCATCGGATGTGCTTTAAGCCTCAAATTTTGCAGGGAGGCTTGGGCACATGTATTCCAAATAACCCAGAAAGCATTTTGGGAAATTCCACCCAGAAACAATTTTATTAAAATAATTAATATTTTTTAATGGGATCCTAAGTCTAAACTTAGGAAATTAAAAATATTAATGGGTATTAATCTAATTGTGGGTGTAACTTCTAGAAGAAGACAAGGATCAAGCTAAAATGATCTTAGCCATTGATTAGCTTTTAATCTAGGCCGTTGAATGTCAACGAGAAGATTATTTAAGGGAGCTTGAGGGTCATTTGGAAAACACACCGAGAGATCAAGAGATCGAATTTTTGAAGTGAGAAGTTCTCAGGAGGAAATTCTGATCGAGGAGATTTCTTGTAGTTGAGGGGCAGGGATAGCATCCAGAGAGAGAGATTTTCTTAGTTGGAGAATCATCAACAGAGAGGCAGAGAGTGATCCAACAGCTCTCACGTAGAGGCTGACGCAGGGCCACGCAGAGGCAGCGCAAAGGGTGAGAGAGAGTCCGAGATTTTGCTGGGCAAAGTCAGTTTCAGAAGTCGAGAACCAGGGTGTGAGACCGGGAGGCTGAGAGCAGAGACTTCGGGCAACAAATCAATCAACTGGTTGGGTGACGTAGTGCCTAGAGAGGTTGACGCAGGCACTGAGTGAGGACTGCGCAGAGGCAACGTAAGGCCTGCCAGAGGCACCTCATCCAGTGTCTGGATCAACCAAGAGTTTTCTCAGTGATTGTGTGAGGTAATCTCATAAATATTTCTGCCAATATTTCTCTCTATAACTGAATAACCTGAGAGGTATTCAGAGATGTATTCAGAATTTGCTACTGCGTAATAATAATAAACCCGCAAATCTGCTGCATCGGTTTTCCCGCATTGGGTTTTTCTAGGGACATTTGTCCAAAAATAACAGTGTCATTTGTGTTGTATTTTCTTTCTTGCTCAGTCTCTTGTTTCCGCATAATATTTTGTTAGTTTAATGGGGTTCCTAAGTTTAAACTTAGGAAAATTAAAATATTAATGGGTATTAATCAAAATATGGGTGAGAATGATTTAGAAGGCGGAGCAAGTCATGTTTTAATCTTAGTCGTTGATTAGAGACTTAATCTCAGCCATTGAAGTCTCAACAGGAAAAGTATAAGGAGGCTTGGGGTTCAGTTAGAAAAACACACAGAGAGATTGAGGAAATCGATTTTCTGAGGTGAGAAGTTCTTAGGAGGAAAATCGATTGGGGTGATCTTACAGCAGAGGGGCAGTGAGATTCTGGAAGAAGGACTTTCTGGAGAATACAAGGCAGAGAAAGGACAGAAGACATCCAGAGGAGGGCTGACGCCGGCCTACGAGTGCTAACGCGGAGGTAGCGCAGTCAGTGAGTGGAAGTCGAGTTTCTGCAGAGGAAATTCGAAGTTCAGGCGCCGGAAGCCAGGGTGTGAGACTAGAGGCAAGAAAGTCAAATTCTTAGCCAGCAAAAGATCCAAAGCAGAGAGGCAGCGTAATACCCAAGAGGGGTGATGCAGAAGCTGCCCAGGGTGATGCAATTTGACACAGAGGCCATTAGAAGGTGACGTAGAGCCTCCCAGAGCTGAGGATTAGTCACTGATTCTCCAGTGATAGGGTGAGATTATTTCACCAGTCTTTTGTCCAGTATTTTCTCTGTAAAGGATTGCTAGTTGAAGCATCCTAGATTTGTATTTAGAATTTTCTCCTGCATAATAATAAACCCTCAGAGCTGCTGCACCGTTTTCCCGCATTGGGTTTTTCCGGGGACTATTTTGTCCAAAAATAACTGTGTCCTATGTATGTTGTTCTTTGCTCAATTTCCTTGTTTCATGCAAATCAAATTTAAGTAGCATAGGCTACAAAAGTAATTTGCTTTAGTATTCAGAAGAATAACTTGATGAATGTAATTAAAATCAAGTAGGTGAAGTAGATTCAGATTTGCTGCGGTAGGGGTTCCTTGAGGATTAGGATTTTTCACATGGTATCAGAGCATTGATTTTGAAACAGGAAGAGTAGATCCAACACTGAGCAGAGAGGCCAAAAGCTGCACTTGGCAGCAATTCAAATCCCCTTGAAGGGATTGCGCAGTCCTTGCCAGGAAGCAGAGATTCCGAGGAAATCTCTCTCTAAGAGAGTCGACAGAGAGGTACGATTTCCAGTTCATGAGTTTGTAGAGGCAAAGGGAGTGACACAGAGCCTCAACGCAGTGCTTAGAGGGCACAGTTTCTGCTAGGGTAGAAACTCCGTTGGAAAAGAGCGAAGACACATAGAAGGGGAATTTTTTCCTTAAAGAACTTTTTGCCAAAAGTTTGAGTTTCTCACTTGCCGAGTAGCAGTGACTAGAGGAGTCGATTCGACAGTTGGGTGAGATGGCATCGCATGGGCTCAGAGATCAGGACAGGTTGGAAGGAGCTTCCAACTATGTCATATGGAAGACCAAAATCTTAGTTGTTCTGGAGGAATACGATCTCGAAGCGTATGTCAAAAGTGCTGTGGTTGTTCCTGTTGACAATGATCAAAGGAAGAACTACAATGCCGAGCAGGGGAAGGCGAAGAGGCTCATTCTTGATGGACTTCGAGATCATGTGGTCTCACACTTGTAGGATACAACCCAAGAGACGTGGGAAGCCTTGTCTTCACTGTATGAAGGCTCTTTCGAACAACAAAAGATATACCTAGAACAGAAGTTGTAGCGGACATTGATGCAAAAGGGAGAAGGAGTTAACTCCTATCTTCAACGTCTTCAGGACACCAGAGACCAGCTTGCTGCAGTGGGGTCCACTCCTCAGTCTACCGCAATGGTAAGGATAACCCTGAATGGAGTCTCGGATGAATGGTAAGTCTTTGTCCAAAGCATATTGGGTAGGGAAAGACTACCTTCATGGGAGGAGATGTGGGCAACCCTTCAACAGGAGGAATTAAGGAGGGACCTAGTTAAGGTCAACCTCAATGGCAGTAGTGGGAGTGGCACGAAGACCAAGGAGGAGGAGGAGAACGCAACTCTAGCATCAAAGGGACAGCAGAAGCCGAAGCAGAAGAAGGACATTTCGAAGGTGAAATGTTTCAGATGTGGCGAGATGGGCCACTTTGCATCCCAGTGTCCTTTGAAGCAAAAGGATAAGGATGAGAAACATGATCCTAAGGCTGCTTCAGCAAAGATTGACGAAGATGAGTTTGCCATGAGTGCCCACGCATCTCCAGGAGGGAAATGGGGCAATATTGAGTTGTAGTCGGGAGGACTACATGTGGGCAGGATCCTTGAGGAGTCCACCTCTTGGATCAATTCCTTGCTATGGGAGCTCGAGATTCAACAGTAGCGAGATGGAATTAGTGTCAGATGATGCAGTGGATTGTTTGGAGAGACAATTGCAGTAGCCGGAGACTAGAGACTGATCAGCGCAGAGCAAGGTTGGCAGCAGTGCAGAAGTCAGCAGCAGCGTAGAAGCTTCAGAGGGTCAGAGACTAGAGCAGTCAGATTTGAACATTCATGGTATTCTACTGAATAGAGTGAAGTTCAATTAATTTTGGATATTTTTCAATTACTTCTCTTAGCAACTGAGTTGCAGTACGAATGTAGTGTTAGTAGTGGCATTGCTAGCAACATAGCAGATGCAACGTTTGAGAGGGAGCTGTAGAATAGATGCAGCAATGGCAGTGGAAGTGTCATGGGCAACAGTACAGTAGCAGCAGTGACACAGTGTTGGTGGCAACAACAGTGCGGAAAGGAGATGCTTCAGAGACGGAGCAACATGCAGTTGGACATTGTTGCTAAAGCACTTTACTTGCTAAGAGGGAGTGTTAGTTTTTGGTGGCATCAGAAGTGCTCTAGCTTTGAAAATTGGCGGAGAGGCTAAGGCACATGCGTTCTAAAGAACCCATAAACTGTTTGGTGAAATTCCACCCGAATTGTATTTTATTATAATAATTAATATTTTAATGAGGTTCCTAAGTCTAAACTTAGGAAAATTAAAATATTAATGGGTGTTAATCAAAATATGGGTGAGAATGATCTAGAAGGCGGATCAAGTCAAGTTTTAATCTTAGCCGTTGATTAGAGACTTAATCTCGGCTGTTGAAGTCTCAACAGGAAAAGTATAAGAAGGAGGCTTGGGGTTCATTTAGAAACACAGAGAGATTGAGGAAATCGATTTTCTGAGGTGAGAAGTTCTCAGGAGGAAAATCGATTGGGGAGATCTTGCAGCAGAGGGGTAGTGAGATTCCGGGAGGAGGACTTTCCGAAGAATACAAGGCAGAGAAAGGACAGAAGACGTCTAGAGGAGGGTTGACGCCGGCCTACGCAGAGGAACGCAGTTAGTGATGGGAAGTCGAGTTTCTGCAGAGGGAATTCGAAGTTCAGGTGTCAGAAGCCAGGGTGTGAGATTGGAGGCAAAAAAGTCGAATTCTTCGCCAACAGAAGATCTAATGCAGAGAGGCAGCGTAATGCCCAGGAGGTGTGACGCAGTTTGGTATAGAGGCCATCAGAAGGTGACGCAGAGTCTCCCAGAGCTGAGGATTAGTCATTGATTCTCCAGTGATAGGGTGAGATTATTTCACTAGTCGTTTGTCCAGTGTTTTCTCTGTAAAGGATTGCTAGTTGAAGCATCGTAGATTTGTATTCAGAATTTTCTCCAGCATAATAATAAACCCTTAGAGATGCTGCACCTGTTTTCTCACATTGGGTTTTTCTAGGGACTATTTTGTCCAAAAATAACTATGTCCTATGTATCTTGTTCTTTGCTCAGTTTCCTTGTTTCATGCAAATCAAATTTAAGTAGTGTAGGCTGCAGAAGTAATTTGCTTCAGTATTCAGAGGAATAACTTGATGAATGTAATTAAAATCAAGTAGGTGAAGTAGATTCAGATTTGCTGCAGTAGGGGTTCCTTGAGGATTTGGAATTTTCACATGGTATAGAGCATCGATTTTGAAACAGGAAGAGCAGATCTAGCGCTGAGCAGAGAGGCCAAAAGTTGCACTTGGCAGCGATTCAAATCCCCTTGAAGGCATTGCGCAGTCCTTGCCGGGAAGCAGAGAATTCGAGGAAATCTCCTCTGAGAGAGTCAAAAGGGAGGTACGATTTCAAGTTTGTGAGTTTGCAGAGGCAGAGGGAGTGACACAAAGCCTTAGCGCATTGCTCAGAGGGCACAGTTTTTGCGGGGGCAGAAATACGTTGGAAAAGAGTGAAGACACATTCCTCAGAGAACTTTTTGCCAAAAATTCGAATTTCTCACTTGCCGGGTGGCAGTACTGAGCAGTGACTAGAGGAGTCGATTCGACAGTTCGGTGAGATGGCATCACATGGGCTTAGAGATCAGGACAGGTTGGAAGGAGCTTCCAACTATGTCATATGGAAGACCAAAATCTTAGTTGTTGTGAAGGAATACGATCTCAAAGCGTACATCAAAAGTGTTGTGGTTGTTCCTGTTGACAATGATCAAAGGAAGAAGTACAAGGCCGAGCATGGGAAGGCAAAGAGGCTCATTCTCGATGGAGTTCGAGATCATGTAGTCTCACACTTGCAGGGCAAGGATACAACCCTAGAGATGTGGGAAGCCTTGTATTTACTGTATGAAGGCTCTTCCGAACAACGAAAGATGTACCTAGAACAAAAGTTGCGGCGGACATTGATGCAGAAGGGAGAAAGAGTTAACTCCTATCTTCAATGTCTTAAGGACACCAAAGACCAACTTGCTGCAGTGGGGTCCAATCCTCAGTCTACTGCAATGGTAAGGATAGCCCTGAATGGAGTCTTGGATGAATGGCAAGTCTTCGTCCAAAGCATATTGGGCAGGGAAAGACTACCTTCATGGGAGGAGATGTGGGCAGCCCTTCAACAGGAGGAATTAAGGAGGGACCTAGTTAAGGTCAACCTTAATGGCAACAGTGGGAGTGGCACGAAGACCAAGGAGGAGGAGGAGAACACAATTCTAACATCAAAGGGAGAGGAGAAGCCGAAGCGGAAGAAGTACATTTCGAAGGTGAAATGTTTCAAATGTGGTGAGATGGGCCACTTTGCATCCGAGTGTCCTTTGAAGCAAAAAGATAAGGATGAGAAACATGATCCTAAGGCTACTTCAACAAAGATTGACGAAGATGAGTTTGCCATGAGTGCCCACGCATCTCCAGGAGGGAGATGGGGCGATATTGAGTTGTAGTCGGGAGGACTGCATGTGGGCAGGATCCTTGAGGAGTCCACCTCTTGGATCATTTCCTTGCTACGGGAGCTTGAGATTCAACAATAGTGAGATGGAATTAGTGTCAGATGATGCAGTGGATTGTTTGGAGAGACAATTGCAGTAGCTGTAGACTAGAGACTGATCAGAGCAGAGCAAGGTTGGCAGTAGTGCAGAAGTCAGCAACAGCGTAGAAGATTCAGAGGGTCAGAGACTAGAGCAGTCAGATTCGAACATTAATGGTGTTCTGCTGAACACAATTAAGTTCAGTTAATTTTGGATGTTTTTCAGTTGCTTCTCTTAGCAATTGAGTTGCAGTACAAATGTAGTGTTAGCAGTGGCAGTGCTAGCAACATAGCAGATGCAGCGTTTGAGAGGGAGTTGTAGTACAGATGTAGTTGTGGCAGTGGTAGTGTCATGGGTAGCAGTACATTAGCAGCAGCAACACAGTGTTGGTGGCAGCAACAATGTGGAAAGGAGATGCTTCAGAGACAAAGCAACATGCAGTTGGACATTGTTGCTAGAGCACTTTCCTCGCTAAGAGGGAGTGTTAGTTTTTGGTAGTATCGGAAGTGCTCTAGCCTTGAAAATTGGTGGAGAGGCCAAGGCACATGAGTTCTAAAGAACCCATAAACTGTTTGGTGAAATTCCACCCGGATTGTATTTTATTAAAATAATTAATATTTTAATGGGGTTCCTAAGTCTAAACTTAGGAAAATTAAAATATTAATGGGTATTAATCAAAATATGGGTGAGAATGATCTAGAAGGCAGATCGAGTCAAGTTTTAATCTTAGCCGTTGATTAGAGACTTAATCTCGGCCGTTGAAGTCTCAACAGGAAATGTATAAGAAGGAGGCTTGGGGTTCATTTAGAAACACACAGAGTGATTGAGGAAATCGATTTTCTGAGGCGAGAAGTTCTTAGGAGGAAAATTGATTGGGGAGATCTTGCAGTAGAGGGGTAGTGAGATTCTAGGAGAAGGACTTTCTGGAGAATACGAGGCAGAGAAATGACAGAAGACGTCTAGAGGAGGGCTGACACTGGCTTATGCAGTGTTGACGCAGAGGCAGCGCAGTTAGTGAGGGGAAGTCGAGTTTCTGTAGAGGGAATTCGAAGTTCAGGTGTTGGAAGCTAGGGTGTGAGACTGGAGGCAAGAAAGTCGAATTCTTAGCCAGCAGAAGATCCAAAGCAGAGAGGCAACATAATACCTAGGAAGGGTGACACACCCAGGGAGACGTAGTTTGACGCAGAGGCCATCAAAAGGTGATGTAGAGTCTCCCAGAGCTAAGGATCAGTCACTGATTCTCTAGTGACAGGGTGAGATTATTTCACCAGTCTTTTGTCAGTATTTTCTTTTTAAAAGATTGCTAGTTGAAGCATCCTAGATTTGTATTCGTAATTTTCTCCTGCGTAATCATAAACCCTCAGAGCTGCTGCATCGGTTTTCCCGCATTGGGTTTTTCCGGGGACTATTTTGTCCAAAAGTAACTGTGTCCTATGTATCTTGTTCTTTGCTAAGTTTCCTTGTTTCATGCAAATAAAATTTAAGTAGTGTAGGCTGCAGAAGTAATTTGCTTCAGTGTTTAGAAGAATAACTTGATGAATGTAATTAAAATCAAGTAGGTGAAGTAGATTCAGATTTGCTGCAGTAGGGGTTCTTTGAGGATTAGGAATTTTCACATATTTAATTAAGTGAAGGCTGCAGTGTATGTATTACGATGTTTTCCGTAGGAAACTGCAAGTAATTTGTTTAAAGGAATTTAACAAATAGGAGTAATATCATCAGTCGCTGCAGTAGGAATTTGGGTTGAGGAATCTTCACACCTTGCATGCATATGTGCACACCACAAAGTCCTTTTCTAGGTTTGCGATCCTCAAGATCGGTGCATGTGTGAGCCAATACTTCAGTTACTTAAATCTGTCTCGACATTTTGGAGTCCATTGAAACTTTGCTCCTTTCTTTTGTAGTGCTGTGATTGGATGCCCTATTTTTGAAAAATTTGAAATAAATCTCTGATAGTAACTGGCTAACCCCATGAAAGAGTTTACTTTAGACACATTTTGAGGAGTAAGCCATTCCATGACTGCCTTAATATTCTCTGGATCTACTGCCACTCCTTCCTTCGAGACGATGTGTCCCAAATACTGAATTTGGGATGGAAAGATTTCACATTTGCTGATTTTGGCGTAGAGCTTGTGCTCTCATAGCAATTATAGCATTGCTGCCAGATGTTCCTCATGCTCCTCGGTTTTGGAATGCACCAAAATAACATCAACGAAAACGAGCACAAATTTATCCAAATATGGACTTGAAACATTGTTCATCAAGCACATAAATGTTGTTGGGGCGTTTGTGAGCCCAAACGACACAACTATATGTGAAAAATTCTAAAATAGAAATCCTACTGCAGTGATTAATATGATTTCTTCTACTTATCACCTCATAAATAAGTTATCTACTATATTCTTACGGCAAATATCGAAACATATTCTACTGCAGCCTTCACAATTAAAACATTGTAGAAAGTAAATGTAAGTAAAACATATACAAACACAATGACACAATTATTTTTGGACAATTATCCCCGAGAAAAACCCAATGCAGGAAAACCGGTGCAGTAGGTGGGGGTTTTATTATTCTTCAGCAAAAATCATCATGTACAAATTACACCCAGTAGTATAGAACAATGCATTCTGAGAAAAATTTGCAGACGTTCTTGAACAAGTATCTGACCCAAAAGAGAGGTTCCTCCACCCTCTGCGTCTCTCTTGCTTGCCCAACGTCACTTTCTCTAGCCTCTGGACTGGCCTGCGCAATGCCTGCATCACTCAAGCTAGCTGCCTCTCCTAGCGTCAATCTGCCTAGCGCTGTCCCTTCTACTGCTCTGCGTCTTCGTCTCTGTCTCCCTGACTGATGCTGAACCCTCTCTGTCTCTCCTCCACCTGCAACTCTCCCTCTGAATCAATTCTCTTGCCAAACTTCGACCAGTGAGAAAAATGATTCTACTTGGGAAACTGAGTGTCTACCTAGTGTTTTTTCCAAATGACCCTCAAGCCCCTTCTTATATCTTCCTGTTGGGCAACCAACGACCTAGGTTAAATCACAATCAAAAGCTTAGATCGTTTTGGCTTGATCTGTGGCTTTTTCTAGAAGTTTCACCCCTGATTAGAGTAATACCCATTAATATTTTATTTTTCCTAAGTTTAGACTTAGGAACCCCATTATAAATATTAATTATTTTAATAAAATCACTTATGGGTGGAATTTCCCAAAACGCTTTTCGGTTTTTTGGAATACATGTGCTCAAGCCTCCCTGCAAAATTTGAGGCCTAGAGTACATCCGATGCTACCCTAAACCGACACTCCCTCTTAGCGAGGAATTTGCTCTAGCAATATAATGCTACTGCATACTGCTATGACTTTGAAGCATCGTCTTCTGTGCTGCTGATATTTGACATGCTGTCCACCAATTACTACTGTTGCTGCAATTGTACTGCTGCCTTTGACACTGCCACTGCCAATGCTACATCTGTACTACAACTCCCTCTGAATTGCTGCATCTGTGCTACTGTTGGCACTGCCACTGCCAATTGTCCCTGCGCTGCAACCTGTCGCCGCTACTGAAACGAATTTTCATCCATACCCAGCTGCTTTCTGAACTGAGTAAACTTAGCTCTTCTGAGAGCCTTTGTGAGTATATCGGCCACCTGCTCTCTTGTGGGAACATATTGTAGCTGTACTGCCTCACGCTGAACACAATCTCTGATAAAGTGACAACGAATATCTATATGTTTCGACCGATCATGAAATACTAGATTCTCAGAGAGTTTGATACAACTCTGATTATCGCAGTAAACCTTGGTTGCCTCTATGCTTTTTCTGAATAGGCTCACAAGCAATTTTTTGAGCCATATGGCTTTGCATGTAGCTGTGCTTGTTAATCTAGGTTGTCATTGGTGTCAATATAGCAGTGTTTGTGATGGAAAATTCTTTGATACATGATTGCCCATTGATGCCCATTGATCATAATGCTCATAGTGATGAAAGTTTGATATATGATGATATGATGAGATGGAGGACCCAAGTCAATTGAACAACAATTGAACAACAAATGACGTAGGAGGTTAGTTGAACAACAATTGAACAACAGGAGGTCAATTGAACAGCAATTGAACATCAAATGACGCAGGAGGTCAATTGAACAACAATTGAACAACAGGAGGTCAATTGAACAACAATTGAACAACAAATGATGCAGGAGGTCAATTGAACAACAATTGAACAGCAATTGAACAACAACTGAACAACAATTGAATAGCAAATGATGCAGTAGATCCAGTAAAGCAACAGGAGCAAGAAGCCAAAGAGTAAGATGAAGGGTTTATTGAAAGCCATCAAAGAAGCAAGTTATCGGAGCAAGAGAAGTAGGTTATCGCAAATGACGCAGTAGATCCAGTAAAGCAACAAGAGCAAGAAGCCAAAGAGTAAGATGAAGAGTTTATTGAAAGCCAACAAAGAAGCAAGTCATCGGAACAAGAGAAGCAGGTTATCAAATATGCCCAAGGGTTAGTGTTATTGAAAGAACAAAGAACAAAGAGCAACAACGATAACAGAGGAGTAAAGAAGAAAATAGGGGAGGAGCATAAACAGAGTTATAGGAGGTCACAGGAAGATAAGCCACAGGAGCAATAGCTATCGGAAGAGCGGAAGAGTGAAGAGAAGTCACAAGAGCAACAAGTATCGGAAGAGCGGAGGTTAGGAGTGTACGGATGTTTTGATCATGGCTGAAGGCCCGCGCTAAATCCTAGCCGTCGATCTCATTTTCAGACGCTTACGTCACAATCAATGGTGAGGGTTAGGCCTATTTTTAACCTGTGTGCTAGTTGAAGACTCGCAGGCCGTAGATTTGATGACCTCGTATATCCAATGGATATCGGGTCATAAAGTGATCGGACGTTAATATCAAAACGGACCCGAACTTTTATAGATCAAGGATTTATAATCCTTATCAGCTCCGTAAGGGCGGTTAAGCGTCACGCAAATTCCCCAGCTGATATCGTTGTGAACCATTGGATCCAGCGCGCCTTGATCAAACAGTGGAGGATCGACGATTGGGTTTGTTGATCGGGTGGATCAACAACCGTCGGATTAATGATGAGATCAATGGTGGAGAATTAATTCGATAAGACTTGGCATGTGGGGACCGCCAAACATTTATTGTAATTCAGCCTCTCTTCCAAATGAACGTGTCTTTTGAGTATTGGTGAACTCAAAGAGACAGAGGAAGCCGAAGATCGGGAAGCGAAAGGTCGAGCGAGCGAAAAAGGAAGCCAAAGGTCGAACGAACAAAAGATCGAGAAGTCGAAAGGTCGAGAAGCGAAAGGTCTAGTAGACGATAAAGGTACAAAAGAAGCCGAAGATCGAGTGAGAATGTAGCTAGCTGTAGGTCCAGTAGGACAAAAGGACGCCGAAGGTCATAGCAGGAAGAAGGAAGCCGAAAGGGCTAGTGGAAGATGAAGATCTGTTTGACCTCGAACCAGCCAAGTAAGATTTCATCAGTCATCAATTGAAGGGAGCAGTAGACAACACTAGCGTTGAAGTATTTGTGAGTTTGTTCCTTGGAAGTAAGATACCACAACAATCACTCCTAAAGTAGTTACTGCGACAATAAGAACAGAGGCTTGAAACAGAGAGTTGTTTTTGTGCAGAGCTTAGTGCAGTTCATTGTAGACACATTGAAGTTGTGTGAAGACTATTGTAGATCATGATGGCTATTTGAAATCATCATGAGGTAACTTTGCAGACTCTGTGTGGGCAATATGAAGAGTTGTGAAGACTCCTTCATATGAAGACAGGTTGTCATTGATGATGTAGCATGAAGACTACAGTGAAGCTGTAGATTGACAAAACACAGTGAAGAAGATTTTGAGAGCAGCATAATACAATCAAAACATGTCTTGACAAAGCAAAACTATAGGGTCGGAGCCCTTGGGGTGGGTGCCTCAGAATTGGAAGGATGAGTGTCCTTGGAGTTGGTGCTCCTAAACACAATGTTGGTGCCTTGAGAAGATAGGGTTGGTGCCCTAGAGGTTGGAGCCTCACAAAAGACCAAGTTGGTGCTTGGAAACAGATTGGAGCCTTATATATATTGTTCCTGATTTATTGTAAAGATTATATTAATAAAATCATTTATTCTTGTTGTTCATTTTGTGTTCTAGATATAAATGATTTAATTGACAAAAAATAACAATTGAAAAGGAACACTGATTCACCCCCCCTCTCAGTATTTCCAACAATTGGTATCAGAGCCAATACCTTCACTCAAGGCCTAACAGCTTGAAGGTTGATCATTAGAACACAAATGGCGAAGCCAAGGAAGAAAATCTCCAATCCTCCTAAAGATGTGTCTCCCTCTACCACTGAAATAGAAGTCAATCAATTTGTGGAGGTTCCATGGTTTAATGGAAACTTTGATATATGGGAGGCAAGAATGAGGAATTTCTTAAAGACTCAAGGCATTGAAGTATGGGAATCAGTAATTACTGATAACATGATGAATGGAGAACCCAAGGAGTATTTTGCAAAAGCAATGAACGCAATCTTGAATGGGCTACCAGATTCTATAAAGAACAATTTAGGAAAATGTTCGCCAACTAAGGGTATATGGGACAAACTTCATGACCTTCACTCAAAAGGAGCATTGACCATGACCACTAGTCAAGAAGATGATGGAAACCAAGAAGGGAATCCAGAACCCATCATAGAAGCTAAAAATGAGAATGATGACATCAAGGCTAAAGAAGACCTAGAAGATGAAGAAGATCTCCTCACTAAACTTATGGCTGCCATGGAAGAGATTATCAATTTGAAAAAGGAAAACGAGGAACTTAATAAGAAAGCACTAGCTGGTGACCAAGACCAAACAAGGAAGAAAGTTGACCTTGTCAAGCTTCAAGTACAAGAAAGGGATGAAGAGCTTGCCAAGCTTAAGAAGGAATTTCATCAAAGCAAAAGAAAGCATCATGAAGAAGTCATATCCATGACAAATCAATTGGATAAAGCAAAGAAATGGGAAGATACCTTGTCAAGTCAACTTGAACAAAGGCACAAGAGCTTGAACAAACTTGAAGAAGAGATTGGTTAGTACAAGGTAGAGGTCTCCTCTCTCAAATCTCAACTACAAGAAGCAAGAAAGTTAGCACAAGGAGCTGAGAAGACAATGGAAGCATTGGCAATCATAGAAGGACAGGTTGATGAAGCAGAAAAGGAGAGAAACACCATGATATGTCAACTAAAAGCAAAGGATGGAGAAATCTTCAAATTAAAATCTAACATCAACCTTCTCAAGGCCGAAACATGTAAAGCTACAAGGATCAAGGAAGAAATGGAGAGCAGTCTAGCAAAGGAAAATGAAGAAATCTTCAAAATGAAGTTAGATATCATCTCCCTTAAATTAGAAGCAAATGAAGCAATAATATTAAGGAAGAGATTGAGAAACAACTTGCTAAGAAGAATAATGATTGCGAAAGATTGGAAGAAGAGATTGTCTCCCTCAGGAAAAAGGTTGAAGGGATGGACAAAACCTTGAAGAGCTCTCAAGCCTTGGATGACATGCTCAGCCATCAAAGATGTCCATTTGATAAATCAGGTCTCGGGTATGCAGGTGAATCCTCAAGCAAGAATGATAATGCTTCAAACAACAAGGATATGAGGAAGTCAAAAAGAAATGTTGATGCTCCCAGTTTCAGCAAAGGTAAAGATAAGAGTCAAGGCGATAATGAAGAAAGTCCTGTTCCAAGAAGAAATGCAAATGTTGTCAAGGATGCAAGAAGCAATAATTATCATCAAAGGATCTCAAGGCAGAAAGGCTTCAGAAGTACATCAAGGAAATCTCCATCTCCCAGGTACCAAAGTTTATTTCTTGGTTATTGTTATTCTTGTACAAACTTTGGACACATGGCAAAATATTGTAGGGCTTATAATGATCCCTGTCAATCTCTGAGAAGCAATTTCGCAAGAAGAAGTCATGAATTCTTATTCATGAACAACATAGAATGCTTCAAGTGTCATAACATTGGTCATATGGCACGTAATTGTAACTTGATTTGGGCACCTTCTCAAGCTAGAACCATGCCAGAAAAGAAAGTTACACAAGTATGGAGAAGAAAGCAAATACAATCTGAAAATCTCCTGAACCCTCCAGCCAACAACACATGTTGTTGACTTGATGAAGATATTCTTGATATTTCAAGTGTTTGATGATGGGATTCTGCCAAAAAGAGACCATGCATACAGTTAGGGGGAGCTTGTGATTCTTGATCATTATTGCAGAAGCTATCCGTGAAAGGGTCCTTATGAAATCCTTGATGAGCTATATTAACAATCATTCTTTGATAGATCATTTCTCAGGAGCACTACATTGAAGAACATGATCTTATAACCATTCTTTGGACTGTTGTTGAAGATGGTTTCCACTTGATCACTAAGAAAAAATTGGAGCAGCAGAGAAGGCCATCCAATGCTAGAGAAATAGGACAAATAACCATGTTGTTGGTATTACAGATGTTAAATGTCTCGACTTAGGGATATAATGTGAGAATAGGTAAATCAAGGACAGTAATAGAGGCAACCTTCAAACAAACAAACACATCTGGGAATGGAGCTTGAAGCAAGAGCAGTTGGAAGAATCTAGCATAATTGAAGCATTGCAAAAAGTTGTCAACCAGTAAAAGAATTTAAAAGACAGTCACAGATTGGATATCAAAATCTGCTAGTGGAGATAACTTGCAGAGACTTTTACAAGAACACAAGGAAAAGATGGCTCATCAAAAGGACTATAGAAAGGAGAATGTTGTGCAGTCAAATATAGCTCAGTAACTTAAGGAGAAGCACAGAGATACAAAGGAATCCTGATTTGAAGAAAGATAGCGAGAATGACAATTTCAGTGGCATCTTCTCCTGATTCAGACTATAAAGACTCCTTAATTCTGACTGTGAAGACAACAAAATTCGGATTGCAGAAGCATAAAAACTTGGACTTGAACATTTGGTGTATGGCTATTTGGAGCCTATTTGGAAGCATTGAAATGGAGCATCTTTAAGCATTATGAAGAAGTTCTGAGACATGAAGAGGGGATAATGTGCTAGTTGATGATGAGGCAGCAATCCTTCTATCTTGAGTAAAAAGAAGAGCACCACGACAGGGGGAGTAACATACCCATAAAAATATACTATTCATAAAGAACAGAAGCAGTTCGACAGGGGGAGTCCTTGTGCACTCCTTTGCCATTGATGTCAAAGGGGGAGAGAAGAAGAATATTGCCATCAATGACAAAGGGGGAGATTGTTAATCTAGGTTGTCATTGATGTCAATATAGCAGTGTTTGTGATGGCAAATTCTTTGATACATGATTGCCCATTGATGCCCATTGATCATAATGCTCATAGTGATGAAAGTTTGATATATGATGATATGATGAGATGGAGGACCCAAGTCAATTGAACAACAAATGACGCAGGAGGTCAATTGAACAACAATTGAATAGCAAGAGGTCAATTGAACAGCAGGAGGTCAATTGAACAACAAATGACGCAAGAGGTCAATTGAACAACAAGAGCTCAATTGAACAACAATTGAACAACAAATGACACAGGAGGTCAATTGAACAGCAATTGAACAGCAACTGAACAACAATTGAACATCAAATGATGTAGTAGATCCAGTAAAGAAACAGGAGCAAGAAGCCAAAGAGTAAGATGAAGAATTTATCGAAAGCCATCAAAGAAGCAAGCCATCGGAGCAAGAGAAGCAGGTTATCGCAAATGACGCAGAAGATCCAGTAAATCAATAGGAGCAAGAAGCCAAAGAGTAAGATGAAGAGTTTATCGAAAGCCATCAAAGAAGCAAGTCATTGGAGCAAGAGAAGTAGGTTATTGCATATGCCCAAGGGTTAATGTTATTGAAAGAACAAAGAGCAACAACGATAACAGAGGAGTAAAGAAGAAAACAACAGAGGAGCATAAACAGAGTTATAGGAGGTCACAAGAAGATAAGCCACAGGAGCAACAGTGATTGGAAGAGTGAAGAGAAGTCACAGGAGCAACAGCTATCGGAAGAAGAGAGGTTAGGAGTGTATGGATGTTTTGATCGTGGCTGAAGGCCCGCGCTAAATCCTAGCCGTCGATCTCATTTTCAAATGCTTACGTCACAGTCAACGGCGGGGGTTAGGCCTGTTTTTAACCCGTGTGCTAGTTGAAGACCCGCAGGCCGTAGATTTGATGACCTCGTATATCCAATGGATATCGGGTCATAAAGTGATTGAACGTTAATCTCAAAACGGATCCGAACTTTTATAGATCAAGGATTTATAATCCTTATCAGCTTCGTAAGGGCGGTTAAGCGTCGCGCAAGTTCCCTAGCCGATATCGTTGTGAACCATTGGATCCAGCGCGCCTTGATCAAATAGTGGAGGATCGACGATTGGGTTTGTTGATCGGGTGGATCAACAACTGTCGAATTAATGATGAGATCAACGGTGGAGAATTAATTCGATAAGACTTGGCATGTGGGGACTGCCAAATATCTATTGTAATTCGGCTTCTCTTCCAAATAAACGTGTCTTTTGAGTATTGGTGAATTCGAAGAGACAGAGGAAGTCAAAGATTGGGAAGCCGAAGGTCGAGCGAGCGAAAAAGGTAGCCAAACGTCGAGCGAACGAAAGATCGAGAAGTCGAAAGTTCGAGAAGCCAAAGGTCTAGCAGAGGATAAAGGTACAAAAGAAGCCGAAGATTGAGTGAGAATGTAGCTAGCTGTAGGTCTAGCAAGACAGAAGGAAGCCGAAGGTCACAGCAGGAAGAAGGAAGCTGAAAGGGTCAGCAGAAGACGAAGCTCTGTTTGACCTCGAACCAGCCAAGAAAGATTTCATTAGTCATCAGTTGAAGGGAGCAGTAGACAACACCAACGTTGAAGTATTTGTGAGTTTGTTCCTTGGAAGTTACTGTGACAATAAGAACAGAGGCTTGAAACAGAGAGTTGTTTTTGTGCATAGCTTAGTGTAGTTCATTGTAGACACATTGAAGTTGTGTGAAGACTATTGTAGATCATGATGGCTATTTGAAATCATCATGAGGTAACTTTGCAGACTCTGTGTGGGCACTATGAAGAGTTGTTAAGACTCCTTCATATGAAGAGAGGTTGTCATTGATGATGTAGTATGAAGACTACAATGAAGCTGTAGATTGACAGAACACAGTGAAGAAGATTTTGGGAGCAGTATAATACAATCAAAACATGTCTTGACAAAGCAAAACTATAGGGTCAGAGCCCTTGGGGTTGGTGCCTCAGAATTGGAAGGATTGGTGTCCTTGGAGTTGGTGCTCCTAAACACAAGGTTGGTGCCTTGAGAAGATAGGGTTGGTGCCCTAGAGGTTGGAGCCTCACAAAAGACCAAGTTGGTGCTTGGCAATAGATTGGAGCCTTATATATATTGTACCTAATTTATTGTAAAGATTATATTAATAAAATCATTTATTCCTGTTATTCATTTTGTGTTCTAAATATAAATGATTTAACTGACAAAAAATAACAATTGAAAAGGAATACTGATGAACCCCCCCCACAGTATTTCCAACAGTGCTAGCTGCCATATATTTTGCTTCTGCTGAACTCAGTTCTACCGATTTCTGCTTCTTGCTGCACCAAGATATCATCCCTGATCCAACACTGAAGTAGTACCCTGAGGTACTTTTTCGATCTACTGAATTACCTGCCCAATCTGCATTGGTGAACCCATTCAAGCTGATATCCTTCCCTCTAGAGTACTTCAATCCATATCTGACTGTTCCATGTACATACCTAAGTATCTAAGTTGCACGAAACGGGGAAACGGGGAAGCGAAACGAAACGCGACCTCCCCAAATTTTGGAAACGGGGAAACGCGAATATATATAATAATATAATAATATATATATATATATATATATTAAAAACATTTAAAAATTATTAATATATATATGTGCAATCATAAAGCATTAATGAATATGGATGAAATTTTGAATTAGGGTTTTTAAATTTTCATACTCTCTCTCTTCTAGAACAGCTTAGAAACCCTAAAAAAATTTAAAAACTAATTAGAAAAAAAAAATAATTTAAAAACAAGTAATTTTTTTGGGGAAACGGGGCCCGTACGGCCTGGAAATGCGTTTCCGGCCGTACGGGCACGTTTCCATTTCGGGAAACGTGCCCGTACGGCCGGAAACGCGTTTCCAGGCCGTACGGTACGCGGAAACGCGTTTCCGTTTCGTTTCCGTACGGAAACGGACACTGTACCTGCGTTTCCTGCAACTTAGCTAAGTATGTGTCTTGTTGCTGCCCAATGCACCCTTTTGGGTTCCACCATGAACTGACTAAGAGTGTTGACAACAAAACAAATGTCTGGTCTAGCATTGACTAGATACATAAGCAATCCAATGAGCCATCTGTACAAGGTGGGATCTACTTCTGTATCCTTCGATGCATCTATTTTCTTCTAGTTGGTGATCATGGGAGTAGCCATGGGTTGGCAATCCTGCATTTTGAATCTCTGTAGCATACCTTCCCTATCTAAGGAAGATCACCCCATTCTTCTGCCAAACTTCCAACCTCTGAAAATAATGTATCAATCCCAAGTCCTTTATGCCGAATTCGACTTCAAGATTCTTCTTGTAGTCCTGGATGAGCCTAGATAACCCAGTTAAGAACAGGTCATCTACATATAGTACCAGAATAAGAGGCTCATTCTCTACTAGTAAATAATAGAGATTGGGATTAGCATCACTCTTGACAAATCCCAACTTCTGCAAGTAACTATCAATTCGACCATACCATGCTCTAGGTGCCTTCTTGAGCCCGTACAGGGCTTTTTTTAACCTACAAACATGAGACTTCTTCTCATGAGTTTCGAAGCCTTCGGGCTGTTCTATATACACCTCTTCTTCTATCACTCCGTTCAAGAATGTTGTCTTGACATCCATCTGGTGAATTTCCCATCCCATTTGAGTTGCTAGGGATATAACAGATCTGATAGAGGTGTAACAAGCAACTGGGGCGAAGGTATCTTCATAGTCTATCCCTTCTTTCTGAGCATACCCCTTTGCTACGAACCTTGCCTTGTACTTCTCTATGCTGCCATTTGCAGCATACTTGATCTTGTAGATCCATCGTGATCCTACAACTGATTTATTTTCTAGTCTAGGTACTACTTCCCAGACATCATTCGTCATGATGGAGTTGTACTCTTCCACCATGGCATCCACCCATACTTGGTGTTGAACAACTTCCTGAAAGCTAGAGGGTTCTCCAACTCGAGCTATCAATGCTTGGTATCTATCTGGTTGTCTACGCTGCCTCTTCTCAGCTCTAGGAGCTCCAACAAACTCCTCTGCGTCCTCAGTGTCTGCCACACCTCTCTGCTCGTTCTACCTCTGGTGGTGGGAGGCTCAACCAACTTTTCCTCCTGATCCTGTTGTTCTGTCTGTTGAGAAGCTTCTGCATTTCCTCCCTCTGAGGAAATACTGATACTGGTCATTGTATTCGACCCGGGTGTATGCTCTCCTGTCTATCCTTCTTGCTGCCCCTGCTGCTCTTGGACTAATGGAACATCTCCTGATTGATCTTCTGCACGCATTTCACGAGATTTCCTGAAAGATCTATATTCCATGAACTTTGCATCCTGTCTTACTACAATATTCCTGCTGCATGGAATGTAGATTCTATATGCCTTTGAGGTTTTGTTGTATCCTACGAGATACCCCTTCTCTGCAATCTGATCTAGTTTGTTGCGCTTTTCGTCTGGAATGTGGCAATAAGCCATGTTTCCGAATATCCTGAGATGACTGACTTTTGGCTTCTTCCCTATGAATACTCATTCGGGCATTCTCTTCCCCAATGCTTTATGAGGAGTTATATTCTGGATATATACTGCCGTGTTGCAAGCTTCTGACCATAGATACTTAGGTAGATCCTGATCATACAACATGGCTTTGACTGCCCCAACAATAGTTCGGTTCTTTTGTTCTGCCACTCCATTTTGCTCTGGATTATATGGAGTTGTCCACTCTCTTTTGATGCCCTCCTTTGCGCAGAAATCTGTGAAATCTTTGTCTGTATATTCTCCACCATTATCTGAACGCAATACCTTTATCTTTTTCCCTGCCATATTTTCAACAAGAGCCTTAAACTTTTGAAAACAATCAAAGACCTCATCCTTGGTCATTAAGAAATAGATCCAGTTTTTTTCTGAAGTGATCATCGATAAAAGTGACGAAGTATTCACCACCACTAAGAGCCCTTGTGGACATAGGACCGCAAATATCTGAGTGTATTAATCCTAATACATCCTTTGCTCTATTGTTACTTCTGGAAAAAGCTGCTTTAGCATACTTTCCTAGCACACATCCTCTGCACAAGTCATCATGTTCACTACTTAGGACTGGTACCCTTGTAATAGTGTCTCTGAGCATCCTCAGTGCTCCATGGTGTAAGTGCCCCATTCGCCTATGCCATAATTCATTTCGCTCCTTCTCACCATTATAGTTGCTTCCTATCAGTGCCATTGGCAATTCGAGCTGCAACCTATACAACTTGTTGCTTCGAACCCCAATTTTCTTTTTCTTCTTCCAGCTTGGATGCTTAACATATACTTTCTTCCTGATGAAGTATACATCATATCCCTTGTCCTGTAACTGGGACACTAAAATTAAATTCATTCCTAATCCTGGCACATGCAAAACATTGGTGGCTCGGATGTTGGTCCCTGCTTCCGTCTGAAAAGCTATGGTGCCTCTCCCTATTGGAGTACATTTCGTTTTGTTTCCCATAGTTATTTGGAAGTCCATTTGTTCTTCTTGATAGCTCAGGAAATGTTCTCATACTCCAGGCATGTGCGCTGAAGCCCCGCTATCAATGTACCAAACATACACTGATGTTGAATTAGCTAGGCATGCGAATTCTTCATCTAATCTGGTAGATAAATCTGAGACACTTTGAGTATCCATATTGTGCCAATTTTTGATGCTAACCTATCTCAACAACTGCTGTAGGAAAAATTGCGTCCCACCTGAAATAATACTCCTTGCTCAATCTTCCGGTGCGCTGCCCCTTCTACCACTGATAAATTTTGATTGGAAAAGACTTACCTCTCCGTCGGCTCACTCAGAGAGAGTTTTCCCACAAAATCCAATCTTTTTGGTTTGAATTGCGCAATCCTCTGGGAGATTCGAATTTCTACCCTTGCAGGAATTTCGAATTCCCTTCTCTTCTCAGCGCTGGATCCTCTGACTTCTCTCTTCTGCTTCCCTGTAGCTCTGATACCATGTGAAAATTTCTAAAATAGAAATCCTACTGCAGTGATTAATATGATTTCTTCTACTTATTACCTCAGAAATAAGTTATCTACTGTATTCTTACGGCAAATATCGAAACATATTCTACTGCAACCTTCACAATTAAAACATTGTAGAAAGTAAATGTAAGTAAAACATATACAAACACAATGACAGTTATTTTTGGACAATTGTCCCCGAAAAAAACCCAATGCGGGAAAACCGGTGCAGCAGATGAGGGTTTTATTATTCTTCAGCAAAAATCATCATGTACAAATTACACCCAACAGTATAGAACAATGCTTTCTGAGAAAAATTTACAGACGTTCTTGAACAAGTATCTGACCCGAGAGAGAGGTTCCTCCACCCTCTGTGTCTCTTTGGCTTGCCCAACGTCACTTTCTCTAGCCTCTGGACTAGCTTGCGCAATGCCTGCGTCACTCAAGCCAGCGCTGCCTCTCCCAGTGTCAATCTGCCCAACACTATCCCTTCTATTGCTCCGTGTCTTCGTCCTTGTCTCCCTGACTGATGCTGAACCCTCTCTATCTCTCCTCCACCTGCAACTCTCCCTCTGAATTGATTTTCTCTTGCCAAACTTCGACCAGTGAGAAAATCGATTTTACTTGGGCAACTGAGTATCTTCCTGGTGTTATTTCCAAATGACCCTCAAGCCCCTTATATCTTTTTGTTGGGCAACTAACAACCTAGATTAAATCATAATCAAAGGCTCAGATCGTTTTGGCTTGATCTGTGGCTTTTTCTAGAAGTTTCATCCATAATTAGATTAATATCCATCAATATTTTAATTTTCCTAAGTTTAGACTTAGGAACCCCATTAAAAATATTAATTATTTTAATAAAATCACTTATCGGTGGAATTTCCCAAAACGCTTTCTAGGTTATTTGGAATACATGTGCTCAAGCCTCCCTGCAAAATTTGAGGCCTAGAGCACATCCAATGCTACCCAAAATCAACACTATATAGTGCCCATACTTGGTTCTAATTGTTGTTTTATGAATATCTTAATCCTTGATGCGTACCTGATGGTACCCGGACCTCAAATTGATCTTTGAGACACCAGAACTCCTCTCAGCTGATTGAATAAATCATCAACCCTTGGCAGGGGATGTCTGTTTTTGATTGTGGCTTTATTGAGATTTTTGTAATCTATGCATAGCCTCAATGTGTTGTGCTTCTTCTTCACAAACAACATAGGTCTCCCCAAGGTGACATGGTGGGCCTAATGTATCCTTTATCTAGCATTTCTTTCAACTGCAATTTCAGCTCTACCAGTTTTGGGGTACTAATTCAATATGGGGATTTGACACTGACACTGACCTTGGTAGTAAACTCGATAAATCAATCTCTCTCTTCGGCGATAGTCCTAGAATTTCTTCAGGAAATACGCCACAAAATTTCTTCAGAAGGGGGTTTTCTTCCCAATTGCTGCTATCTTTAGGATCGTGATCACTTGGAAAACAAACAACTTGCACCCCTTCCTGCTACTTCGCTTTAGTTGAAGTGCGGTGATTTTCCTTACTGTTACCGACTTATTTTTCCCTTGCAGTGTTACTGTTTCTTTGGTGTCGCTCAAGCATTCAACTAACTTATTAAAGCAATCTACCTTCGTCCTATGGCTAGCCATCCAATCCATACTGACCATGACATTGTATGAATCCTGTTACCACACAATCTAGCAGGCCCTAAGAAGGGAAAGCCTATAGGACAAGAAGCTAGACCAAGTGATAACAATGGGACAATGGCCCACTGTCACCACCAGTGTTGAAAATATCGGTATCGGGAAAATATCGGCAAGGGTCCAGAAAATATCTTATCGGCAATATCGACGAAAATATCGGCAAGCATAAAAAATGCATAATATATTCTTTTTATTTTTTATTTTTTTATTTTTTTATTTCAGAGTTTTAAACATATAAAGTAATAACAACATGAAATAAACACATTGGCACATAAATATGAAGAAAGCACTGATATATATGATGTCAAATAGAAATGATACATCAAAGGCGATACCAAATCCTGCTGATCCCTGATAATTGTCCATTCAAGGACTCAAATGTGGAGAACCAATACAAAATAACATCACATATATAAAAGTATCTCATCATCATGAGTTATATGTAGCATAACAAATAAAAGTAGCAGGCTAGCAGCGATCTATCTGAAATCACTGCCCTCTCCCCCTTTTATGGGAAAACATGATGGGCTGTTTGCCAGGCCTGCCCCTAGTAGTAGAAGGCCCTGACCCTACCTCTGCACCTAATGTCAAATAATGAGTGCTAGGTATGGGGCTATGCTCTCCTATATCTATAGCAGATGGTGTTGATGTTGATGCTCCCGCAGTGTCCTCCTCCTCCTCCTGCTCCTCCTCTGAGTGCTGCTGCTCCTCCTCCTCCTCCTCCTCTTGCTGCCCCTGTTCTAATGGATCATTTGCCACTGGCTCTAACCATGAAGGTGACTCCTCCAAGATGGGCTCCTCAGACTCCACCCTCCACTGAGACAATACATCAATATTGTCTAAGGAAATGGCATCTGGATCCATTGGTGATTCTATTTGCCTCACTCGAAGTCGGATGTTATAATGCACATACACCAAATTGTTGAGGCGTGCGAACTCCAACCTGTAAGAGTGTCAAAAAAAGTAATGAGTCTTGACTCTTGACTCTTGACACTTGAAGGTCATAAATTAAAAATTAAAAATTACAATAAGTGTAATTGCTCAACTGAAGGCTGGAGCTCAAAGTTATACCTGTTGCGTTTTTTTGCGTGTATTTTCTCAAATACACTCCAATTGCGCTCACACCCTGAAGAGCTACATGTTTGATTCAAGATTCGTATGGCCAATTTCTGCAAATTTGGTGCCCTTGCACCATAGCTTCGCCACCAAATATCTACAACAAAA
Source organism: Pinus tabuliformis (assembly GCA_031772625.1). Taxonomy (NCBI): domain Eukaryota; kingdom Viridiplantae; phylum Streptophyta; class Pinopsida; order Pinales; family Pinaceae; genus Pinus; species Pinus tabuliformis. The sequence continues at coordinate 955,934,083 of CM062806.1, read as the reverse complement.
TAATGAAATAAAAAATTCAAAAACTTAAAACATAATTAAACTTTCAAATAAAAGTTACATAATTGAACTTAAAAAAAATAGAATTATAAGTAAGGAAATTCTAAATTGAAAATTCTAATTTCTAATGAGTGATGACTTGTCACTTACGTGGCATGAAGAGGGTCCTTTCCGTAATAGCATCATCAAATCCAAATAGGCCAACACAATCCCGATAAGACTGTATCTCGCGATTGATTTTGATACGAAGCTCAGGATCAGGTACCATCCTCTGAATACAGGAATGGAGCCCTTCCATCACCTCGCCATCAAAATCAAAGCCACATTTGTATGAAAATGTGGGGTTGAGGAAGAGTGTTGCTGCATGAATGGGTCGATGAAGCATCCCTATCCACTGACTATAAGTCACATCCCATAACATCATCTGCCTATCAAGGCCAACAGAACCCTTGTCTGCATAATAAGAACGAATGGCCTCCTTGGCCCTATCCATGCCCTCATACAAATAAGCCATTGCAGGGTTCTCCCCATCCACCAATCTGAGAATCTTTACTATAGGTTCACTAACTGTGCATGCTTCTTCTACTCCACGCCAAAACGTCTCAGAGTACACCATTTTTGCAATGGCTTTCTCGTCCTGTCTCCTGTTGTATCTACAATTACGCCAATCATCAGACACAAACATTTGCTTCAACTCAAACTGACATCGAAGCAAAGATTGAAGAGTAATAAAGTTTGTGGCAAAACGTGTGATCGCAGGACGCCGCAACTCCTTGTTTCTAGTGAACCTCCTCGTGAGGCTAAGAACAAAAGCATGGTTATAAATAAACTTGGGGACGCTCCTAGCCATATCAACCGCCTCCTTGATGAAGGAGAGTTTCCCCATATCCTCAAGCAACAAATCGAGACAATGTGCTGTACACGGAGTCTAGAACAATGTGGGATGCCTCTCCATAAGCATCTTGCAGGCAGACACATAATTAGCTGCATTGTTTGTTATGACTTGCACCACATTCTGCACACCAATCTCCCAAATGAACCCATCTAACAACTCACATATCGATGCTGCATCTTTGATATGTTCTGATGCATCCAATGATTTAATAAACATGGTACCTTTAGGACAATGTACCAAGAAATTTAGAAGGGTCCTACCCTTCCTATCTATCCAACCATCAGACATCACTGTGCATCCAGTAACTTCCCATGTCTTTTTCAACTCCGCCAATCTAGAGTTGATGTCCTGATTTTCTGCTTGAAGAATTGGCCCCCGCAACTCCTCATATGTGGCACTTTTGTACCCTGGGCCCACAACAACAATAGCATCACGCATTGGCTGCCAAAATGGATTGGTTTTGGTGATGCTGAGAGGTAAGTTGCTCCAGAAAATACACCTCCCCATGACTCTATCTGCTTCTTGCTTCTCCTTTTTTCTAACAAGTGATTTTATGCCAGGTTGTGCTCCAGGTCCTGTTCGTGGAACAAAAAATGATGACCTTGCACTAGCAGTAGCAGGTGATGATGTGCCAGTGCCAACTGTGGAGCCCCTCCCACTACCCTCAACATCAAAATCAGGAGAAGATATCTCGAAATATCTACCTACACGTTCAACTTCGTTTCTTTCTGCCTCTTCCTTCTTTCTGTCTTTTTCATCAATTGCCTTGAGCTTTTTGTATAAGCTCCAGACTAGAAACTGTACAAATCCCAACATCATGTCCACTGAATCTAGCAAGATGGTATTTCAGTCGTGTAACCCCACCTGTCATCCTGGTCCCACACAATTTGCATGTAAGATATGCACGATTTGTCCCACCATCAGGGTTCCCATACTCCCAAAATGGGTACAAGGCTTTTGGCATATTTGTATTTTGTAGTGGGCTAACTCAAACCTAGGGCACCAAAAAAATAATTTGGAATTAGTAACTTAATAAGTACTAACCACATCATTTTACAAAACAGTTTTTTTGCTACATTATTTGCAATTTTGCAATGTGAATTGAAAATTGAAAATTCAATGAAAAACCATAAATGACAATAAGAGGGTGTATTTGAAAGTTAAAAAAAAAAATGCAGTTTGCTCTCGAATATCAGAGAAATCTTTAAGGGAAACACCAAGTAGATAATCATGGCTACATGAATGAACAACACTGTCAATAATCATGGCTACATGAATAAACAACACTGTCAATAAGAGGAGGAATACGTTTCACTTCGAAGGCATTACACAACATCCAATATTGAGCACATCATTTCATAAATTCATACATAGTAATAGGCAAATGGTAAACCTACCTCACTGTTCACATTGCACAATAAGAAACTAATTTCTAAGGTGAAGAAATTTTATAGAGATGAACCCCTAATATATAATAAAATTAATAAATAGCCTCTGCAACTATGAACTAAAAAAAAATGGAGTTTGCTCTCCAAATATGGAGAAAACTTGAAAACTTAAAAACTTAAAACCCTTGCATTTGCTCATGGGCATGAAAATCTTTTCAAATGGAAAAAAAAATCAAGTAAAATGATTGTAGGCAAATAGGCAAGCAAGAACAATCCTAAAACTAACAAAAAATTCATTAAAATAGGGGTTTATTTGAACATACCTGTTAATGGAAGAAATGAAATTGTCTCACTGTTCTTGAAGCTTAGATCAATGAAATCTTCGTTGTTGGTGGCGATAATAGCTATGGAACGCTCAAACACTCCTTGGCAGCAAGCACATAGCTCTCCCCTTCCTTCTCCAGCAATCAGAAATGAAAATGATTCATAAAAAACCAAAATCCGAATTTAATAACCCGCGCGGATATTTTATTATTTTCTACTGTCTCTTGGCGATAAATTGCATTGTCGCGCGATATTTTCTCGGTGATATTTCGGCTCGCCGAAAATATCGTGATATTTACGAATATCGCCGATATTATCAACACTGGTCACCACAACCAAAGTCCCTTGCTCTTTACGGACTTTCACCGATGGGAGGAGTCCGAGTAAGATAAATAATCACTTTTGAAAGATGTTCTAGGGTGAATGGTGCTAGGTGATGAGGTAGGATCTCTCAAGAGAAGCTGTAGGAGATTATATGATGCTTCTAAAGGTTCTTCGCTCCCTCTAAGAGACCTAGAAAAGACTTGTGCAAGACCTAGGGTTTCGTGAATTATCGTGGACAAAGGTACTCCCAAGGTCAAGACAAGGAGAAAGGGCTTCTTATGATTTACTTCACCAAGTACTAAGCTCATACAACCCTCAAAGAAGTCCCCAAGTTAAGGAAATACAAGCTAGGGTTTCCCTCTTAGGGCACACCTAGGGCAAGAGATTTTATGGATGAAAACCAAATGGATGCTTACCAAACTTTGAGGTCTTGTAGATAAGACCCTAGGCTTGGTGTTTATGCTCTTGGAATCCACCAATTATTCTTCTAATGGAATTTGCTCTATGCCCTAGCCTAGCCGTCCTAGTTTAGGGGATCGAAATTTGGGAGAAGGAATTTATGGAGAAAAAATAAATTTGATCACCAAAGGCTTGGACCAATGCCTTTTCCTTTGGGCATATGGAGTCCTAGATTCTTTAGATTAGCTAAAATTGCCTTTAAGGAGGTCAAGAATTGATGCCCTAGGTACCAATCCTCAATAATTACCCACTCAAGAATTATGGAGTTGTATGGAGAAAAACAATATTTCACCTCTAAGAACATTCATCACATGTCATACCATGAGTAACATATGAAATTGCCAACCAAATAGCTTTCAAAAACTATCTTCACAAAATTAGGGCACAATATAACATTAATATAGTTGCAACAATTCCATACATTAGACATTATTTGAAGAACAAAACTTCAATACCAGGCACTTACAAGATGACATGCAACATATCCATCCGCAAATCAAGAGATAGCTCCAAAGAAGATAAAAAGTCAACTCCAAATATCGAAATGAATCCAAGATACTCCAACAGCCAATCCATGAACAAATGCCAATTTGCCAAAGAGGCCGAAATTTCCAAGTCATGATGATGATCCAATACAAATGAAGTTATGTTCTATTTATATGAGTCCTACTAGGTCGAATTATTAGCCTAAGCCCCTCAACATTATAAAAATGGGCAAGATACATCCCTTGGTCACAAGTCGACCAAGTAGCTTTACAAAAATATGAATTAGCCATCCAAATGCACGCTGAAATGATGACGTCATGCTGGTTTAGGGCCACGTTGAGTCTTCTTAGTGCCAAAATGTGTGAGAGGGCTTCATAAATCTCAAACTAGGGGATGGCCCTTAACTCTCCAAGTAAAACATCATGTGGGTGACCAATTTGTGTTTGGGCAGAAAAACTGGTCTCATGGGTCTCCTAATGATAGAGTAGCCTGTAATGCTCCAATACTGAGGGCTTTGATGATGGTGCTTGCCCTCCCATGTCTCAAGGGTTGAGACAAACCTCCTTTGGGCCTTGGATCAACTACCACACCACGTGGTAAATGCTAAGCCGACTGGGGCACACTGGTCCAAGTGCATCATCTTGTGAATAATGTGGGGCAATGAGCAGATTGTTGAGGGTGTTGAAGGTGCCCATGGCGTGAAATGATGCTCTGCACATGATGGGAGTCCCATGGCTCTCAATGCTTCACTCGGGGGTGTCAATATGATCCTATGGTGGACTTGGGCCCCAATTAAGTTGCCCAACCCATGATGAAATGATCCAAAATGGATTTTGGATAGACTCCCAAGTCTAAGTGTTCCTCACAGAGGAAAAATGAAAGTCCAAGGAAGTCCCTGGAAATAGCCCCATTGCAGAGATCGTCTCGTTCTGAATCTGCTGCAACTTGAATGGGCAAAAATGGACTTAGGATGCAAAAGTTATGGTAGAAAGAAGATGCCCTTTGTTCCTTGGAAAAAGAGGCAAATCTTCAAAAAAATGGCCTAAAAGGCTTTATGAAAAAAAATCGCATCGGAGGAGGTCAAAGGCGAACTTAAGCGGAAAGGGGAAGCACCCCCGATCGCCGATCCTCGACATATCGGGTCGGAGGCGGGCTTGTGTGTATATAACCTAAGGTGAGACCCAGGTTGATGCGATATTGCGATCACCGATATCGGCGGATCGCAATCGGCGATGGCATAAGGCAAAGGACGGACCCCCGGGTCGAGCAACGTTGCGATCGCCGAAATCGGCAGATCAGTGATGGCAATGGCATGGGACTTAAGGCGGGACCCCGGGCCGTGCGACTTGCGATAAAGTCGGACCCAACGAGTCTTATAGGCACGAATATATATATTTTGAGATCCGAAAAAGGGGTTTTTCCTATGTAAATTGGCATTTTCGTTAAATAAACGAAACACAAAGGAACACGCCTGATGCGATATATAACGAACCTGAAAGGTTTTACACATGCAAATATATATAATTTGAGTTCCGTAAAGGCGGGTTTCGGGCGGGCCTCAAGCGGAAAATGGTTTTGGGCTGGCTCCGCCTGATCCCACACACTGGTCGACACGTGGCTGGCAGAGGAGAGAGGAAAACTGCCTTTTCGGGCGGGTAACCTCCGTGCTCCTAAGCCGCCCGAAATGGGATATTGACCATTGGATCAGGGATCCCGCAGATCAACGGTGGAGATTGCGACAGCAGCCAAAGGTGGACCTGATGCGATTTTAGGGCGATTGCGATAATATTTTGAAGTCCGATAAAGTGGATTTTGTCGGGTTTTTGAAGGTTTTCCCGTGTATTTGGGATTTTGCCCAATACACTAGTGCGATGCGATATAACGCCTAATGGCGGACCCGATAGGGATTTAGGGGCGATTGAAAGGGATTTCACGTCTAGAAATCATGCCCGATAGTGTATTTTGCGGGCCTTCCCTATGTAATGGGATTTTCTCCATTTTTCGATTTTCGCCTATGAAATGGCCCCGATTCCTTCTGTAACCGCTCCTGATCATCATGCCACACTGCAGCAGGCGTTTTTACAGGCAAATGATGCATTGTGAAGCGACAGAGCCGTAGAGGGACAATGAATCGTAGAGAAACGGCCAGGGAAGCCAAAAAGCCGAGGAAGATGCCTCAAAAGAGCCAGAGAGCACAATTGAGAGCAGAGGAGGAAGAAGCTAGCAGGAGGCTAAGCCAAAGCAGGAAGCTAAGGCGAAAGAGAGCAGCGTAGAAAGGGAAGGCAAAGAGAATGCAAAGCTAATGCGCAGAACAGCCGAGTGGAGTCACTTGGAAGTCAAGTGAAAAGCCCGAGAGCTGTCATTTGCAGAGAGCCAGAGCCGAGGGCCAGAAAGCCCGAGAGCTTCAAAGCCAGGGAGAGATGGTGTTCTGAGCCCATTGTTCCGTGTAAAACAGTGGAGTTGAGCCAAGAGCTTGTAAAAGGACTTTGCCATAATCCCAGAGAGCCTAGTCGAGTTGACTAGAGCTCAAGGAGATGTAGCCCAAGAGTTTTGGGTGAACTCCTCATTAAATTGCTGTTGTATGTGTTTGTTTTACTGCTGCAATTATTTACTGTTATATGTATTTATACATCAGTTAAGCAAATCAATTCACAACACATAAACAATTCTAAAACAGACATAAGCATACACCTATATTGTCAAGCGCACATTTAATTCCACATTGGTTAATCATATAGATTTGGGAACAAATAAGCTTTGGAAGTGGGAGAGGTTCTTGTAAGTTAGACAAGAAGCCTAAGTGCCCCATTTTCAGATCATGAAACCACCTGCCAATCACTTATAATGTCTAATGCTACATCCTCACCATCAAGTACAATAATTCATTAGTGCATCTAAGTGAACCAAGCTTGTTTATCAAGGGCATATTAAGACTTCATATGGGGCTTTCCCTTTCAAATTTGGGGCTTTGATATCGAAGCAGTTGATCCAAAATCTTTTGCTTATAGATGTGTTAAAGAATTACAAGCATAAATTGTAGCTTAACAAAGAAAACTTAATGTGCACATGAGACAAGAGGAGAAACACATAAAGCATGAAAGAAGACAACAAGACTTGATAACGGAGTTCGTCTGTCTTGGACTACATCTTCGGGCCCTGCTCGATCAATGGGGAGGCCTTCATTCATTAAGTGGCATGAAAAAGAAGAGTACAAGCATCAGTTACAAAAAGGAGTCTTATACCTCCATACTGAAAAATGGTCGAAAAATGCAAAACTCTGATGGAGAAATGGATAGCGCCATTGCGTTCGTGGCGTTGAGAAGTGTTGAAACCATATAAAATTTGTCAAATTTTGACAAAGTGAAAATTCGGCCATTCTGCAAAATTCTGCCTCGAACTACGTGCACTTCCTCCTCTGCCTGAGTGCACTGAAAACTGCGTTTTAAATAAAAAATGTTGGTGGATTTTCCCAAGTTTCTGTTGTGGTGCGTTGGTTGAAGATCCGGTTAATAGGGAGGAGGTCGGGAGGTCAAACCCCGCCTCCTTTTTTTATACATTACAACAAAGAAAATTTAAAATTAACTTTTTGGTTGGGCCGGGCCCGCCTTGGGCGGCCCACCCACCGTACCTTCCTCCCGCTGGTCGGCTCTCGTTTGGTAAGTGTTTTGGCATGGTTGGGTCCGTGCCCCAAGGGCTGGCCCACCACCCATTATGTTTTAATTGCATATGTTGTTGGGGCGTTGAATGGGTTGGGTCCGCGCCCCAAGGGCTGGCCCACCCAACCCCGCTCCCATCCAATGGTCGTTTCAATAGTCCGTGGGAGGGGCCGGGGGTCGTGGCTAGCCCCTCCACTAATTTTAATATGTGGATAGAGTTGGGGTGGCGGGGTTGGTAGCTCGCCACCCCCATATATATATATATTTATTATGTATAACAAATTATGCATTTTTGGAAATTCGGTTTTGTTGGCATTATGACACAGGTTTGGCTCGATGACAAAAGTGTTGGCATTATGACACAGGTTTGGCTCGATGACATAAGTGTTGTCCTTGATGGCAACTCACTCAAATAGCAGATCACAAGTTCAGGCTCTCAAAATAGTAGAAAATAAGATACCCGCAGGTTCCTGTTCACAAAGCCGTGGACATACGCAGGTGCGCCGAACAAAAGCTGCGGACATGTACGTAGGTGCTTCGAACAAAAAGTGCGGACGTAAAGTACACGCACTTTCATGCAGAGAAAAACGTGCACGTGGGAAATCTTATGGTTGGTCCATGGTATTTAGTCCGACATTTTTGATCCTATGGTTTTGGTCCGTGGTGTTTGCATCTAAAGTATTGAACCCAGGTTTTGGGTCCCTAGTATTGGATCTCTATGGTTTTGGACCATGGTTTGAGTAAGGCCTAGACTATAAAAAGGAAAGGAGATCATTTGGCTGGGGCAATTAATGTGTTGAATATTTTGAGATGAGCAAGATCTGAAATACTGGTAATCGGTTAGTGAGTTATAGCTGGCCCTGAATCAAGGAGAAACCCGAGCATTACAAGATGGATCTACTGATGGGTCGAGATCTCTTTGGCGCATGATCAGATCTGTAAATCTGATAATTTGGGGTATAAGTGAAGTCTGATAAATTATCTATACCCGCAGGTGTGACACAGCGCAGGCGCGGATACTCGCAGGCTCGACACAGCACAGGTGCGGATACCCGCAGGCTCGACACAACGCAGGTGCGGATACCCGTAGGTTCGACACAGCGGAGGTGCGGATACCCGCAGGTCAAAGAACTGAATACTGCGGACGTACGCAGGTTTCTATTGGTGAAGTTGCGGACTTTTTCTTGAAATATGTTTTAGCTGCTTTTGTCTATTACTGCAGTGTTCAGGGTTCTGAATTGGTGTCTGGTTACTGGTACTGTGTTCTGAGAAGTTATTGATTCAGTGTTTGTACAAGGAAGTTGGTTGATTGCAGATCTATTTGATGTTTGATTGATATTCATGGATCCAGTTTGAAAATTTATGAAACGTGGTCCCTAGAAGAAAAGAGAAGTTTTCTGTAGGTCAGCACCTATGTACTAGTACCTTAGCTAGTAAAAGAGCTAAGGGGGTTGTAGCTCCCTTCCAGAAGTGTCTGGAGAACGAGAGAAGGTTGTAGCCTTCTACAGGTTGAAGCCTGCGTGCTGGTATAAGACTGCACCAGTACAGAATCATTGTAAAAGGAAGTTTCTAATTGAAAGAAGATAGAGACATATTGCAGCAGGTGGTTTTCACCCACATTGGGTTTCCACCTTATATCTTGTGTTCTTTTGTGTGACTGTCTGCTTTACTTTTCTGTTCCTGCTTACTGTTATATGGTTCTGATACACAGATTAATGATCAACATCTGAAGAATAAATTAAATTATAAGTCTGGAAGGTATACACAAGTTTCATTAGTCAGATCTGCTAATCTTTATATAAGTTGAAAAAGAATTTGATAATACTGATTCACCCCCCCTCTCAGTATTATTTTCAACAATTGGTATCAGAGCAGGTCCTTCAGGAAAAGCTTGATCGCTTGAAGGAAGATCTATCATCATGAGCAACTATGAAAAGGAAGCATCTATCAGGCCACCGATTTTTGATGGGAGTAACTTCGTCTATTGGAAGGTAAGAATCACTGCTTATCTTCAATCTCTTGGTACAGAAGTTTGGGATATTGTGGAAACAGGATACACATTTCCATCAGCAATTCCTACAGATGCAGTTGGTAAGAAGTAGTATGAAACAAATGCAAAAGCTGTCAATACTCTATTAGGAAGTCTATCTCAATCAGAATTCGTCAAGGTTATGCAGCTCAAAAGCGCAAAAGAAATATGGGACAAGATCGTTTTGAGCTATGAAGGAGATGAACAGGTAAAACGAGCAAAATTACAAACTCTTAGAATTCAATATGAAAGTCTCAGAATGCATAATGATGAAAGTGTGGCTAGCTATTTCCTACGTATAGATGAGATCGTAAATTGTATGAAAAACTTGGGTGAAGAAATAAAAGAAGTTGTTTTGGTTGAAAAAGTTCTAAGATCTTTGTCTCCTAAGTTTGATTCAAAAGTTTCTGCCATAGAAGAAAAGCAGAATCTACAGAGCCTTACCATGTCACAGCTGCATGGAATTCTAACTGCTTACGAGATGAGAAAAGGAGGACCATCAGACAGGAGAGAAGCTACATTCAAGGCTTCAGGAAAAGGAGATTACTATGAGGCAGGACATATGTCAGAAGAAGAGGAAGAATCAAATTTTGTCAAGAACCTTCAACGGGGAACTGGAAGATTCAGAGGTAAGCTGCCTTTCAAATGCTTTGCTTGTGGAAGAGTCGGTCATTATGCTACAAAGTGTCCTCATAAGGATAAACTAGACAAAGGTAAGGAACCTGTTAGATGGAACAGAAAACAGAATGTAAATAAGAAGAGCTATTACACGCATGAAGACAGTGATGGATTGTCAAATAGTGATGAAGATGAACAAGGTAATGATGATAGACTTTTGATGGCTTTTGAAGATGATGATTTCTTGGATGCTATAAATGAAGAAGGTCTTTATGAAGAAATTTCTAAACTTAAAGTTTGTTTAGAGGAAAAGAATATGATTATAGATACTCTAACATTCCAACTTGCTGAAAAAGATAAACACAATGAAGAGTTAGAATGTGAAATTGTGGGACTTAGAAAAGAAATTGAGAAAACAAAAGCCCTTAATCTCATATTTGCTAAAGGATCTGAAACTCTAGATGAGATTATCAAAGTGCAGCGTTCTCCTCTAATCAAGACTGGTCTCGGATATTCTGAAGAAGCATCTCAAGCTCAGAAGCAAGCGCAGAAGCCATCCACCTCCAAAAGTTACCTTGATGCAGCAAGGAGAAGTGAGCAAGTTGACAATCGACAGCAAAAGCATACTGCAGATCACTAGGTAAATCAGGGACAATTTGCTTCAAAAATGATCAAAAGATTACCAAGTAAATCGGGGGCAATCTACGTCAAGGATGAACAGAAGCCTCAACCAACCACAGGTAAATCATTCTCATTTTGGCTCAAGAATGGATGGAAACTACAATCATATGGTTGGTAGATTTGATAATCGCAGGAATTTCTTCAATGGCCAATGTTTCTCTTGTCATAACTTTGGTCATAAAGCTGCTCAATGTGTTGCCTACAAGACCATCATGACTAGGGAAGCTCAAAAACAAAGGAGTATGACAGGAATCATGAAAAGAACCTACAATAACTTCTCTGCTCTTGAAAATGAAATAGAATGTTCTATCTGTAACAACTTCGGTCATGAAGATTCTGAATGCAGAAGCAGGTTTCGGCAAACAACTCAGAAGGAGCAAGCTTCATTGAGTTCCAAAACATGGAAAAAGAAAGAAACGCAACTGGAAAGATGTGGGATAGCCTTATATGCGGAAGGACAGGAAAATCAATGGTACATCGACAGTGGATGCTCGAAACATATGATAGGTAATAAAGAAAAACTTCAGTCATATAGTGCCTTAGAAAAGGAAAAGAAGGTCTCATTTGGAAATGACACCCCTGCATTCATAAAAGGTAAAGGATCTGTTCGTTTGAAAGAAAAGGTCAAGGCTGGAAATGTTATGTATGTTGATGGCTTAAAGCATAATCTATTGAGTGTCAGTCAGATGTGTGATCAAGGAACTGAGGTAATATTTCGATCAAATGGATGTATTGTTCGTGAGCTTGATACAGGAAAAACAGTGATCAGAGGCATAAGAACTCCAAATAACTTATACGTACTCAAGGGAGAACAACAACAATGCTATTTAAGCAAGAATGATGAACACTGGCTATGGCACAGAAGACTGGGGCATCTTAGCTTCTCTCAGATAAGGAAAGCATGCAAATATCAGGCAGTTCGTGATCTTCCTGACATTAGAATTCCAGACAATACAATATGCAAATCATGTCAATTTGGTAAGCAAACCAGAACTAATTTCCCTGAGAAGGAAGGATCAGCTAGCAGGCCACTTGAACTTGTCCACACTGATATATGTGGTCCAACTAGGAAGAGGTCACTTAGAGGAGAAGATTATTTCATATTGTTCATTGACGACTTTTCAAGGATGTGTTGGATAGGTCTCATGAAGTATAAAGATGAAGCTTTCGAAAAGTTCAAGTCATTCAAAGCTCTGGTTGAAAACGAATCAGATCGCAAAATCAAATGCCTCAGATCTGATCGAGGAGGGGAATTTACCTCAGATGAATTTTTCGATTTTTGTGAAGAACATGGAATAAGAATGGAATTTTCTGCTGCAAGGACTCCTCAGCAAAATGGAGTAGTGGAAAGGATGAACAGAACGGTTCAACAAATGGCTCGTGCTATGCTTGATGAGTCTGGAACTCCCGCAACTTTCTGGGGTGAAGCCGCATTTGCTGCTGTTACTATTCTCAACAAGACAAACGTCCGGGTAAATAGCACTCAGACTCCTCATGAACTTTGGTACGATAAGACTCCCACGGTAAAATAGTTCAAAATTTTTGGAAGCAAATGCCACATTAAAAGGACTGATGAAAATCTTGGCAAGTTTGAACCTAGAGCAGATGAAGGCATTTTACTTGGCTACTCTCCCCATAGCAAATCTTACAAATGTTACAATAAAAGACTTGGTAAAATTATTGAAAGTATTGATGTAGTGGTTGATGAAGAAGGAAACACTCCTAGGCAGGTAAAATCTGAAGATCTCAAAGATGGCGAAGATTATCCGTCAACATCAAATCAGATTCATGACAAAGAAGAAACCCATGAGGCACCAAAAGAACAGATAAGGATAGAAGAAAAGACTCCATCCAGATACGTTCAGAAGAATCATCCAGAATCTCAAATTTTGGGGCAGAAAGAGGCAGGTGTTCAAACAAGAAGAACCATTTCAGAAGCTTCAAGCTATCTAGCATTGCTCTCCTCCACTGAACCGTAGAATGTAAGAGAGGCTTGCAAAGATGAATGCTGGGTCAAGGCCATGGAGGAAGAACTCGAGCAGATTGAAAAGAATAACACTTGGGAGTTGGTTCCTAGACCAAAAGATAAGAATGTCATAGGGACAAAATGGATTTTCAAAAATAAGCTGAATGAAAATGGGGATGTGATTAGAAACGAGGCAAGACTTGTTTGTAAAGGATATGCGCAACAAGAAGGCATAGACTTTGAAGAAATTTTTGCTCTAGTTGCCAGACTTGAGGCTATAAGAATTTTCATTGCTCTCTCTAGCTTTCAGAAGTTCAAAGTATTTCAGATGGACATAAAATCTGCCTTTCTGAATTGAGACTTAAATGAAGAAGTATATATTGAACAACCAGATGGGTTTATTCTTGGAAATGATCCAAAACTTGTATGCAGACTCAAAAAGGCTCTCTATGGCCTTAAACAGGCTCCAAGGGCATGGTATTATCGGTTGGATAAGTACCTCCATCAACAAGGCTTTATAAAAGGATCGACTAATAGCAATCTATATATAAAAATTGACAATGATAAGTTGTTGATACTTGTTGTGTATGTTGATGATATCATCTTTGGTAGCAATGAAGAAGACATGAGTCAAAATTTTGCCTTGGTGATGCAGAAAGAGTTTGAAATGTCCATGCTTGGTGAGCTCACATATTTTCTTGGTTTACAAGTCCAACAAAACAAAGATGGCATTTTTCTATCACAAACCAAATATCTCAAGCAGATCTTGAAGAAATATGGGATGGAGGATTCGAAACCAGTATGTACCCCTATGGTGACAGGATGCAGCCTCAGCACAAATGATGAATCGGCAGTTGTACATCAACCAACCTATAGATCCATGATTGGTAGTCTGCTCTATCTAACAGGTACCCGACCAGACATTATGCATGCAGTGGGAATAGTTGGAAGGTTTCAGGCAAATCCAAAGGAAACTCATCTTCAGGCAGTTAAGAGAATTTTCAAGTATCTTCAAGGAACTCAAAACTATGGCTTATGGTATCCTAGAGGTACAGATCTCACACTTCATGCATACACTGATGCGGATTGGGCAGGAAGCGTGGATGACAGGAAAAGCACTAGTGGTGGTGCATTCTTCATGGGTCCTAGATTAGTATCTTGGTTCAGCAAGAAACAAAGCTCTATTGCATTATCTACAGCTGAAGCAGAATATGTAGCTGCTGCATCTTGCTGCACACAACTCCTTTGGATGATGCAAACATTGCAAGATCTTCAAATCACTTGTACTCCACCTATCTCCATTTTTTGTGATAATACAAGTGCAATCAGTATTTCAAAGAATCCTGTCATGCATTCAAAGACTAAGCACATACCGATCAAGTATCATTTTCTCCGAGAACAAGTGCTTGAACAAAAGGTCAAATTGGAGTATGTTCCCTCTAAGGAACAAGTTGCTGATATTCTCACCAAACCACTGCCTAGGGAGACCTTTGAATACCTCAGACAAAAGCTGGGGGTAGTTGATGCATCATCTTGCTGTTGAATCTTGTCTGTTTCAGAGATTGTTGGTTGTACGCGAGTTTCATATGGGGTATACGCATACATACACTGGTTTATGTGGATACAGTTGACTTGAAGAAAAACAAGGATGAGAAGAATCCGGTATGGGTCTGTCAGAAACAATCTGGGACAGGTTCAGGGGGAGCATATATTCTTCTAATAATGCATTGTTGGCATTATCATAGAAGATCTTGGTTCAATTCTTCAGTTGTTTTGATTTCAAGAGGAGCAAGTGCAGAAGGAGAGCATGAATACTGATCTGAATAATTATTGACAGATGCTGTTGATATTTTGTCTCTATCTTTCTTTTGTCAAGGTCATGTAACGGCCTATCTTGGTGCCCCACTATGCCTGGGATGGATAATGTATCCCCACTTGGTTGGGAGTCGTATGTATGAGTCTTTGGTGATAGGAAGGTCAGTTATGATGTATAAAGTCATATTTCTTTTGTAGAACATCTTCTTGCAGATCTTGCCTATATGTCAGGGGGAGCTTGGACAGCACAACAGAGCAGAGATTTCAGCATGTACTCAGGGGGAGCATAACCCTTTGCCCTTGATGTCAAAGGGGGAGAAAGACTTTGAGTGACTTTGGGTTGCCATCAAGTCCAAAGGGGGAGATGGTTGGCATTATGACACAGGTTTGGCTCGATAACATAAGTGTTGGCATTATGACACAGGTTTGGCTCGATGACATAAGTGTTGTCCTTGATGGCAACTCACTCAAATAGCAGATCACAAGTTCAGGCTCTCAAAATAGTAGAAAATAAGATACCCGCAGGTTCCTGTTCACAAAGCCGCGGACATATGCAGGTGCGTCGAACAAAAGCTGCGGACATGTACGCAGGTGCTCCGAACAAAAAGTGCGGACGTAAAGTACACACACTTTCATGCAGAGAAAAGCGCGCACGTGGGAAATCTTATGGTTGGTCCATGGTATTTAGTCCGACATTTTTGATCCTATGGTTTTGGTCCGTGGTGTTTGCATCTAAAGTATTGAACCCAGGTTTTGGGTCCCTAGTATTGGATCTCTATGGTTTTGGACCATGGTTTGAGTAAGGCCTAGACTATAAAAAGGAAAGGAGATCATTTGGCTGGGGCAACTAATGTGTTGAATATCTTGAGATGAGCAAGATCTGAAATACTGGTGATCGGTTGGTGAGTTATAGCTGGACCTGAATCAAGGAGAAACCTGAGCATTACAAGATGGATCTACTGATGGGTTGAGATCTCTTTGGCACATGATCAGATCTGTAAATCTGATAATTTGGGGTATAAGTGAAGTCTGATAAATTATCTATACCCGCAGGTGTGACACAGCGTAGGCGCGGATACCCGCAGGCTCGACACAGCGCAGGTGCGGATACCCGCAGGTTCGACATAGCGGAGGTGCGGATACCCGCAGGTCAAAGAACTGAATACTGTGGACGTACGCAGGTTTCTATTGGTGAAGTTGCGGACTTTTTCTTGAAATATGTTTTAGCTACTTTTGTCTATTACTGCAGTGTTTAGGGTTCTGAATTGGTGTCTGGTTACTGGTACTGTGTTTTGAGAAGTTATTGATTCAGTATTTGTACAAGGAAGTTGGTTGATTGCAGATCTATTTGATGTTTGATTGATATTCATGGATCCAGTTTGAAAATTTATGAAACGTGGTCCCTAGAAGAAAAGAGAAGTTTTCTGTAGGTCAGCACCTACGTACTAGTACCTTAGCTAGTACAAGAGCTAAGGGGGTTGTAGCTCCCTTCCAGAAGTGTCTGGAGAACGAGAGAAGGTTGTAGCCTTCTGCAGGTTGAAGCCTGCGTGCTGGTATAAGATTGCACCAGTACAGAATCATTGTAAAAGGAAGTTTCTAATTGAAAGAAGATAGAGACATATTGCAGCAGGTGGTTTTCACCCACATTGGGTTTCCACCTTATATCTTGTGTTCTTTTGTGTGACTGTCTGCTCTACTTTTCTGTTCCTGCTTACTGTTATATGGTTCTGACACACAGATTAATGATCAACATCTGAAGAATAAATTAAATTATAAGTCTGGAAGGTATACACAAGTTTCATTAGTCAGATCTGCTAATCTTTATATAAGTTGAAAAAGAATTTGATAATACTGATTCACCCCCCCTCTCAGTATTATTTTCAACAGGTTTTGGACCGAAGGGGTCATTTTAACGAGGCCATGATTTTGCCCGGAGTTGGTCGGATTTCGTCCACCGGAAAATGCCAAATTGCGCCTTCATTAATCCTGCCTAGTCATCAAAAGTCAACCCAACTTTGACTGCAGTGATCTTCTTCAGCCGGACTCGGATTGGAGTGCCGTTCGCACTGTTGGAATCAGGGCGACGAGCACTTCGATCTAATGTCAAGTTCATCGCCTTTCCACCACTTTGAATTTTGAGCTTTTCCCATGCCGCTGTGTTGAATATCCACCTGGATCAATCCTCCCCATTGAGGAGCTTTTGGACCGCCAAAAGCTTTATCAGTCAATTGGCAAGTTGTTAATTTGGGTATGTTCTATGCTAGAGCAATTTATTTCAATTTTTCATAGTTAGCTCAAATATCTTTTCCACAGTAGCAATCACATTAGCATTAAAGTAAACTGCAGATAGAACATAAATATAAATCGCAGAATACATGCCAAGACAAGAGGACATAAGATGTGGCGCTAGCCAGGGACAAACCCCACAATGTGTGGGGAAACCCTTGATCAATTCTTCTTTTATGTTCTTCAAAGTTCAGCAGAGAAAGAGAGAGAGTACATTTACAATAGAAGTCAATACTTTGACTTATGATATCTACAGAGATCAGTTGAAGACATATTGCTTCAACTGATTCTCTAAGGTGACTTCTTCACCTATCATAGTGCTGCACCTTGTCCATTTGCTGCACCTTACCGTGTAGCACCATCATGCTGCATCATACTATGCTGCCCATACATCATCATCATTATGCTGCCCCTGCTAGTATGAATCATCGTCATCATGCTGCCTGTGCATCATCATGCTGCAACACTATAACACTGTCATCAGCCTTAGCTGCTTGCTATGGCTTGCAGCCTAGCAAAGCAGCTAGGCTATAGTTCCAGAATCTATACAGTCCTTCTTTAGTCATGCTGTCACCTACAGCAATCTGAATTCATACATTGTCTAGTGTATCCCCTCAACACTGTCTTGAGACAAAGAGATCTGCTTCCTAGAATGGACTGCTCAGAAAACCTGAAGATGATACTGTTGCTCTTCAAGGTCTTCTTCTTCCTAGCTGTGCTGGGAGCTATCCAATGACTGAGTTCTTTGGGCCTAGAACCAGCCCTGTTCCAGATATGCACCTTCATACGTGAGAGGGGTTTAGGACTCTTCTATCCCTCCTAAACCCTCGATTCAATGGTTAATCTTCTTTGCATGAGATTGCCTTTTAACCGAACTCAAGACCAGGCATTTTCTGTGATAATGAGGACAGAAAAAGTGATGCCCTAACATAATTCGGATCTGCTTCTTATACATGAAAAATTCAGAGGTAAAAACCCGAGTTCTGTTCCTCCCAGTATAGCGTATACTTGTACCCAAGATTCACGTGGATCTTGTTTCTTCTTTGACTGCGAGAACAACTGTGCTTCTAATGCCTGCGGCTCTTACGTGCTATGTTACCACTGCGGCTACCATAACCTTGACTGCGTCTACATGACAGTGGCTTCATACCTTGACTGCGTGTTAGGGCACAACGTATGAGTGCTCTCCATGCATTATATGACCAACATATAACATCCTCTATGAACAGCGAATAATATCCTTAATGAACAGCGTATACAGTGATCTATAATATCAGCGTATACAGTGATCTGTGAACAACGTATAATATCCTGAATGAACAACGTATATAGTGATCTGTGAACAGCGTATAATATCCTTAATGAACAACGTATACAGTGATCTGTGAACAACGTATAATATCTTTAATGAATAGCGTATAATATCCTTAATGAACAGCGTATACAGTGACCAGCGTATAAAGACAATGTATAATGTCTCCATGATTTACGTATAAGAAGTCTCCATGATCTACGTATTAGTATCTTCATGACCTGTACATAAGTGTCTTGATGACCTGCGACTAGGGCATGTTTGTACTGCGGCTAGGGCATCATATACTAGCATATACTCTCAGCAATTCTCCTTCTCCAAAAACCCAAAAACGTGGAGAGGAGATCACATGAGAAGAAGTGTATCACTAATGACTCCAAAACCTCTCTTATTTATACTACAAACGTAGAGGTTGAATAGACACGTCGATTAGGCTTCTAAGCCTACTCAAGATGCTAGTCGGCTAGATGATAATTCCATAATCTAAATAAATTCATATCTCCATAAATACTTATCGGAATTAGATGATCTTTGGATCAATCCTACACCTCTCAACGAGAGGGATCCAATAAAAATATCAGCTGTCATAAATAAGTTGACCCACATGGAGTTTGGCCCTAGTTGTCAATTTAACACAAGTGAGGGAATTGTTCCCTCACTCTTTCCTTCTCCAGCCATTTTGCCTTGCTAGGGTGCATCCCCTTGAAACCAACTCGATGGTATTCCACATTTCCCCGTTGTGAAGTCTTGGTTCTTCTGTCAAGGATGATGTCTTCAGGTAACTCATCGAGATACTCTGGTGCAAAATCATCAACTGTAGGAACTGTCCCCACCTCCTCAATGTCCATAATCAATGGTGGCTCATACAGCTTCAAGTTCTCCACATTCACTACGGAGTACATTTGCATATTTATTGGCAAATCGAGACGGAAGGCATTGTTTCCAATCTTCTCCAAAATGGTGAATGGACCATACCGGATTGGTCACAATTTCTTCCCTTCTCCCTTCATCCTGTCCTTGCTGATATGGAACCACACTTTGTCGCCCACTTGAAATTGATGGTCGACTCGGTGTTTGTCATGTCGAGCCTTGTAACGGGCTTGACTTTTCTCCAACTGCTCTTGTACTGCTTGGTGAATCAACTGGATCTGCTGAATGAACTACTGCGCTTTGTCCCTGTCATCACGTCCACTGGAGTCATCTTCCCTTCCAAAGACCATATCAAAAGGGTCTTTTGGCAGGTAGCCAAAACATGTCTCAAATGGTGAACGATGCGTAGATGAGTGCACTGCTCGGTTGTAGGAATGCTGCACATATGGAAGATGCTCATCCCATAACTTAGGATGTTTTCCACAATAGCCTCGCAACAAGTGTACCACGGTGCGGTTGACAACCTCTGTCTATCCGTCAGTCTGTGGATGGAATGCCGTGCTTCTTTTCAACTTGGTGTCCATCATCTTCCACAAGCTGGTCCAAAATTCTCCGAGGAAGCGAGAGTCCCGATGTGACACAATCGAAGTGGGCAGCCCAAAATGGACCCAAACATGCTGAAAGAAAAGATAAGCAGTCTGCTCTGTGGTGATTTGCTTTTTACAAGGCATTAAAATACACATCTTACTAAAACAGTCAACGACGACATACAAATAGTCATGACTCTTTCTAGACAAAGACAAACCTCCTACAAAATCCATCGACACACTTTCCCATGGATCACTTGGAATAGGGAGTGGTGTGTAGAGGCCGAGTTTTCTATTAGAGGACTTTGAAACAGAACACATCACACAACCCTTTACATAGCAAGTCACAATGTTCTTCATATGAGGCCAAAAGCAAAATCTTTGTACATGACACAAAGTTTTTTCAATGCCAAAATGACCAGACACAAGGGAGGTGTGGGCCTCCCGGATTACATGTACCCTTTCTCCTGTGGGTATGCATAATTTGCCAAGGTGATACAACAGTTTCCCCTGCAAGTGATAGTTGTCCACCTATGAACCATGGGTTAGTTTTGCATAAATCTCCTTAAAGTCATCATCATTAACATATTGTTCAACATAACTTTCAAAAGATAACGAAGCATTATGCAAAATAACAGAAGCAGAAATAGGAGGGCGAGATAGCATATCGGCCACTTTGTTGCTAGTGCCCTTCTTATACTTTATTACCAAATGAAACTGCTGAAGAAAACCCATCCACCTGAAATGACGAGATTGCTGCAACTTGGTTTGTGACTGAAGATACTACAAGGGCTGATGATCCATATGGATGATGGTCTCCTTGTCGATCAGGTAGTGTTTCCACTTTTTCACACTCTGGACCAAGGCATATAATTCCTTGTCATAAGTGGGATAGTTTATCACAGCCTGAGAGAACTTCTCTGAATGGTAACATATCAACTTCTTTTGTTGCATCAGTACAGCTCCCATGGCATATCCGCTGGCGTCTGTCTCGATCTCAAATGGCTGTTGGAGATCTGGTAAGGCCAAGACCGGTGCGGTGCTGATCTTTTCTTTCAATGTTTCGAAGGACTTCTGTTGCTTTCCTCCCCATTGAAAGACTTGCTTTACACTTGTCAATGCGTGTAAAGGTGCTGCAATAATAGAGAAATTGGCAATAAATCTCCTCCAATACTATACTGCACCCAAAAAGCTGCGAACCTCGGTTACACTAGTAGGCTTAGGCCAATTTACAATTGCTTCAACTTTAGAAGGATCAATTTTTAACTGACCATGACCAACAATATGACCTAGGTAAACCAAAGAGGTTTTCCCAAACTCACACTTTGACAATTTTACATAGAGTTTTTCGTTTTTCAATACATCAAACACTTTCTTCACATGACATACATGTTCATTCCAACTTTTACTAAAGACAAGGATATCATCTAGATATACAAGAACAAATTCATCAATGAAAGGCCTAAAGAGATCATTCATGACCCTCATGAAAGTGGCTGGAGCGTTGCAAAGTCCGAATGGCATCACCATCCATTCAAACAACCCCTGTTTGGTCTTGAAGGCGGTTTTCCACACATCCTGCTCTGCAATTCGGACCTGGTGATAACCACTACGCAAATCCAATTTGGTGAAATAGATAGCATTCTTTAACTGATCTAATAAGTCATCAATGCGGGGAAGAGGGTAACGATTTTTCACCGTGATTTTGTTTAGTGCTCGATAATCCACGCACATCCTCCATGTGCCATCTTTCTTCGGCACTAAGACAATTGGTGAGCTGCATGGAGAAGTACTCGGTCTGATGACCCCTTGGTTCAATAGTTCCTGCACCTGCTTTTTGATCTCCTCCATCTCAATGGTCGACATCTTGTACATGCCAATATTCGGTAAAGGAGCGTCATGCTGCAAATGGATCTCATGTTGGATTTCCCTCTTCGGAGGTAATCCCTTTGGTTCTTGAAACATCTCATCATAGTTAGAAATTAATTCACATAATTCCTTTTTATGCACATGATCACAACCCTGGAAAGCATCGGATAATTCTGCATCTTTTCCCCTTACAATCATAAGCATGCAACCCTTACTGGAATTCACCAACCTCTTCATTTGTCCTGCACTTACAAGGCTGACACTGATTTTAGTTTGATGAGCCCTTACAATATATTCTACCCCATCTTTTGTGATTTGGTATTTGTTTTCATGACGGAAGAAGATTGCCTTTCTATCATATAGATATGGACTCCCTAACACCATGCCACAGATATCCAATGGTATCACATCAAGTTTTACCTCATCCACTAACTTAGAAGCAATCACAAATTTAACCTTACACTGCTTAGTTACATTCAGTTTTGCTTTATCATGTATCCATCCAAGTGGGTAAGGTTTTGGATGTGGTTTAGTTTCCAAGCCTAGCTTCTTTACCAAGGACTCTGAAATTAAGTTTGCTTGGGATCCGGTATCAAATAGAGTTTCCACTTTTGTATGATTTATGATAACTCTAATATGAAATAGCTCAATTCTCTTTCGTTCATTAGGAAGAGACTCATCTATTGAACTAGTGCCTTCATGTGATTCAGAATTAACATGAGGTGTAAGAGTACCTTTTGTTCCTGCTGCTGTGATCAATGCTTCATCTCCCGAATTGGATCCAAGGTCTTGCTGCACAGTTGCCACTGTCTTCTGCTTGCCTTTTCCTCCATACTTCTTTGGTCTCTTTTTCGGGTACTATTTCCAACAATGATCGTCGTCATGACCTTCCTTTTTGTAGTGATTGCAATAAGGTCTTTCTCCTTCTTCTTTCTTGGTTGATGCTGTCCTCTTCTCCTTTCCTTTTCCTTTCACTTTGGGTTTGCCATTTGGAGGTTTGAAAGGTGGTTTCTTGAAATGATCATTTCTTTCATTTTTGCCCCTGTTCTCAAGATGGATTGCCTTCACATTGGCGGAGTCAATATTAATTGTTTCAAACAATAATAATGAATGTCTAAGGTAACTATGTAATGATCCAATATACTTAGTTACTACTTCAGGTGAGTCAAGTGCAATGTCCAAATTAAGTGCCTGTTTTCTAAATTCCTTTGTAAAGCTTTGAACATCCTGACCTCTGCCTTGCCTTAAGTATTGCCAATCCATTAAGGCTTTTTGTTTGTAACCCAAGGGATAGAATTGTTCCTTTAATGCAGAAATGAAACTAGGCCATGAGGAAAGAAGATTACCCACACTCTTACTGCTTCACAATTTGCTCTCCCACCAAACGAGAGCGGTGCTACTCAGCCGAAGAGAGGCCAGTTGAATCTTTGCCTCGTCCTCATCGATTTGTTGAATCCTACAGTAGATTTCAATCTGCCTAATCCAGTTATTAAGCTTTTCTGCATTACTTTCACCGTTAAACATGGGAAGATCAAATTTGACATCTAATTTAAAGAAAGGTTTCTTAGATGCATCCCTTGAATTTCTACGATTATGGTGATGAGAGGAAGAAGAACTTTCACTCGTGGAAGGAGAAGGAGGGGTTCTTCTCCACCATTTCCATGCACTGAACCTTGTTCTTCTGGATTTCTCTCTTCTGCTTTCTCCAACCTTGAAAGCAACTGACCAACATTCTCTGCCATTGTATAGAAGGTTTTGTGGAAATTGCGCTCCTCTTCATGATGAGCCTCTTCATCTGCCATGTTTCTCCTTCGATGTGCACACCCCGCTTCGGGATCGAAAGACTTTAGTTTCCCTTCGCCTCTTCGGAGCCTGTTTCTTGTTAGCATACAAACATGCAATTCACATCTAAAAAAAGACCGGCTCTGACACCACTTGATCCAAAATCTTTGGCTTATAGATGTGTTAAAGAATTACATGCACAAATTGTAGCTTAACAGAGAAAACTTAATGTGCATATGAGACAAGAGGAGAAACACATAAAGCATGAAAGAAGACAACAAGACTTGATAACGGAGTTCGTCCGTCTTAGACTACGTCTCTGGGCCCTACTCGATCAATGGAGAGGCCTCCATTTATTAAGTGGCATGAAAAAGAAGAGTACAAGCATCAGTTACAAAAAGGAGTCTTATACCTCCATACTAAAAAATGGCCGAAGAATGCAAAACTCTGATGGAGAAATGGACAACGCCGTTGCGTTTGTGGCGTCGAGAAGTGTTGAAATCATATAAAATTTGTCAAATTCTGACAAAGTGAAAATTCGGCCCTTCTGCAAAATTCTGCCTCGAACTACATGCATTGCGTCCTCTGCCTGAATGCACTGAAAACTGTGTTTTAAATAAAAAATACTGGCGGATTTTCCCAAGTTTCTATTGTGGTGCGTTGGTTGAAGATCCAGTTAATAGGGAGGAGGTCGGGAGGTCAAACCCCGCCTCCTCCTTTTTTTATACATTACAACAAAGAAAATTTAAAATTAACTTTTTGGTTGGGTCGGGCTCGCCTTGGGCAGCCCGCCCACCGTACCTTCCTCTTGCCGGTTGGCTCTCGTTTGGTAAGTGTTTTGGCGTGGTTGGGTTCGTGCCCCAAGGGTCAGCCCACCACCCATTATGTTTTAATTGCATATGTTGTTGGGGCGTTGAATGGGTTGGGTCCGTGCCCCAAGGGCCGGCCCACCCAACTCTGCTCCCATTCAATGGTCGTTTCAACAGTCTGTGGGAGGGGTCGGGGGTCGTGGCCCGCTGCTCCACTAATTTTAATATGTGGATAGAGTTATTTTTTTTATATATATATTTTTTTATTATGTATAACAAATTATGCATTTTTGGAAATTCGGTTTTGGACTGAAGGGGTCATTTTAACGAGGCCACGATTTTGCCCGGAATCTGGCCGGAGTTGGCCGGATTCCGTCCGCCGGAAAATGCCAAATTGCGCCTTCATTAATCCTGCCTAGTCATCAAAAGTCAACCCAACTTTGACTGCCTCTATCTTCTTCATCCGGACTCAGATTGGAGTGTCGTTCGCACCGTTGGAATCAGGGCGACGAGCACTTCGATCTGATGTCAAGTTCATCGCCTTTCCACCACTTTGAATTTTGAGCTTTTCCCATGCCACTGTGTCTGAAAATCCACTTGGATCAACAGTGTTACCTCTCTAGGTAGGAGTGGTTAATAAATGACCTTATTAGGTGTTCCTAACCCCTAAGGCGAAAGACACGTTCTTGGTACATCCTTCAATTGATAGGTGTCATGTGAATGGTGATGAATGGATGGGGACACGGGGGTCCCAAGGCCAAATGCAATGGGTTCAAAGATGGCAATGATGAGGGATGTCTACATATTGGGAGTATAGTTGTAAGAGAGAGCAATCGTGGATAGATGAGTTACCCTGACCTTTGTTTTTCCACCCTTCTTTATTTGCCTTTTGCCTTTTCTTGATTTTTCTTTGTATTATTGCTCGGGGCCCCAGGAAGTGAGAGCATGATGTGTTGATTTGGGGTAGCATTGGATGTGCTCTAGCCACGAAAATTAGTGGAGAGGCTAAGGCACATGAGATCTCCAATACCCAGAAAGGGTTTTGGCAGATTCTAAACAGTTTGGGAGATATTAAAATAATTAATATTTTTAATGGAGTCCCTAAGTCTAAACTTAGGGAAATTAAAATATTAATGTGAATTAATATAAAACTGTGTTAGAATGGTCCAAAAGACATGGATCAAGCCAGATCTAATCTTAGCCGTCGATTAGGGACTTAATCTCGGCTGTTGATTTGTCAACGAGAAAAGTATAAGAGGAGGCTTGAGGGTCACTTGGAGAACACACTAGAGTGATCAGTCATTCTATTCTCTAGAGCGGGGTTTGCTAAGAGAGATAGAATTAGTGATCAGTTGCAGCGAGGGGCAGTGAGTACGAGGCAGAGAGGCAAGGACAGTGCTGAGAGACCAGTGCAGAAGCAAAGAGAGGCAGACGCAGAGCCAGAGGGAGCCACGCAAAGGCAACAGAGACTGCGCAGAGCCAGAAGGGCCTGCGTCATCCACGCAGAGGCTGCAGGAGTGACGCAGAGAGCCAGAGAGGTTGCACAAAGCCTCAGTAGGCTGACGCAGAGGGTTTCAGGCTGACGCAGAGGCTAGCAGGGTTGACGCTGAGCTTCAGATTGTGCTGGAGAGGGATTTCGTGGAGTAGGATTTCCAAATACCTGTTTCCGAAGATAGGTATTGCTGCCGGATTTTTTTATCTCTGTCGGGTTAGCCAATTTGGCACCGAGTGTACTCAGAAAAGAACTGCTTAATAATAAAACCCTCAGATAGCTGCATTGGTTTTCCCGCATTAGGTTTTTTCAGGGACATTAGTCCAAAAATAACGGTGTCATTTGTGTGCTTGTTTCTGTTTCCTTCAGTTGATGATCTGTAATGTGTTGAGCATGCACTTGTATTTATTTTCGGTATTTACATGGTAAATAACTTGTTAATTAACAGAACAAGTAGGTAGGAATAAATCAGTAAAGTGCATGGAGGGTTTTTAACTGGTAGAGTTAGAAACTTCAACATGCTGTGTATGATGTAAAGCAATTATTACCCCCCTTAAGGTGGGGTAGTTCATCACTCACCAGGGTTTGGGACATGCATGGGTTCCTTAATGATGTGGGGACACTCATGGACCCTGGGAAGCAGGGTGATGGCCATAATGATAAGGGGTAGATCCCATGTTTGGCTTTTTCCCATGTGCTATATTAAATGTGCTGACCATCTTTTGCATTTTATAATTTTTTTTTTTTTGCTTCTTACTTGTGGCCATGATATGCTTTTAACTTTCTTTTAGCTGCATCAACCTTTGGGGCAACGTTTCTAGGCCTAACCCAAATATGTGGACAAAGGGAGAGGGTGTACCAATTCCTTGTGGACCCAGAGAAGGAAAATGATGAAATAGGGCTTGGACCGTCGGAGCAGCCCTCAGAGTACACATTGGACCATCGAAGTAGCCCTCTTCAGGCATACATAGGTGGGGCTGATAGCACTGTTAGGTTACCTTTGCACATTGGGGGGAGAGAGGCAGAGCTACATAAATAGATCTCATGTGTTGACCAGGATTGTGAGATGATGCGACATGAGTTGCGCAGGTCGCACCGTCTGCAGGTGGGAGTTCTTCTGTGTATGCCTATGGGTATCCGTGCATTCGAACCCTCCCTTGGGGTTAGATGGCGAGAGATATTGAGCTGGTATCCGGTGGAGCCGGCTAGTTTCCTGGATATATCCATGGCTAACAACATAGTCCAACACAGGGCATGGGTTACTAGAGGAGTCTGAGGGCCAGACCGTTGTTGGGATCCAGGTGGGGTTCCCCACCATAGCATGGGTTTGGTTAATGGTGGTATTAGCAATGCGATGGATCTGGTGACTGAGCACCCACACACTTTCATATCTCCATCAGTACTAGTGACAGGATGGTTTGACAAGGGAGTAGACAAATTTCATGAGTTGTCTTGGCATATTGATTGTGCGCGGGGTCGCAAGGTGATTACCCTCTCTAGAAGGAGCTGGTAGGAGGAGGTGGCATCGGTAGACCACCAAACATGGCATTGCATGGAGACAATGCTCTCTTACTAGTATACTGGACACAGAAGCTACTCAAGATATGCATAGTAGTGTCATTTTCGTTAGGTTGTGAGGAGTTAAGTCGCTCAGGTCTGTCAGGGTAGATGAGGAGATATGGCTCACATCGTGGAGGGTTTACTAGCAGCGTGGTGGATGCATTGACACATATGGGATGCCATATGGTACAGGGTGGTACGACAGTGAGCATTGGTATCTAGTGGTGCACGAAGTTGTGCCATGGAGTTCAGTGCTATGCAGAGGAGTGCAAGGGTGTGTATTTATGTACAACAAAGCATGATGATGCACAATAGGTTTTTGGAGTGTTGCCACCGGAGAGATCTCCTAATGGGGACGTTAGGCACACCACTGGGTTTGACGCATCCAGATTTGGAGTGTGAGTTGATTACAGGGCTGGCTGTGAGCTTCCATTTATCACTCTCTAGCATTGCACACTAACACAGGGGACTTGGCTATCGTCTCTTGATGCTCTCATCATGAGCAACAGGACCCAAGAGGTTCATCTGAGACAGTTGGATAGGACATGGTGCATCAAGAGAGAGGCTTTCCAGTCGTGGCATATGGTTAGAGTGCGAGTTGGCAGGTGCAAGCTTGGGGATGGTTCGATCTGTTGCAGGGGTAGCATGTGCTCCACCCTTGAGCCCACATTTAGGGAGATGCATGACACCTGTTGGGTGAGACATTCTGAGATGTCTTAGGAGCATATACAGCGGTTGGTGGACCCATCTTGCAAGCGGATGTTTAGACTCCAGGCAGTTTTGGGAAGCACCTATAGGAGGTAGGATAGCAGATCTCATAGTGTGGTATGGTAGACGTAGGGCAGTCTTGCACGCACGAGACTGATTCAGGATGTATGGAGTACATATATTGATTGCATGCAGGGACCCAACTCCCTCTTGGTTTGTCATATGGGGGAGCGCTGAGGCCTTCATTGCATGGCAAGGTCAGTTTTCCTTGTCGCTGCTTTGGATTGAGATTGGTAGTAGATGGATAGACATTGATATCGTGGAGATGCCAAGGTAGGATGAGATTG
Organism: Pinus tabuliformis; assembly: GCA_031772625.1. Classification (NCBI taxonomy): domain Eukaryota; kingdom Viridiplantae; phylum Streptophyta; class Pinopsida; order Pinales; family Pinaceae; genus Pinus; species Pinus tabuliformis. The sequence continues at coordinate 955,905,823 of CM062806.1, read as the reverse complement.
GCCTTCAGAGATTTTTTGCCATCAAGTTCCAGGAGAGGAGGATATAGTCTGTGCACGATGGGAAGTTTGTCATAGTCAGAGTGGCACAACGTCATCGTGGTGGCACCCTTTTAAGACTGGCATGGGCATCTAGGCATCATAGGATTTCACGGTTCAACTACCCCAAGGGGTGATCGGGTTCCTACAGGGGAGATCATTCAAATCTTCCATTGGGTTTTAGTGGTTTTTTGTTGGCATGGGGGACTTCACTGGGATGGCGGGATGATCAACAGGAGGAGATCAGGGGGAGCTCATGCGGGCAAGAATTCATCTCCACAAGGGTTGGATTGTATCTTTAGGAGCCTACTCTTGAAGTACATGAGATTGACTACTCAGTAGGGCAGCTTCACAATGAGTTGCTTAGGATTTTATATTATCGTGATGCTCTACTCATGGACAGTATGTAGAGGGCTTCTGGGGCTTATACATGGTTGGACAATGGGTGGAGCAAGGGGTGTTTCACGTTGATTAAGATGGCTTGGGATCCTGGTATCGAGAGACTCCTTTATGACAAGATAGTGCATGAGACAAGGATGACTCAGTGGCACATTTGGGACCTTGGTATTGTTTGCAGTGATCGTTTGGGTCAACAGATAGTGGTGGGATTTTATTCAAGCATTGCTCGAAGACAAACAATTTTTGGCGAGGAGGACTGTCATGTCTCCAATTTTTGTGAGTGCAAAATTCACTAAGGAGTTTTGCCAATTTTGGAGATATTAAATAAAAAGGAGAAAATATTATTTTGTGGGAGAAAAGCAGAAATTATTATTTTAATGGAGAATGGTGAAAAGTAATATTTTATTGGAGAATGGAAGAAAATTATTATTTTATTGGAATGACAACAAATTATTATTTTATTCAAATGGTGGAAAAAAGTAGAAAATAGCCCCCACCAATAAAATAATAAGGAAAAAGGGAGGATCTAGAAGCTAGAGGGAGGCTCCATGAAGAATTATAAAAGGAGGAGGAACTCAATTGCAAATCATTCTATCTTATCATTTCTATTTGACATCTAAACTTGAGTTCTCTTAAGTTGTTTAGCCAAGACAACCAGTGATGCGTAGCACAAGGGATTTGCAGGTGGAAATTCTACCTCTTATCTTCGGAGAACTTCGAGCGTCTCCTAAGTCCCTAGTGAAGTTTTGGGTGAGTCTACTTTAGGACTTCCATTGGAGTTTATTGCAGAAAATTCACACAAAAATTTGTTATTTTTGGGCATAAAAGAAAAACACCGGATGTTGTTTGGAGCAACATCTTTCTATTACAGGTTCTGGGTATTTGCAAGAGATTTTCTACTGGTTAGAGGAGTTTGGCACCATTTTTAAGAGTTTTTGTTGTATCTTTTGGCTGGGCCAAATTTTCTTTTATGGAGCCTGCGCAGAGGTTGGACTTTGGAGAACAAAGTTTTTGTTGGTGTTTGGTGTTGGTATTTGCCAAGAGTTTTTAATTGGGAGTGATAGCTATTTGCCGAAGGATATTTGTGCACAATCTCTCAACCATTTGCTGGAGAGTTTTATCATTTCTTAACAGTTCCTCTTTGGTTGGGTGCAAAATTGTGTAGTTGGAAATTCGCTCTATTTTGGGCATTCTGGGTCAACTGGAATTAGCCCAAACGATTTATGGGTTTTTTTTTGGGTGTGAGGAGCCTATAGCTAATTTTATAGAATTTTCCGGGCAATATTTGGGCTAGAATTGTGCATTCTTATTGTAGGGCATATTGTTGGTTAGCTGGGCAGTTTGCATCACATTGTGGGTTCGATTTTGGCTTGGAGTTAAGCCAAACCATTTATGGGTTTGGTGTGAGGAGCTCTGGGTTAAATTTTCATAATTTTTTGAGTAGTTTCGAGGGAAGAAATTCCAATTCTTCTCCAACAACAACAGTGGTAGCAACAATATTTTCTGGGTAATTCACACCTTTTGGGGCTTTTAGGGTCAGCTGGAATTAGCCCAAGATTTTTCTGGGTTTGGTAGATTTTGGTGAGAGAAGCCTCCAGTTAATTTTGCAGAAATTTTGGAGCAGATTTGAGGGCATAAATCCCAAATTGTTAGTTTTTGGTAACATCGGAAGTGCTCTAGCCTTGAAAATTGGTGGAGAGGCTAAGGCACATGAGTTCTAAAGAACCTAGAAACCGTTTGGTGAAATTCCACCCAGATTGTATTTTATTAAAATAATTAATATTTTTAATGGAGTTCGTAAGTCTAAACTTACGGAAATTAAAATATTAATGGGTATTAATCAAAATATGGGTGGAATGATCTAGAAGGCGGAACAAGTCATGTTTTAATCTTAGCCGTTGATTAGAGACTTAATCTCGGCCGTTGAAGATTCAACAGGAAAAGTATAAAATGGAGGCTTGGGGTTCATTTGGAAACACACACGAAGAGAACGAATTGATCTAGAGTTCAATATCTGGGGCTAGGAAGCTGAGAAATTTGAACTAGGTGATCATGCAGCAACAGAGGAGCAGAGAGAATCTGGGAAAAAAACTTTCCGGAGAATACTAACAGAGAGGCAGAGAGAGCTTGTAGAGAGGCAATGTAGTAGCTAGGAGAGCTGACACTCGACCAGTCTGGGCCCACGCAGCCTTGACGTAGAGCCAGAAAGGCCAGTGCAGAGGGAAAAGTTGTCTGTCACACAGAAGTGGGAACTGTCGGAACAACCAAGATAACTGACGCAGAGGGCAGAAGAGGTGACACAGGGTTGACGTAGAGCCTGAAACGCTGACGTAGGGCCTATGTAGGGCTAGCGCAGAAGTAGCTAGGGTTAGCCAATCCTGTGTCGGATCAGCCAAAATTCTGCTGGGTGAAGTGAGGTAAAACTCACTCAGATTTTCCGCCAGTATTTTCTTTGTAAAGTATTGCTCGATGAGCATCCTAGATTTGTATTCAGATATTTCTCCTGCATAATAATAAACCCTCAGAACTGCTGCACCGGTTTTCCTGCATTGCCTTTTTCTGAGGACTATTGTGTCCAAAAATAAGTGTGTCCTATGTATCTTGTTCTTTGCTCTGTTTTTTGTTTCATGAGATCAAATATTTAATTAGTGTAGGCTGCAGAAGTAATCTGCTTCAGTGTTAAGAAGAATAACTCGATAATGTATGTTAAAAAATCAAGTAGGTGAAGTAGATTCAGATTTGCTGCAGTAAGGGTTCCTTCAGTGTAGGAATTTTCGCACAAATCACCTCTAGTCGTAGCAACAATAGAATTTATGGGCAGTGATTCACAGGTGCAACTTATTGATTTCTAGTTCTCTTTTGCAGGCTTGATTTATTATTGCAGCAGATCTTCTGTGGCCATCATTGCAACTATTTCTATCGAGAGCTTTGTATGTAATTGCTCCAATAAATAAATAAAGCTGCTCAATTCTCCATTTCTTGTGTTATTTGCAATTGTGGCATTTTTGGGTTTATTTGGAAATGTTATTTTATTTTGCCACAATTTCATGGTTCTTGTTTTGCAATTGCTTGGAGAAATTTATGGTAGAATTTTTTAAGCAATTTCTCGAGAAAATTAGGAAAAACTATAAACTAGGACATTTCAAAACTTCAAGGCTTAATTCACACAAGCAGCAAGAAAATGGACCAAAAGGAGAGATGTTGTCCTCATTTTTCTAGCCATTGGAAGAGTCCAAGCTCAAGTGTTTGGCCTCCCAAGAACTCAAGGAATTATTTAAAGCAAAGTGAAGCCAATTTTTGATGGAACATAGTACCTTAATGTTGATTTGGGGTAGCATCGGATGTGCTCTAGCCATGAAAATTGGTAGAGAGGCTAAAGCACATGAGATCTCCAAGGCCCAGAAATGGTTTGGGTAGATTTTAACCGTTTGGGAGATATTAAAATAATTAATATTTTTAATGGAGTTCCTAAGTCTAAACTTAGGAAAAATAAAATATTAATGGGTATTAATATAAAACTGGGTTAGAAGGTTCCAAAAGTCATGGATCAAGCCAAATCTAATCTTAGCTGTTGATTAGATTTAATCTCGGCCATTGAAGGACCAACGAGACAAGTATAAGAAAAGGCTTGAGGGTCAGTTGGAAGATACACTAGAGTGACCAGTCATTCGTTTTGCTAGAGTGGGGTTGCTAAGCAAAGTCGAATCAGTGATCAGTAGCGAGGGGCAGTGAGTACTGACAGAGAGGCAGAGACAGTGTCGAGGGACCAGCACAGAGGCAGAGAGCGAGAAACAGTAGCCAGAGTAGGCCACGCAGAGCCTAGTAGAGACAGCGTAGAGGCCAGAGGGACTGCGTCATCCACGCAGAGGGCAGCTAGAGTGACGCAGAGGCTCCCAAAGGCTGCGCAGTGTCTCAGAGGGTTGACGCAGAGTGGTTTGGGGCTGACGTAGAGGCCAAAACGGCTAGCGCAGAGCTTCAGAGTTGCTGGAAAGGGTTTCGTGGGATAGGTTTTCTGAATACCTGTTTCTGAATAGAGAGGTATTGCTGCCAGTTATTTTTCTCTGTCGGGGAAGCCAATTTGGCACCCAGTTGTACTCAAGGAAACACTGCATAATAATAAACCCTCAAAATAGCTGCACCGGTTTTCCTGCATTGGATTTTTCCGGGGACATTTGTCCAAAAATAACGGTGTCACTTGTGTGTTTGTTTTCTTTCAGCTGATGATCTGTAGATGTTGAGACTGTATTATGTTTATTTCATTATTTATATGTTTTAAATAACTTGTTCGAATTTAACAAGTAGAAGAAATAAACCAAAAGAATACAGATTAAATTTCTAACGGATAGACTTAGAAATTTCAACATGGTATCAGAGCGTGGTTGCAGATCATAGGAGAGCTGAAGGCATAAGCTAAGCAGAGCATTTGCAACATAATCAACTGTCCCGAGTGACAGAAGCTGACCCTTGCAAAAGCGACAGAAGAATAGTTGACGCAGAGGGACTGTGTCATCAGTTCGGGGCAGAGAGAGGTCAGCGTACAGGCTGAGGAGGGCAGAAAGAGGCTCACACAGAGACCAAGAGGGTTGACGCAGTTGGCTGAGGGAGTTGTTTTGCCAGTGCTGGGATTGCGCAGAGCCAAGAGGCTCAGTTCTTCAGTTGTTGGGGCATAGGAATCTGTGGGCAGTTTGCGGGAGCGAAACTGGTGGGGTACTATGGGAAGAACAATATCTAATAGGGAAAAACCAAGGTAGAGGGAGTTGCTACCAAGGCAGATTTCTAGCCAAGGAATCCGGATTAGTGTTGTGGGTACACAGAAGATCGGAGAGGTGCAACTTAACGATTGACATGAGGATTTCCAGAAGGGAAATTAGGGCTCAGAGGGAGTCTAGCAGAGAACTTCCAGGGGGGAAGTAGAGAGACTCGGCAGGAGTCGAAAGGAGAACTTCCAGAGGGAAGTAGAGAAACTCGGAGGAGTCGATAGAAGAGCAAAGAGATGGTCGTGAATGGACTGAGAGATCAAGACAAGCTGGACGAGGCGTCCAACTTTGTGGTCTGGAAGGCCAGGATCTTGTCCATTCTAGATAGACATCGCATCAAGGGCTTCGCCTTGTGAGTAATGGCTATCCCAATTGACCCGGTATGTAATGAGAAGTACAAGGAGGCAATGGCCAAGACAAAACACATCATCCTTGATGGGGTCAAGGATCATGTGGTCCAACATATTGCCGAGAAGGAGACGACAAAGGAAATGTGGGACACCTTGAAGATGTTGTACCAACATACTTCCGTGCAGAGGAAGATGTTACTTGAGAATCAGCTATGGTCATACCAGATGCAGAAGGGAGAGTAGATAGATCTCTTCCTCAGTCGGTTGAAGGAGATCCGGGACCAACTGACTTCCATAGGGGCCACGCCAGATGAGGAGATGATGGTAAGGACCACACTTAACGCAGTCTCCGAGGATTGGGAGACATTTGTCGAGAGCATACTGGGCAGGGAGGATCTTCCAGTTTGGGAAGAATTGTGGGCGACTCTTCGTCAAGAGGAGATCAGGGGGTTGAGCAAGGTGGGAAGTAGCAGCAAAAGAGTCCGGAAAAAAAGGAAGAGGAAGAGGATGCAACGCTGGCATATGCGGGAAAGCAGGAGAAGAGTGTAATGACCCACTTATATCAATTAAAATTTATGAAATTAAATAAAATTAATTAAATTAAAAATTAAAAATTAAATAAATTAAAATTAAATCATTAAAATAAATAAATAAAATTTATTTCAAATTAAGATATTCAAATAAAATAAAATCAGATTTTGTTTATAAAAAATCAACACATATCATAACTTGGACAAGGAGATGGAGGAAGTCGGTAAATGGAGACTTATAAGAAGGAAGAGATGATTGGAGGAAGGGGGAGAATAAATAGGAGGAAAATTTGTATACAGAGTTTATCATCAGGGACAATTGAGCCTTTCTTGTTCTGAAGTTTCTGGGCACGGGGGAACAATTTGCATCAATTGAGAAGCATACTGGACTGAGTATCTAGGTTGTACTTGGTTTGGCTGGGTGGTTTCGGTCTTTTGGTAATGGGAGTGAACTGGAGAATTTATGAAGCATCTTCATCCGCAGCAGAGGAGGTAAGTACTTCTCATCAAATCAATCAATTAGATATACAAAGTTTTGTATAAATTTAGAACAGGTTCATAAGCTTTCATACTTTGTTCAGGATAGATGGCTCTTTAAAACTCCTTTACAATCTTTACAGTTTCGGTCAATCTTTTTAGTTTCAGTAATGGCTCTTTAAATTAGTTTGGCTCCTACATTTGGTATCAGAGCTGGTTAGAACCCTGCGAGACCTTACAAGCCCATTAAATCTCTTTTTCAGGCTTCTGTATTTTAACGCATATGGCTACATTTCCTTATTTGTATTTTCCGTTACCGTTTTACAGTGGAATTTTTATGAAAGAGGAGGACCGTATATAGAATTGTCGAAATTTCTCTAACGTCTCAATTAGAATTAGCACAACTGCCCTGTATATATCCCTTGGGCGTGTACTGTATGGTCCTCTTCTCCTGTGGCTTGGCGTTTAATAATTGATCCAATTTAATGAAAATTACTTGTAACTTTGGAACTGGAAAGGTCACAGACGGGACGTTCACTGAGAAACGGGTGGCAATGGAGAACCCCAACCGTCATAGTATTTGTGCTCTGCCCCGAGAGCCATAGTTCATCTTCCAGATTTTGTGAAGTGAACGAATTCTGAAGATCCTATGGTTGAGAGCTGCCATCAAAATCTGTTTAGAAGCTTTCGCACCGAGAAAAGGGATAAGAATCCGGACCTGCAGCAGCAATAGCATAAACCTGTGGGAATCGATAGACATTTTGCAAAGTAAATTATTATATATATAAATAACTGGAACGAAAGGACTATGCTTAATATAATATGGGTAGAAAGTTATATGTATCATTCGTGGCGTTGACAACAAGGTACTGTCATGCCCACCAGCTAAATTTAAAACCGTGCGATAGGAACACATGTTCCCAATCAACATATTGTTGGCACCAAATCCGTTTAGTAAACCTGGGTAGTTTAGATGAAGACTAGACATCATAACCAATCGAATAATGAACATACGCTATTTAAATGGCGAGTTCACAGCGTCATGGGAATTTAGAACCCTTATATCAATTAAATTTCAATTTTAATGATGGTGTTTCGCAGATACAAAAAGAAAAAAATGATGGGGTCAAGGGCCCAATCTCTAAGTCTGTATTCTATGCAATGTTTTAAAACTCCGACTCGGTATCGACTCCGCTGGCTTGATTTCAATGACTCGGTCGTTGTAAAAAATACATTAAATATATATATATATATATATATATATATATTTTTTTTTTTTTTTCTATAAAAAAAACATAATTTTAAAGATTTTAAACATAATTTTAAAGATTTTCATTCATGTTTCCAAACACACAACATTATAATATAGATGGAAGACAACATATGATCAAAGTAGGCTCATGAATATATCCATTATATCAAAATGGCACCCAGTGCACTGTCCAATGGCAATACATAGTCATACATGATCAAAGATTCAAAACAAAAAACACATAACCAAGGAGGCTAGAAATGGCCTCTACAACAAAAGTAAACTGTGACCAGACTCCAGTACTACTGGCTAGTAGCTATTGCCAGAGGAGCCAAGATCATGTCGATCAATCTTTGGATCATCATCAGAGTCAGACAGGGGGCCCCATGGCTCCTCCTCATCATCATCTCCAACTGCAACTGTAGAAGTGGTACCACTAGCAGGCTGTGCAGCAGATGCAAGCTGAGATAGAGAAGATATGCGGCTGCGCTTTTGTCGTGGCTGAGCAGAGGAAGCGCCTGCAACTGGAGTCCTTGCTGGCTGTGAGACTGAGGCTGGTAGTACAGGTGGATCGGGATCTGCATTCAACTGAACATCATGTTCAACTGATGCCTCGATATCTAAATCTAAATCAAGATCCTCATCAGGATCAAACTCTGCTGGATGACTCTCCACTACCCAATCTGATGTTGGATCAATGTCTTCCAACACAATGGGATCTGAATCAGGTCTTTTGTTCAGCAATTGGTTTCGTCTGAGCCAGAGGTTGTATTGGACATAGACTAGATCATTTAACCGTTTTTGATCCAAACGGTTTCTCTTCTTTGTGTGAATCCTCTCAAAGATAGACCAATTGCACTCACACCCAGTAGCATTGCAAGTTTGACTTAAAATACGAATTGCAAACTTCTGCAATTCAGGACAATGGCCACCAAAAGCCTCCTACCATTGTGCTGCAAAAAACATAGGAGTGTAATGAGTTAGCTCAACAAAATTACAAATTATATCCAACTTTCAAATTATGAACGATTTAACAAAATTTTTAAAAAAAGTAAAACTATTAAGAATTTGAAAATTGAAATTTTTGTGTACCTGGCTTATCTACTTCTCTTGCAATCTTTGCTAGGTTCTTCCCAAAGGTACCCGAGGCATTGCTGAAGGTCGTGACCTGTCGGTGTATCTCCAGCTGATCAGACTCCAATGGGATCATGCGATCAATGCAGTCAATCAGTCCATCTCTGACCTCCCCCCTCAAAGCTCTTGACTCCTTAGCTTTATAATGATATCGTGGGTTCAAAAAATACCCAGCTGCATGTATAGGGCGATGGAGTTGATTGTTCCATCTTTCATCAATGATTGCCCAAATGGGCCCATACTTAGCCACTCTATCCTTGTATGCCCTCTTTATTTGCTCCTTTGCTTGATCCATAGCCTCATAAATGAAGCCCATAGCCAACCTTTCCCCATCCACCAACCGCAACACCTTAACCAGTGGCTCAGCAAGCTTCACAATCTCTGCTGCCTTTCTCCAAAAAGTTTCTTCATTAACTTTCTTTTTCAATTCTTTGCCTTCCGGTTTGTTAGACCAATTGCTTTGATTCCATTCATCACTGGAAAACATATTTTGCAAGTTTCTATTTTGGGAAAGCATAGATTGCAATGTCAAAAAATGAGTAGCAAATCTAGTGATGGCAGGCCTAATAATATCCCTGCCCCCAGTGTGTTTCCTCATGAGGCTCAAAATCAATGAATGATTGTAGATAAATTTTGTTATGCTTTTGGCATGATCTACAGTGTTTTTGACCCAATCTATTTTTCCAATATCCTCAAGCATGAGGTCTATGCAATGTGCAGCACATGGGGTCCAAAAGATGGTCTTGTGTTTTTCCTCAAACAGTTTACCAGCAAGAACATAGTTAGAGGCATTATCTATGATGACTTGAACAACATTAGCCACCCCCACCTCCTCAACAACCTGATCCAATAGCTGAAACAGCAATTGCTCATCTTTTACCTTATCAGATGCATCAATTGATTTTAAAAGCATGGTTCCCCGTGGGTAGAAGACAAGAAGGTTTATGATGGTACGGTTTTTTTGATCAGTCCATCCATTTGACATGATGGTACATCCTGTTCTTGCCCATGAGTTCTTGAAATCTTTCAAATACTCATTAATGGAGTCAATTTATTTCTGCAAACGATACCCCCTTAGCTCATGCATAGTAGGGCCTTTGAAGCCTTTTCCAGCAGCATGTATGGCATCAAACATAGGCTCATAATATGGTGAACGGGAAGCATTGAAGGGGTTATCAGCATCATACCACCATCTAGCTATGCACTCACAAGCAGTCTCCTTCAATTCTTTCTTCTAATGGTCATCTAAAGTGGTCTGCGTTTGACTTGTACTAGCTTGAGAACCATGTGCATTTGATGGAGAGGAGGGAGTGAAATCACTTTTGATAGTCATATGACCCTTTTTCATTCTACCCTTTCCCTTATCTTGAACAGAACCAAAAGAGGGAGGAACATATCGGAAAGTGTTGGATGCATCAATATGAGGGATAGAGGAAGAACCCTCAAAATCATAATGGGGGTTGGTAGCTATCATTTTTTGTATCTTCCTCTTCCTCCCAATTTCAGCCTTTAACTCTCTTTGCCTAGCCTTATCTTCTTTAAACTTCTCAAAGTTGGCTAACAATTGCTTCCTAATCTCCCCAATTTCTGGTGAGGTACATGGAGTAATTTGGCCTCTAATCTCTGCCAAGTGTTGTTTCAACCTATTAATGCCTCTAGGACCTTCCTTAATTTTCTTTTGGCAAAATTTGCAATGCATTTCACTATTAACCATTTCAACATATGCCCAAGCAGGATCTCTCGCTCTAGGTGCCATTTTTTGACTAGGAAATGAAAGCAAACAATTTGAAAATGAAAAAAAAAACATTGATTCAATGTTCATTTCTTTCACAAAAAACTCTCTAGGCTTCCTAGATATGCACCTAAAATCTAATAAGCAAAAACAGATTTGTAGAAGTGAAAAAAAATACCTCCAGGGACAAACTGCCTCCTCAAGCTTGCTCCAAGAATCAACTCTTCAATGCTGCTCCAAATGGTTGTCCAAAAAGCTTCTCACTCTAGCTACAATGCTTGCCCAAGACTCCTCATTGCTGCCCCAAAAATAAACTCAAGAATTGCTCACTAACTCTCATTGAAGTTCTCACTCAAATGCATGAGATGGCTGTGAGAGAATGAGGGCATTTGAGTGGGTTAAATAGGGTTTTGTGAGAGGGGAATGCACCCTGTTGTCGCACAGATTGTCATGACAACGCTCAGACCGGGGGCTGTCACTCTGATCCCCAATCTCTCCGTTTAAGCCTGTCTCCCACGGCTAAGGGGGTAGACCCTATGGGAAAATGAAAGACCAACTATGAAATAGTTGGGTTGGGAGACACGAGGGGAAACAAGCACTTAATTGATTTTTATTAAGTTAATAGACCAGTGCCTTATGAGATAAATGATTAAATGATTACTTGTCAAATGCTGCAGGAATATAGGGTCATTAACAATCGTTTACCATCAATCAACTCAAACAAAGCTTAACCTTTACCAAATGCGAGATAATCAATAAATGCTTAATGGCTTAATGATACTCCAACAATTAAAATTTCGAAAGATAAAGTGCTTAAACCATGTAAAATGCTCACCAAAGATGAAAATTAAAGCATGTTAAACATTAATTCCCACATCAAAATTTTAGCTTCAGTAGAAAAGATAAAACACAAGAAATTCCTGAGCCAAGACTGAAATTAGCAAAAAATTTCCCAAAATATTTTTATATTTTTCAAATAAAACAAAATTTAAAACTAAATGAAGCTTTAAATCAAAAATCTAAATAATATTAAAATCTAAACTAAATTAAAAGAAACCTTTTATTTTTTTATTTTTTATTTTTTATTTTTATTAGTTTACTTTAAACAAAATTAAATCTAAACTAAATTAAATCAAAATCTAAACCTAAAGACAAGAAACTCTTTATGCTTCCCCCCTTTTTTTTTGTTTTTTTGTTTTTTAAATTTTTATGATTTTTTATAAAATTAAATCAAAATCTATCTAATATATCTGAAACGAAATCTGAATATTAAATATAATGAAAACTAAATAAAAGAAAAATTCCGAATCCTTTTTTCTTTTAAATTGATTTTTTGATTTTATATAAAAACAACTGCTTATCAAAACTAAAATCTAACTAAAGGAAGAATGAACCAAAACTTAAACCTAGGCTAATAATATATACATGCATCAACGCTGTAAGTTAAATAACAAATAAATAAAGAGAATCTACTTCTAACCCTGAATCCTAAGCATACGATGCTCAAATAAACTCTAAAGTCGCAGCCTTAATTCCTAACGTAAGCCAACAACCATTCATAAAAAGAATCGAAAGCGTATGATTTATTTGCCTTTTGCAGGTGGTCCGTCGATTCAAAGAAGATGCGGGAGGCACTGCTGCGGGAGGGGATGCGTGTGGATAAGTTGCAGGTCGAATGAACGCCGTTGAAGGAAGTGCGCAGGCCTGACAGCGACAAGGGTAGAAGAGGAGAGGCTACGGGATGGAGAAGGGCCGAAGCAGGAGCCACGCAGATCTGGCAGAGATGGCAGGCAGAGGACAACGGAATGGTAGCTCGTGGAAAAATGAATGCGTGAGGATGATTGAAAGATTGCGCGCGGATGGAAGCTTGCTGAGGGATAATGCAGGTGAGAGCGTTTGAGGCAACAACGTACAGGAAGTTTTCGCTGAATGATGAGAGGATGCAGAGACCCCCCTTTTTTTTGTAGATATGGCAGCGTACACGCTGCGTTGGAAATTAATGGGAGCTTGTTGCAGGTGCAGAGCAACACATAAGAGAAATTTTGAACAAAATTTCTGCAAATAATGAAACCCCAGTGGGTAGATAGCTGACCCTCTTTAGCTAGATCGAAAACCTGCACCTGCAACCTGAAATCAATGGAAATAAGCGACCAGAAACTAAAAAACGTAAATAAAAATAGATGAACCAGCTAAAATTAGTTACAACTTTGTGACTCTACAAAAGCCAGATTTGTCAATAACCCTTCATAATATTTTCAGAATATCAGATTTACTATAAAATGCTTTAGAAAAAAAAAAACTCTCATGCATTCATAAAACAAACTTAAATGATAAAACCAGGATTGAAACTGGCTGGGCCCTACAAGAAATTGTTTTGTGGGAGTTGGCTGGTTCAGCCGAGAACTTCCCCAAACGCCCACTGATTTCTTCAATAAGGGTTTCCTGCACAGCTCATTTCAACCGTCAATAAAGAGGGAAAAAACAGTACTAGATTCCAGATGCAATGGAGATACCTGCCATTATTTCAGAAATACTACTACCATTCAAACCCTAGTAAGTGAACAAGATACCTGTGTTCAACAATACTCTCAATCAAGCTGTTACTAATGGCTGAAAAATAAAAATATGCAGAAAATAAAACAACTCAGCATTTCAGGAGAGTAACACCAGCAAGATTTCAACCCCAAAGTCTTTCTTTATTAGCACTATAAAAAGTTTACAAGAGAGCTTTCTTCAACATAAGACTAACAGATCGAATGATCTCAAATGACCCCTAGCACCCTATTTAAAGGAAAAATTCCCAACAGCTAGTTCGAGTGATCTACGTCAAAATGATCTTGACCGTCGATGAGGATCAAGATATCTCTTAATTTCATCCGTCGAATTTTTTAATGCATTAAAAAATTGAAATTCTGCATTTATTTACTCAAAAATATTATTATTTTATTATTTTTATTTTTATTTTTTATTTTTTTATTTATTTTTTATTTTTTTATATCTTTTATATATATATTCTTTTTTATCTTTTCAATTTTTAATTTTATTTATTTTTAAATGGATCCTTGAACTTAGCCTTTGGAAAAATCACCTAGGACCTAGGACTTAGGACTTAGGACTTATGAGGGGATTAAAACATTTTCTAACCCTCAAGATACTTTACATCATGACTTTTACAATTTTACATCTCAAGGGGGAAAACCCATTTGACATAGACCCTCATAAACCACCCAGTTCTGCGACACAACTATAATCTAGCAGATTAACACACTAGGATTCCTCTAAGATTCTAATGACAAAATTCATTCCGGCTTTGGGGTTAGGCTGAAGGAAAACTCTGCCGATCATGGATCGGTGAGACAAAAAACCTTCCGGAACGTAGATTATCACTAGAAAATTAGGTCCACCTAGGCAATTTACATACATGACTCATATCTGCTAAGATTATTTACAATTCACACATGCAGACTGGGTTTACAACATAATATGATCAAGTCGACGATGATTGTCGAATGGCACGGACATGTCAATCAAGCGCTATTCCTTTTGCGAAGAAAAAGGGGTGTACTTGCTATGGAAAGTTGACACGTGGTCAACATCTGGCTCTACTTGGGGACACGTTGCTGCACTGTAGGAATGTGAGAATCCAGAATTTGCACCCATGCAACACACAACAAAACATAAGTAGCGTCCATCCAAAAATCATCATATAGCATTAAGCACAAGAAAGATATAAGCTCTTCATTTATTAACTAATCTAACAACATGAAAAAGTAAATCTAATCTTAAAACAGAAATGAAAATGCTGAAAAAACAAGGATTAGGGTTAGAAATACAATACAAAGGATGCCTTATGGCATCAGATATCATCTTTGAAGAACAGCTTGAGCATTTGGCCATTCGCAGGTAGATCAAGTGGTTCGCCATCCAATCTGCTCAAGTGGAATGAGTTTGGTCCAGCTATGTCTCGAATGATGTACGGTCCTAGCCACAAACTGTCAAACTTCTTATGTTTTCCTGGTTTTTCATTCTTGCGGTCCCAAAGCAATACCATATCTCCCACCTGCAAAGATCTAGATCGAGAGAATTTATCAAAGCTTTTCTTAATGTTAGATTGATTTTTAGATATAGCATCAAAAGCTGTCCTACGAGCTTCATCTAACTCCACAATCTGATCTGATCTATTCTATTCTGAACAACATCTTTATTAGTAGAAAAATCTTGAAGGAGCTGATACGCTGGCAATTTCAGGTGCACAGGTAAGGTTACATCCAAGCCATAAACTAATTCAAAGGGAGATTTACCAGTAACTTTCTTCTTAGTGATTCTATCTGCCCATAAAGCATACTTGATTTTGCTATCCCATGATCTCTTATTATCTCCTACTATCTTCTTGATAATGGTTATGAGATTCTTGTTACTTGATTCAGCTAGAGCATTACCCTGAGGATAGTAATTTGACGAATGAGATAAGACAATGCCATACTTGAAACAAAAAGATGAAAACTCTGAGGAACTAAAAGCTTTGGCATTGTCAGTAGTGATCTTAGCAGGGACACCAAATCTAGTAATGATATTATTTTCAATGAAATCCATAATAACCTTTTCAGTGGCATTCTTAGCAGGAATGGCTTCAACCCATTTAGTGAAATAATCCGTAGCAGTCAAAATCCATGAGTAGCCATTGCTAGAATTTTCATGGAACTTCCCTATGAAGTCTAGACCCCAATGCTGAAAAGGTGCCTCTACAATGACAGGATGTAGGGGCAGGGCAGCAAGCTTCTGTTTCCCAGTGAATAGTTGACAGGCTTGACAATTTCTAACAAACTTATGCACATTAGAAAAAATTGAAGGCCAATAATAACCAGCTCTAAGGATTTTGTGGGCGGTAGTTCTAGCAGCGTAATGACCACCACAAAATCCAGAATGAAACTCAGAGATTAATTTCTTGGACTCAATATCATCAACACACCTAAGCACTATGCCCTCAGGATTTCTCCATCCAAGGCCATCCTTCATAAGGCAATACTTAGTGGCTTTTAGTCTAAGAGCCCTTCTCTTATGAGCAACTAAATGGTTAGGACATGCAAGATTCATCAAGTAATAAACTATGTCCTTCTACCATTCATGCTCTCCTAATCTTTGCAACTTAGGCGAAGATAGATTGCTAAGACAAAATAAACCAAGAGTCTTTTCGTTACCTTCAGTCAACATTTGAGCCAAACCTTGGCCTTTGACTAGCTTGGTGGGTCTGATCTCTAAATCATATTCTTGTATTTTAGTAACCCACCTAGCACGAGTCCCTAAGCAATCGGTTTGAGTTAATATATCTTTAACAGCAGAATGTGGGACGAAAGCAATGATTTTAGAATAACCCACATATGTTTTGAAGTGCTTAAGAGACTTGACCAGGGCATAAGCTTGCTTTTCCATGGTATTGTACTTCAATTCAGAATTTTGAAGCGCTCTACTCATGAAAGCAATAGGCTGCTCGTGACCATCTTTATTCTTTTGTAGCAGGACACCAGCAATGGTATCTTCGGAAGCGAAAGAAAAAATCATGAAATCCCTGGAATAATCGGGACTAACTAAGACAGGAGCTCTTGCAATAGCACATTTGATTTCTTGAAAAGCCTTTTTGCCGTCTTCTTGCCAAACAAATTTTGCATCTTTCTTTAGAAGACTTTGAATAGGCTTAGCTATTTCTGCGTAATTTGGAATAAACCTTCTAAGAAAATTTGTCTTTCCAAGGAAAGACTGAAGGGATTTAAGATTATGAGGGAGGGGAATCTTTTGGATTGCTTCAATTCTTTCAGGATCAATCTTGATTCCATCCTTAGAAATGATATGGCCAAGTAATTTCCCTTCCGTTACTCCAAAAACAGACTTAGCTGGATTCAAAGAAATCCCGTATTCTCTACATCTATCGAAACCCTGCCTAAGATGATTTACATGACTGATACCATCTTTAGAAAAAACATTGAGATCATCTTGGTAAATCTCAATAAATTTCCTGATTAACCCCTTGAAGGCATAATCCATAGCCCTTTGGAATGTAGCCCCAACGTTTGTTAATCCAAACGACATTCTGATGTATTCAAAGGTACCCCATGGTGTGGTGAATGTGGTTTTATGACGATCTTCCTTTTTAACCCATACCTGATTGTATCCAGAAAAACCATCTAGCAGCGACATCATTCCAGAACCGGTTACTCTTTGCAACAAAGTCTCCATGTTTGGCAAATGGTAATTATCTTTCTTGCATGCTAGATTAAGGTTTTGAAAATCGACACAAAGCCTTATCGTACCATTCTTTTTCCTAACAATCACCAGATTTGAACACCATGTCGAATGCCTGGTTTGAGCGATAATTCCTGCTGCAAGCATTTTCGCAAGCTCCTTCTGAACCAAAGGGGCTAATTTAGGATTAATTTGCCTAAGTTTCTGGCGAAAGGGTTTAGCATTTTCATCTTTTAAGGGGATAGTATGTTCCATGACATCTTCCCTATAGCCCTTTAATTCATCATAAGAAAAAGCTAAAACATCTCGATATTTGCGAAGTAAATTAGTTAACTTTTTTCTTTCCTCCACACTAGTACCTCTATCAATTTTAACAATCTTTGGGTTTTCAGAAGTACCAATGTTTATCTCGAGATATCCGCCTGGGTCCATCTTATTTTCTTCTCTCAACTTCGTGGCATCATGCCGATCAAAATGTTGCTCTAAGGCAACCACATTCCTAGGAGTAGGATTTATGATATGCTCATAATTTAAAGATCCATCCTCCTGAGAATCTATCCGGAAATCTTCAAACTCATCCAGACTATTAAGAAAACGAATGACCTGTTTTTCATCATTAAAGACCTGCCAATGCTCTGAGTTATCTGGAACAGATGGTCTAAATATTACTTCCATTTTGATCTTATCATTAATTAGCTCATCAGATAACTGGAAAGTAGTAGCAGCTACGGCAAGTTCATCTGCCAAACTATTTTGCTCTCTTGGGATAGCTTTGAGGTCAAGGGCATCAAAGTGCTCCATAGTATCCCACACAGCATTTCGATAATTCCTTAGTCTTTGATTTTTGCATGTGAATTTATTTTTAAGCTGCATGATAATTAAATCAGAATCCCCCTTAATGCTAAGCAACTTAATCTTCAAAGATTTTGCCAATTCAAGACCCAACAATATAGCCTCATATTCAGCGACATTGTTGGTTGCTTCAAATTCTAATCGATAGGCAAACTTGAAAATGTGATCAAGGGGAGATTTAAGCACTATTCCAACACCTTTACCATGCCTAGACGATGCACCATCAAAGTACATGTACCAAACTTTATCATGGAGGTCCTTAATCTTATCACTGGGAGGAACTATGAAATTAGACATGATGGCATAGTTCCCAATGTCAGATTGCTCTTTGATTATCTCGTTGTGAGGTTTCTTAGGATCTTCGACATGAAATTTTCTTTCGGGCTCTCTATTTAGTCTTACAAAACCATTACCCCTAGGAGAAGGAATCATAGCATATGACCAATTCATTTGAATACTCCCTCCTAGATCAGAGGCCCACTTTCTGGATAAAAGCATACCCCAGGCATCAGGCACATCCACAACAACAATATCCATGACAATCATGATGTCTGGGTAAACTGATAGATGAACTTGCAAATCTTTGATCAAACCATGCACTTCAATTTTTTTAGAATCCATGGCACATATGTTATAGTAGGGTCTAGAAAATCTTAAGTTAAGCTGTTCCATGACCCTTTTAGTCATTACACAAGCTGATGCACCAGAATCCAACATCCAATTATTCAATTTATATCCATTAACTAACAAGGTGATAAAGAAAGGCTGGTGATCTTTGTTATCTACATCTAATCTTTGCAAATATATGGGAGCATCGTGATAGTCAACTTCCCGAATCTTCTTTTGAGAAGTATTTATTTGAGGACCTTGGATAGCTTTTAGTAACTTATCTCTTTGGGAAAGGATTTTAGAAATCTCGGAGACAAGAACCCAGATTTTTGCATTGTTAAACCAACTTCCCAAATCGACATCTAATCCAGAGTTTAAACCAAGGTTAAAAGTTCGAGGGGGAATTTGATTTCCGCTTTGATCTTTATCCCTTCTCTGATAGGTCAAACCTTTATCTCTAGCAATTTCCAAGATTTGCTCGGGGGAGGGTTTTTCACCATATAACCTAGCCAAGATGTCATCTTCATTTTCAAGGTTATTTATACTAAAAGCTGATGAAGGATTCATAACATCATGACTATTTTCCTTGACCTCTATCCAATCATCCATAGAGAAAGGAAACTTGCTACCTACCACATTTATTTGATCACTTGTCCCAAACATTCCAGTATCCAAGATTCTTTTAACAATAGGACAAGTGGCCTCTTCATGAAGAGCATCACAAACCTGACAATAAGGAGGAGCGTTATCAATCAAATTAGTTATCGGATTAGGAGGTCTCTGCTCACTAGACTGACCCTTCTTTTGCCAATTGTTATTTCTGTTATTATTATTTCGAGGTTGGAAGTTTTGCGTTTGTGTTCTTTCCATTTGAATCAATCTATTCTGCAAAGTGGCTATCTCCTTGTTATGATTAATTTCCATGGTTTCAATCTTTTGGAGTAATTTGAGAACAAGTTTACTTTCAGGCTCTTGAACTGCTTTTCCTTTAGGTTCTTTTAGTTTCGTAGCAGCCCTATCAAAACCTGGGATCTCAGACTTCCCAGATGCTGCCTTGTCCTTTTCAAGCTCGATAGCTAAAACCTGACACTCCCTATAATCATTAAGTCTAGCACGCCTCAATTCATAAGATGGCTCAGGACTAAAGGCATCAACGTAAAAATCTCGAAGAGATTTGTCAGTAGGTTTATAGTCTTGAGGTAATTCTTTAATAATATCGTTAAACCTTTTATTAAATTCTTCAACGGTTTCATTTTCTCTCTTTTTGATTATGCTGATAGCTTTCACAAGGTGTCTTCCTTCTCTCTTATCCCCATACTTTTCCTTAAAGGCATTAACAATCGATTGTAAGGAATCAAATGAATTTTGAGGCTTTTCAGTAAACCAATCTAAAGCATCACCCTCCAAGGTCAGAACAAAAAGGGTCATTTTAACATCTTCATGATTAAAATCAGCGACCCTTGCGTACTTCCCCAGCCATGAACTAAAGGCTTTCAGATGTGAATTAGCATTGATTGCGTTATCTCCCTGAAAGATAGGCAATTTATCCATTCCATGCTTTGGAGTATCTTTAGGATAACCCTGAATGTTAGCAAAGTTACACAGGGTGAATATATCCATGATGTCGTGCTCAACTGGACTAGTAAAAAGTAAATGGATATCAGAGAGGGCTTCTTGTCCGAGGTTAACAAGAAGTGTACGAGAAGAGAGTTTGTGTAATCGTACCCTGACAACCCTTTCAGGATCAGAAGCAGGATTGCACAGACTGCTTGGATGTCTTCTAGTATACACTCTTGTAGATAATATATGAAGTGGAGTCGCCACCCGGACAGGAAGTGAAACACAGAAAGTTCGAAATGAAAGGACCAAGGACAGAAAAAACTCTATTCCCGGCAACGGCGCCAAAAAATGTTGTCGCACAGATTGTCACGACAATGCTCAGACCGGGGGCTGTCACTCTAATCCCCGATCTCTCTGTTTAAGCCTGTCTCCCACGGCTAAGGGGGGTAGACCCTATGGGAAAATGAAAGACCAACTATGAAATAGTTGGGTTGGGAGACACGAGGGGAAACAAGCACTTAATTGATTTTTATTAAGTTAATAGACCAGTGCCTTATGAGATAAATGATTAAACGATTACTTGTCAAATGCTGCAGGAATATAGGGTCATTAACAATCGTTTATCATCAATCAACTCAAACAAAGCTTAACCTTTACCAAATGCGAGATAATCAATAAATGCTTAATGGCTTAATGATACTCCAGCAATTAAAATTTCGAAAGATAAAGTGCTTAAACCATGTAAAATGCTAACCAAAGATGAACATTAAAGCATGTTAAACATTAATTCCCACATCAAAATTTTAGCTTCAGTAGAAAAGATAAAACACAAGAAATCCCTGAGCCAACACTGAAATTAGCAAAAAATTTCCCAAAATATTTTTATATTTTTCAAATAAAACAAAATTTAAAACTAAATGAAGCTTTAAATAAAAAATCTAAATAATATTAAAATCTAAACTAAATTAAAAGAAACCTTTTATTTTTTATTTTATTTTATTTTATTTTTATTAGTTTACTTTAAACAAAATTAAATCTAAACTAAATTAAATCAAAATCTAAACCTAAAGACAAGAAACTCTTTATGCTTCCCCCTTTTTTTTTTGTTTTTTAAATTTTTATGATTTTTTATAAAATTAAATCAAAATCTATCTAATATATCTGAAACAAAATCTGAGTATTAAATATAATGAAAACTAAATAAAGAAAAATTCCGAATCCTTTTTTCTTTTAAATTGATTTTTTGATTTTATATAAAAACAATTGCTTATCAAAACTAAAATCTAACTAAAGGAAGAATGAACCAAAACTTAAACCTAGGCTAATAATATATACATGCATCAACGTTGTAAGCTAAATAACAAATAAATAAAAAGAATCTACTTCTAACCCTGAATCCTAAGCATACGATGCTCAAATAAACTCTAAAGTCGCAGCCTTAATTCCTAATGTAAGCCAACAACCATTCATAAAAAGAATCGAAAGCGTATGATTTATTTGCCTTTTGCAGGTGGTCCGTCGATTCAAAGAAGATGCGGGAGGCGCCGCTGCGGGAGGGGCTGCGTGTGGATAAGTTGCAGGTCGAATGAAAGCCGTTGAAGGAAGTGCGCAGGCCTGGCAGCGACAAGGGTAGAAGAGCAGAGGCTATGGGATGGAGAAGGGCCGAAGCAGGAGCCACACAGATCTGGCAGAGATGGCGGGCAGAGGACAGCGGAATGGTAGCTCGTGGAAAAATGAATGCGTGAGGATGATTGAAAGATTGTGCGCGGATGGAAGCTTGCTGAGGGATAATGCAGGTGAGAGCGTTTGAGGCAACAACGTACAGGAAGTTTTTGCCGAATGATGAGAGGACGCAGAGACCCCCCCTTTTTTTGTAGATATGGCAGCGTACAGGCTGCGTTGGAAATTAATGGGAGCTTGTTGCAGGCGCAGAGCAACACATAAGAAAAATTTTGAACAAAATTTCTGCAAATAATGAAACCCCAGTGGGCAGATAGCTGACCCTCTTTAGATAGATCGAAAACCTGCACCTGCAACCTGAAATCAATGGAAATAAGCAACCAGAAACTAAAAAACGTAAATAAAAATAGATGAACCAGCTAAAATTATTTACAGCTTTGTGACTCTACAAAAGCCAGATTTGTCAGTAACCCTCCATAATATTTTCAAAATATCGGATTTACTATAAAATGCTTTAGAGAAAAAAAAAACTCTCATGCATTTATAAAACAAACTTAAATGATAAAACCAGGATTGAAACTGGTTGGGCCCTACAAGAAATTGTTTTGTGGGAGTTGGCTGGTTCAGCCGAGAACTTCCCCAAACGCCCACTGATTTCTTCAATAAGGGTTTCCTGCACAGCTCATTTCAACCGTCAATAAAGAGGGAAAAAACAGTACTAGATTCCAGATGCAATGGAGATACCTGCCATTATTTCAGAAATACTACTACCATTCAAACCCTAGTAAGTGAACAAGATACCTGTGTTCAACAATACTCTCAATCAAGCTGTTACTAATGGCTGAAAAATAAAAATATGCAGAAAATAAAACAGCTCACAGCACTTCAGGAGAGTAACATCAGCAAGATTTCAACCCCAAAGTCTTTCTTTATTAGCACTAGAAAAAGTTTACAAGAGATTTTTCTTCAGCACAAGACTCACAGATCGAATGATCTCAAATGACCCCTAGCACCCTATTTAAAGGAAAAATTCCCAACAGCTAGTTCGAGTGATCCATGTCAAAATGATCTCGACCGTCGATGAGGATCAAGATATCTCTTAATCTCATCCGTCGAATTTTTTAATGCATTAAAAAATTGAAATTCTGCATTTATTTACTCAAAAATATTATTATTTTATTATTTTTATTTATTATTATTTTTATATCTTTTATATATATCTTCTTTTTTATTGTTTTTTATCTTTTTAATTTTTATTTATTTTTAAATGGATCCTCGAACTTACCCTTTGGAAAAATCACCTAGGACTTAGGACTTATGAGGGAATTAAAACATTTTCCAACCCTCAAGATACTTTACATCATGACTTTTACAATTTTACATTTCAAGGGGGAAAACCCATTTGACATAGACCCTCATAAACCACCCAGTTCTGCGACACAACTATAATCTAGCAGATTAACACACTAGGATTCCTCTAAGATTTTAATGACAAAATTCATTCCGGCTTTGGGGTTACGCTGAAAGAAAACTCTGCCGATCATGGATCGGTGAAACAAAAAACCTTCCGGAACGTAAATTATCACTAGAAAATTAGGTCCACCTAGGCAATTTACATACATGACTCATATCTGTTAAGATTATTTACAATTCACACATGCAGACTGGGTTTACAACATAATATGATCAAGTTGACAATGATTGTCGAATGGCACGGACATGTCAATCAAGCGCTATCCTTTTTGCGAAGAAAAGGGGGTGTACTTGCTATGGAAAGTTGACACGTAGTGGTCAACAGACCTCAAATAGCACTTAACCAATTTAGAAAACACCTTGGAGTCGTCAACAATCAGTTAAATGTTAAAAAGTTAAAAAAAATTAGAAAATTCGCTATTTTTTTGGGTGACTAGCCAGATTTAATAACTCGGCCGAGTAGATGCGAAAATGGACAGGTTGATCGAGTCATGACTGACTCGGCCTCCCGAACTGGTATTTTCGCTGAGTCATAAAATTTTTTAGTAGCTCGAATCCGACTCGGCTGAATTTTAAAACAGTGATTCTATGCCACGCATATGTCATAGATGGCCAACAATGAAGTTCGACCCACAAGGTGCCAAACCATAGGACAGGTGGGGAGAATAAATATGCGCAAGTCCATCAAACTCTTTGAGTGATAAGTTAGTACTCAATATATCGAACACGACACCGAGGAGGAGCCCACAAAGGCCCATACATTACAACGTGTCAAGCATGAAACCCCAAGGAATCTTGCTTGTTTGATGATGTAGGTACTGATCTATCTATTCTTCAATATTCTAAATGGTTATAGTTTTTAAATCGTGTTTTGAAATGGGCGCTGATTCAATGTAAATGTCCATTATAATTGAATGAAAGTTATTAGAATTTATAATGTGGGGGTGTTCGGAGAGTTATAGTATATTATTTAGGTTTTCGTCATTTACATTTAAATTATTATATAAATATATGGGTATTTCAAATATATTTATATCTAATAAAATATTATTGTCATATTTTCTAATTTGTTTATAAAAAAAATGGATATCCTAACATAAAACAAACATATAATCAATTAGTAAAAAACACGGGTGGTGAAGGTTCCGAACATGCAACGGCTGCGGGATTATCGACCCCTCGTTGTGAAGTTGGCGGCCCTGCTACCCAATTACAAATGGACGGTGTGGAAATCTGTCCAACACTTTCACCTCCTCCGTGGATAGGGCCTTCATTTACCGGAATCTACTGTTGATAGATTGCAAACAGTGGAGCGAAGATTTAGTGGCCACTGCAGATGAAGTGCTCGCTAGGTTGAAAGGAGCTCATCCACCAGATAGATTTATTCTAGCTTCTCTTAAGGAATTATCAACACTTTTGTGTGGAAAATCCACATCGCCAGAGATTTCTGTCAGAAATAGCGGTGAAATTGATTGCCAACGATGGAGTTTTCTCACTTATTATTGTTAAAGTGTGCCCAGAGTACAGAGAACAATTAAAATATAATTTAAAATAAAATTTCACATCATACCACCTACATTCCAATGGAGCTCAATCAGAATGTTTAGGCGTTAATTCTATGAATTTAAAGGAGGAAGTTTCGATAGCATTTTCAGATCGAGCTTTTAGGTTAGAAGGGAAGGAAGGGTCAGGTTAGAACTGGTCCGAGTGACAAGTGTGGAAACGATTATTTCCATGTGTCTGGGCAAGGGTGAGACGTGTATTAAATGGAATTCAATTTTAATTTAAAATATAAATATTTTATATATTAAAAAGTATAAACTAAATATCTATGAAATATTGTTCCTCTCTTGTCAAATTCTATATAAAATCACGGAAACAGGAACTAAGAAAAGATATTGCATAAAATTTATCTTCAAAACAATATTCTCACCCATGTGATTGAGAGAAAAATATAAACTAAATATTGATAAAATGTGGCTACTACTCCTGTCTTTTTTTCTTTTAATGTGTTCTTTATGGGTAATAATACATGACGCGGAATAACCGACTTTTGTTATTATTTACTGATTATTAAAAACATTTAACAAAGGTAAAATGGGCAGAAGTATTGATTCAGACTTTAACTTTATATATCTGCTATTCAACAACTACCTTTCCCAGTTGACAAAGATTTGGTAAAATAGTACATAGGAGGAAATTACCCTTTCAATTCAATACAGAGGTCAATGGGTCATACGGATACTCTTCCTGTCATTCTTTCTCTCTGCATTGAATGATATTGGTTGTTGTTTCCGTTTCAGTTTAAACAAGTGACCCCACACAAAATGATTCAGAATTGGTTTTGTCCAGCACAGTATCCTACGTATCTAATCAATGTGTGATTTTAAAATCCACCAGTAATTATTGGGCATGTATCTTTGAAAAGGATATCATTGCTGTTATGTTGTTTATAATATTTATTTGATATAATGTTTATTAACTAGATTACACTCAAATTTAATTATATGATATTATATAAATATATAATCAATTAATTGACCTTATCCTTTTTCCAGATTTGTTGGGAAAACACAATCGAACATATATATATTCAGAGGTGGGCCAAGGTCTTTAAGTCTAAATAAAATATATTTAGAAAGGGTATTAGAGTAATGTTGTGTATAAAAAAAGAAGAGGAGGAAATTATATTAGAAATTTTCTCATAATAATAAAAATGATCAGCAAATATTGGTAAGTATTAATATACATATATAGATATATATATTAATTTAATCCATGACTTGTTATTTTTCATTTTGGTAAAAATAGTATATTAAGATTCTAAGAACAATGAAGAGATATTAGAACAAGAAATAGTCACAAAGCAGTTTTGTATATGAAAGCGTAACCGATGTGAAATAAACCTTAATATAATTATATCTCAATTATAAATCATCATTTCTTTTTCATAGAACAAATTACTATTGCATAGTATATTAGGTACAATTCACTATTGCATAGTAGTTTGGGTATTTGATACAATACTACTAATTATATGTTAAATTCAATTACTCATATCTTAGCTATAATATAACTTATTTATATTTTCAATACAATATGTAATATAAATATAATATATACAACTTGAGCGGCTTTAATGATTAAGACCATGTGTTTCCCCTTAAGAGGTCATAGGTTCAAAACCACAGGGGTAGAATATGTATGCCTTCGTAGATAGTGAAATTGTTGTCGTTGTCCCACAAACAAGGGAGTCTCATACACCAATTTGGTGTCTAGCTTGACTATGACCTTAAAATGGAAATACACTGTAAGTAAACAATTTCCATATTTTCCCAAAAACTCACATTATGACGAATAAAAAAATATGAGTTACGAGATGAAATGTACACACAATAATTCAATGAATTAATGAAATTTATAACTATCTCATATCTAATGATTTAAGTAAAACCTGTTTCACTTATTAAATGGAAACATGTGAACGAAAGTATGAATTGTCAAGTGAAATAGAAAAAGGCCATTTTGCATCGTGCATGCTTTCACTATCATTTAGAGTGAGTTTTCTTTTGGCATACATATTGGATACCAAATTAAAATATATATATATCTATATATATACGTATATATAATCTTCGGAACACTATCTAGTAATTTCTCGAATATATTGTTCCTAGAAGTTCAGATATTGTCCCTAGAAGTTCAGAGTATGAAAGCACCAATATTAACTAAATCACTTTTCCATCATCATGCCAACTCAGAGGAAATTTGCATACCATGCTATTGTAATTGTCCTCACTATTAAGCATGTGGCTCTCTATTATTATCTGAGTCTTTAAATTATGTAAAGACCATTTCATGCAACCGGGCTTCAGATAAAAGCACTAGGTAATAACATGTATGATTAATGAATACAAATGGTGACATAAGAACTTAAAGGTGATGGTATGTAACGTAAGTATTAAATAATATAAAATATAATTGTAATAATGCATGAAATGTGACTCTTAAAGGATATGGGATGTATTTGTGATGACATAAAACGTGTGACCCGATGTAGGCATGTGTTTATCATAGTGTATAGATTTATAATATGGATATGTGAAGGTAGGAAATATAGTCATATATTTGTTAGGGATATGTGAAGGTAGGAAATATAGTCATATATTTGTTATATGGTATGGCTTATATCATGTTTTTATATATATTGATTTAGAGATCATGATTTATACCTATTACCCGTAATGCATGTAAATACACATGTTTGTTTTATACTTGGTACATAAAAATAAACCTATATAAAAGTTATTATACAATTTCAAATATTCTTGTTACAAGAAAGTTGTGTGGTATTAATATTTGATATTCATAAGTTTATTAAATTTAAAACGGTTCATATTGAATTTTAGGTAAAAGAGTAGCACTTTCATTCTTACAAATGATCAAAGAATTGTTATAGTACCTATACAATGATAAAATGTTATACTTAGAAGTGTAAAATTCATGAGTGTACTTCAACTTAGAATAAGGTATTTTGATCTAGAGATGGAATACTAATATCTATTTCCACAAAGTTTTAGATAAGTGGTATTTTGGAAATTTAGTGTACCATCCATTATAAGTTAGATGAGGCAACGATTTTGGTCGAATCATTATGTATATTGGAACATAGAGTTCGACAACTCATGAATCGTTTGGTAGACCAAGTTAAGGTCCAGTAGGACAAGTATAGTCCTGGATCAGCTACTTGGGAAGATACGGAGAACATGTGTCAAAAATACCCCAACTTGTGTCAATTTTGAAGAACTTTAAACCATGTTTTGTATATATTTACTTTACTGTAAAGCAAAGACTCAGAGCTATTTTAGAATGACCATATATAAACATGAACTTTTATGACATGATATTTGTTTAATTCTGCTAGTACATGGATACCAAGACGGAATATGTTATTAATCTTACTAAATCATAGTTATCAAAGTAAAGTTTAAATATTTGCGTAATTTTGCTTCTAATGGGAATCAAGATATTATAATTTTGTTTCATTTATGCATATCAATATGATTGATGAGATAGAAATCAAAGAATGATTACATTTTAATATGAAAGCTAATGACATGAATAGAATATGGCAAAGTATGTTACATTGTAGTTGACATGTATGAATTATATATAAGCTATTTGTTTTGAATATGTTAATGCACATTTTATAAATGCATGGACAAGTGTTTGTGATTGCAGATAATATCTGTTACCAAAATGACCACGCGATGACAAAAACTTCAGAACAATTAAGGTTCAAAGAGATTCCATGATAGGGTATTAACCCTGATTCTATTGGGAGGGGTGGAGGTGTTGCCCATCGTTTATCCTCCGAACCTTGGAGTCATGGGAGGACTGTGCGAGTCACGCTCCCCTAGACGTGTAATGATGATTGCCGAATGCTTATTAGGGATCAGGTCGGTATAGCCGATGCTGTTATCCTTGGAGTTTATGAATGGTTAGGTCAGTATAATTGACGCCATGGCATACTCTAGTAGAGGACGGAAATGATGGAAGCGGAAGAGATTATGAAGGATAGGGTGATTATAGAATAATTGAAAACCAACTGAGGCAGAACATGGATATTATAGTTGTAAAATATTAAAAATATTAAAGAAAACAAATTCAATTTTGTAATATAAAGACCTATATACTCATAATAATCATTAATATATTTTAGAAACCCTAACTTCGGGACGAAGTTTTTGGAAGGAGGGATGTATGTAATGACCCACTTATAGTAAATTAAAATTTATGAAATTAAATAAAATTAATAAAATTAAAAATTAAAAATTAAATAAATTAAAATTAAATCATTAAAATAAATAAATAAACTTTATTTCAAATTAAGATATTCAAATAAAATAAAATCAGATTTTGTTTATAAAAAATCAACACGTATCATAACTTGGACACGGAGATGGAGGAAGTCGGTAAATGGAAACTTATAAGAAGGAAGAGACGGTTGGAGGAAGGGGGAGAAGAAATAGGAGGAAAATTTGTATACAGAGTTTATCATCAGGAACAATTGAGTCTTTCTTGTTCTGAAGTTTCTGGGCACGGGGGAAGAGTTTGCATCAATTGAGAAGCATACTGGACTGAGTATCTAAGTTGTACTTGGTTTGGCTGGGTGGTTTCGGTCTTTTGGTAACAGGAGCGAATTGGAGAAGTTCTGAAGCATCTTCATCCGCAGCAGAGGAGGTAAGTAATTCTCATCGAATCAATCAATTAGATATACGAAGTTTTGTATAAATTTAGATCAGGTTCACAAGCTTTCATACTCTGTTCAGGATAGATGGCTCTTTAAAACTCCTTTACAATCTTTACAGTTTCAGTCAATCTTTTTAGTTTCAGTAATGCCTCTTTAAATTAGTTCGGTTCCTACAAAGAGGAAGAAGAAGGACCTCTCCAAGGTCAAATGCTTCCACTGTGGGGAACTGGGTCATTATGCGAACCAGTGTTCGAGGAAGAAGAACAAGGGAGAGGCGTCTGACTCTAAGGAAGCGCTAACGAAGGCAGAGAAAGAAGTCGAGGAGGATGACGATTGTGCTATGAGTGCTCATGTACCTCTAGAGAAGAGGTGGGGAGACATCGAGTTGTAGTCAGGAGGACTACAGGCGATGAGGGGCAGGATCCTTGAGGTACCCAAACTCTTGGATTATACCTTGCTACGGGAGCCCCGAAGAGAGAGTAGTGGGACTAGTGGATGTCGGTAGAGACGAATGCGGATGAAGCGACGAAGAGTGCTACAGTGTAGGAGTCCCCGGGCAGCGCGAGGCTAGCAAGCTGCAACAGTGCGAGAGGCATGGGAGTGTTGCAACGGTGCAGGATGGCACAAAGAGAGTTGTAGCGATGCGAGATGCAGGGAGTTGTTGCAGCAGCGCAAAGGTGAGTTGAGGGAGGACTTGTTAGCAGCAGAGGGAGCTTCAGCATTGGGAGTGTTTCTAGCCTGACAGGGATGTTAGAAGTTGGGTGGATCAGTTACTTAATTTTTAGTAACTGAGTTGAAGTGCAGTAGCACGATGTAGCATGATGAAAGGGGGTTGCAGTGCAAATGTAGTGTTGGGAGGATGGACCAGCAGAAGCATGGATGTAGAGGGAGCTACCGTACGGATGGAACAGTGGCAGTGGCAAGGCCATGGGTAGCAGTACAGGATGCAGTAGTGCAGAGGATGTTGGGCAAGGAGTCCTAGCATCAGCACAGGTATTGGTGCCGGATAATCAAAGTGATGCTCAGTGTGGAGTATTACTAGAACATAGTCCTCGCTAAGAGGGAGTGTTGATTTGGGGTAGCATCTGATGTGCCCTAGCCATGAAAATTGGTGGAGAGGCTAAAGCACATGAGATCTCAAAGACCCAGAAATGGTTTGGGCAGATTCTTACCGGTTTGGGAGATATTAAATTAATTAATATTTTTAATGGAATTCCTAAGTCTAAACTTAGGAAAAATAAAATATTAATGGGTATTAATATAAAACTGGGTTAGAAGGTTCCAAAAGTCATGGATCAAGCCAAATCTAATCTTAGCCGTTGATTAGAGATTTAATCTCGGCCGTTGAAGGACTAACGGGAAAAGTATAAGAGGCTTGAGGGTCAGTTGGAAGATACACTAGAGTGATCAGTCATTCGTTTTGCTAGAGCGGGGTTGCTAAGAAAAGTGAAAATAGTGATCAGCAGCGAGGGGTAGTGAGTATTGACAGAGAGGCAGAGACAGTGCCGAGAGACCAGCATAGAGGCAGAGAGTGAGAAGCAACAGCTAGAGTAGGCCATGCAGAGCCCAACAAGACAACGTAGAGGCCAAAGGGATTGCGTCATCCACGCAGAGGTCAGTTGGAGTGACGCAGAGGCTCCCAGAGGCTGCACAGTGCCTCAGAGGGCTGACGCAGAGGCCAAAAGGGCCAGCGCAGAGCTTCAGAGTTACTGGAGAGGGTTTCGTGGGATAGGTTTTCTGAATACTTGTTTCTGAATAGAGAGGTATTGCTGCCGGTTATTTTTCTCTGTCGGGTGAGCCAGTTTGGCACCCAGTTGTACTCAAGGAAATACTGCATAATAATAAACCCTCAGAATAGCTGCACTGATTTTCCCGCATTGGGTTTTTCTGGGGACATTTGTCCAAAAATAACGATGTCACTTGTGTGTTTGTTTTCTTTCAGCTGATGATCTGTAGATGTTGAGACTGTATTGTGTTTATTTCATTATTTATATGTTTTAAATAACTTGTTCGAATTTAACAAGTAGAAGAAATAAACCAGAAGAATACAGATTAAATTTCTAACAGATAGACTTAAAAATTTCAACACTTAAGGCTAAATCGGCCTTCCTTTTTGTCAAATCAAACCTCCTTTGATGGGATGTCTCTTCTTCTTTAAGGGTTTTAAGCAATGAAAAAGAAAATTTTGTAATTTGACTTAATCTCCAAGCTTATTGTGGATGTAAAGTCCCCCTTTTTGGGAGCAAAAGGAGGATAGATGTTGAGAGCCTCATCTATAAATAGAGAGCACACCCTCCTTAGCAAATTGTTGTGAATTGTTAAGATCACCATAATGTGATTATTTTTCATTAAAGCTTTGTTGTTCATCTTGGAGTTTTTCTTTCTTGGTTGATATCAAATATTTTTCTAAGGCAATTTGTGGATAACTAAATACTACTACAAGGCTAATTAGATCGATCCATTTGAAGGGAAACTTTGTCACTTGGAAAGGAATATCTAGGGTTTCTACTCTCACATCTCTCTTGTCGGTGTAAGGTAAGGTTTGTCTCTCCTTGTTGGGCAATACCCTAAGGCTTCTCATCAAGGGTTTCAATCTATTTTATATCATAGTTGATTTATTGGTTTAAGGATTTTTCCTAAGTGGAATCCCTTCTAGTATGGCTTGGTTTCATAATTTGTTCTTGATTGGGCTTGAGATGTGTGACCCACCACTTGTGAGTAGTATGCATAGGAGAAATTTTTTCTCCTAGATGGCCCTCAGTCGACAGCCAACAACCCCTTGTAGCGCTCAGATAGCTCGATGTGCCATTTTCTCTGCCACTTGAGCCAACCATGTCGTCCCTCGCCCATCTGTTATGAATGTATGTTTGAAGGTGGGCCTCTCGACCCCAAACAATATGGATTTTCATTGGTTTGGTTGAGTAATTTTGTTTACTTTTCATGGGCATAGATTGGTGGGGGGTTTCAGTAGAAAGACTGGGTTAGGTTTGTACTCGTCTCCACTACCCAATTTCGTGGTTAGCCTTGTATCCTACTCCCGTGGGATCTCCTTTACTGGCCATTAGCTCTAGGGATGGCACTACATGGGAAACCTCAATTTTGGTTGCGTGGTCTCGTTTCCCGATACCACCTACATTACTCCTGTTCCAATCATTTTAGCCCCATTCATCTCTTTTCCTATACAGGTCCACATGTGTCCATTGGGTCCACATAGGGTTAGTCTCCCCCTCCCCTTGTCCACACCTTGGGTCGGGCCTGGAACGATGCCCCAAAGGTTGATGCAGCTAAAGAGAAAATAAAAAGCATTATTTGGCCACTCTCAACAAGAAATGTACCACAAAATGCAAAAGACGGTCGGGACAAACAAATTTAGCATGTCGGCAAAAGCCAAACATGAGCTCTACCCCTTATCCATGGCCACCACCCTGGTTCCCATGAGCCCTAGATGAGTCCCTTCCATCATTAAGGAACCCATGATTGTCCCCCCCGGTGGGCAATGAACTGCCCCACCTCAAGGGGGTATCCACTGCTACATATTACACATCATGCTCTCCATCCCTTGGAGTCCCAAGCAGTTATGAAGAAAAATCAATCAAAGGCAGAAGGCATATGAAAAAGGGTGGAAAAACAAAGGTCGACATAACTCATGTACCGCAATTTGCTCCCTCCCACACTCATATACCCAAGTGTGGATTTCCCTTATTAGAGCTACCCTTGCACCTTAACATGTGGTCTGAATGATTCCCCTAATCTCCACTCCATTCCATTATTATATCATTTTCCACCTACCACTTAAGCAATGTAACATGGACATATCACCTCTTTTAGAGGTTGAAACCACTTAATAGGGTCCTTGGTTAACCCCCTATTGAGCTTGGAAACACTTGTACATGCCAAAGCCCACTATGGAAGGGCATGCTACCATGAAGAGCCCCATTGATCCCATGACTTGTAAGCTTTATTACTTGATTATTTTAATGACTTGTTGTATTAGAAGTCAAGAGGACACATTGGATCTTATGCAGGATTGCAGGCGGGTCTTCATTTGGGGCTTGGTCTCCCTATACGGGGTACTAGCCCTTTAGATGGCCATATTGGCACTTGTAGAGTGAGCGTTGAGAGCCATGGGCATCCACCATAGCAGAGATTACTTCATGGATGCCCAACACCAATCATTGATTGCTCCTATTCCACCTTTTGGATGAGGATGATGCACTTGGTTCACCATGCTCAGCCGGCTCCACACTTGGCAAATGTTCCAGGGTTTAGAGAATGTCTCCCATTGTAGAGGGAGGGCTTACATCACCATCCTAGCCCTTACAGATGGTCTATAGGCATTTTCGATCCACTTGGAGACCCACGAGGATGTCCTTGTGCCCCCACACCCACTTGGGAGTACCACAGGTTCTTGCTTGGAAAACATGGGGCCAACCCCTTGTCCACTATGTTTGGAGTCCATTTCTACATCATGGAACCCCTTGGACTTCATTAGGTCTCCTCAAAGGCCCAAGGACTCACTCTATTGATCATTAGACCCTCTTTAGAGGCTTATTCTTATGTTATTGAGCTATTTGGTGGGATTGTCACCAAAAGTATTGTTATTATGAACATTATTTTATTTAAGGGGCTAAATTAGGCCAATTTAGCTAAATCGAATTCATTAGAGTGTATAAATAGAAGTGAGCTAATTCATTTTCACGATCATCACTTGGATTGCAGTAGTCCCACCCGTGTTCTTGTGAAATTTCTGCTATCCCTTTTGGAGGACGAGTTTGGATGTTATGGATGAATTTTGATGTTTGGATATCTCTCTCATCTTGGAGCTTCATTATTGGCATAATTTGATGATTGGATATACTCTTTTATACATGTAAGTACTCTTTTAATGCTTATTCTTGTCATTTGCTTTTGTCACATGAATGTTGCCGAGATTTTTGCTATACAAGTTTGAAATTTATTACTGCTCTATATGAAATTGTGGGAATTTCTGTTCTTTATAGCGTTGTGTTATGTCATGGCTCGTGTATGAATGTTCCTAGAGATAATTTATGTTAAATACATCTTGATAAGTCATCATTTATTGCAAACCAAAGTATAAAATCCTCGCAGCAGCTGTTCTCATGCTCTAAATGCCATGCGAAGTTGTTGAAGGCCTCCTTGACTGGGTGAATTCTTCCCAAACCATAAATTTTCCTTGACTCCATCTCTCCCAAACAACAAGGCACTGATCCTCCATTGGTGATCATTTTCAACACTCTTTTCACCTCCTACTTTTTCTAGGCCCAACCTACATAGGTCACCTAGGGCATCAATTATCTCACAACCTACCCATCCAAACACTTTGATTTTTGGTACACAACTATGTTGAGGTTTTCTCTAGAGGCCCTCCAAATTTGAAGCAAATCCGATAGTGAGATCTTGAGATATAGTAAGCCCTAGCTCAAGGACCATTTCTTGCCCTAGTTTTCCCTCGGGTAGTGTCCTCATTAGGATTATTGAATTCAAACCTCAAAGAAAATTTGTCCTTTGATCCTCTTCACCTCCCTAATTAGGTCAAGCCCCTCTTTGGGTGATCAACTCCATACCCTTGACCTAATTTTTGGTCCGTTTGGTCCTGTGTGGTCCCACAACCTATTGACATCAATTCCACAAAGATCTCACAAAGACCAATTCTCCATAAGGATCTCCAGACCTAGGAATCACCTTTGCTAGATAGATTCCCAAACCCTAGCCTCGAGAATCCTCTTAGCTCTTCCTAGAGAGCATATCACCTTGCTCCCTGTTGATTTTTGGTAGTATCGGATGTGCTCTAAGTCTCAAATTTTGCAGGGAGGCTTGGGCACATGTATTCCAAAGAACCTAGAAAGCGTTTTG
Source organism: Pinus tabuliformis (assembly GCA_031772625.1). NCBI lineage: Eukaryota > Viridiplantae > Streptophyta > Pinopsida > Pinales > Pinaceae > Pinus > Pinus tabuliformis. The sequence goes on along the minus strand of CM062806.1, from coordinate 955,870,618 downwards.
GGAAATTCCACCCAAAAACAATTTTATTAAAATAATTAATTATTTTTAAAGGGACCCTAAGTCTAAACTTAGGAAAATAAAATAATTAAAGGGTATTAATATAAACTATGGGTGTAACTTCTAGAAGAAGACGAGGATCAAACATAAATGATCTTAGCCATTAATTAGCTTCTAATCTGGGCCGTTGAATGTCAACGAGGAGATTATTTAAGGAGGCTTGAGGGTCACTTGGAAAAACATACAGAGAGTTCAGAAGTTCAATTTTCTGAAGCAGAGCAATTGCCGGGTGAATTTCGATAGTGAGCTGTTGCAGAGAGGGGTAGAGAGAGTTTTTGCTGGAGGATCTTCTCCGGAGCCAAGAATACTCAGCAGAGAGGCAGAACGACACACAGAGGAGGCAAGGCAAAGGGTAGAGGGTGACGCAGAGCCAGGAAGGGCTTGTGCAGGCCCTACGCAGAGCAACATAACAGTTTCTAGCGCAGAGGTCCGAATTTGCTGAAGGAGCTGTTGTTCCTGAGCTGAGAGGGCTGGAAAAGGCTCTTGAAGGCAAATCGATTCTCAGTTGGGCTGACGCAGTGGCTTAGAGGCTGATGCAGAATCCACACAGGGGTAGCATAGAGATAGCGCGAGACAGTTGGTTCAATCGCTGGATCAGTCGGGACTTGCCAGGTAGAGTGAGGTAATCTCACTAAGTTTTTCTGCCAGTTTATTTCTTAGTAACTGGATTGCTAGAAGGGCATCCAGAGTTGTATTTAGAAACTACTTCTTAATAATATAAAACCCTCAGCGCTGTTGCACTGTTTTCCCACATTGGGTTTTTCTGGGGACAATTGTCCAAAAAATATTGTGTCACTTGTGTGAATATTTCTCTATTGTTCTGTTCTTGTTTTGGGCATATTAATTAATTAAGTGAAGGCTGCAGTTGTATTAGCTTCGATAGTTGCTATAGGAAGCAGTAAATAATTTCTTTAAGTAATTAACAAATAGGAGAAGTTTAATCAGTTGTTGCAGTGGTTGATTCGGGTGGGATTCTCGATTTTTCACATGGTATCAAAGGTAGTGCAGGTGAAGCAAGAAGAACAGTGCTAGAGAACCCAGCGCTGAGCAAAAGAAGGAAGTCGAATTGCTGTAGGAGGCAACAGTTCGAAACCCCAGAGGGTTTGCACAGTCCTAGCCGGAGGGCTGATTTTCGAGGTAGTCTCTCTCTAAGTGAGTCGACAGAGAGGAAGGACTCCCAATTCGAAAGTTTGCCATGGCAGAGCGAGCAGCGCTGAAGCCTCAGCGTGAGGAAACATTGGTGGGACGCAGTTTTTCTGCAGGCCGTTTTGCTGGGCAGAAGACGTCAGAAGAGAAGAGAAGCACAGTGAGGGAAGTTTTCCTCAGTAGCCAAGAAGTCCAATTTCTTATTGGCTGAGCAACAGCAGTAAGAACCAGAGAGGATATTTTCGACATTTGTGGCAGAAATGGCAACCAGTGGATTGAGGGATCAAGATAGGTTGGACGAAGCATCCAACTATGTCATCTGGAAGGCAAGGATGTCATTCCTTCTAGATGAGCATGCCCTCAAGACATATGTCGACAGCGTGGTGGTTGTGCCTGCAGATGCAGATCCGTTGAAGAAGTACCGAGCTGAAATGGCAAAGGAAAAAAGAATGATCCTCGACAGAGTGAAGGATCATGTTGTCTATCACATTGCTAGTAGAGGGACTGCTAAGGAGATGTGGGATGCATTGTCTACGCTATATTAGGGATCTTCCGAGCAGTGGAAGATGTACTTGGAGTAGAAGCTGAGATCTGCTTAGATGCAGAAGGGGGAGCGTGTGGATCCATTCCTCACGAAGCTTCAAGAGACCTGTGATGAGTTATTTGCTGTGGGGTCTACACCTCAAGACTCAGAGTTGGTTAGACTGGCCCTCAATTCTGTCTTAGATGAGTGGCAAGTCTTTGTCCAAAGTATCCTGGGTAGGGCGACTTTGCCGAATTGGGATGAGATGTGGGCAACTCTCAAGCAAGAGGAGTTGAGGAGAGACTTGGTCAAGTGTAAGCTTGACGGAAGCAACAGCAGTGGGTCGAAGCCCAAGGAGGAGGAGGATAATGCAGCCCTGCAGCGGAGATGTAAGAATGACATCTCGAAGATAAAGTGCTTCAGGTGTGGTGAGATGGGTCACTATGAAACTCAATGTCCTCTCAGGAAGAAGGACAAAGATGAGAAGCACGATTTGAAGGCTGCGCCCACGAAGATCGAGGAGGAGGAGTTCGCCATGACAACCGAGATACATCTAGGAGGAGGTGGGATGATTTGGAGCTGTAGTTCGAAAGACCTACAGATGGGCAGGATCCTTGAGGAGCCCACCTCTTGGATCAATTCCTTACTACGGGAGCCCAGATCAGAAGTAGCAAGATGGACTAGTGTTGGATGTTGTCGAGGAGTGTCGGAGAGACAGTTGCAGTGGCTAGGAGCGCCAGAGACTGAACAATGCACAACAAAGTTGGCAGCAGTGTAGATGGCACTGAGCAGAGGTTAGTAGCAGCGCAGTAGATTTAGAGGGTTCGCGCATGTGAAAATTCCTACACTCGATGGAACCCCTACTGCAGCAAATCTGAATCGATTTTTAAATTACATTCATTAAGTTATTCTTCTGAATATTGAAGCAAATTACTTCTGCAGCCTACACTAATTAAATATTTGATCTCATGAAACAGGAAGCAGAGCAAAGAACAAGATACATAGGACACACTTATTTTTGGATACAATAGTCCCTGGAAAAACCCAATGCGGGAAAACCGGTGCAGTAGCTTTGAGGGTTTATTATTATGCAGGAGAAATATCTGAATACAAATCTAGGATGCTCATCTAGCAATCCTTTACAAAGAAAATATTGACGGAAAATTTGAGTGAGTTTTACCTCACTTTACCTGACAAAATTCCGGCTGATCTGGCACAAGACTGGGTAACCTCGACTATTTCTATGCTGGCCCTGCATAGGCTCTGTGTCAGCTATGCGTCACCTCTTTTGCCCTATGTGTTAGCTATCTCGGCTGTTCCGGCAGTTTCCACTGTTCCTGATAGTTCTGGATTCTGCATTACATGCAACTTTTCTGCTTTGCACTGCCCTTTTGGCTCTGCGTTAGGACTGTGTGGGCCCAGACTGGCCCAGCGTCAGCTCTCCCGACTACTGCACTGCCTCTCTACAAGCTCTCTCTGCCTCTCTGTCAGTATTCTTCGGAAAGTCCTCCCGGATTCTCACTGCCTTGCTGCTGCTAAATGATCACAGTTCGAATTTCTCAGCTTGCTAGCCCCAAAAATCGAACTCCAGATCAGTTCTCTCTCTCTCTCTCTGTTTCCAAATGAACCCCAAGCCTCCATTTTATACTTTTTCTGTTGAGTCTTCAACGACCAAGATTAAGTCTCTAATCAACGGCTAAGATTAAAACATGACTTGATTCACCTTCTAGATCATTATCACCCATATTCTGATTAATACCCATTAATATTTTAATTTCCCTGAGTTAAGACTTAGGGACCCCATTAAAAATATTAATTATTTTAATAAAATACAATTCGGGTGGAATTTCACCAAACGGTTTCAGGGTTCTTTAGAACTCATGTGCCTTAGCCTCTCCACCAATTTTCAAGGCTAGATAACTTCCAATGCTACCAAAAACTAACACTCCCTCTTAGCAAGGAAAGTGCTCTAGCAACAATGTCCACTTGCATGCTTCTCTGTTTCTGAAGCACCTCCTTTTTGCACTGCTGCTGCCACCAATACTGTGCTGTTGTTGCATCTGTACTGCTGCCCATGACACTGCCACTGCCATTGCTGCATCTATACTACAACTTCCTCTCAAACACTGCCTCTGCGATGCTACTAGCATTGCCACTGCTAACACTGCATCTGTACTGCAACTCAGTTGCTGAGAGAAGCAACTGAAAAACATCCAAAATTAGTTGAACTTGACTGTGTTCAACATAATACAATGAATGTTGGAATCTGATTGCTGCTGATTTTGACCCTCTGAATCTTTTGCGCTGCTGCTGACTGTTGCACTGTTGCAAACCTTGCTCTGCGCTGATCAGTCTCTGGTCCCCAATTACTGCATCTGTCCTCCAAACACTCCACTGCATCATCTGACACTAAGTCTATCTCGTTACTGCTGAATCTTGGGCTCCCGTAGCAAGGAATTGATCCAAGAGGTGGACTCCTCAAGGATCTTGCCCACATGTAGTCCTCCCGACTACAACTCAATATCGCCCCATCTCTCACTTGGAGATGTGCAGGCACTCATGGCAAACTCATCCTCGTCAATCTTTGTTGAAGCAGCCTTAGGATCATGTTTCTCATCCTTATCCTTTTTCCTCAAAGGACATTGGGATGCATAGTGGCCCATCTTGCCACAACTGAAACATTTTACCTTCGAAATGTCCTTCTTTCGCTTCGGCTTCTGCTATCCCTTTGATGCTAGAGTTGCGTTCTCCTCCTTCTCCTTCGTTTTTGTGCCACTCGCACTGTTGCCACTGAGGTTGACCTTCACTAGGTCCCTCTTTAACTCCTCCTGTTGAAGAGTCGCCCACATCTCCTCCCATGAAGGTAGTTTTTCTCTGCCCAATATGCTTTGGACAAAAACTCGCCATTCATTGGAGACTCCATTAAGGGCTATCCTCACCATTGCGGTTGGTTGAGGAGTGGACCCCACTGCAGCACGCTGGTGTCTAGTGTCCTGAAGACGCTGAAGATAGAGGATCACCCCTTCTCCTTTTTGCATCAAAGTCCGCTGCAACTTTTGCTCAAAATACATCTTCCGCTGTTCAGAAGAGCCTTCATACAAAGAAGACAAGGCTTCCCACATCTCTCGGGCTGTATCCTTTCCCTACAAGTGTGAGACCACATGATCTCAAACTCCATTGAGAATGAGCCTCTTTGCCTTCCCCTACTCGGCCTTGTACTTCTTCTTTTGATCGTTGTCAGTAGGAACAACTACAACACTATTGACGTAGGCCTCGAGATCATATTCCTCCAAAACAGCTAAGATTCTGGTCTTCCATATGACATAGTTGGAAGCTCCTTCCAACCTGTCCTGATCTCTAAGCCCATGCGATGCCATCTCACCCAACTGTCGAACTGACTCCTCTAGTCATTGCTTAGCACTGCTCAACTGCTCAGCAAGTGAGAAATTTGAACTTTTTGGCGGAAAGTTCTCTGAGGAGAAAATTCCCCTTCTACGTGTCTTCGTTCTTTTCCAGCGGATTTCTGCCTCGGCAGAAACTGCACCCTTCAAGCATTGCGCTGAGGCTCTGCGTCACTCCCTTTGCCTCTGCAAACTCACGAACTGGAAATCGTACCTCTCTGTCGTCTCACTCAGAGAGAGATTTCCTCGGATTTGCTTCCCGGCAAGGACTGCACAATCCCTTCAAGGGGATTCGAATTGCTGCCAAGTGCAGCTTTCGACCTCACTGCTCAACACTAGATCTGCTCTTCCTGTTTCAAAATCAAATGCTCTGATACCATGTGAAAATTCCTACACTGGAAGGAACCCCTACTGCAGCAAATCTGAATCTACTTCACCTACTTGATTTTTAAATTACATTCATCAAGTTATTCTTTTGAATATTGAAGCAAATTACTTCTGCAGCCTACACTAATTAAATATTTGATCTCATGAAACAGAAAACAGAGCAAAGAACAAGATACATAGGACACACTTATTTTTGGACACAATAGTCCCCGGAAAAACCCAATGCGGGAAAATCGGTGCAACAACTCTGAGGGTTTATTATTATGCAGGAGAAATATTTGAATACAAATCTAGGATGCTCATCTAGCAATCCTTTACAGAGAAAATACTGGCGGAAAATCTGAGTGAGTTTTACCTCACTTCACCTGGCAGAATTCTGACTGATCCGACACAAGACTGGCTAACCCCAACTATTTCTGCATTGGACCTGTGTAGGCTCTGCCTCAGTCTTTTAGGCTCTGCGTCACCTCTTCTGCCCTCTGCGTCAGCTATCCCGACTATTCCGGCAGTTTCGGCTGTTCCCGACAGTTCTGGATTCTGCATGACAGACAACTTTTCTGCTCTGCGCTGGCCCTTCTGGCTCTGTGTCAGGGCTGCGTGGGCCCAGACTAGCCTAGCGTAAGCTATCCTGGCCACTGCACTGCCTCTCTACAAGCTCTCTTCGCCTCTTTGTCAGTATTCTCTGGAAATTCCTTTTTCCGGTTTCTCACTGCCCCTTTGCCGCTGAATGATCACTTAGTTCAAATTTCTCAGCTTCCTAGCCCCAAAAATCGAACTCTAGATCAATTATTTCTCTCTCTCTGTGTTTCCAAATGAACCCCAAGCCTCCATTTTATACTTTTCCTGTTGAGTCTTCAACGGTCGAGATTAAGTCTCTAATCAACAGATAAGATTAAAACATGACTTGATCCACCTTTTAGATCATTCTCACCCATATTTTGATTAATACCCATTAATATTTTAATTTCCCTAAGTTTAGACTTAGGGACCCCATTAAAAATATTAATTATTTTAATAAAATACAATCCAGGTAGAATTTCACCAAATGGTTTCTTGGTTCTTTAAAACTCATGTGCCTTAGCCTCTCCACCAATTTCTAGGGCTAGAGCACTTGTGGTGCTACCAAAAACTAGCAACGCAGAGACTAGCAGCAGTCAGGCTCCAACATTCACATGGCATCATACTGAACACAGTTAGTTCAGTAATTTGGGATGTTTTTCCGTTGCTGATGCAGTAGCAGTAGCAGTTTGCAATGCAGGCGTAGTTGGCAGTGGTAGTGCCAGCAGCAACATGGATGCAAAATTTCAGAGGGAGTTGCAGTACGGATGCAGTGTTGACAGTGGCAGAGTCAGCCACAGTACAGATGCAGCGTTTGCGCAACAATTTATGGACAGCATGTCAGACATCAGCAGCGTAGAGGACGACGTTATGAAATCAATGTGATGCTTTAGATTGAAGGCATTGCTAGAGCACATTCCTCACTAAGAAGGAGTGTTGATTTTTGGTAGCATCGGATGTACTTTAAGTCTCAAATTTTGCAGGGAGGCTTGGGCACATGTATTCCAAAGAACACAGAAAGCGTTTTGGAAAATTCCACCCATAAACAGTTTTATTAAAATAATTAATTATTTTTAAAGGGACCATAAGTCTAAACTTAGGAAAATAAAATAATTAAAGGGTATTAATATAAACTGTGGGTGTAACTTTTAGAAGAAGACAAGGATCAAGTTGAAATGATCTTAGCGATTGATTAGCTTATAATATGGGCTGTTGAATGTCAACGAGGAGATTATTTAAGGCAGCTTGAGGGTCACTTGGAAAAACATACAGAGAGTTCAGAAGTTCGATTTTTTGAAGCAGAGCAATTGCCGGGTGAATTTCGATAGTGAGCTGTTGCAGAGAGGGGTAGAGAGAGTTTTGGCTGGAGGATCTTCTCCGGAGCCAAGAATACTCAGCAGAGAGGCAGAAAGACACACAAAGGAGGCAGCGCAGAGGGTAGAGAGGGTGACGCAGAGCCAGGAAGGGCTCACGCAGGCCCCACGCAAAGCAGCGCAACAGCTTCCAGCGTAGAGGTCCGAATTTGCTGAAGGAGCTATCGTTTCTGAGCCAGGAGGGCTAGAAAAGGCTCGTGAAGGCAGATCGATTCTCAGTTGGGCTGACGCAGTGACTTAGAGGCTGACGCAGGGGCAGCGTAAAGATGTCGGGGACAGTTGGTTCAACTGCCGGATTAGCTAGGACTTGCCAGGTAGAGTGAGGTAATCTCACTAAGTTTTTCTGCCAGTTTATTTCTTTGTAACTGGATTTGCCAGAAGGGCATCCAGAGTTGTATTCAGAAACTGCTGTTGAATAATATAAAACCCTCAGAGCTGCTGCACCGGTTTTCCCAAATTGGGTTTTTCCGGGGACATTTGTCCAAAAAATACTGTGTCACTTGTGTGAATATTTCTCTATTGTTCTGTTCTTCTTTTGGGCAAATTAATTAATTAAGTGAAGGCTGCAGTTGTATTAGCTTCGATATTTGCTGTAGGAAGTAGTAAATAATTTGTTTCAGTAATTAACAAATAGGAGAAGTTTAATCAATTGTTGCAGTAGTTGATTCTGGTGGGATTCTCGAATTTTCACACTTCCTGGACAAGAAAGCCATATCTTTGAGTATCTCTTGTGAATAGGCCTTAGGAACCACTCGCCCTCTCATTGTTCTAGTCATGTAGTGATTCCCCTTCATACTGGGTCTCCTTCCATTGGTGAAAGTCCATAAAGTGCAGGGAGCCTTAGCTGAGGTGACAGTGGGCTATTGCTCCATTTTTTCCCTTGACCTAGTAGTTGCTCTATATGATGTCCTCCTAGGACCCCTGCTAGTTTGAGCAGTAACAAAATGATTTAACTTCTAAGGTTCCACCACTAGCCCTAGTCCACAAGCATTGATCAAACAACTTAAAAGGTGCATCAATTTGACTCCACAGTGCTATTGGAGATAAGGCACAATCCTAATTCCAACAACCATCTCTATTTTTTTTTCAAATTTTTGCAATTTATATCATTTTATTAATTCAAAAAACCCCTAAAAATAGAAGAATATAAAAGATTCAAAAAATAAAAAAAGATCCATCAAAAATAAAATCTAAACAAGTGAATCTCTTCACCATTTTGTCTAGAAAAGATTTGACATATTATTTTTTGCATGTAGATTCTTTATCTTGGAATTCATGATTCCTTGGAGATCAAGAAGGTTAGCAGGCCTCCTTTTTTGAGCATTTATAGGTTCTCTAACATCTTGTTGAGGGTTTTGAAGGTGATTTTTATCAATCTGATTTTATGTTCAGCACTTATAGCTCAAGGATTGGTAAAATCATCTACCTTGGGATTCTTGAAAGGTTATCGCTAACCTTTCTTAGCCCAAGTAATATATCTGAAGTATTTTAATTGAATATTACTTACCTTTGGAAGTGTTTTTAGCTGTCCTAAACATTGCAACGGGTTTTATCTCGATTGGGACACTTTTATTTTTCAGCCTTTGGGGATTGTACCCCAAAAACTGATTGATAATTTCCAGATTTGAATAACTATTTCAATACGTAGTCTTTTGGAGTGCTAGTAGGCTCATTTGATTGATATTTCAGTTTACTAACAGCTCAAACCCATAACCATAAGTTTATTTCACATTTTAAGGGTTGTTGGAGGCTCCAAAGTGGGCATTTGCTTGCTGGTTTCTGTAGATTTCTTCAAAACTGCAGATTTGCAGGTGTATAACAGCAAGGTAAATTATCATTTCCAGCCCCAAACGAAAGATAAACTTGAAGGTTTTTAATTTCAACATTGGTAAGGGCATTTCTACTCAATATTGGTGCTTTTCTCAAGGTTATGTCATCCATAAATTGAGTATTTTCTTTGTTGGTATGTGTTTCATGCAGTTAAATATCATATATCAGATCAGGTTTCTTGTTTCTCTTTAACTCCTTACCTTCATCATTTGTGTGTTTGTAGGCACTGGTCATTCTAAGCCTCTTGGTGAAGCTTGTGTATTTTGGGATAACACCCGTGGAATTCTAGGAGTTGGCCAAAATTGAGAGGAGTGCACTGAGGTGACAGTGGGTGCATCTCCTTTGTGCTTACCATTTGGCATCTTGGCCAGAACTAGCCAAGCATACTAATTTAAACAGTAACAGGCGACAAATCAGGGCATCACTCTTTTTATGTATAAATAGGATTTTCCCTGCTTTCTTTCTATAAATTTCTCTATAAATGGAGTATACTTTTATCTCTTGACATAGATATCAGGGCATCACGCTCTTTATGTATAAATAGGAGTTTCCCCACTTTCTTTCTATAAATTTATCTATAAATGGAGTATACTTTTATGATTTATCTCTTAACAGAGATCTATTGGAGAAGTCCTCCTCAATGTGTTTGAGACTGTATGTGAATTCCACTCTTGGGTGTGCAGTTGCAACCTCCAACCTTATATGAATGTGCTCATGGTGAATGTTGTTTATTTTTGTGCAGCTATTTTGATCTTTGCTCCTGTTATTTGAGCTTACTTCTAACATACTTTTCTGCTATTACTTGCATTTCACAATCAGTATTTGCAATAATAGTGTTCTAACTTTGCATATGGGCACATTACAAAATTAGAAAAATAGTTTTGTAACCTGTATTCACTTCCACAAGCTTGAGGAATCACCTTCCAGCAAATTGTAGGTGGATTTGTCTGTAAAACCAACAAAGAGATACTGATGTTACAAGTTTCCAAGTACATACGAATGCTGCTGTATAAAATCAACGGAAAGGTGCCACTTTATGTAAAACTTAAGCCACAACAATGCTTCTCCAATGCTCACAGTGTTGAATTTAGTGGTAACATGCTTGAAAACAAGCGCAGTTATGAGTTTTCAGCTACCAAAACACTACCTAACTCCAAACCAGCACCCAACACCAACAAACACACAAGCAAATGCTCATTATGATTTGATTTAGGGTTTTTTTGGATTCTAATAGCTAGTAGGACGATTGGTGAGACCCATCAGAGATGGGCAGGCGGGAGTAGAATTATGTTTTATTTTTATTTATTTAAAAAAAAATTGGTGCAATGTGTCGGCCCCATGCAGAGGGTATGTCTGGGCATCCCTCATGTCACAGGGTATGTGTTGGCACCCAAGATGTAGGTTTTAGGGATGTGAACATGCTCTCCTGCATCCCCTATGTATTGACACGTTCCAGGGATGGTTGGGTGTACATAGTGTGTACCGACATATCCAATACAACGTTGCCATGTAGAGCATGTACCCAGGGGGTGCATATTCATACCTAAGTAAAACTGATATATCTATATATACAGAGAGTGAGAGTGTGAGACAGACTATTTACTACTATTTTGTAGTCTATGATTTGCTCAACTTAATGGATCCCTGGTTGTTAAATTTTTTGTTGTATAGATATGTTGTGTTTTGAGCATTTTAGATTCTTTTATTTGGTAGCAGCATGCATAGTCTTCAGTGTAAGGCATCTGTTATTCAAGTTTAATGCCTGATGATCTTTTTAGAGAAAGTAAGTTTGATAATTGAGAACTCAGATTGTACCATTGGAATTTTGTTGAAGGCTATTTCTTGTCTTTTTGGTCCTGCTTTTTATGATTTTGTTTAACTTACATGTTGCCTGAAATATCTAGGAAGAGTTTACTTCTTTATTGTGCTGATTCTGGTATTTCTACTCGAACCAGGTACAAACCTGAGGTAATAAAAGGAGATTTGGATTCTATCCGGCCAGAAGTCAGAGAATTCTATGATGTCATGGTAGGTCCATTTAGATAAATGAAATGTGTAGACATCATGATATCTGCAACCTATCTTTTGTTTTTCTGCATGAATAATACATTTTCTTGTTAGATTCAAATTTTCAGCATTTTTCAGTCATGCATTGTTTGAGGTTAGATTGAACAATCATGATTGTAAAGATACTTGAAGAACTATGCAGGTGCTTTTGGGGGTAAGTCAATTGGGTCTAACTTGGATGGTTAAGAGAAGAACTTGTTCTCCTTCCCATCCAGGTTCAAATCCTACTTGTGACATGTTTTCCCTTGTGGATTGATTAGGGTTGAAAAGGTACCAACAATCTCACTGTTGCTTAAGTGCTTGAGAGTTGGATGAGATTTTCCCAAAGAATTCTGGTTTTGTTGGGTATTTTGGCTAGTTTCACTAGTCCATGTAGCTGGGTTTACTAGAAATACCATCCAAGAATGTGCAGAAGCATTCCTTGAGTCTCCCCATGAGGTTTTCCCAAGAAAAAATGGTGCTTTTGTGGGCAAAAATGATATTACAGCAGTCAAGATACTATTACTTTATCCCAAACTAGAAATATGTTTGATATGATATATTGAGAAAGGCTTGGCCACTCAAATTGGTGGCTGTGTCTTGACTCTTGAGTTGATGATAATTGGCCATTTGTGTTTATTTGGTGCCTTTTGTTCTAAAATATCTGATTGTAGATGTTCTAGTAAGTAATGAAGGAAATGACAAAGTTAAAGAATGAAGAGTAATGTAGTTCAATAAACCAAAAAAAAACAGAAATGTGTTGCTTGTTCCAAGTTTCTATTCTAGTGTCCCAGTGAGGCAGCTCAATTGGTGATTGAAGTAATGCGAAATCTGTGAAAACTGAGAGATCCGAGGTTCATAATCCCCCTGGTTGTGACCCGGTTAACGGAGAGGACAGGCTGTAGACCCCAGAGGTTTACTAGTAGTTACATGTCAGGCGGGTTGATGGGTTCCGCTGGGATACAATTTTTTTTCTATTCTAGTAATAAATTTTAAGGTATAAAATCATGAAATTTTATGGGAAAATATTATGCACATAGCATAAATAAGATTGTTCTCAATTTTCAGGCTATATATCCCTTCATGTGTGGATACAAATAAATTTATATTTTCAAAATGTAAGTAGGAGTTGAGGACTTTAGAGGCATTGCACTTAGTTTCATCGAGAGAATTGGAAACAAAGTTGTTATTGGTGACTATCAATTAATCTAGCTTCCAACTTTTTTCTCAGTTAAAAGTGAATGTAGTATGCATTTTGTGATTGAAGTTTTCTAGGTAAGGATCATTTTCTAAGAATTATGATTTATATGAAATAAAAGGATATATCAATAAAGATCTTTTTTCTTGTCAAAGAAAACCTCTAGGTATCTCCCTTTCTTCCCTGGAATATCCAGATGGAGGGAAGCTCAACCATGCCACAATAACAACCGGTAACCCCACAATACTCAGCTGGACTAGAATTGGAAACCTCATGATGAACTTTGAATTGAAACAATGCATTTGAATGGATTGAGCTAACCCACTAAGCTTTAATTTTTTTTTAAGAGAAACTTCACGGGATTCCCCCCTCTTCCTTAGAATATTTCGATTGAGGACAATGTCATTTCCCATTTGCAAGTGTGTTTAGTAACCTTGAAGGACTCGATCAGACTTGAACCTATGACCAGTGTTGATCACATCGCCGAAAAATGACAATTTTTTTGGCTTGAACAAATCATGATTTTTTCCTCAAACTTGACATTGCAATTTTAACAAAATATCGTATTTTTTTGGGGAAAAAATCTCGTCACGACCCGAAAAATTGGCTATGGATGGAACTTGTGAGGCTTAAAGCAATTTTTGGGTTTTATTTTCTCCATTTGTGTTTCTTGGTTTTTGGAAAACGCAGGAGGAGGGCTTGTGATCATCATCATTCATTGTGGAGATACATAAACAACCATCATCATCACTATCAAGGGTTTTTTAGTGGAGCAAGAGTTCAATTTCATTTGCCAACCAGTGTTGAATCTTCCATTCATAGGTATGTATTGAACTCCCAATATGTTAATACTATTTTTATTTATGCATGTTTACTTCCTTTTTTGGTCATTTTGCCATGATTTTCATGCCCATAAAACAACATAAGGGTTTATTTTATTTTTATTTTTATGGAACAAGCTTGATTTTATTTTTTTTATCCAACCTCTTACTGTCATTTTTCATTGCTAACAATATAATCTAGAGGTTTGATATTCTAAACCAATAGGTTGTTATTTTATTCTATTGGAGGTTTAATGCCATTTTGTTGTGTTTTTAGTGCCTTAGGTTTGAATTTTGTAGCTTTCCATTTCCTCAGAAAAATGCCAAAGGCTTTGGACCCATTTTGGTAGTATGGGGAACCTAAAGATGGGACAAACCAACAATGATTGAATTGCAAATTGTGTGGGCAGCATATGATGGGAGGGATTAGTAGGTTGAAATACCATTTGGCTAAAATCTTTAGGCATGATGTTGGGATTTGTCTTGAATCTGACGTGGAGGTTATGGGAACTGTGCATGATTCAATTCACGCAAAGGATAGAAAGAAAGAAGAGGTAGATATAAACATGGCTGAACGTGTATTTAGAAGTTCAGGGCTATCTACCACTAAGGGCAGTGGGAGGGACTCCACAGATTCATCTATAGGGAGGTCCTCATGTTTTTTTGTTCCACGAATCAGAGTTGGAGCACAAACTTCCATCATGACAGTGTTAAAAAAGAGGCAGAAGAAAAAGGTAGACAAGATTATGGGGAAGTGTCTTTTATGAAGTGACTTACCTCTCAGCATCACCACAAACAAATCATTTTGGCAGTTGATGTGTGATGCCATTGCTATTGTATGATCAGGGTATAAAAGCACTACCTATGGCTATGAGGAGTTGTGGGGGCCAATTCTTGAAGTAGAAAAGAATATGAAATCTAGATTGGTGGAGTTGAAGCAATAGTACTAGGTCTTTGGATGCAAAGTTCTCTCTAATGTTTAGATAGATTGGAAGGTTAAGACCCTTCTAAATTTCTTGGTACATTGTCCTAGAAGTACCATTCTTATCAAATCAGCGGATGCATCAACACATGTAAAAGATGCAAAATTCATATATGAGTTGATGGATGGGTTCCTCTAAGAGATTGGTTTGCATAATGTGGTGCAAATCATAGCAAATAATGCAACTAATTATGTGGCTGATGGTAGGATGTTTATAGAAAAACACCACTCAATTTTCTGGACTTCATGCATTGCACATTGTATTGATTTGATCCTATAGGATATGGGGAAAATTTCCTTCAGAAAGGAGGTGATTGATTAGGTTAGGAGCATCCCCAAATTCATATAAAACCATGCTTTCATTTTTAGCCTCATGAGGAGAGGCACCAGAAACAAGGAGTTGCGGTGTCCTTCAATAACACGTTTTGCCACCAACTTCATTACTCTTTAGCCTTTGCTTCAATTTCAGTTTGAGTTGAAGCAAATATTTGTTTATGATGAGTGGCATGATTGTACATATAGCAAGAGAGAGGATGAGAGAGCCATTGCTACATTGGTGTACACCGACTCCTTTTGGGATGGAGTGGAAGAAGTGTGCTCAATTAGTGACCCTTGGTAAAGATTTGGACATTGGTTGATAATGATAACCCACAATAGCCTATTTGTATGAGGCCATGCATAGGTCGAATTTTCCAAAGGAACTATACGGGCTTATTATGTGGGAAAGGGTAGCCCTGAGTTTAGTAGACATATGATGTTATGGGATTTGATTGATAGTAGGTTGATTGGGATGCTCCATCAACCCATTCATGTAGTAACATTTTTTCTTAGCCCCACAATTTTCGACATATGCAACTTGATTTTGATCGCGAGGGGATGGAAGGGCTCCATGCTTGTTTTCATAGGATGGTACTTGATGTTGATATTCATAGCACAATTAATTGTGATATAGAGAGGTATCAGGATGGTACTAGACTATTTGGCTTCGATGATGCTATTTGTGAAAGGGCCACTTTGAGGCCATGTAAGTCATTAGAATTTAGAAATTTAGATTTTTCAAGTCCAATTATTTGTTTTGCTTGAAAGGGTAAAGTCTAATTATGTTTTCTTTATTTTCTATTTTTCACTATAATGAAACATAGTTCAGTTCTGTTTCTTTCTTATTTTTTTTAGATGTTTGGTAGTGAAACTATGGTGCAAGGGCACCAAATATATAGAAATTTGCCATCACAATCCTCAGTGAAACCTGCAACACTTCCAAATGTGCACACAAGTGGAGTATACTTGAAAAAACACACTCAAAAGAATGCAACGAGTTATAACTTAGAACTTAATCAGAGCAATTACATTTATTGTAATATATGACTCTCTAATATATTATGACACATTAAATATTTGATGACCCTCTTATAGGTTGGAGTTCTCATGTCTCAATGATTTGATGCATGTCCATTACAATCTTTGACTCTAGCTAAGGTGAATGGAGAGAACATTAGATGTGGATGCCATTTCCTTAAAGAATATTGATGTATTATCTAAGTGGAGGGTGGAGTCTAAGGCCCCTATCATGGAGGAAGCACCTATTAGAGGAGGAACAAGAAGAAGAAGAGCAAAAGGAGGACGAGGAGGAGCTTTAAGACATCATGGAGGATGGTGTGCTAGCATCAACACCACCTTCTGCATAGATTGATGAACATATTTCTACATCGGTCAATCACCATTACACATTTGGTGTAGGGTCAGTGCCTTCTATTGTTAGGTGTAGGTTTGGCAAACAGTTCACGACATTTTCCCATAAAAGGGAAGAGGGCATTGATATCAAATAGCTAGTTGTTAGTTTTGTTTCTTTTGTCATTGTACATCTACCTCATGATGATGAGATACATTTATATATGTGATGTCATTTTGTATTGGTTCTCCACATTTGTGTCCTTGATTGGACAATTATCAGGGTTTAGGATTCATTATTGACTTTGAGCTATCATTTTTGATTTGGCATCAACTACATCATATATATCAGTTCTTTCTCCATGTTTATGTGCCAGTGCTTTTATATGATGTTGTTGCTTTATATGTTTAAAATTTTGAAAAAAATGAATATATATATATATATATTTTAAATGTTTGTCTCTATCTGCCAATTTTTTTCACCAATGTTTTCGAAAAGATGTTTTCTAGACCCTTGCTGATTTATTTATTATTTATTTATTTATTTTATTTTTTTTTGTTCCGGATGTTGATGTTGATGTTATCGACACTACCTATGACCTATTCCCTCCCCATTGTCAACATGCCTTTGGTGGATGGTTCAACCAATTAAATCGACCCTTGGCTCTCTATATCAGTAAGGTCTATGTTGCAAATGCTTTATAAAAAATCCACTGCATCGTTTTTGAGAGATTCATTACATATTACTTCATGAATCAAAGAGTTGCATATTATGTAATGGAACAAAGTGAGTTACAACAATATAAAAATGGGATTGCAATGAAATTCCCATCGTAAAAAACTATAAGTGTTAGCATATGAGCCTAGGCCCTAGAAGGAAGGGATTCAATATCTTTACAAAAGAAATGAATTCGATGTTAACAACTGAAGCTAGTTCTTTCTTAAAAGGTTCAATTCCCTTAAGCTTATAAGGGATGGTTCCTTATGAAAACTAGTTGACGGGTGCCCAAACTGGGATATTTTTAGCACCCATCCAATACCTTTTTGCACACCTTTTTCCATTTCCATGTCATTTCATCACTCCTTTTGTTCGCAAGAATGCATTTATGATTAAGGTATAGTTATCCTTTGATTATGCCATTTTAATGTTTATTCTTGTGTATTTAGGGAATATTTTACTTCTTTGTGCTAACTTGTGGAAAATCATGAGTTGATACTTCAGATAGGTTGTGCAGGTGCAATTGCTACAATACGCCAAGTGTTGCTGCAACAACTTTGTGCTACAACAACCAGTGTTGTGAAAATCGCGATTTAATGAAAAAATCGTGATTTTTTCCTTCTGTCGATCAAATCGCGATTTTTATACGAAAAAATCGCCGGTATTTTTTTTGCCGATTTTTACTGAAAAATCGTGATAAAAATGAAAAAATCGCAATAAAAACTTAAAAAATCGTCGGGGGTCGCGACAGCATAGTTTTATAACGTTTTTTTGGGTTTTTTCATGCAATTTTTTTTGAAAGAAACAAATAATTTTTGAGTGGGGCAGCTTAATGATCAAGTCTAGGCCCTAGTATGGATATGCTATTCATGGTAATGTTAAATTCTTAAAGTAAAGTGACATTCTCCTTAATCTTCATTTTCATCCTTTTACTTAAATTTTTAACATTACCATGAAATGACTCAGGATGTTTGAGAGTGGTTCCAGCCTCATTGGATTTCATATGGAGAAAATAGAATTTTAGATTTCATTTAAAATCTAGCAGACTTATCAGTTTTTTAGGATTTCAGGATTGGGAGATTGTAATGTTTCCAGGTGACACCACCTGCCCGGGCTACCCCTGCCACCAGTAGAGGACGTGGTCTACCTCCTATAGCTCCTACTTCTAGAGCACATCAGACTCCACTGCCATCTCCACCAGCACAGGCACCAACATCTACATCTAGAGGGAAAGGGAAAGCTGTGGCATTTTCTCACAAGAGGGGCAGAGGAAATCAATAGGATTAGACTTTTATTTTATTGTATATGACATTATGACATGATGAGATACATTATCATATTTTTTGTTGATATTTTGAGGCTGAGTTGGGACTCAGGAGTCAGGACTTACTATTCAGGACATGATTCAATGTTATGTGTGATTTTAGTGCTAGAAATGATATTAAACATCTTATATATTAGTTTTTTTTAATCATATTTATGTGTCAATGTATTTATTTTATGTTGTAGATGGTTTAGATATTAAAAAAATTGAAAAAAAATGAAAAAAAATGAATATTTTTGTACCAAACGATTTTTTCCCGATTTTTTTATTTTTTCCCGATTTTTTCCGATTTTTTCCGATTTTTTTCCGATTTTTTCCCGATTTTTCCGATTTTTTCCGATTTGTTCCCCGCGCCGATTTAATCCTGATCGCGATTTTCACAACATTGACAACAACACCCTTATATCACTATAATGTAGTTGCTGCAACACCCATGTGGCGCTGCAATTCCCATAGGTTGCCACCATCACTAGGACCCATTGCTTCAACACCCAATGTTGTAACTCCCTTGAGCACACTCTTGCAACACCATTGTGACCCAGAAGAATGCCGCAACACATTCACTATTGTAATTCTCCTGTTGCAAGACACCCTATGGAATGAACAAAGTTTGTTCTTCAGGTTAAATACTTCAGAAGACTTGGAATATAAAGATCTCCATTGAGATACAAGAATATATATTAAAATGTATGAGTAAGAATGATGATACAATGGAGAGTGAAGGTCCTGTATATATAGGTAGGTAAATACCCTTTCACGAACAATCATGTTTGTAGAGACATGCCTCCTTGTTTAACTAACTATTACTAATTTACATATTATTATGTTTATTATTTATTCTGTATTTATTACTTTTGACATAATTATATTCATAACATTGCCTTCATCTTCAAAATGCTTTGTCCTCAAAGCTTGTTGATGAAAGGACTTGACCTCTTTTTTCTTGCTACAAACATCTTCTCGTCTTGGGACAATCATTTTTGTCGATACAAGTTGATATGATCCTTGGAGTGATACATAAAATTGTTGCACAGAGGAAGGATCTGACCATCCTAAATTAATCTTTTGTGAAATCTTTTGATTACTGGAAACTTGTGATGAACTGTTATCACTAGACTGAGTTGTGCGCACTTCAGTATTCTTCGGAACATAAGTTTGTTGTTTATGTTCTGAGTGATACAGATTCGTAGATTGATTGAGATGTCTGTTCTTGTGATTCAGATGACGATAAGGAGTTCTTCTGGTTGGACTTTCCCTTATCATGTTAGTGCCAGTTCCCTGATTTCCTTTAGGTGTTGTTGTTGTTGAGTTGGCATCATCATTTGGAATGTTCATCATTTGAACTGCAACTTCTGAATATGTTTTAACTTCTTTTGGTTTCTCATCCTCTTGAGTTGTGATATTAAATGGATCGGTATTTATTCCTTTATCTTCAACTTGGACTGACGACTTCGACACTTCTTTCATGATAAGTTCTTCTAACTTGTTTTCCAATGATTTCCTATCATCCTTAAGTTTCTTAATTTGAGTGAGTAGACTTCGATTATGGTTTTTGAGACGTAAAATTTCCTCATTTTCTGAGTCAACTTTATTTTGGTATTCAAGCTTCTCAACTTTTAAACACTTGATTTGTTCTAATAACCTTTGGTTAAGGTTCTTTAAGCATAAACTTTCCTCTTCTTTTCCTGATAGACTTTCGTTGAGTTTCTTTTCAGAAATTTCCTTTTCTTGTTCTAACTGGTGTTTCTTAGCTTTACATTTTCTTACTTGTGTAAGTAGCTTCTGATTATGCTCCTTCAAACATGAATTTTCCTTATTTTTGTTGGATATGACTTCTTCAAGCTCTTTTTGCTTCTTTGATACTATTTTTGGATTCTCTTGAAACATTAGTTTCGAAATATCCTTAAGATCTTTTGCTGAAGGCATTATCAATTTTGATTTCGTTGTCATGTCTTGGAACGTGACCATCTTCTTCTTGTAAGGGAACATCAAGAATTTGTTTTCTGTGTTTAGAATGAACGTACCTAATTCCTTGAACCAAGGTCGACCAAGAATTATGTCAACCTTTTTGTCAAGCATAGTTACGACATGAAATTGAGATATGTACTCATAATGATCAATTATCACTTGTAAATCATTAATTTCATATTCTTTTATGCCAAAAAGACCTTCTCGTTCGCCTATATTTGGCTCTAGAATTAATAGTTGATTTTCCAAATTAATATTGATGTAATTCTTCTCGGTGTTTGTATTAATAGCGATAATAATTTCCTTCCCTTGGATACACCCCTTTAATGTAAATAATCTTAAATCTACAATTGAAATACCTTTATAGGAAAATCTTCCTTCCTTTGTTTCTGAATTAGACTCCATCTTTTCTTCTTCGGATGAGCCTAGGGTTTTTAAAAGTAACCCCTTAATTTTTTTGTCTTATAATCTTTCACCTTACCCTTTCTGGATTCCTTTTAAAATATATATATATATATATATATATATATATTTTCCTTATAACTTTAATAGGAGTCCTTTCTTTAAATACATAATTCTTTTTATAACCCCCTTTATAATCCTCAAATAGTTTTTATTATAATGATACTTTTATATATTTATTTCCCCTTTTTTCCTTTTTAAATACTTTTAACTACCACCACCAGAACATGATCGTTCACTTTGATATGGTCTTTTAAAAGATATTTGTTAACCTCTCAATAATTGACGTCAATTGTGGCTTGGGTTGTTTCGACTCTTGTCATTGGTGTGTTGTTCGAGTAGTCAGAAGTTAAATGCACAAGAGTAATTGTTAAATTAATTTAACAAATAAATCTTGCATAGGGCACGATTTTTGGGAACCATATACAATTTTTGGAAAACCCGTTCATGTAAGTGATGGAAAACCTATTCGTATCAACGATATATTGAGGTCAATATGTAGTGAAATTGTGGCTAGTGTTTGTGCAGTTTGGTGCGGCTGTAAGACAAAAAAATATACGGCAATAATAAACAAGGTGGAGTGTACTCGATCGATGACAGAGGAGAAGGTTGATGCGGGGGTGGTGGTGGCTCTGTTGGTGACGCCACGAGCTGCGATGACTGGCCAACGATGGTGGCAGAGAATTTTTGTGTGGATTTTGTCACGAGCCACAAGGGACAACAGAGTCGATATGAACCATTGTAACGGATTAGGGCTGACGGTGGTTGTTGATGGAAACTCAATTGATGGTTGAGGGGACAATGTTCGCTAGCGGGGCCAGAGCGTAGGTTGGCTGGTTTGCAAGTGGTCTTGCGGCCTGCGGATGAGTTGATGACTACGTGGAGGCTGAAGTGGCTGGCACGAGAGCAGGGGCAGTGGCATTACAATAGGGAAGAGGCCGCAGTGGAGACTGTGACAGGTAGGATGGGCTGTGACTGAGTTAATGCATTGCCCAACGGAGCAAGTATGCCCGAGGCTCTTGTCAGTGGCTGGCGACTGTGTGGTGGGGTGTATATGCAGACTTGATTGCGATTGGCAGCAGGGAAGTGTTGTTGGGGAGAGAAACAGTGGTCGATAGAAAAGGGGACTGGTGAGAAGGTAGCGGCAGTGTCACACTCTAACACTGCGAGCTACTGGAAGCGACGCTTGTCGTGTGAATAGTTGGCCAGGATTTTGTGTTTGTTTTTGTTTTTGTTTCTTTAAAAAATGGCCAAGGGCCTCTGGCGAACTCAACAACGGAGAATTCCAAAAGTATAGCGAAACGCTTCAATATTGGTGGCAACAATGTTGACGAAACCTTGATGGCGAAGGGCCTGGATTAGAGGCGTGACTCTCTGCAGTGGTGGAGTAGCCAGAGGATTGAAAAACTTTGATACCAATGGAATGAACAAAGTTCGTTCTCCAGGTTAAATACTCCAGAAGACATGGAATATAAAGATCTCCATTGAGATACAAGAATATATATTAAAATGTATGAGTAAGAATGATGATACAATTGAGAGTGAAGGTCCTGTATATATAGCCAGGTAAACACCCTTTCACGAACAGTCATGTCTGTAGAGACATGCCTCTTTGTTTAACTAACTATTACTAATTCACATTGTTGACCACCACGTGTCAACTACCCGTAGCAGTACACCCCGTTTTTTCGCAAAGGGGATATCGCTTGATCAATGTGTCCATGCCATTCGACTATCATCATCAGCCTATTCATGTTATTTTGTAAACCCAGTCTGCATGTGTAAATTGTAAATAATCTTAGCAGATCCGTGTCATGTATGTAATTGCCTAGGTAAACCTAATCTTCTAGTGATGATCTACGTTCTGGAAGGTTTTTTGTCTCACTGACCCATGGTCAGCAGAGTTTTCCTTCAGCCTAACCCCAAAGTCGGAATGGATTTTGACATTTTGTCATTAGAATCTTAGGGGAGTCCTAGTGTGCTAGGTCGAGTCTATGTAAAAGTGATTTGGGAATAATTCTAACTATTTGGTTAGGTTATTTTATTACAAATTGCTTGATCTGCTAGATTATGTTTGTGTCGCAGAACTGGGTAGTCTATGAGGGTCTATGTCAAATGGGTTTTCCCCCTTGAGATGTAAAAATGTAAAAATCATGATGTAAAGTGTCTTGATCAAGCGACAAATCTGGCTATTTAGAGCCTTTAAACTGTGAATATTGTAATTATTTAGCTGGTTTTAGGGTTTTTTTTTTTTTTTTTTTTGCATATTTTGTTTCTGGGTGTTTGTTTTTTGTCATTGCAGGTTGCAGATCTGAAGGTAAGATTCAATCTTGAAGCCAGATCTAGGCCCCGGAGGGACAAAGACTTGCCACTCATCTGAGACCTAATTGAGGGCTAGTCTAAGTTGTGTTGTTAAAAGCGCACGTTTTTGACTGAGCCGATTAAAACCCGCGTTTTATACCAAAAAAGCATTGGTTTTTTTTAATACCGCTTTTTTCCGAAAAAAGCGCGCTTTAAACCGAAAAAAGCGCCGAGGGCGCGGGCAGCGGGGTTATAACAATGAAAATCGATTTTTTATTTGTCATTTCTGACTGTCGCCGCGCGGAGGAGGAGGAGAAGCCTTGAGGAGAAGAGCTGAAGGGTTTGGGTCCACTTTGGGAGCGAATCCAAGTGTTTTTAGGAGAAATCCAAGACAAGATCACCAATTTGTCCATAAAAACGGTATGTAGATTAATTTTTTTTTGTTTTCCTTCTTTAAAAACTTTGTTTTTCATTGTTTTTGGTTGGGAAACTTCATATGGGCACCATTTTCCTTTTGTTTTCATTGTTTTTAAAGAATTTTTTGTAATTTTTCATTGATTTGGGATGGGTAACTTGGTATGACTATGGGAACCAATTTTTTATTTTTTTTTTTCATTTTTTTTAAACATTGTTTATGTTTTTTCATTGTTTTTTGGCATTTGCCATTTGGTTGGGTAACTTGGGTTTGGAAATTGGGATTTTGTAAATTTGTAACTTGTAATTTTGTAAATGCTAAATTGTAATTTGTAATCCTAAATTCCTATTTCCTAATCCTTATTTTTCCATAGGTTTGCAAATTCAAAATTCAAAAACAAACATGCCAAGGAAATTGGATCCTTTCTGGGAATATGGTGAACCTTTTGCTCCGAATGATAGACAAAACTTGTATTGCAAGTTGTGTGGAAAGGAGATACGCGGGGGGGTGTACAGGTTGAAGTATCACCTTGCACAAATCCCTGGACGTGATGTGGGGCCCTGTATAAATACAAATCCTGAACTTATCCAAAGAGCCATGAGAGCATTGGGAGAATTAGAGCACACTAGAGAGGCCAAAGAAGAACTCAAAAGGCAACTAAAAAGGTCAGCTGAAGGAAGTGGGCCAAGTGGCACTGGTTCAACTGCAGCGTCAGTCAATCCGGTAGCTGCATCATCATTTTTTGTTCCTCGAACCACACCTGGTTCACAACCAACTATCGGTTCAATGCTAAAAAGAACTGAAAAAGAACAAGCTGATAGGTTGATGGCAAAATTTCTCCTCTGGAGTGATATTCCTTTCAGCATTGTAAGGAATAATCCATTTTTGCAACCTGCTGTTGATGCTATTGCCAGTGTTGGCCCGGGGTACAAAATCCCTTCTTATCATGATTTCAGAGGCCGGATTCTTCAAGATGAAAAGCGTGACTGCACCCAAAGATTGGAGGATTTTAGGGCATCATGGGCACAAACAGGATGCACTGTTATGTCAGATGGTTGGACTGACCAAAAGGGGAGAACCCTTATAAACTTCTTGGTTAGTTGTCCCAAGGGGACTATGTTTATCAAATCTATTTATGCAACTCATCAAATCAAAGATGCAAGAACTTTATGTGATTTGCTGGATGTGTTTATTTTGGAGGTGGGTGCAGAAAATGTTGTCCAAGTCATAACGGACAATGCTGCAAATTATGTTGCTGCTGGTAGAATGCTTATGGACAGGCATCCTACTTTATTTTGGACACCTTGTGCTGCCCATTGTATTGATTTGATGTTAGAGGACATAGGGAAAATTCCCTTTGTCAAAGATATTGTTGACTCATCAAAAAGCATCACAAAATTTATTTACAATCATACATCTGTGCTTAGCTTGATGAGAAAATGCACCAACAACAAAGAGTTGGTGCGCCCCGCCATTACACGGTTTGCGACGAGTTTCATATCTCTTCAATCCCTCTTGAATTCTATGTGGGATTTGAAGAGAATGTTTCTTTCAGAGGAGTGGCGTGCTTCGTCAATGAGCCGCAAACCAGAAGGAGAGGCCGTATGCAGACTAGTTTCATACCAGGAAGACTTCTGGGCGGGAGTGCAGGAGGTGTGCGCCGTTACTGAACCTTTGGTAAAGGTTCTTCGGTTGGTTGATGGTGAGAAGCCCGCAATGGGCTATTTGTATGAAGCCATGGATAGGGCCAAAGAAGCCATTCGGTCCTACTATGATGATAAGGGAGATGATGGGTTTCAGAAACAACTCCTTCTATGGGAAGTGATTGATGAGCGATGGAACAACACACTCCATCGTCCCATTCATGCTGCTGGGTTTTTCCTGAACCCTGCATTTTCTTATGCATGTGGGTTTGATTTTGATGCTGAGATCATGGATGGATTATTATTCTGTGTCCAGAAGATGGTGAGATCTCCAGAACAACGTATAGAGATCTCTAAACAAATTGAGACATATAAGATGTCAGGTGGCACATTTGGCTTTGAGATGGCTGTCACTGATAGGACGATTAAAATGCCAGGTATTTTTTAGTCTGTACTTTGTAACTTTGTTTCAAATTTCATTGTCTCTTCAAATTCCATTTTTTTCTTATGTTTATTTAAAATTTTATTTGTAATTTTGTTGTAGACGCATGGTGGAAGATGTATGGTGGCAGAGTACCCCTTTTGCAAAAGCTTGCCGTACGCATCCTCAGCCAAACATGCAGCTCCTCAGGATGTGAGCGCAATTGGAGTGTATTTGAAAAAATACACAACAAGAAGCGCAATAGGTTAACACTTAAACATTTAAAATATTGCAAATTTCCAAATAAATTTTTGAATTCATTAAACAATATTTTTTTTATAATATTAATTATTAATTATTATTTCATGAACTTTGTACAGGTTGGAGTCCCATAGACTTAATGACATGGTCTATGTCTACTACAATCTTCGATTGTGGGTGAGGCAACTAGAGAGGACACCTGATATGGATGCCATCTCATTGGATGGGATTGACACCACTGCTGAATGGAGGGTTGAGACCGAGAGGCCTCTCATGGATCCCACTGATGATTGGTTAGTGCAGGAGGAGGGGGAGGAGGAGGAGGAGGAGGAGCAGGAGCAGGAGGAGGAGCAGGTGGAGGAGGAGGAGCAGGAGGAGGAGGTGACACCGCCTACCCGGGCTACCACTACCACCAGTAGAGGACGTGGTCTCCGTCTACCTCCTGTAGCTGCTACTACTAGTTCTTCAGCTTCTAGAGCACGTCAGACTCCACTGCCATTTCCACCAGCACAGGCACCAGCTTCTACATCTAGAGGGAAAGAGAAAGCTGTGACATTTTCTCGCAAGAGGGGCAGAGGAAATCAATAGGATTAGACTTTCATTTTATTGTATATGACATTATGACATGATGAGATACATTATCATATTTTTTGTTGATATTTTGAGGCTGAGTTGGGACTCAGGACTTACTATTCAGGACATGATTCAATGTTATGTGTGATTTTAGCGCTAGAAATGATATTAAACATCTTATATATTAGTTTTTTTATCATATTTATGTGTCAATGTATTTATTTTATGTTGTAGATGGTTTAGATATTAAAAAAATTGAAAAAAATGAAAAAAAATGAATATTTTTGTGCCAAACGCTTTTTTCCCGCTTTTGCCGATTTTTTCCGCTTTATTTCCCGGCGCCGATTTAATCCCGCTCGCGCTTTTAACAACATTGAGTCTAACTAACTCTGAATCCTGAGGTGTATGCCCAGCAACCGACAGCTCATCACGGTTCTCCTTCAGCTTTGTGAGGAATGGATCCACACGTTCTCGCACAAATCTCAACTTTTGTTCCAAGTACATCTTCCGTGTGAAAATTTCTGAATCTGCACATTAGAAATCCTACTGCAATCACTGGTTTATCATCTGCTACTTGTTTTTACATTCAACAAGTTATTTAATTATTTAAACACTGATGAAAAACACTACTGCAGACTACACTAACATACAGATCATACACTGAAATAGATACAAGACAAACACACAAGGGACACCGTTATTTTTGGACAAACGTCCCTGGAAAAACCCAATGCGGGAAAACCAGTGCAACAACTTTGAGGGTTTTCTATTATTAAGAAGTAGTTCTGAATACAACTCTGGATGCACTCTCGGCAATCTAGTTACAGAGATCAAAAGTATTGGCAGAAACCTAAGTGAGATTACCTCACTTTACCTAGCAAAATCTCTCCGATCCGGCAGCTGGACTGACTATCCTCGGCTACAACTGCACTGCCCCTTCGCATTAACTACGTGGGCCTGCGTGGAGCACACTGAGACACTACGTCAACTCTGCGTTGCCTCCTCTGCCTCTTGGAGCTCTGATGTTAGCCTTATCGGCTGATCCTACTGCTCCCCTGCTGAATTCGGACTTCTGCAGGAGTGCAGCTCCTCCCCTGCACTGGCATTGCGTCAGTCAATTCGTGGGCCCTTTTGGCCTAGCATCAGCCTACCTTGTCTGCGCTGCCTCCTCTGGCTTATCTCTGCCTCTCTCTGTTGTGTATTCGGGGTCCCGGAGAAGATCCTCCAACCCCAACTATCCCTACCCCTCTGTTGCAACTCAGATCACCAGTTTGATTTTCTCAGCAAACCATGCCCTAGAAAAATCGAACTTCTTTGATCACTTGGTGTATCTCCAACTGACCCTCAAGCTTCCTCTTATACTTTTCCTGTTGATGAATCAACGATCAAGATTAAGTCCCTAATCAATGACTAAGATTAAAATAGACTTGATCCTCGTCACTTAGAAGTTTCTCACCCATATTCTTATTAATACCCATTAATATTTTTATTTTCCTAAGTTTAGATTTAGGAACCCATTAAAAATATTAATTATTTTAATAACTCATCCACGTGGAATTTCTCCAAATGATTTCTCAGTCTTGGAGATCTCATGTGTTCTAGCCCCTCCACAAAATTTCGGAGCTAGAGCACATTTGATGCTACCTGTTGTCACACAAAGTGTCTAGGCACCATGACAATGCTCAGAGTAAGGGTTGTCACTCTAATCCTTACTCCGTTTAGACTCTCTCCTAGACAAGTCAAAGGGGGTAGTCCCTAAGGTGAATGAATGAGAATAGTCTGTGAAACACAGGCTCTAGGAGACTTAAAGATGGACAACTTGATGAATTTAGAACAAATCTTGGTCAACTGAGATGGATAGATTAAACAATTAATACAAATAAGACACAATCACAAGAAATAAATGATTTTAGACCAGTGCCTTTATATTCAATTAACCATAGACTAAACAGAAACAAGTTATCCTGAGCAATTTATAAATGTGGCAAAGCGACGATCATGAACAATTAAATGTCGATTCCCAAACCTTTATCATGCAAGAGTTTCTAGCAATTAGATCTTGTGAAGAATTATGAAATTTAAATGCTAAGCAATGATTTTCATTAATAACCCAAATCTAGAATAATTTATTATTCTCCAATAGTCAATGATTTTAAAACA
The DNA here is from genome assembly GCA_031772625.1 of Pinus tabuliformis. Lineage (NCBI taxonomy): Eukaryota > Viridiplantae > Streptophyta > Pinopsida > Pinales > Pinaceae > Pinus > Pinus tabuliformis. Next base: position 955,842,382 of record CM062806.1, on the reverse strand, counting down.
TTAATCGCACTAGACAATAGAGAAATCACTACCACGAAAGGACACCAAGGAACAATTTAATTATTCCTTAGGCAATTAATTTAATGTGGTAAGTGAAGAAATCAAATTTTTAATATGACTAAAAATCAAATCAAAAGACCTTGGTTAGATTTAAATTTTTATGGGTCGTAGGCCACATAAAAATAAAAATTTCTTAAATGTAAAAGCTCAGATTCCTCTTTTGATTTAATTCCTTAGCCAAAAAAATGATTTTTTTTTTAAACTTTTTAGATTTTAAAATTTTTTTAAAATTATTTTTTTTAATGAAATAAAGAAAACGAAAATAAAAAAAATTAAAACACAGTCATAAAAAATAAAATGAAAAAATATAAAACAAAAAATAAAATTGAAATAAATAAACAAATCAAAAAATCTAACTAAATTAATCTAGCATAAAAATAAAAAAGGTAAGACCTAAACCTAACCTAACATAAATAAAATAGAATAAAAAATAATATCTAAACCTAACCTAACTCATACAAATGAAATAATGAAAAGAAAAAGTTGAATTGTTTTTGGTCTTTGTAGGTTCGAAGAGAAGCAGCGGCGGTAAAGGGAGGGCGAGGGTATGGGAGATGAATAGTGAGCAAGGATATGGTAGTGGGATGAGAGGGAGCAGGCAACACGAGGGAAAGGAGTTGTGGAGGAGCTCGACGGTGAGGAGAGGGAATACACAGAGATAAGGCAACGATGGCAGAGGAGAAAATAACTACGAGAAAGAGAGCGGGCAGTGGTGGAGATAGCCACAGGTCGAGAAGGAGGAGCAGAAGCCGCAGATCGGTGATTTTTGCAGGGACGACAACGAGGGATAGAGTAGGGATGGCAAGAAGTGCTGTGGTTTTGGAGCAGAAAAAATCGGAATGATGAGCAATGTAGGAAGTGGAGAACGAGGGAAACAAAGATAATTTTTGAAAATGAAAGAGAGGATGCAGATCTGAGATGCATAAAAATGCAGAAAATGCAGGCAAAAAGAGGGAAAAAGGTTGGAGTAATGGAGGGATAAGGGTTTTTCTTAAAAAAAAAAATGAAAATTTGCAACGAATCGAAAAACCCAGTTAGTAGATTGGAAAACTCAGTTAATAGATAAATGGCAGCCAGAAAGCCCTTTAACACATTTCGAAAATTATGATTAAAATGTTAAATCCTTTTGCTTCAGATTTCCATGAAACCCTTATAAATATTTCCATATTTAAAATTTTCAAATCCTCGGACTGCAAAAAATTTGAATAATATCCCTGGAAAATTATGTTGATAAACCCCAAAGATCCAGATCTTACCCTCTAGGGCCTAGATCTGGACTCTACACAAATTTCGTCCTCAGATCTATAGTTGCACGACAACAAGAAAACACCCAAATGATATATACAATGATGAAAATTAAAACCCAGAAAAACCCACGTTAGAAAAATAACTACAAAATTTACAAACTGCAGGCTCTAATCAACCAGATCTATCATTATGCCGCACTTTTTTTTTTTTTTAAATTTTTAAAGGAGGTGCTAACTCGAAACCCTTCGTGTATCACCGATAAAATCTTATGATAAGCCCAAAGCTAATTTAGCTAGGTTCTTCTAGGAACACAGTGTGGGAGTTGGCTAGTCCAACTGAAAACTTTCCCTAACGCCCGAGGATCTAAAATCAAGATTTCGCTCCAAAACTCAGTTCAGCCATTAAAAATAGAGTGAGAAAATAATAATAAAATTCAGACAAATAGAGATACTTGCTATTACGTTCAAAATTTAGATTATTATTCAAACCCTAGTGACTGAGCAAGATACCTATACTCAAATTACTCTTTAGAAGCTATCATCAATGGCTTTAGAAAAAATTATGCATGAAAACAACACATCTTACAGTGTTCCCATGAAGAGTAACACCAACAGAACTTAACCCCAAAGTCTTTCTTTATTATCCAGAAAAAGATTACACAAGAGCTTCTTGCTAAGCACACGACTCAAAGGTCAGATCGATCGACTGACAAATGACTTCCTATTTAAAGATAAATCCTCCAACGGCTAGTTCGAGTGATCCTCGTCAAAGCAATCTCGACTGTTGATGAAGATTAAAATTTCTTTTAATCTCATCCGTCAAAATATTTAAATATTTGGGGAAATTCGAAATTTTTCATTAAATGCATTTTATTTAACACAATTTTTTTTTTTTCTTTTTGAGTTAATTTCCCTGAAAATTTGACTTTGACTTAACCCCCAGGGATCAAAGGTTTAAAATTTAGCAAAATAAATATTTTACCTTAGTCCCGGGACCTTTTAAAATTTAATTTTGAAGGACTGACGAATTTTGTCTTTGGAGAATTTAAATTTACCTAGGACCTAGAATTAATTAAATTTCTGGTTTATGATTTTAATTAATTTTTTGGCCAGAAAATTTAATTAATTAACTTATGAGGGGATAAATTATTTTTCCAATCCTCAAGACACTTCACATCATGATTTTCATATTTTTTACATCATAAGGGGAAAAACCCATTTGTAATAGACCCTCACAGACTACCCATTTCCGCGACACAAATATAATCCAACAGATGAAACAATTTGTAATAAAATAACCTAACCAAATAGTTAGGATTATTCCCAAATTATTTTTACATAGATTCGATCTAGAAAACTAGGACTTGCCTAAGATCCTAGCGACAAAATCCATTTCAGCTTTGGGGTAAGACTTGAGGAAAACTCTGTCGACCATTCAAGAATGGATCGGTGAGACAAACAACCTCTCAGAATGGAGATCGTCACTAGAAAAGTAGGTTTACCTAGGTCGTTACAGACATGATGTTGAATTTTCTAAGTATATCCGTTAGAAAATTCATCTGTATTCTACTGATTTATTTCTTCTACTTGTAAATTCTGAACAAGTTATTTAAAACATTTAAATATCGAAATAAACATAATACAGTCACAACATCTATAGATCATCAACTGAAAGAAAACAAACACACAAGTGACACCGTTATTTTTGGACAAATGTCCCCAGAAAAGCCCAATGGAAAATCGGTGTAGCTATTCGGAGGGTTATATTATTATGCAGTCTTTCTGAGTACAACAAGGTGCCTAACTGGCTCACTCGATAGAGAAAAATACACGACAACAATACCTTTATATTCGGAAACAGGTATTCAGAAAACTTGTTCCACGAAACCCTCTCCGGCACAACTGAAGCTCAACGCTGGCCCTTCTGGCCACTGTGTCAGCGTCCTGCCGACCTGCGTCAGCCCCAGGACCCTCTGCGTTAGCCCTTTGAGGCACTGCGCAGCCTCTGGGACCCTCTGCATCACTCCGGCAGCCTATGCGTGGATGACGCAGTCCCTCTGGCCTCTCCGTTGACTCCGATGGGCTATGCGTAGCCTGGACTGGCTGCTGCTCTCGCTCTCTCTGCTTCTGCGCTGGTCTCTCAGTATTGTCTCTGCCTCTCTGCCTCGTACTCACTACCCCTTGCTGTGATCACTGATTCAACTTTGCTTAGCAACCCTGCTCTAGCAAAATGAATGGGTGATCACACTAGTGTATCTTCCAACTGACCCTCAAGCCTCTTCTTATAATTTTCTCGTTGGTCCTTCAATAGTTGAGATTAAATCTCTAATCAACTGCTAAGATTAGATTTGGCTTGATCCTTGACTTTTGGAACCTTCTAACCCAGTTTTATTTTAATACCCATTAATATTTTATTTTTCCTAAGTTTAGACTTAGGAACTCCATTAAAAATATTAATTATTTTAATATCTCCCAAACTGGGTACAATCTTTCCAAACCATTTCTGTGTTTTGGAGATCTCATGTGCTTTAGCCTCTCCACCAATTTTCCTGGTTAGAGCACATCCGATGCTACCCCAAATGAACACTCCCTCTTAGCAAGGACTGTGCTCTAGTATTACTCTACACTGAGCATCGCTCTGATCATATGGCACCGGTACCTATGCTGATGCTAGGCCTTCCCGCCCAACATCCTCTGCATTGTTGCATCCTGTACTGCTGCCCATGGTTCTGCCATTGCCATTGCTGCATCCGTACGACAACTCCCTCTGTATCTATGCTGCTGCTGGTCCTTTCTCACAACACTGCATCTGCACTGCAACCCCTCTCATCATGCTGCATCGTGCTACTGCTAACCGCTACTGCATTGCAACTCAGTTACTGAGAAGTAAGTAACTGATACACCCAACTTTTGACATCCCTGTCAAGCTAGAAACACTCCCGATGCTGAAGCTCCCTTTGTCGCTAACAAGTGCTCCCTTTACTGAACTCTGTGCTGCTGCAACAAGTTCCTGCATCTCGCACCATTGCACACCTCTCTGTGCCATCTTGCATTGGTGCAACACTCCCGTGCCTCTCGCACTATTGTAGCCTGCTATCCTCTCGCTGCCCGGGGACTCCTACACTGTAGCGCTCTTTGCTGCTTCTCCGCATCTGTCTCTACCAACATCTGCCAGTTCTACTACTCTCTCTTCGGGGCTCCTGTAGCAAGGTATAATCCAAGAGGTTGGGTACCTCGAGGATCCTGCCCCTCATCACCTGTAGTCCTCTCTGACTACAGCTCGATGTCTCCCCACTTCTTCTCGAGTGGCACATGAGCACTCATGGCACAATCGTCATCCTCTTCGACTTCTTTCTCTACCTTCGCTGGCGCTGCCTTCGAGTTAGAAGCCTCTCCCTTACTCTTCTTCCTCGGACACTGGTTCGCATAGTGACCTAGTTCCCCACAGTGGAAGCACTTGACCTTGGAGAGGTCCTTCTTCTTCCTCTTCTCCTGCTTTCCTGCAGATGCCAGAGCCGCATCCTCTTCCTCTTCCTTCTTGATCCTGATCCCTTTGCTGCTACTCCCTGTCTTGGTCAACCATCTGATCTCTTCTTGATGAAGAGCTGCCCACAATTCTTCCCAATTCGGAAGACTCGCCCTGCCCAGTATGCTCTGGACAAATGTCTCCCAATCCTCGGAGACTGTGTTAAGTGCGGTCCTTACCATCAACTCCTGATCCGGCGTGGCCCCTATGGAAGTCAGTTGGTCATGGATCTCCTTCAATCGACCGAGGAAGACATCTATCTGCTCTCCCTTCTGCATCTAGTATGACCTTAGCTGATTCTCCAGGAGCATCTTCCTCTGCATGGAAGTATGCTGGTACAATGTCTTCAAAGTGTCCCACATCTCCTTTGCCGTTTCCTTCTCGGCAATATGTGGGACCACATGATCCTTGACCCCATCAAGGATGATACACTTTGCCTTAGCCATTGCCTCCTTGTACCTTTCATTAGCTATTGGGTCAACTGGGATAGCCATCACTCTCAAGGCGAAGCCCTTGATATGATGTCTGTCTAGAATGGACAAGATCCTGACCTTCCATACCACATAGTTGGATGCTCCGTCTAGCCTGTCTTGATCTCTCAGCCCATTCATGGCCATCTCGCTGCTCTTCTGTCGACTCCTCCAAGTCTCTCTACTACCCTCATGGAAGTCCTTTGTTCGACTCCCGCTGAGTCTCTCTACTTCCCGTTTGGAAGTCCTTGATTCGACTCCTGCTGAGTCTCTCTACTTTCCGTTTGGAAGTTTTCTTCTAGACTCTTTCTAAGTCCCGATTTCCCTCCTGGAAATCCTTTTGCCAACGTCAAGTTGCCCCTCTCCGATCGTCTGTGCAACTGCAACACTGATCCGGATTCCTTGGCTAGAAATCCTCCTCGGCAACAACTTCTGCTACCTTGGTCTTGCCCTGTTAGGTATTGTTCTTACAACAGTACCCTACCAACTTTGCTCCCGCAAACTGCCCACATCTTTCTTCGCCCCAGCAACTGAAGGATTGAGCCTCTCGTCTCTGCGCAATCTTGGCACCTGCAAAACAACTCCCTCAGCCAACTGCGTGAGCCTCTCTTTTCCCTCCTCAGCCTCTGCGTTGGCCTTTCTCTGGCCCAGATTGATGACGCGATCCCTCTGCGTCAACGGTCAACCCTTCTTCTGTGGCTTCTGTAAGGATCAACTACTGTCACTCGGGAAAACTGATTCTGCTGCAAATGCTTTGCTCAGCTGATGCCTTCATCTCTCCTGTGATCTGCAACCATGCTCCGATACGATGTTGAATTTTCTAAGTCTATCCATTAGAAAATTAATCTGCATTCTGCTGGTTTATTTCTTCTACTTGTAAATTCTGAACAAGTTATTTAAAACATTTAAATACCGAAATAAACACAATACAGTCACAACATCTACAGATCATCAGCTGAAAGAAAACAAACACACAAGTGACACCGTAATTTTATGATAAATGTCCCCAGAAAAACCCAATGCAAGAAAACTAGTGCAACTATTCTGAGGGTTATATTATTATGCAGTCTTTCTGAGTACAACAGGGTGCCTAACTGGCTCACCTGACAGAGAAAAATACACGGCAGCAATACCTCTATATTCGGAAACAGGTATTCAGAAAACCTGTCCCATGAAACCCTCTCCGCACAACTGAAGTTTGGTGCTAGCCCTTCTGGCCACCGCGTCAGCCTCCTACTGACCTGCGTCAGCCTTAGGACCCTCTGCGTCAACCCTCTAAGGCATTGTGCAGCCTCTGGGACCCTTTGAGTGGATGACGCAGTCCCTTTGGCCTCTGCGCTGACTCTGCTGGGCTCTGCGTAGCCTGGACTGGCTGCTGCTCTCGCTCTCTCTGCTTCTGCACTGGTCTCTCAGTACTGTCTCTGCCTCTCTGCCTCGTACTCACTGCCCCTCGTTGCTGATCACTGATTCAACTTTGCTTAGCAACCCCGCTCTAGCAAAATGAATGACTAATCACACTGGTGTATCTTCCAACTGACCCTCAAGCCTCTTCTTATACTTTTCAAATTGGTCCTTCAACGACCGAGATTAAATCTCTAATCAACGGCTAAGATTAGATTTGGCTTGATCCATGACTTTTGGAATCTTCTAACCCAATTTTATATTAATACCCATTAATATTTTCTTTTTCCTATGTTTAGACTTAGAAACTCCATTAAAAATATTAATTACTTTAATATCTACCAATCCGGGTACAATCTGTCCAAACCATTTCTGGGTCTTGGAGATATCATGTGCTTTAGCCTCTCCATCAATTTTAATGGCTAGAGCATATCCGATACTACCCCAAATCAACACATGACACGGATCTGCTGAGATTATTTACATTATACACATGCAAAAAGGGTTTACATAACATCTTGGAAGTCAAAATGATGATGATAGCTAGACGACACAGACACATCGATCAAGTTCTATCCCTTTTGCGAAAAAAGGGGGTGTACTGCTAGTCTGCTATGGGTCGTTGACACGTAGTGGTAAACACTACCCAAAATCAACACTCCCTCTTAGCGAGGAATGTGCTCTAGCAATACTTCTCAATAGAAGTATTACACTGATCCACTGCATCGGTCCTCTGTGTTGCTGATGCTTGGCCTGCTGCCCTTCATCCATTGCACTGCTGCATCCTGTACTGCTACCCATGACTCTGCCACTGTCACTACTACATCTGTATTGCAGCTCCCTCTCAAAATGCTGCATCATGCTGCCCATAGCACTGCCACTGCTAACTGCTGCACTGCAACTCAGTTACTGAGAAGTAAGTAACTAAAACTTCACCCAAAAACTAACATGTTGGTCAGTATGGATGCCTCGTGATGCTGAAGCTACCTCTGCTGCTAATCTGTGTTGACCCTCTGCTGCTACTGCGCTATTGCAATCTGCTCTGTGCGTCACACTACTACAACATCCACTGCGCTGCTTCAGACTTTGGCACTCTAGCTCTGCCATTGTTGCTCAATCACACCTTGCACCAACCGACACCCATCATTTTGCTATTGTCGTTAAGGGCTCTCGTAGCTGTATGTGATCCAAGAGTTTGGGCACCTCAAGGATCCTGCCCTTTTGTATAGTCCTCCCAACTACAGTTCTATGTCGCCCCACATCTTCTCCAGAGGTGCATGAGCACTCATTGCACAATCCTTGTCATCATCCTCCTTGTCAGCGTTCGCTGGAGCAACCTTTGAGTCAGAAGCCTCTTCTTTTCCCTTCTTCTGGGGCACTGAGTGGCAAAATGTCCTAATTCACCACACCTGAAGCATCTGACCTTGGATATATCCTTTTTCTTCCTTTTCTGCTACCCATGCTGTCCTGATGATGCTAGAGCTGCATCCTCATCCTCCTCCTTCTTGACTCGGGCTCCTTTGCCGCTACTCCCTGCCTTGGTCAGCCTCCTGATCTCTTCCTGTCGAAGAGTTATCGACATTTCCTCCCAACTGGGGAGAGAAGCTTTGCCCAAGCTACTATAGACAAATGTCTCCCAGTGTTCAGTGACTGCATTCAGTGCAGTCCTGACCATGAACTTAGGATTTGGTGTAGACCCCACAGAAGTTAGTTGGTCTAGAATCCCTTGTAACCTGAGAAGGAAGGGATCGATCTCTTCTCCTTTCTGCATTTGGTACTGTGTCAATTGATTCTCCAATATTATTTTCCGTTGAACGGAAGTCCCTTGGTACAAGGTGGTCAACGTCTCCCACATCTCCCTTGTTGTTTCCTTCTCAGCAATGTGTGGGACCACATGATCTTTGACCCCGTCTAGAATCATGCATTTAGCCTTCGCTTGGGCCTCCTCGTACTTCTGCAGCGGATCAACGTTGACTGGAACAACAACTACCTTCAAGGCATAGTCCTTGATGCGATTCTTGTCTAGGACTGCCAAGATCCTGGCCTTCCAGATGACAAAATTGGATGCTCCATCCAATCTGTCCTGATCCCTCAGTCCATTGACTGCCATCTCTGCTCAAACAAATGTAGGACTGGTTCTCTTCTCCCTCTCCTGCTGTTAATCTAGCAAGACTTAGATCTGGATTTCTTCGGCGCTAGAAATCCTCTAAGGAACAAGCTCCTGTAGACTCCCTCTGAGTCTTGATTTCCTTCACGGAAATCCTTCGGCCAAATGTCGAATCACTTCTCTCCAATCCTCCTTTGTTGCTGCAACCCAGATCTAGATTTCTTTGGCTGGAAATCTGTCAAAGCAGTGAATCCTTCTACCTCGGCTTTGTCTCCATAGACACTATTCTGCACCAACAACAACAACGTCCCACTAGCTCCACTGATCGAATTTGCTTTGCTCCTCAAGCCCCAACAACTGATTGATTTGAGCCTCTCAGGCTCTGCACTGGCCCAAAGAGCTGACGCAATCACCGCGTGAGCTCTTCTCGGGTATTGTGCCATCCTCTACAGGCTCGAAATGCTGATGTAGGCACTGCGTGAGCCTCTACGTCACTTCTCTGGCTCTGTGTCACTCCTTCAACTGCTCCTCTGCCTCTGAAACAACGCTGTCACTCGGGACAACTGCTTCTCTGCAGCAAATTCACTGGATCTCTCGGCTGATGTCTTCAGTGTCCTATGATCTGCAATGCTTTGATACCATGTGAAAATTTCTGAATCTACACATCAGAAATCCTACTGCAATCACTGGTTTATCATCTCCTACTTGTTTTTACATTTAGCAAGTTATTTAATTATTTAAACACTGGTGAAAAACACTACTGCAAACTACATTGACATACAGATCATAAACTAAAATAGATACGAGACAAACACACAAGGGACACTGTTATTTTTGGACAAACGTCCCCGGAAAAGCCCAATGCAGGAAAACCGGTTCAGTAGCTCTCAGGGTTTTCTATTATGAAGCAGTAGTTCTGAATACAACTTTGGATGCCCTCTCAGCTATCCAATTACAAAGATAAAATATACTGGTAGAAACCTAAGTGAGATTACCTCACTTCACTTGGCAAAATCTCTTTGATCTGGCAACTGGACTGACTATCCCCGGCTACAACTGCATTGCCCCTTCGCATTAGCTGCGTGGGCCTGCGTGGAGCACACTGAGACACTGCGTCAACTCTGCGTTGCCTCCTCTGCCTCTTAGAGCTCTGACGTCAGCCTTCTCGGCTGATCCTACTGCTCCCCAGCTGAATTCAGACTTCTGCAGGAGTGCAACTCCTCCCCTGCGCTGGCACTGCGTAAGGAATGTGTGGGCCCTTCTGGCCCAGCGTCAACCTCCCTTGGTCTGCGCTGCCTCCTCTGGCTTATCTCTACCTCTCTCTGCTGTGTATTTGGGGTCCTGGAGAAGATCCTCCAACCCCAACTATCCTTGCCCCTCTGCTGCAACTCAGATCACCAGTTCGATTTTCTCAGCAAACCACGCCCCAGAAAAATTGAACTTCTTTGATCACTTGGTGTATCTCCAACTGACCCTCAAGCCTCCTCTTATACTTTTCTTGTTGATGAATCAACAACCGAGATTAAGTCCCTAATCAACAACTAAGATTAAAACAGACTTGATCCTCGTCACTTAGAAGTTTCTCACCCATATTCTTATTAATACCCATTAATATTTTTATTTTCCTAAGTTTAGACTTAGGAACCCATTAAAAATATTAATTATTTTAATAACTCCTCATCTGGGTGGAATTTCTCCAAATGATTTCTGGGTCTTGGAGATCTCATGTGTTCTAGCCCCTCCACAAAATTTTGGAGCTAAAACACATTCGATGCTACCCAAAATCAACATTCCGTTGTTCGGAAGAACCTTGATACAATGTGGCCAAGGCATCCCACATCTCCATAGTAGTCCCTCTATTAGCAACGTGACACACCACGTGATACTTGACTCCATCTAGGATCATCCTCTTGGCCTTCGCCATCTCAACTCTGTACTTCTTGAGCGGATCTGCATTTGCAGGAACAACTACGACACTATCAACATACGTCTTGAGGGCATGCTCATCTAGAAGGAAAGGCATTCTAGCCTTCCAGATGATGTAGTTGGAAGCTCCATCCAACCTATCCTGATCCCTCAAGCCATTGGTTGCCATATCCTCTAAAAAATGTTGAACAACTCCCTCTTTCTCCCTACTGCGTAGCTCCTAGGTTGCCTTACACACTCCCTGATGGAGCTGGTAAGTCTTCTGCTCCTCTACTGCTCAACAAATGAGAAATACTGATTTCCTCGGCAAGAAATCACTGAGGAAGTATTCCCTCACTATGCGATTTGCTTCCTTCTTCCGACGACTTTTATACCCAGCACCCAGGTTGCAGAAAAATGTGTCCCTCTAGCTCTAAGTGGTTCCCTTTGCCTTGGCAAATTCTCGATCTGACAGTCTTACCTCTTTGTCGGCTCACTCAGAGAGAGACACCCACGAAAATATAGCCCTCCTGGCTAGAACTGCGCAATCCCTCAAGGGATTCGAACTGTTGCTTGCTGCAGCAAGTTGGCCCTTGCTTCAGTGCTAGATTTTCTGTTCCTATTTCACATCAAAAGCTCCGATACCATGTGAAAATTCCTAGATCTAACAATCTCAGGAATCCTATTGTAATGAGCTGAATCTACTTCACCTAGATCGTAAATTACATTACAAACTTATTTCGGATTTCTTCTAGAAATATTGAAGTAAATTACTGAAGCAACCTACACCAAATTAAATATGATTCTAAAACATATAAACTGAGAAAGGAAATACAAACACATAGGACACCGTTATTTTTGGACAAATGTTCTCAGAAAAACTCAATGCAGGAAAACTGGTGCAGAAACTCTGAGGGTTTTATTATTATGCAGGAGAAAATCTGAGTACAATTCTAGGATGCTCAACTAGCAATCCAATACAAAGAGAATATTGGACAAAAGATTAGTGAGATGATCTCACCCTATCACTAGGAGAATAAGTGACTGATCCTGTTAAATTGGAGGCTTTGTGTCACCCTCTGTGTGGCCTCTGCGCAAAACTGTGTCACTCCTGGTAGTTTCCGCGTCACCCCTGCTGGGTATTACGCTGCCCCTCTTCTGAATCCTCTTCTGGCTGAGAAAATCGATCTTTTGCCTCCCGGTCTCACACCCTAGCTTTTGGCAACTGAAACTCGACTTCCCTTAGTAGGAAACTCGACTTCCCTCTATGGCCTGCGTTGCCTTTGCATCAGCACTGCGTGGGCCAGCATCTGCTCCTCTTTGGACGTCTTTCTGTCCTTCCTCTGTCTCGTACTCTACGGAAATTCCTTCTTCCGGATTCTCATTGACCCTTCTGCTGCAAGAAATATCCTCAATTGATTTTTCCTCCTAAGAACTTCTCATTTCAGAAAATCGATTTCTTGATCTCTCTTGGTGTGTTTTCCTAATGACCCTCAAGCCCCTTCTTATATCTTCTCGTTGGACAACCAATGACTTAGATTAACTCTTAATCAAAGACTTAGATCGTTTTGACTTTATCTCCATCTTTATCTAGAAGATTCACCCACAATTAGATTAATACCCATTAATATTTTAATTTTCCTAAGTTTAGACTTAGGAATCCCATTAAAAATATTAACTATTTTAATATAATCGTTTCTGGGTGGAATTTTCCAACCAACTGCCAAGATTAACTCTTAATCAAAGACTTAGATCATTTTGACTTGATCTCTGTCTTTCTCTAGAAGATTCACCCACATGAAGATTAATACCCATTAATACTTTAATTTCCCTAAGTTTAGACTTAGGAACCCCATTAAAGATATTAATTATTTTAATATAATCGTTTCTGGGTTCTTTGGCATGCATGTTCCTAAGCCTCCCTACAGAATTTGAGGCCTAGAACACATCTGATGCTACCCAAAATCAACACTCTGGACACTGAGAGGCATAAAGACCTTCCTTATGGCAAACAATGCACTTGATCTTGCTCATGTCTTCTATCTAGGTTGATGCCTCTCTCCTTCACTGTTACCTTGGTGAAAAATTTCCCTTTACCCTTCTCTGGCTTCGATGATGAGGGCCAAGTTTTCATCACCACCTCCTTGGTTGTTAGCTTTGGACTCCTCTCGAGTTTCCTCCTAAATGTAGTCGTCCCATAGCCTCTACCAGTATGGAATGTTATCCCGGGCACAAATCCCCTTCTTCAATCATTCCCAAGGCTTGGTGAACCCATTTAGAGCTACAATCAGTAGCTTTGCATCCACGATCTTTTCTCCAACTACTATAAGCTAATCACAGATTTCTGTGATCCTCATAAGGTAATTGATAACATTGTTAGATCTGGTCATCTGACACTCTTGAAGCTTGTTCTTTGGAACTATCTTTCGGTTCAGATTGTCACTCCGGAACAGAGCAACAAGAGCATCAAACATGTTCTTGGATGTGGTCTTCCTTGCCACATTGAGGATCAGGGGATCTTTCACAACATCTAATATCACCCTCTATTCTTAGACACCCTTCTTGTCCAATGCTGCCTGATTTGCAAGATTTGCTTGCATTGGAAGGACTTTCTCCACATTCGCCCATAACTCTTGCTCTTTCAAGAGCAGTGCGACTCTTTCCTTTCAAGACAAGAAAATTGAAGCCCCATCTAGTTTGTCTTTGAACCTAAGATTGCTTCCTGCCATGGCTATCTTGTGCTTAATCCTTCCAACTCTCTGTGGATTTGTTGTTGCCACCTTCGGATATGATAGATCTGCACTTGACAATTTTGAATACGCTTTTCTCTTCAAAGCCTCTGATATTATCTCGAATCTCTTCAAGACTTCCACTGTATACTTGCCCTATCCAAGGAAGATCTCTCTCGATCCTTTCCAAACCTCAAGTCCCAAAAAGTAATGCATCAACCCAATGTCTTTCATCTCAAATTCCCTTGTCAAGTCTAAGTTCCACTCAACAATCAACTTCTCTTGCCTAGTAAGAATCAAATCATCCACATAGAGCACCAAGATGAGGGGCTCAAAAGCACAACCAATTTGAATTATAGGTTGGAATCCTCCTAACTCTTGGTGAAGCCCATGCTCTACAAATAACTATCTATATTAGAGTACCATACCCTTAACACCTGTATGAGTCCATACAAGGATTTCTTAAGCCTCAATCAATGTTGCAAGATACTTCCCCCTGGATCTAGAGATAGAACCATGTCCTAAATGGATTCGTTGTCGATCCTCTAGTGGAATCGCGGATCCCAAAATCAGATCTGCGGTTCCGACATTTTTTGGCTATTCCTGGAAAATTGGAACTGCATGGGCCTAATTCGCGGTTCTAGATGCCTGATTCACGGATTTGGAAAAGGATCGACCATAGAGCCATGGAGGTTCAGGCACGGATCTACTGCGGATCGCAAGCAGATTTGAAGGGAGACAAATGATTCCGTAGGGGTCACATTTCTATTTTTTTTTTTTGACTTTAGTTCGGTTGAGGTGGGGTTAAAGTGAGTTTATGTTGAGTTAGGGAAAGGAGAGGATGGAGTTAAAAGGCATTTCCCTGTTGAAATTTCTAAGTCTAACTCGTTAGAAATTTTCCTGTGGTATCTGGCTTATTTCTCCTACTTGTTTAATTACTGAACAAGTTATTTAACCATATAAACACTGAAATAAACACAATGCAGTCTGAACCATCTATACATCATCCACTAAAAGAAATAGACAAACACACAAGGGACACCGTTATTTTTGGACATTCATCCCCGGAAAAACCCAACGTGGGAAAACCGGTGCAGCAGTTCTGAGGGTTTTATTATTAAACAACTTTTCTTGAGTATAACTGGGTGCCAAACTGGCTCACCCGACAGCGAAATCATTCTGGCAGTAATACCTCTCTTCGGAAGCAAATATTTTGAAAGTCTGCTCCATGAAACTCTCTCCGGTGCCTCTCTGAGGTTCAGCGTCAGCCCTCCTGGCCTTTGCGTTGGACTAGAACACTCTATGTCAGCCTCCTCAAGCACTGTGCAACTTCTGTGGCCCTCTGTGCTAGTCTTCTGACACTATCTTTGCCTCTGCGCTAGTCTTCCGACACTATCTCTGCTTCTCTGCTATGCACTCATTGCCCCTCGCTGCAAGTCTGATCACTGGTTCGATTTCTCTCAGCAAACCCCGCTCTAGAAAATTGACCTGACTTATCAACTTGGTGTGTTTCCAATTGACCCTCAAGCCTCCTCTTATACTTTTTCTGTTGACTCTTCAATAGCCGAGATTACATCTCTAATCAGTGGCTAAGATTAGATTTGGCTTGATCCATGTCCTTTAAAACCTTCTAACCTAGTTTTATATTAATATCCATTAATATTTTATTTTTCCTAAGTTTAGACTTAGGAACTCCATTAAAAATATTAATTATTTTAATATCTCTTCAACAGGTTAGAATCTGCCCAAACCATTTCTGGGTCTTGGAGATCTCATGTGCTTTAGCCTCTCCACCAATTTTCATGGCTAGAGCACATCTCATGCTACCCTAAATCAACACTCCCTCTTAGCGAGGACTGTGCTCTAGTAATTCTCCACACTGAGCATCACTCTGATTATCCGGCACCGATACCTGTGCTGATGCTAGGCCTCCCTGTCCAACATCCTCTGCACTATTGCATCTTGTACTACTGCCCATGGCCTTGCCACTGCGACTGCTGCATCCGTATGACAACACCCTCTCATCATGCTGCATCATGCTGCCCATAACACTACTGCTGCTACTGCTACACTGCAACTCAGTTACTGAGAAGAAAGTAACTGATCCACCCAACTACTGACATCCTTCTTAGGCTAGAAACACTTCTGATGCTGAAGCTCCCTTTGCCGCTATCTTGTGCTTCCCCTGCTATCTTTGCCCGGGCTGCAACATCTCTGTGCCTCTCGCACCGTTGCAAACCCCTTTGTGCCTTCTTGCACTGCTGCAATGTCTTCTGTGCCTCTCGCACTGCTCCAATCCCTACTGCGCTGCCAGGGACTACTGCACTGTAGCACTCTCTGCTACTTCATCCGCATCTGCTTCTACCGACATCCACCATCATGCCACTGTCACTTCAAGGCTCTTGTAGTTGGATCTAATCCAAGAGTTTGGGTATCTCAAGGATCCTGCCCCTCATCGCCTATAGTCTTCCTGATTACAACTCGATGTCTCCCCACCTCTTCTCTAGAGGTACATGAGCACTCATGGCATAATCGCCATCCTACTCTACTTCCTTTTCCGCCTTTGTTGGCACTGCCTTGGAGTCAGACACCTCTCCCTTATTCTTCTTCCTGGGACACTGGGTTGCGTAATGGCCCAGCTCCCCACAGTTGAAGCACTTTATCTTGGAGAGGTCCTTTTTCTTCCTCATCCCTTGTTGCCCTGCAGATGCCGGAGTCACATCCTCTTCCTCCTCTTTCTTGACCCGAGCTCCTTTGCCACTACTTCGCGCCTTGGTTAGCCATCTGATCTCTTCTTGGCAAAGAGCTGCCCACAATTCTTCCCATCTTGGAAGATTTGCTCTGCCCAAAATGCTTTGGACAAATGTCTCCCACTCCTCGGAGACTGCGTTTAGGGCGGTCCTCATCATTAATTCTTGATCCGGCATGGCCCCTTTGGAAGTCAGTTGGTTCCGGATCTCCTGCAACCTGCTGAGGAAGTGATCTATCTATTCCCCCTTCTTCATTTGGTACAACTGCAGTTGATTCTCCAGTAGCATATTCCTTTGCACGGAAGTGCCTTGATACAATGTTGTCAAGGTATCCCACATTTCCTTTGCCGTATTTTTCTCAGCAATATGCTAAACTACATGATCCTTGACTCCATAAAATATTATGCACTTTGCCTTGGCCATCACATCCTCATACCTTTCATTATTAGCTGGGTCGACTGGGATAGCCACGGTTCTCAAGGCGAAGGCTTTGATGCGATGTCTATCCAGAATAGACAGGATCTCGGCCCTCTAGATGAAAAAGTTGGATGCCCCGTCCAGCCTGTCCTTTCCTTAGTCTGTTCATTGCCATCTCTGCTCTTCTTTCCGACTCCTTTGAGTCTATACTTCCCTCCTGGAAGATCTCTCTTCGACTCCCTCTGAGTCTCGATTTCCTTCCTAGAAATCCTTCTGCCAATAGTCGAATCGCACCTCTCCGATCTCCTTTGCTCCTGCAACACTAATATGGATTTCTTGGCTAGAAATCCGCCTAGGTAGCGATTCCCTTCTACCTTGGTTTTGTCTCGTTAGGTACTGTTTCGCCTCAAGAACAACAACACCCCACTAGCTTCACACTCCACAATCTGCCCACAGCTTCCGATGCCCCAACAACTGAAGAACTGAGCCTCTAGGCTCTGCGCAATCCCGAGAGTGGCTGAATCGCTCGACTAGCTAACTGCGTCACTCCTACTTGGTTGAGCAGGATGACATGGCTCTTCGTGAGCCTCTTCTGCCTTTCACTACTTCTGCGCTGGCCCCTTCTCTGGCTCGAACTGATGACGCAGGCCCTTTTCGTCACCCCTTCTTTGCTGCTTTCCGCTTAGGAACTTCTGTCACTCGGGATAGCTGTTTCTGCTGCAAATTCGTTGATTCAGCTGGTGCCTTCAACTCTCCTGTGATCTGCAACGCTCTTATGCCATGTTGAAATTTTTAATTCTAACCCGTTAGAAAATTTCCTCCACTAATGGGTTTATTTCACCTACTTGTTTAATTACTAAACAAGTTATTTAACCATATAAATACTGAAATAAACACAATGCAGTCTCAACCATCTACAGATCATCAACTGAAAGAAATAGACAAACACACAAGGGACACCGTTATTTTTGGACAATCGTCCCCTGAAAAACTCAACTTGGGATAACCGATGCAGTAGTTATGAGGGTTTTATTATTAAGCAACTTTTTTTGAGTACAACTGGGTGCCAAACTAGCTCACCTGACAGAGAAATCAATCTGGCAGTAATACGTCTCTTCGGAAGCAGATATTCTGAAAGTCTGCTCGGCGAAACTCTTTCCAGTGCCTCTCTGAGGCTCAGTGTCAGCCCTCCTGGCCTCTGCGTCAGCCTAGAACCCTCTGCGTCAACCTCTTGAAGCACTGCATAGCCTCTCTGTCCCTCTGCGTGGCCCTTGCTGGTCCTGCGTCTGCCTCTCTACCTCTGCGCCAGTCTTCCGGCACTATCTCTACCTCTCTGCTATGCACTCACTGCCCCTCGCTGCAACTCTGATCACTGGTTCGATTTCTCTCAGCAAACCCCGCTGCAAAAAATCGAACTAACTGATCAACTTGGTGTATCTCCAACTGACCCTCAAGCCTCCTCTTATACTTTTTCTATTGAGTCTTCAACGGCCAAGATTACATCTCTAATCAACGACTAAGATTAGATTTGGTTGGATCCATGTCCTTTAGAACCTTCTAACCCAGTTTTATATTAATACCCATTGATATTTTATTTTTTCTAAGTTTAGACTTAGGAACTCCATTAAAAATATTAATTATTTTAATATCTCCTTAACCGGGTAGAATTTGCCCAAACCATTTCTGGGTCTTGGAGATCTCATGTGCTTTAGCCACTCCACCAATTTTCATGGCTAGAGCACATCCGATGCTACCCCAAATCAACACTCCCTCTTAGCGAGGACTGTGCTCTAGTAATACTCCACACTGAGTAACACTCTGATTATCTGGCACCGGTACCTGTGCTGATGCTAGGCCTCCCTGCTCAACATCCTCTTCACTACTACATCCTGTACTGCTGCCCATGGCCCTGCCACTACCACTGCTGCATCCGTACGACAAATCCCTCTCATCATGCTGCCCATAGCACTACTGCTGATACTGCTACGCTGCAACTTAGTTACTGAGAAGTAAGTAACTGATCCACCCAATTACTGACATCCTTCTTAGGCTAGAAACACTCCCGATGCTGAAGCTCCTTATGCCGCTATCTCGTGCTTCATCTGCTATCTCTGCGCTGCTGCAGCATCTCTGTGCCTCTCGCACCGCTGCAAACACCTATGTGCCTTCCTGCACTGCTGCAACGTCTTGTGTGCCTCTCGCACTGCTGCAATCCCTACTGCGCTGCCAGGGACTACTGCATTGTAGCACTATCTGCCGCTTGATCCGCATAGGTTTCTACCGACATTTGCCATCCTGTTATTGTCATTTCGGGGCTCTTGTCGCTGGATTTGATCCAAGAGTTTGGGTACCTCAGGGATCCTGCCCCTCCTCACTTGTAGTCTTCCCGATTACAGCTCGATGTCTCCCGACCTCTTCTCTAGAGGTAAATGAGCACTCATGGCACAATCGTCATCCTCCTCTACCTCCTTTTCCGCCTTCGCTGGCATTGCCTTGGAGTTAGACGCCTCTCCCTTATTCTTCTTCTTGGGACGCTGGGTTGCGTAATGGCCCAGCTCCCCACAGTTGAAGCACTTTATCTTGAGAGGTCCTTTTTCTTCCTCTTCCCTTGTTGCCCCGCAGATGCCAGAGCCACATCCTCTTCCTCCTCTCTCTTGACCTAGGCTCCTTTGCCGCTACTTCCCGCCTTGGTCAGCCATTTGATCTCTTCTTGGCGAAGAGTTGCCCACAATTCTTCCCATCCTGGAAGATTCGCTCTGCCCAAAATGCTTTGGACGAATGTCTCCCACTCCTCGGAGACTGCGTTCAGGGCGGTCCTCACCATTAATTCTTGATCCGGCGTGGCCCCTATGGAAGTCAGTTGGTCCCAGATCTCCTACAACTTGCCGAGGAAGTGATCTATCTGCTCCCCCTTCTGCATCTGGTACAACCACAGTTGATTCTCCAGTAGCATCTTCCTCTGCACGGAAGTGCCTTGATACAATGTCGTCAAGGTATCCCACATTTCCTTTGTCGTATTCTTCTTGGCAATATGCTGAACTACATGATCCTTGACTCCATCAAGGATTATGCACTTTGCCTTGGCCATCACATCCTCATACCTTTCATTATCAGCTGGGTCGAGTAGGATAGCCACGGTTCTCAAGGCGAAGGCCTTGATGCGATGTCTATCCAAGACAGATAGGATCCTGGCCTTCCAGATGACAAAATTGGATGCCCCGTCTAGCCTGTCCTGATTCCTCAGTCCATTCATTGCCATCTCTGCTCTTCTTTTCGACTCCTCTGAGTCTCTACTTCCCTCTTGGAAGTTCTCTCTTCGACTCCCTCTGAGTCTCAATTTCCTTCCTGGAAATCCTTTTGCCAACAGTCGAATCGCACCTCTCTGATCTCCTTTGCTCCTGCAACATTGATCTGGATTTTTGGCTAGAAATCCGCCTAGATAGCGATTCCCTTTGACCTTGGTTTTGTCCTGTTAGTTACCATTCTGCCTCAACAACAATCTGCCCACAACTTCCTATGCCCCAACAACTGAAGGACTGAGCCTCTAGGCTCTGCGCAATCTCAGCAATTGCTGAATTGCTCCACTAGCCAACTGTGTCACTCCTACTTGGCTGAGCAGGATGATGTGGCTCTTCGTGAGCCTCTTCTGCCTCTCACTGCTTTTGCGCTAGCCCCTTCTCTGGCTCGAACTGATGACACAGGCCCTTTGCGTCACCCCTTCTCTGCTGCTTCTTGCTTAGGAACAACTTTTGTATCTCGGGATAGCTGTTTCTATTGCAAATTCTCTGATTTAGCTGGTGCCTTCAGCTCTCATGTGATTTGCAACGCTCTAATACCATGTTGAAATTTCTAAGTCTAACCCGTTAGAAATTTTCCTGCACTATCTGGTTTATTTCACCTACTTGTT
Organism: Pinus tabuliformis; assembly: GCA_031772625.1. Lineage (NCBI taxonomy): Eukaryota > Viridiplantae > Streptophyta > Pinopsida > Pinales > Pinaceae > Pinus > Pinus tabuliformis. The sequence goes on along the minus strand of CM062806.1, from coordinate 955,821,863 downwards.
TAATTACTGAACAAGTTATTTAACCATATAAATACTGAAATAAACACAATGTAGTCTCAACCATCTACAGATCATCAACTGAAAGAAATAGACAAACACACAAGGGACACTGTTATTTTTGGACAATCGTCCCCGAAAAAACCCAACTTGGGAAAACCGGTGCAGTAGTTCTGAGGGTTTTATTATTAAGTAGCTTTTTTTGAGTACAACTGGGTGCTAAATTGGCTTACTCAACAGAGAAATCATCTGGTAGTAATACCTCTCTTCGAAAGCAGATATTCTGAAAGTTTGCTCCTCGAAACTCTCTCCAGCGCCTCTCTGAGGCTCAGCGTCAGCCCTCCTCGCCTCTGCGTCAGTGTCCTGAAGCACTACGCGGCCTCTCTGGCCCTCTGCTGGCTCTTGCTGGCCCTGCGTTTGCCTCTCTGCCTCTGCGCTGGTCTTCTGACACTATCTCTACCTCTCTGTTATGCACTCACTGCCCTTTGCTGCAACTCTGATCACTAGTTCGATTTCTCTTAGCAAACCCCGCTCCAGAAAATTGAATTGACTGATCAACTTGGTGTGTCTCCAATTGACCCTCAAGCTTCCTCTTATACTTTTTCTGTTGAGTCTTCAACATCCGAGATTACATCTCTAATCAACGGCTAAGATTAGATTTGGCTTGATCCATGTCCTTTAAAACCTTCTAACCTAGTTTTATATTTTTTTTTTCTAAGCAACACTACCTACTTTTGTATTAATATTTACAGCTGAAACTTTACATTCGAGATTTCTTGCTGCCCATGTCCGTGAGTGGCTCCATGGGCAGCTGTGACATAGTCCCAAAACCCATTACATCTCTGTAAAACCCACCAACAAAAAGAGCCTAAACATCTCTGTAAAAACCACCAACAAAAAGTCTCTAAACATCTCTGTGAAACCCACGCAGGGGCAGAGTTTGCCAATTGGATACAGGGCATGTGGTTATGGCCCAAACCAAAAAAACTACTATCCGTAACGGAGGAGAAAACAAGTGACAGCGGTAGACACATAAAACCCGGAAACATCATTGAACAGAAAACACTAGATAGACACAAGACAACAGGAGAGATAACAGAACCGACCACGATCCCACACGCGTCCAGGCAGAATGCGGGAGAGCCACCTGGGCCTAGTCCTCGGTCGCGTCTTCCTCCGGCTCGTCCTCGGGCTCAGCCTCACGAATCCAAGCCCAACCATGTCCTTCTGGTAAGCCATCCATGAAGGCTGGCAATTCAGGTTCGCGCAAATGGCTGGATGGGTGGTCGTGCTCCCGTGGTGCAGCACCCCTTGAGCTTGAAGCCTCACCCATAACCTAGTTTTATATTAATACCCATTAATATTTTATTTTTCCTAAGTTTAGACTTAGGAACTACATTAAAAATATTAATTATTTTAATATCTCCTTAACCGGGTAGAATCTGCCCAAACCGTTTCTGGGTCTTGGAGATCTCATGTGCTTTAGCCTCTCCACCAATTTTCATGGCTAGAGCACATCTTATGCTACCCCAAATCAACATTTCCCTCCCTCTTTTCCTCATTATTGCATCTTTGGAGAGCTTGGAGGAGCTTGGAGGAGCGTTTGGAGGAGCTTGGAGGAGTTAAAAAGGGATTCGATCTACAAGAGCTAAAGAGGTAAGTGCAAATCCCAAACTCCCTCATTTTTTTGTCATTGTTGTTTTTATTTTTTCTCCTCCCTCTCCTACTCTTTCCCAATATTTGTTCTTGCTCATTTCATTGTAGGTTGTCCATCTATATTCATATTCCAAAATGGTGTTCTTTTGACTTAAATGTATCATTCCACTTTTGGTTTTGATGATGGTGTTGGGGAGTAGGAATAGAAGGGAAGAAGAACAAGATGATAGTGGTCACCATATGAGTGACCCAATGTATGATGAGGAGGAAGGGTTTGAAGAGGAAGGGGATAAAGAGGAGATTGAAATGCAAGAGGGAAAAATTGCATTGACACTCTTGTGGAATTATGTGACAAGACTTGAGGGGGGAAGAGGTGGTGGAAACTACATGTTTGTCTGCCCTCATGGTTGTCATGGAAGAAAACCGTATAGTGGTTCATATGTCCATGTGAGGAGGCATCTTTGTGGGATATTGGACCACTGTTGATAATATCGGCGATATTCGAAAATATCGCGATATTTTCGGCAAAACGATATATCGCCGAGAAAATATTGCGATATTTTCTGTTTTGAAAATATCGTGATATTTTCAAAATATCGGCAAATATCGGAAAATATCGGCAAAATATCGCGATATTTTGAAAATATCGGCAAAATATCGGCTATATTTAAAAATTTGAAAAAATTATTTTTTATGCTTGCCGATATTTGCCGATATTTTGCCGATATTTTTGCCGATATTGCCGATAAGATATTTTCTGGACCCTTGCCGATATTTTGCCGATACCGATATTTTCAACACTGTATTGGACAGTGATGAGAAAAAGGGTCCTGTAGAGATCTCAATTTTCCCTAAGGTTTCAATGGAACAAAGGAGAAAATACGTCCAAATAGAGGAGGCTACACAAAAGAAAAACAAGAAACAAGAATCTCATTCTGAATCAAGTGGAACTACAACCTCTAGATTTGGCGGCTCATCTCCTCATGGTACTTCTACAACCTCTGAAAATAGATGAACAATAGCAGATTTCTTGAATGTTGCTGGGAGGGATGATGTGGATGGAAAGGTGGTCGAGTTTCTTTGTTCTTGCGATGTACCATTCAATGTGCTTTTCTCTCCCTATTCACATGATATTTTTAAGGCCATCAATTGTGGAAATTTCTGAATCTAACAAACCAGAAATCCTACTGCAGTAAATTGATTTGCATTACCTACTTGGGTTCTTCATTTTAACAAGTTATTTTCAGAAATTTTCAGAAAATATTAATGCAAATACACTGTAGCCTACACCAATATACAGATCAAGTACTGAAAATAGATGAGACAATCACACAAAGGACACTTATTTTTGGACTAAACGTCCCCGAAAAAACCCAATGTGGGAAAATCGGTGAAGCAGATATGAGGGTTTTGTTATTAAGCAGATTTTTGAATACAACTAAGGTGCCAAAATCCAGCTCACCCAATAGAGAATAAACCTGGCAGGAGTACCTCTATTCGGAGACAAATATTTTGGTGAATCCAGCAATTGGATGAACAAACCACATAGGTGACTGCACTATCCCTTGTGTTGTGCAACAATGGCTGCTCCTAGCGCTACGCTGGAACTGCGTCACCTCCTTTAGGAGTTGCGTCATCCTCCCAGTGAGCCTTCCCAGCTCAGAAATTGATCTGTTGAACTGTTGCTCGATCTGCCTCACAGAAACCTCAGCGTTGCCTCTAAGTGACTGCGTCAACTCTTCTAGCCTCTACGTCACCCTTCTGGAGCTGCACTGTGTCTCCCTGGTGCTATGCTACCTCTCTGCTATGTATTCTCCGCCTTGGATTGAAGTCCCTCTGCCGAAATGCACCTCTTTGAACTAGAAGCTCACTCCGAAATTCTTAGCAAACCACGCCTTTGAATTTTGATTTAGCTCAAGTGCTGCTCTCACTGTGTGTGTTCTCCAACTAACCCCAAGCCTTCCTTTATACTTTTCTCGTTGAGAAATCAATGGCCATGATCTTATCTAATCAACGACTAAGATTAAATTAGACTTGGTCCTTGTCACTTAGAAGCTTCTCACCCATATTTACATTAATTCACTTAAATTATTTTAATTTTCTAAGTTTTAACTTAAGCGTCATTAAAAATAATTAATTATTTGAATAACATGCACTCCAGGTGGAATTTCTCCAAACAATTTCTGGGACTTGGAGATCTCATGTGTTCGAGCCCCTCCACAAAATTTTGGATCTAGAGCACATCCGATGCTACCCAAAAATCAACACTCCCTCTTAGCGAGGAATGTGCTCTAGCAATACTTTCGAGCAAAAATATCACACTAATCCACGACATCGGTCCTCTACGCTGCTGATGCTTGGCCTGCTGCCCTTCATCCATTGCGTTGCTGCAATTTATACTTCTGCCCATGACACTGCCACTGTCACTGCTGCATCTGTACTGCAGCTCCCTCTCAATATGCTGCATCATGCTGCCCATAGCACTGCCACTGCTAACTGCTGCACTGCAACTCAGTTGCTGAGAAGTAAGCAACTGAAAAGCGACCCAAAAGCTGACATGCTGACTCAGTCTGAATGCCCCTTGATGCTGAAGCTACCTCTGCTGCTAATCTGTGCTAACCCTCTGATGTTACTGCGTTGCTGTTGTATCTACTCCGTGCCTTCCCCACTGTTGCAACACTCCATTATGTTGCTTCAGACTGTGGCACTCTAGCTTTGCCACTGTTGCTTCATCATCCCTTGCACCAACTGACTCCCGTCATTCTGCTACTGTCATTAAGGTTTCTCGTCGCTGTATGTGACCCAAGAGTTTCGGCACCTCAAGGACCTTGCCCCTTCTGTAGCTCTTTCGAACTACAACTCTAAATCTCCCCACCTCCCTCCTGGAGATGCGACTGCCATCTTTGCCAAATGTCGAATGACGAGCTGATTCTCTTCTCCCTCTTTCGCTGCTGCCCCTGCAAAACTCAGATCTGGATTTCTTTGGCGCTAGAAATCCTCTAAGGAATAAGCTCCCTCTGAATTTCGATTTCCTTCATGGAAATCCTTTTGCCAACCACTATCAAACCACCCCTCTTTGATCTCTCTTTGCTGCTACTTAGCACTGGATCTAGATTTCTTGGCAAGAAATCATCTGAGGAACTGATTCCCTCTACTTTGCTTCTGCCCCACTAGGTACCGTTCTCTACCAACAAAATCAACACCCCACCAGCAACTCCAGATAAAATCTGCATTGCACCCCCAGCCACAGCAACTGGAAAACCGAGACTCAACAGTCTCTGCACTGGCCCAGTAACCACTACGCTACCCTCTGAGCATCACCTAATTAGGTTGACGCAGGCTTTGCGTGAGCCTCCCCTTGGTGACTATGTCACCCTTCCTTTGCTCTCTTGGCTTGAAACTGCGCTGTCTCTCGGGACAACTGTCTTCACGCACATATTTTCCTTTGTCCTTTCACTGATGGCTTTAGTCGTCCTTGATCTGTAATCACTCTGATCCCATGTGGAAATTTCTGAATCTAACAAACCAGAAATCCTACTGTAGTAAACTGATTTGCACTATCTACTTCTGTTCTTCATTTTAACAAGTTATTTTTAGAAATATTCAGAAAATATTAATTCAAATACACTGCAGCCTACACCAATATTCAGATCAAGTACTGAAAAATAAATGAGACAATCACACAAAGGACACACTTATTTTTGGAATAAACGTCCTCAGAAAAACCCAGTGTGGGGAAATTGGTGCAACAGATATGAGGGTTTTATTATTATGAAAATATTTGAATACAATTAGGGTGCCAAATCCGGCTCACCTAACAGAGAATTAACCCAACAGAAGTACCTCTATCCGGAGACAGATATTTTGGCGAATCCAACAACTGGATGAACAAACCCCACAAGTGACTACGTTATCCCCAGTGCTGTGCAGCGATGGCTGCTCCCAACTTTGCGCTGGAACTGTGTCACCTCCTCTAGGAGCCGTGTCACCCTCCCAGTGAGCCTTCCTGGCTCAGAATTCGATCTGCTGAATTGCTGCTCGATCTGTCTCACAGAAACCCCAGCGCTGCCTCTAAGTGACTGCGTCAGCGCCTCTAGCCTCTACGTCACCCTTCGGGAACTGCGCTGTCTCTCCTTGGTGCTGTGCTACCTCTTTGCTATGTATTCTTGGCCTTGGATTGAAGCCCCTCTGCCGAACTGCCTCTCTCTGAACTAGAAGCTCACTCCGAAATTCTTAGCAAACCACACCCCAAAATTTCGATTTAGCTCAAGTGCTGCTCTCACTGTGTGTGTTCTCCAATTGACCCAAAGCCTTCCTTTATACTTTTCCTGTCGAGAAATCAACAACCGTGATTTAATCTCTAATCAACGGCTAAGATTAAATTAGACTTGATCCTCGTCACTTAGAAGCTTCTCACCCATATTTACATTAATTCACTTAAATTATTTTAATTTCCCAAGTTTTAACTTAGGCATCATTAAAAATAATTAATTATTTGAATAGCATGCACTCCGGGTATTTCTCCAAACGATTTCTAGGTCTTTGAGATCTCACGTGTTCTAGCCCCTCCACAAAATTTCGGAGCTAGAGCACATCTGATGCTACCCAAAAATCAACATCAATGAAGCCCAAAAATGGTACAAGAGCCCCAACTATGAGAAAGCTAGAACTGTGTTATTAGAAAGAGAAAAAGCAAAGGTTCAAAGAGCTTTGACACATTTACAAATGAGTGGTTGGATTATGGGGTATCCATTGTATCAGAGGGTTGGAAAAATGTTAGAAACCAACATTTGATAAATGTTCTTGGTGTTTCTGCTAGCAGCGCAGTGTTTCTTGCAAGTCATGACTCCTCATCCATCAATGCAACTTCTCAAAATATTGCAAATCTCCTATTTAAAAAATCAAAGATGTTGGTCATAATAATGTGGATCAAGTGATCACTGATAATGCAATAGGAAAAATTATTGAACGTACTCATCAACACATCTTTTGGTCCAGGTGCTTGGTGCACACATTGAACCTTTTGATGCATGATATTGTGAAGCATAAATAATATGGATGGATTAATGAGCTTTATAAGAAAGGGAAGGAACTCATTAAATTTGTCATAGGGAATACAAGGGTAAACTACTTTTATGTAACTTTCTCCAAGTTGCAGTTGCATAAAATTTCAAAAACAAGATTTGCAAGTTATTTCCTCATCTTTAGGTGGCTAGTGAAGGTGAGACAAGCTCTAACTAATATCGTGACATGTGAATCATGGGATAACATTTACATTCATAGATATGGTGTTAATGCAATCAAGGACACTATTCTTGACATTTAATTTTGGTCACAAATTAAATATGTTTTGCAATTCACCAAACCAATTTATTACATGATCAAGTTTGCAGATTTAGTCGACCAATAACTGGGGAGTTGTATGAGCAGATGGATAACATGTTGGGGCAGATTAAAGACATTGTTGAGCCTAGAGATATCACATTGTACAATAATACTTGTGTAGAGGTGGAAAAACAATGGGAAATGCTAAACATTCCATTGCATGCCTTAGCATATGTTGTGACACCTAAATACTATCATCTATCATGGATTTCAACACCAACACTTGGCGGGGGAGCAGGAGAAAACAACACCTAGATGCAGAGGTTCTATCTGGTTATATGAACTGGATAAATTAGTCCCTAGTGAGGAGGAGCCTGCCATGGTCTGGAAACAATTGAGCAACTATATGCTTGGCTCTAGCCCATTTGGGAGAAATCATGCATTAAAGATTGAGATAATTTTTCTTCTCTTTAGTGGTGGAACATGCATGGAGGTGCTACTCCACTTCTACAAACTTTGGCATTGCAAGTAGTATCATAGGTGGCAAACACTTCTTCTGCAGAGAGTTGTTGGAGCTCTTATTCTTTCATCCACAGTGTTAAACGGAACATGTTAAATTTACACCGAGTAGAGAGATTGGTTTATGTTCACTACAACTTGTGATTTTTGCCCCATTATTGTGAGGATGCAAAGGATAATAAAGACCTCGAGCTTTGGGACAAAAATGTAGAGGAGGCCAATTTGGAGGATGGAGTCTTACGATTAGAGCAATTGGAGGATGCTCTTATCTAGGATGATGATGATCGAGTTGAGATGCCATCCCCATCCGATCCCATGGTTCCCAGGTTCCATTTTTTAACACCAACAGCAGGGTCTTCATCTTCATCAGTTCTACAACTTCCACAACCACCTTCTTCCCAACCATGACAGGGAGTCTCATGCAGTGGTCATGGTGGAAGGAGAGGTTAGTAGATATATTCATAGTTTACTATTGTCATAAATTAGAGTCTTAGACTCTAGACTCTAGAGTGTTAGACTAGTGAATTTGAACTTTTTTGTCTAACTCTTCCTAGTTCAGTATGTACTTGGTGGTGGTTAGGTGGCTTATTTTGTAAACATTATTATTTGAATTTTGGAAATGATTTGTGTTGACAGTTGCTCACTTGCTAGAAGTTATTTGAATGTTTTGTGATTTTATCTTTTAAATGTTTTATGTTTTATGATATGCTTAAAAATTTGATGTATGTTTGTAATTTCTAGAATCTAGATGGTTGATACTCGAATAATTAATCATTGATGTAGAATGGATGCCATATCTATCTTGATTTATGTGCAAATATACATGTTTTCATATCTTCTACAACTAATTTGGTATTTTGGATGTTTTTTTTTAATATAAATGCAAAAAAATATTATATATAGACGCTTAGCTTCCTAGATTTTTGGGAAATGATGCTTCTAATGCTTCGCTTCCAAAAAACATCCCCGCTTTGTCCCCGCTTCATGCAACATTGGATCAAAGTCTGCCAACAAAAGATCTAAGGGATGAACATGGATCTCAAGCTGAGGGCACTAGTACGAATACAATGACTAGTACGAGCACAGAACAGGTGTAAAGGAGAATTCACAACATGAGCAACAACAATAGGATGAGGAGCTTGAAACTCCACCCACCACAAGTGGAAGAAGGAATAGAGAGGTGCTTTAGACGCTGAGAGATGCTCAGGAGTGTGTGGGAGCTCCTAGATTGAGCACTAGGGACATGAAACCGTGAGAGAGATATTCAGGGTTCAAGGCATTGATGAGTGAGTTCATTGACAGTGAGCCTGTTTGCTATCAGGAGGTTGCACAACGTCAAGTGTCAAATGATGTGATGGTGGAGGAGTAAAACTCCGTCATGCAGTATAATGTTTGGGAAGTGGTGCCTAGACCATTGGATCAGGCAGTGTTCGTTCCCGTTGGATCTATAAGATTGAGCACGCTGCAGATGGTGGTGTAGAAAAGTTCAAGCCAAGGTTCGTAGTCAAGGGTTTCTCTTAGAAAGAGGGAATAGATTACGAGCAGACTTTCACTCCACTGTCCAGGTATACTTTCATTAGGTCTGTGATCTCACTTGCAATACATGTGGGATGGTAGATCCATCAATTTGATGTCAAGATGGTGTTCCTGAACGAAGTTATAGAGGTGGAGGTGTACATCAAACAATTAGAGGATTTTGAGACACATAGGAGGGAAACCCATATATGTAGGTTGAAGAGAGCGCTATATAGACTCAAGCAAGCTCCTAGAGCATGGTATGGTCAGATTGACAACTACTTGCAGGAAATGGGCTTTTTGAAGAGTGAGGCAGATTCAAACCTCTACTATCTCATGGTTGGAGGTGAGCCACTCATTCTTGTGTTATATGTGGATGATCTATTTTTGACTGGGTCACCAGGGCTCATAGAGGACTGCAAGAGGGACTTAGCAACAAAGTTTGAGATGAAGGATTTGGGGTTGATGCATTATTTTCTAGGACTTGAGGTGTGGCAGACAGATGAGGAGATCTTCCTTGGTCAAGGGAGATATGCTATGGAGATCTTGAAGAAATTCAAGATTTTGGATTGTAGACTCGTGTCTACGCCTATGATAACCAATTGGAAGAAGATTGATGCGTCTAAGCAGGAGGTAGTGGACCCCACCTTGTATAGATAGTTTATTGGCTTTCTCATGTATTTGGCCAACACAAGGCCAAACATTTGCTTTGTGGTCAACACTCTTAGTTCATGGTGGAACCAAAGAGAGTGACTTAGACAATAGTGAAGCATGTGCTGCAATATCTACGACGTACAATTGACTATGGGTTGAGGTATACTTAGGGTGACGGTGTCAGGTTGATGGGATATACTAAGTCAATTTTTAGAGGCCTGCCACCAAGGGAAAAATGGATATTTAAAGAAAATTTGAGCCCTTGGACCTTGGTGGTTAAGTCAAAATCAAGTTTTTGAGGAAATTAATCCAAAATATTAATTTTTGGATTTTAATTAAAAGTTAATTTTAAGAAAAATTCGATTTTTTCTTCAAAATTAAAAATTCGACGGTGGAGATTAAAAGATGATCAAGCTATTTTCAATGGTCAAGTTTATTTTGACAAAGATCAAGCCAACTAGCCGTTATTTTCCACTTGGAGGGATTTCTCTATATAAAGAAACTATTGAGCTTTTGTTTGATATCTTTGGATGATGTAATTCTTGAACGCTGGTATTGAGCTGCTCCTCTGTTGGGAACATTATTTTATCATAATAGAAAGACCTTTGTCATGTCCCTTCCTAAATTAATTTGGAACAAGATTAATTATTATATTATGGGGCCAATTTTGGAGATAGTGGGTCCCATTCGATTTTATTAGGAGATTAGACTTAGGAAAAGTTATTTTTGTTGTGGTTAAGTTACACATGGGGGCCACCCACACTAGGGAAATACGCACTCCCTAGTTCAATTTGCATGGAGGTGGTTAAGTTTTGCATGGAGATGGTTAAGTGAGGGCCCACGATGGAGGTAGAATTGGAGGGAAAAGTGCTCCACGAAATCTATATAAGGAAGGCAACTCTCCTCATTTCATTCATCTTTTTGGCATATCGATTTCTCTTTGGTTGCTCGAGTTGCTTAGCCGAGTCACTTGCTGTTTAGCATGAGTTCTTCAAGCGAAGAGCTCACCCTTTCTTCGGGGGACTTCGAGTGCCACCCTAGGAAGGTTTTTCTTCATTCTTCAGGAGGAGGATCTCATTGTGATTTCTAGTAGTTGCATTCATCTCCAGGTGGTGCGTATTACTGGAGGACACAATGAAGAGGAGGCCGAGTTTGCTTGTGGTGTCTTGCAGTGGAGTTTGGTTGGGAGATTTTCCGGAGAGGAGGCATAAGAGGTTTGCTGTCATTTTGGAGAGTTTGGGAGTTGGAGGAGTGTGCTTCTTTGCAGGGTGACTTTCGCACTTCCTGGGCCAGCGCAGAGGCAACACTTGGTGCTCACGTGGAGGGTAGAGTATCAGTCTTTGAGGCTGAACTTTACCGGGGAGGTTAAGGGAAACATTTGGAGAGGAGATTGCTTCATTTTCGGAGCTTGGAGGAGGTTTTCGTTGGAGTTCCTTGCAGGCCGTATTCTTGAGTAGTTTGGAGGGCGTAGGGCATATTGGAGGCCGAATTTTGGAGGTTGGATTCAGGCCAAACCTTTTCTGGGTTTTTGTGGGTTTTGGCCAAGGAGCTTGGGGCTAAAGTTTTAGCATTTTCTGAGCACTGGAGACGGGGTTTCTTGCAGTTCCTTTCCAGCCAACAGTGTAGTTTCTGGGGACAGCGCAGAGCATTAGAGGAGCAGTCATTTTCCAACTTTGAGATTATTGTTTATCACCTGGGTTCTGTCAAGCTTTCCCTTGAGGCAAGCCCAGGTGCATTTCTCCATACTATTGTACTTGCTCCATTTCATTAATAAAATGGCTCAATTGGTTCTCACTTCTGGAGTTTATTGAGCATTTGCTGATTGTTTTAATTTTCTGAGTTATAAATCGATTTTGTTTTGCATATCATTGTTTATTTAAGTTTGGAACATTACAATGGTATCAGAGCTTAGATTCTGGCTCAGTTGTGGGAAAACTTTTCTATGAGTGAGGAGGACTGGCAAAATATTACTTACAGGAGGCAGAGGTACTGGAGCAGGCAAAGGAAGTTGGAGATTACTCAAGACACGGAGGATTGTGTGAAGACTTTGGTAGCAGAAGATATGGGTGAGCCCAAGAGTAGGGAAGAGATGTCTTTTGATAGTCTCTTTTAGGCTTTGAGTGATTTGGCAAAAGGACAGAAGGAGATGCTGGACGAGATCAAGATGCAGAACTGGGAGTAGAGCACTCACCGGGAGTTTATAGTTGGAGAGACTTCAGGGGCCTCTCAACAATTCGATCACCTTTCACCTACTACGCAGCAACCATCCTCAAGTGAGCCAACTCGAGCTACTTTACCCTCTTTTATACCTTTGGTGCAGGGTGAAACTGGTGGAGGAGAGGATCCATTGTTGATGGGGGAGCATTTCCGGGAGTGGCAGTCCATGGGGGCAGACTTCAGAGAGGCTCTAACTTTCAAAGACTTTTGCAAGCTCAAACAAAATGAAAAGGGGAAGGGCTATGGCACGCAGAACTATGAGCTGCATCGTTTTATTGGGAAAATGTATTTTCCTACCTATGATGGCACTACCAAGTGCACAACACGTGCTTGGGTAGAGAAGCTGGACACATACTTCCAGCTCAACTGGATGACAGAGGTAGAGGCCATCAAGATGGCCACATTGCACCTGGAGGGGGAGGCACACAATTGGTGGTTTCATGATTTGTCCACTCTGGGGCATGCCAATGTGACCTCTGATGAGGCTCATCAATAGGTAAATTATATGGACCTTAATGCCACTCTCCAACTTATTAAAATCAACTTTTCTCACATTTCTTTACATATTTTATTATATTTTGCTTAGTGAGAAGGGTAAAGATGAGATGTTATGTCATGTGGCCTAATGTGCATTAATTGCAGGATTTGGAGCAATTTTGGCTAATTTAAGTGCAGGAACTCGAAGTAGACAAGCAAGAGGGATTTTAGGAGATTGGATCTCCCTCCTTAACTCCTCAATCACTTGAAGATTCCTCCACTAGATCTCATCAGCTCAGAGTTACAAGCAGCCAAGCCCATCGAGGTCATTGGAAGCCAAGCCAGTGATAGTTGAAGACAAGTTAATCTCGAGTTTGGGAGCCAAGCCTCCCTAATTTTAAGGAAGTTGTTGGTAGCTTCAGTTGTATAAATAAGAAGGCCTAGGGCCTCATTAGGATTCGACTTTTTTTGTTGTAGCCAAGAGGCATTTTCGAGCTAAGACATTGTGACTGATTACTCTTATGTATTTTTGACATTTTGATGAGAATGAGAAGCATTCCCTTGATCCAACACTGAGTTGACTCAAAGGGCTGAAGCTCTTGGGTTAGGGCCCAACCCTAGCAGCAGAGGTTCCTCTTTTTGTATATGTATGCTTAGATTACATTCATAGTTAGCTGCTGAAGTGACTTTTGTTTTGTTTAATCTGCAAGTATTTGGATGATTACTTAGTTGCTTCCATTTGTGGACAGATAGATCAGTGGTACAATAGTGAAAGTAAATAATTCAGAAAAGCTTGTGGTAGTGGCCTTTGCCTCATCTCCCTTATGGGATCATGGTTTGAGGGTTCCATTCTCACAGCCCAAAAACATATTTATTGTTTGATCACTGCATAACTTAGGATTTCTTGTTGCATAGATCACTGTTTCTCAATTCCTTAGAAGTACTTGCAATTTTCATTTTGGTTTCTTGAGTTTGCTATGGTTTAGAAGCACTTCCATTCATAGACTTAGCCATTAGCTATTAATAACTCTGTTTTTCCTAAATTCAACTCATCTTTTCCATATATAAATGAAGTTGTGCATAAATGAAGAAAATAATGTATGTTGTTGCAGGAGTTTCTGATCTGCAGGGAGACCTCATCTCACCAGCCTCATCCAAGTCTTCTCCACCTACGCTGCCAAAGTCCACCAAACCCTAATCTGAATTTCTGTTTTGTAGCAAAGTGGACATTTTCCTTGAGCAAGTCCAACCATCTTGAAGACTTGGGCTGAGCCTTGGGTAGTGTGCACCTCCTCTGTGCCTTATTCCCCCATCAGACACCTTTCCCACACTTCATTCTACCTTTCCTACCTCCCTATAAGCTTTTGGCCTATTTCCTATAGTAAAACATGGCATCCTATAGTAGAACTAGGACATCCTGTAGTACTACAGGAAACCTTGTAGCAACCTGTTTTAAGCCCGAATTGAGCATAAATGGTCATCTGAGCTTAGGTTAGGCCTCCACTTGGCTTCCATACCCTCAACACCATTCTAGGCCTGTTTCCCCATACTTGTCTCCCCTGCCAAAGATCAAATTGGTTAAATTAGCATTTACATTCATAAAATTGAAAATCAAAAAGGCTTTTCTGCAATTTCTAGTTAGTACATGCATGCAACAGTCACAGTAGTTTTAGGATAATTTCCATGCTTATTTAGTCCAGATAACTAGATGTTAGATGCAAGGTTAAGTTAGGTCTCCTTTGCAAGCAATATGTGTAGATACTTAGCTAGATGATTTCATGTCACTTTCTAGCATTTTCCAATTCAGCACTTTCATTTCCTAGAGTAGGCAGCATTTCCTTTCTGCATTAAGAATAGTTTTCCCTTTGCTATTTGGTAGTCAGACTCCTTCTAGTTAATAGAAGTCTAGTTTGAAAAACCCTAGTGGTCTATCGCCCCAGTTGAAAAGTGACAAGAGTAGATCATTACATCTACTGTGTATATGACAGTGTCACCTCCAAGTTTGCATGAACCTCGGGTTGATGAAGTAAAGTTGGTAGCCCTAGGAGTTGCAACATTCTTGCTACAATACTGGAGCTCATCAACCTCCTATGAGGACTTCACTCGAAGAGTAGTGAAGCGCTTTGATCAGAGGGATCCAGAGGCTCACTTTAGGGAGTTGACCCAACTCAGATAGATAAGGCATCCAGAGCATGGAGTTTTTGAGGGTCTTAGTCATGGTACCTGATTTGTCAGATGCGAGGAGAGTATACACATTTGTGGAGGGGTTGACAGAGCCATTGCGGGGATTGGTGAAGTCACACAAACCATCTACTCTTCTGGAGGTGGTATCTTGCACTCGAGATTTGCAGGGGGCTATTCCCAAGAATCGAGCTCCATTTCCTTCATGCACTCCCTACCCTCAGAAGGGAAGTGACACGAGAGTGCTCACAGCACAGGGAGAAACCCAAGGGCAGGGTCAGTTGCATGACAAGACCAGGAGAGACCTCAACAGGAGGAAGTTGTGTTTTACATGCCGAGAGCCTTGGGCACCAGGCCATCAGTGCACAACGGGAAAGGCCCGTTACATTGAGGTATTCTCAGGTAGTGATCAGGAGGATGATGCAGAGTTGGAGTTTCGTGGAGGAGACAACAAGGATCCAGCAGGGAAGGGACCACCACCACAGGGAGGAGCATCTTTCGCACCCGTCCTAGGTTCTTTGTGCGGGATTCCCAAGTTTTTGACCATGAGGATCAGAGGTACGGTGCAACAGTAATGTGTCTTAGTTTTAATAGACAGTGGGGCCACCCACAATTTTATTGATGCTTAGATGGTCCAGAGGAGGGGCATCACCACTGCAGAGTTTGAGGGGTTCTTAGTCTTAATACCAGAAGACAGGACTATGTAGTGCACTCGATATGTTCTCACTTTGACAGTGACTATGGGGAACTATTCGATGACAAACCACTTTTTCGTGGTGGATGTACCAGACACCAATGTGGTGCTGGGTGTCCAATGGTTGTATTCCCTTGGCCGGGTTACCATTGATTGGAAGCAACTTGTGATGGAGTTTGTTGGATTGGATGGCAAGCCAGTGGTTCTTCGGGGCATGCATTTGTACCCCCCTCAGACAATTTCGGCCCACAGGATGGAGGCCGATTAAGACATAGCATGGGTAGTAGAGCTAAGGATTTTAGAGGCTGGGGGAAAGACCATGCCACCACATCCAGACATACAGGCAGTACTAGATAGATATCCGGTAGTCTTTGGAGATATACCGCCGGGACAACCACCTGACAGGGGGTTCGAGCACACTATAGAGCTGGAGCCTGGTGTGTAGGCAGTCATTACTACACCCTATAGGCATCCCAAGGCCTATAAGGATGAGATTGAGAGGGCCATCAGGGAGTTATTGGCGTTGGGTCACATCAGACCGAGTTCCAGTCTGTTTGCTTCTTTGGTTGTGTTGGTGAAGAAGAAGGACGAGACTCTCCGCATGTGTATTGACTACAGGGCCCTCAACAAGAAGACGCTAAAGAACAGGTATCCCATTTCGTGCATTGATGAGTTGATGGACGAGCTTAGAGGAGCCAAGTACTTCTCTAAGATAGATTTGCGGTCTGGGTATCATTAGATTCAGGTGAGGGAGTAGGGCATCCCGAAGACAACTTTCAAATGTCACTATGGGCATTTTGAGTTCTTAGTCATGCCTTTTGGGTTGACTAATGCACCGACTACTTTTCAGTCGTGCATGAACCATGTGTTTAGAGGCCTGTTGAGGAGGTTTGTATTAGTATTCTCTGATGACATCTTGATCTACAACAGGGCATCGGAGGAGCACTTGCAACACTTAGAGACATTCTTGCATATATTGGAGGAACAACAGTTCTACGCCAAGATGTCCAAGTGCGATTTTGCACTGACAAAGATGCTTTACTTGGGACACATCATAGGTGCAAATGGGGTCAATGTGCACGACGGGAAGATTCGGGCCATTCGAGATTGGTTAGAGCCTCAAGATGTGACAACGTTGAGAGGATTTTTGGGCATCTGTACCTATTATTGGAAGTTCGTGAAGGGCTTCTCACAGTTGCAGCACCCCTTACTGATCTGACTAAGAAGGGGGCTTTTGCGTGGACAGAGGGAGCTCAAGCAACATTTGATCGCCTCAAGGAGGTGATGAGTTGTTGCCCAGTATTGGCACTTCCGGATTTTACTCAACCTTTCACATTGGAGTGCGATGCATTAGGTGTGGGGATCGGGGCAGTCTTGTCCCAAGGAGGGCACCCCATTGCTTTTGAGAGCCGGAAGCTCCTACCACATGAGATGTCGTATTCCATTTACGACAAGGAGATGTTGGCCATAATGCATGCATTGGCCAATTTTAGACAGTACTTGGTGGGGAACTGATTTCGGGTGAAGACAAATCACAACAGTCTTCACCATTTCATGGGGCAGCAAGGCCTCAATGACAGACAACAGAGGTGGGTCAGCAAGGTGCAAGCCTACGATTTTGATATTGAGTATGTGCGGGGGAAGCATAACATGGTGGTGGATGCACTATCCAAGAGACCAACAGGGCTTTCACTCATGAGCATTTGTCATGATTGGAAGGCTCAGTTATTGGTAGAGTACTCCAAGGATCGTTGGGCATGCGAGATCTTGGAGGGCAGCTATGCAGATGAGCGCTATAGGGTGATGGATGAGGTTATTTATTATAAAGGGCGCATATTTTTGGTTTCGGGATCCCAATTGAGGGAGCGCGTCCTTTGAGCAGCTCATGATTCTCCTTTGTCTAAGCACTAGGGGTTTAGGAAGACTTATATGGTAGTGAGAGAGCGCTTCACTTAGAAGGGCCTCAAAGGAGACGTGTTGAGGCATGTGCAGGAGTGCGAAGCTTGCCAGAGGAACAAAGTAGAGTGACCCATCCAGCAAGATTGTTGTAGCCTCCTCCCATCCCCGAGGGGAAATGGGAGAGTTCTCTATGGATTTCATCACTGGACTTTCCTCGGTGCAAGGGAAGGATTGTATTTTTGTGGTGGTCGACCGATGGACCAACTTTGAACACTTCTTTGCCATATCGACACGATATTCAGCCACATAGGTGGCAAAGTTGTTCTTCACGGATGTCTTTTGTTTTCACGGACTCCCTAAGACTATAGTCAGTGACCGAGATGTGAAAATTTTATCACTGCAGCAACTGATTTATTTTTCCTACTTGTTCCACAATAAGTTATTTATGAAGTTACTTCAATAAACATTAAAATAAATATTGCAACAGATATCACACTGTAATACAGAAACAAACATATGCACAAGCATTAACACATTGACACAGATATTTTGGACAACAGTCCCCGGAAAAACCCAATGTGGGAAAAACGGTGCAACAAGGGAGGATTTTATTATTCAGAACGATACAACAGGGTACCAAACTGGCTTACCCATAAAGAGAAATAATTCTCCAGCACTTCTCCCAATCCCAGCGTTAGCTCGACTGACCTCTGCGTGGCTCTCAAACCCTCTGTGTCAGCCCTGGGCCTCTCTGCATCACCCACACAGGCCCAACAAGTGATTGCGCAGTCTTCTGCTGCCTCTGCGTATGATTGAAAAGCCCTGTGTCTCCCTCTCTTGCCTCAACGCTGATCTCTAGTGGGTGATCTCGCCTCTCTGCTCTGTACTTACTGCCTCCTGACTGCTCACCAGACCACTGGTTCAATTTCTCAGGTAACCCCGCTCCAGAAATTGAACTAACTGGTCTCCCTCAGTGTGTTCTCCAAGCGACCCTCAAGCCTCCTCTTATACTTTTATTGTTGACAAATCAACGACCGAGATTAAGTTCCTAATCAACGGCTAAGATTAGATCTGGCTTGATCCATGACTTTTGGACCATTCTAACACAGTTTTATATTAATACACATTAATATTTTATTTTCCCTAAGTTTAGACTTAGGGACTCCATTAAAAATATTATTTATTTTAATATCTCCCAAACTGTTTAGAATCTGCCCAAACCTGTTCTGGGTGTTGGAGATGTCATGTGCCTTATCCTCTCCACCAATTTTCGTGGCTAGAGCACATCCGATGCTACCCCAAATCAACACTCCCTATTAGCGAGACTGTGCTCTAGCGATACTCCTCACTGAGTATCACCCTGATCATCTGGCATCGGTCCCTGTGCTTATGCTAGGCCTGTTGCCCAACATCCTCTGCACTGCTGCATCCTATACTGTTATCCATGGCCCTGCCATTGCCACTGCTGTATCCGTACGACAACTTCCTCTGCATCTGTGCTGCTGCTGGTCCTTTCTCCCAACACTGCATCTGCATTGCAACTCCTTCTGCATCCTTGCAGATATCACTCCCATTTCTGCTACTGAAACGGGTTCTTTACCATCCCAATCTTTTCCTTGAAGTAGTCAAATTTTTTCCTTCCAAGGGCCTTGGTGAGGATGTTCGCCCCCTGTTCTCCTGTAGGAGTGTAGCTCAACTATACAACTCCTCGTTGGATATAGTCCTTGACAAAGTGACACCGGATATCAATATGCTTTGACCTATCATGAAACACTGGATTCTCGGAGAGCTTGATGCAACTCTGATTATCACACATGATCCTAGTTGCCTCCATGTTCCTTTTGAATAGGTTTACACGCAATTTTCTAAGCCATATGGCCTCACACGAAGTTGTGCTTGCCGCCATATATTCTGCCTCAGATGAGCTCAGAGCCACGGACTTCTGTTTCCTACTGCTCCAGGAGGTCATTCCTGATCCAATGTTGAAATAGTACCCAGAGATACTTTTCCGATCCACTGAACTTCCTACCCAATCTGCATCAGTAAACCCACTCAATCTGATATCCTTATTCCTGGTGTACGAGAGTCCATAATCGATTGTTCCTTGTAAATAGCTGAGAACATGTTTGGCTGCTGCCCAATGCGCCCTCTTCGGTTCCACCATGAATTGAGTGAGGGTGTTGACAACATAGCAAATGTCTTGCCTGGTATTGACCAAATACATCAGGGACCCCATGAGCTGCTTATATAGGGTGGGATCGACATCCTTGTCTTCTGATGCATCATTCTTCTACCAGTTGGTGATCATTGGCATAGCCATAGGTCTATAGTCCTCCATCCCGAATCTTTTCAGGATTTCTGTAGCATACCTCCCTTGCCCAAGGAAGATTTCTCGCTTTTGCTGCCAAACTTCCAACCCTAGGAAGTAGTGCATTCGTCCCAAATCCTTCATATCGAATTCTGTGGCCAGATTCTTCTTGCAGTCCTCAATGAGTCTGGATGATCCTGTCAGAAAGAGATCATCCACATACAATACTAAGATTAGCGGCTCGTTCTCTACAACTAGATAGTAGAGATTCGGATCTGCGTCACTCTTGACAGACCCCATCTTCTGCAAGTAGCCATCTATTCGACCATACCATGTTCTCGGTGCCTGTTTCAGCCTATACAAGGCTTTCTTCAATCTGCATACATGAGACTTCATCTCATGAGTTTCAAAGCCCTCTGGTTGTTCAATGTATACCTCCTCTTCTATTATCCTGTTCAGAAATGCCGTTTTGACATCCATCTGATGGATCTCCCATCCCATCTGCAAGAGATATCACGGTCCTAATAGATGTATACCTGGCTACCGGGGCGAAGGTCTCTTCATAGTCAATCCCTTCCTTTTGAGCATACTCCTTAGCCACAAACCTGGCCTTGTATTTCTCAACACTTCCGTCTGCAGCGTATTTGATCTTGTAGATCCATCTTGTACCTACCACTGATCTGTCTTGAGGTATTGGCACCACCTCCCAGACATTGTTTACCATTATGGAGTTGTATTCCTCTACCATCGTATCTAGCCAAGCCTGATGTTGAGCTGCCTCCTTGAAATTGGTAGGCTCTCCATCTTGAGCTACTAATGCCTGATATCTATCTGGCTGTTTTCGCTCCCTCTTATTGTTTCTTGGCGCACCGATTAAGTCCTCTGCATCTCGTAGAATCTGACGAAGTTCCCTGCGAGTTCTTCCTCTGCCAGCAGGTGCTTCTATTCGCTCCTCCTCCTCATCTTGAGAATTTGCCTGCCTTGAGGAAGAATTCTTCACTTCTGTTGGTTGAAGAGGCTTAACCAATGGCTCCTCTTTCGACTGCTCCTCGGAAGGCATCTCGTGAGATCTTCTGAAAGCCCCATCTTCCATGAACTTTACATCTCATCGTACTACTACCTTCCTGCTCCCTGGAAGATAGATTCTGTATGCCTTAGCGTTCTCGCTACATCCCACCAGATATCCCTTTTCCATAGTCTGATCCAGCTTCTTCCTCTTTTCTTCGGGTATGCTGCAATATGCTAGACTCCCAAATATCCTGAAATGACTAACTTCAGGTGTCATCCCTCTGAAGACTTTCTCTGGAGCAATCTTGCCCACTGCCTGATGAGGAGTCTTGTTCTGAACATAGATAGTTGTGTTGCATGCTTCTGCCCACAGGAATTTTGGCATATCCTGATCATACATCATGGCCCTAGCTGCTTCTACAATAGTACCGTTCTGTCTGCTACCCCATTCTGCTCTGGATTGTATGGAGCTGTCCACTCTCTTCTGATGCCCTCCGTAGCGCAAAATTTAGTGAAGTCCTTATCGACATATTCTCCACTATTATCTGAGTGCAAAATTTTTATTTTCTTCCTAGTCAAATTCTCCACTAGAGCCTTGAACTCCTTGAGTCGACAGAAAACTTCATTCTTGGTTTTCAGAAAATAAATCCAAGTTTTCCTTTAGTGGTCATCAATGAAGGTAAGGAAATACTTGGCACCACTGAGAGATTTGACGAACATGGGTCCGCAGATATCAGAGTGTATCAATCTTAGTACACTCTTGGCCTTGTGTTTGCTCCTAGGAAATGCTGCCTTGGCATACTTTCCTAGAACACATCCCCTGCATACATCATCTCGTTCCGTACTTAGATTCGGAACCCCTGTTATAGTGCTCTTGAGAATTCTCAGAGCTCCATGGTGCAAGTGACCCATTCTTCTGTGCCATAGTTTGTTCAAGTCCTTGTCTCCATGATTGCCTATTAGTGCCATTGGTGATTCTAGTTGCAATCTATACAACCGATTGCTTTTGAACCCGATCTGCACTTTCTTTTTCCAGCTCGGGTGTTTGACGTATACCTTCTCCTTGATTTCAGTAGATGTCATAGCCCTTGCCTTGTAGTTGCGATACGGAAAGTAAGTTCATCCCCAGTCTTGGTACATGCAGTACATTTGTAGCATGGAACCGTTCTCTCGAATTTGTTTGAAAAACTATGGTACCCTTCCCTACTGGTGTACACTTTGCCTTGTTCCCCATGGTGATTTGAAAGTTCATCTTGTCTTCTCGATATTCTGAGAAACACTCCTTGATTCCCGTCATACGACACAGAGCTCCATTGTCTATATACCATACTTCTGATGATGCAACACTAGTCATACACGCCACTTCTTCTTCCAGCTTGGAAGCCAACATAGAGAAATTGAAATCTCTCTCTTGTGCAATCTTTTGAAAATTTGTGTGAGTCCCTTGACGTGGATGCCTCTGCATCGTGGTCTCGAACCATAACTGATTTTCCCTTTCTATCTTTGATTACTTGCTCTGATACCATGTGAAAATTCTATCACTACAGCAACTGATTTATTTTTCCTACTTGTTCCATAATAAGTTATCTATGAAATTACTTCAATAAACATTAAAATAAATACTGCTGCGGATATCACACAGTAATACAGAAACAAACATATGCACAAACATTAACACATTGACACAAATATTTTGGACAATAGTCCCGGAAAAACCCAATGTGGGAAAACCTATGCAGCAAGGGAGGATTTTATTATTTAGAAATTCTTCGGAACAATAGGGTGCCAAACTGGCTTACCCACAGAGAGAAATAATTCTCCAGCACTTCTCCCAATCCCAACGTCAATCCGACTGACCTCTGCGTGGCTCTCAAACCCTTTGCGTCAGCCCTTGCTTGACTGTGTTAGCCCTGAGCCTCTTTGCGTCACCCATGTAAGCCCAGCAAGTGACTGTGCAGTCTTCCGCTGTCTCTGCATTTGTTTGAAAAGCCTTGCGTCTCCCTCTCCTGCCTCAACGCTGATCTCCAGTGGTTGATCCCGCCTCGCTGCTCCGTATTTGCTGCCTCTTGACTGCTCACCAGACCACTGGTTCAATTTCTCAGCTAACTCCACTCCAGAAATTGAACTGACTGATCTCCCTCATTGTGTTCTCCAAGTGACCCTCAAGCCTCCTCTTATACTTTTCTCGTTGACAAATCAACGGCCGAGATTAAGTTCCTAATCAACGGCTAAGATTAGATTTGGCTTGATCCATGACTTTTGGACCATTCTTACACAGTTTTATATTAATACACATTAATATTTTATTTTCCCTAAGTTTAGACTTAGGGACTCCATTAAAATTATTAATTATTTTAATATCTTCCAAACTGTTTAGAATTTGCCCAAACCCTTTCTGGGTATTGGAGATCTCATGTGCCTTAGCCTCTCCACCAATTTTCATGGCTAGAGCACATCTTTTGCTACCCCAAATCAACACGAGGTAGCCGATTCATGGGAGGATTTTGGTAGGAGCTTTTCAGGCTAGTCGGCACCGAGCTCACCTCAAGCACCAGTTATTATCCACAGACCGATGGCTAGACAGAGAGGGTGAACCAATGGTTAGAGGGCTATCTCAGGAACTATGTGACAAGGTAGCAAAGGGCTTGGATTCGATGGTTGCATCTGAGAGAGTATTGTTACAACACCACCCATCACATGTCCATTGGTATGACTCCTTTCTGTGCTTTATATGGTTATGATGCTTTGTCTTTTGTTGATATTTTTTTCGGAGGCAGCCGGGCCCCAAAGGCCAAGGATTGGATCCTAGAGAGCCAAGATATCCTCAAGGCTCTTAAGGATAACTTACAGACAACCCAAAACCAACAAAAGATGTATGCTGACTGGCATCGAGTAGAGAGGCATTTCGAGGAGGGGGACTTGGTCTACCTTCGATTGCAGCCTTACCGTTAGTCCACGTTGAAGCAGAAGGGGGCCGAGAAGCTGCAACCGAGATTCTTTGGGCCTTACAGGGTGATCAGGAGGGTTGGAGAGGTGGCTTATGAGTTGGAGCTACCACTAGGGAGCAGGATCCATAACATTTTTCATGTGTCATGCCTCAAGAGGGTGTTGGGGCAGCAGGTTACAGCAGCTGTGGAGTTGCCTCCACTTGATGATGAGGGGCATTTGATTTTAGAGCCAGAGGCCATCTTGGAGACCAGGGAGAGGAAGCTCAGAAGCAGGGTCATCAGAGAGTATTTGGTGCGTTGGAAGAGTTTACTAGATGAGGATGCCACTTGGGAAGGGGAGCACATACTTGAGCATCCAGCATTGAAGTTGCTTGGGGACAAGCAACATTTGGGAGGGGAGGATTGTCATGTCCCTTCCTAAATTAATTTGGAACAAGATTAATTATTATATTATGGGGCCAATTTTGGAGATAGTGGGTCCCATTTGATTTTATTAGGAGATTAGACTTAGGAAAATTTATTTTGTTGTGATTAAGTTACACATGGGGGCCACTCACACTAGGGAAATACGCACTCCCTAGTTCAATTTGCATGGAGGTGGTTAGGTTTTGCATGGAGATGGTTAAGTGAGGGCCAACGATGGAGGTAGAATTAGAGGGAAAAGTGTTCCACAAAATCTATATAAGGAAGGCAACTCTCCTCATTTCATTCATCTTTTTGGCATATCAATTTCTCTTTGGTTGTTCGAGTTGCTTAGCCGAGTCACTTGCTGTTCAGCATGAGTTCTTCAAGTGAAGAGCTCAACCTTTCTTTGGAGGACTTCGAGTGTCAACCTGGGAATATTTTTTTCATCCTTGAGGAGGAGGATCTCATTGTGATTTCCAGTGGTTGCATTCATCTCCAGGGGGTGCATATTATTGGAGGACGCAATGAAGAGGAGGCTGAGTTTGCTTGTGGTGTCTTACAGCGCAGTTTGGTTGGGAGATTTTTTGGACAGGAGGCATAGGAGGTTTGTTGTCATTTTGGAGAGTTTGGGAGCTGGAGGAGTGTTCTTCTTTGCAGGGTGACTTTCACACTTCCTAGGCCAGTGTAGAGGCAACACTTGGTGCTCACATGGAGGGTAGAGTATCAGTCTTTGAGGCTGAACTTTATCGGGGAGGTTAAGGGAAACATTTGGAGAGGAGATTGCTTCATTTTCGGAGCTTGGAGGAGGTTCTTTTTGAAGTTCCTTGCAGGCCATATTCTTGAGCAATTTGGAGGCGTAGGGTATATTGGAGGCTCAATTTTGGAGATTGGATTCAGGCCAAACCCTTTCTAGGTTTTTGTGGGTTTTGGTCAAGGAGCTTGGGGCTAAAGTTTCAGCATTTTCTGAGCACCGGAGACGGGGTTTCTTGCAGTTCCTTTCTAGTCAACAGTGTAGTTTCTGGGGACAACGCAGAGCATTAGAGGAGCAATCATTTTCCATCTTTGAGATTATTGTTTATCACCTGGGTTCTGTCAAGCTTGCCCTTGAGGCAAGCCCAGGTGCATTTCTCCATACTATTGTACTTGCTCCATTTCATTAATAAAATGGCTCAGCTGGTTCTCACTTCTAGAGTTTATTGAGCATTTGCTGATTGTTTTAATTCTATGAGTTATAAATCGATTTTGTTTTGCATATCATTGTTTATTTAAGTTTGAAACATTACAACTTTCGGGTTCAGTTCATGGTGTTCTTCTTCTGCTGATCTGTGGTATGTGTTAGCTATGTGTGATCCTATATTGTGCTGAATATTGTTTTGAAAAATTGTTATTTCATTTGTCAGTGATAAGAACATTCTATTGATATATGTTATCTTAAGTGATTGGATTCACCATATGATCTAACGGTTTTACTTGGAGAAAAATTATAGACATTTATAGGTATGCTAGCCCTTGGGCTCCAAGTTCACAGACTATGGGGAAGAGCCGACTATGTTTGGGCTCTGAGATTTCATTTTGGTAATTAATTTTGCAGGAGGGTTTTGGCCAATATCTATTTTTCGAAATTAATTCATCCATTGCTATTTATTCAAAAATATTTCTCCAAAATTATTATTTTGTAAATATTGTATATTTGTAAATTTTGTAGCACTTGGAATTTTATATTTTTGTATATATATTTGGGGTTTGGCATTCTTTGATTCATTTTGCAGGTGATAGCTCAAGGGTTTGAAGCAACAAATTTTTCTGGGCTATTCAACTAAGCAAGGAAGGCTGATCTAGGCCCTTGAGGGTAAGATCTAGCCTCTCAACTTCCTCCAAGCTCAACATCCAGCTTAAGAAAGGAATTCGCCTAGCATTTTGCAGTGATTAGTGGCGAATTTTTGGTGTTTGCAGAGGTTTGATTTTTTTTTTTTTAAGCCCTTAGGTCTAGCTGTGAGGCCCAGTGGCCTCCTAGGGCCCTCAACCCTCCTCCTTCCCTTGGCTGCAACCCTTTTAGGGCTGGTCGTGCCCTCTTAAGGCCCTTAGCCCCCCTCTAGGGTAGCTGTCTAGCCTTCTAAGGGCCTCAACCCTCGTCTAGGATAGTCATCTAGCCCTCTAAGGGTCTCGGCCTCCTCTTTCTTACTTGGGTGCAGCGTTGGGCTTCCCTTAGAGGCCACACCCCTTTTTGCTTAGCCGTAGGCCCTCTAGGGCCTTCCATTGCCCAGCGTTAGCGCTTCTGGTCTTGAAGTTGTGAAAATTTCATCTATCACAACAACTGGAAATTATTTTCTAATTGTTAATTTATTTAACAATTTATCTGTTGTCTGCTACGACAAATATCAAATAATTCACACTGTGATTTTCAAAAATAAACTGTGGAAGAAAATAGCACTGGAAACTGAGAAAATCTAACACACACATAAAATTTACATAGTTATTTTTGGACAAAAGTCCCCGAAAAATCCTGGGTGGGAAAACCGGTGCAGCAGTTGAGGGTTTTTATTATTAAGCAGTAGTGAAATTCTCAGTACAATCTGGATGCTTGAAACTGGCAATCCATAACAAGCAAATCTGGTTGAAAATATCTAAGGGAATTTCCCTTCCTCCACAAGCAACCCTGACAACTCAATGATTCACTAGGGAGGAAGACTCGCTTCCTCCCCGGCAACGACGCCAAAATGTTACTGCTCAAACTAGTAGGGGTCCTAGGAGGGGATCCTATAGAGCAACTACTAGGCCGAGGGCAACGATGGAGCAATCGCTGACTGTCACCTCAGCTAAGGCTCCCTGCTCTTTACGAACTTTCATCGATGGAGGATACTCGGTATGATGGAATCACGTGAATATATGGTCAATGATAAGATAGGGAGGTGATTTTTAGGACTATTCACAAGAGAGACTCAATGAGATGGGTTGCTTGCTTTAGAAGCAAGGTGATAGGCTCTCTAGGAAAGGCTAATAGGGTCTTTGAGGTTAGGGTTTGAGAATATTTCTTATCAAGGAAGCCCTTAGATTCTAAGTGATCTTTGTGGAATTGGAATCAACAGGTTGTGGGACCACAAAGGGCCAAGTGGACCCCAAATTAGGTCAAGGATATGGAGTTGATCAACCAAGGATGTACTTGACCTAATTAGGAAAGGGAAGAGGATCAAAGAAAGAATCTTCTTTTTATGATTTAGTGCCATGATCCAAATGTGGTTACTAGCCAATGGGAAACCAAGGGCAAGAATCGATCTTTGAGCTAGGGCTTGAAATATCTCAAGATCCCACCATCGGAATTTCGTGAAATTTGGAGGGCCTCTAGAGGACACACCAACGCGATTGTAGACAAGAGATCAAATTCTTTTGATGGCTAAATCATGAGAAAAAATGATGCACTAGGTGACGTATGGAGGCTAGACCTAAAAAAAGAGGGGACTGTGAGAGAAATAAGCTTTGAAAGTGATCACCTATGGAGAATTAGTGCCTTGTTCTTTGGGAGAGATGGAGTCAAGGAGAAGTTATTGTTCAAAAAAAGTTAACCCAATCAGGGAGGCCTTCAAACAACTTCGCATGGCATTAGGGCATGAGAGCAGCTGCTTCAAGGACTTTATACTTCGACTTCCAATAATTGATGACTTATCGAGATGTGTTTAATACAATTATCTCTAGGAATATTCACCCATTCATACATGGCCCATGACATGATGCAATGCTATAAAAGATCACAATTTCGACCAATTCATATAGAAAAGTAGTAAATTTCAAACTTGTATAGTGAAAATCCTAGCGACATTCATGTGACAAAAGTAAATAACAAGAATAAGGATGAAAATAACACTTACATGTACAAAAGAGTATATCCAATCATCAAGTTATGCCAATAATGAAGCTCTAAGACAAGAGAGAGATATCCAAACATCAAAATTCATCCATATCATCCAAACTCGTCCTCCAAAAGGGATAGCGAAAATCTCACAAGAGCTAGTAACCCAATCCAGGTGATGATAATGAAAATGAATCACCTCACTTGTATTTATACAATCTCTAAAGAATTCGAATGGCCTAATTTGGACTAATAATGCCCCTAAAATAAAATAATGTGCATAATAACAATACTTTTGGTGACAAACCCACCAAATAGCTCAATAACATAAAGATAAGCCTCTCAAGAGGGAAAAATGATCAACATAATGAGTCGTTGGGCCTTTGAAGAGGCCTAATGAAGTCCAAGAGGTGCCATGATGTGAAAATGGAATCCCAACATAGTAGACAAGGGGTGGGCCCCTTGTTTTCCAAGCAATAACTTGTGGTGCTCCCAAGTGGGTGGGGCACAAGAACATCCTCATGGGTCTCCAAGTGGATTGAAAATGATTGTAGACCATCTATAAGGGCTAGGATGATGATGTAAGCCCTCCTTCTACAGTGGGAGACATCCTTTAGACCTTGAAACATCTGCCAAGTGTATGGTGCAAGTGTGAAGCCGGTTGGGCATGGTGATCTAGGTGCATCATCCTCATCCAACAAGGTGGAACATGAGCAATCAATGATCAATGTTGGGGATCCATGAAGTAATCTCGGCTATGGTGGAGGCCCATGGCTTTCAACGCTCACCCTACAAGTGCCAATGGGGCCCTCTAGAGGGCTACGACCCCGTATAGGGAGGCCAAACCCCAAATGTAGACCCACTTGCAATCTTCCATAAGATCTAATGTGTACCCTTGCCCTCTAATGCAACAAATCATTAGAATAATCAAGTAAAAGAGCTTACAAGTTGTGGAATTAATGGGGCACTTCATGGTGGCATGCCCTTCCATAGCGGGCTTTAGCATGTACAAGTGTCTCCATGCTCAATAAGGAGGTTAACCAAGGACCCTATTAGGTGGTTTCATCCTTTGAAGGGGGTGACATGTCCAAGGTAAATCCCTCAAGTGGTAGGTGGCAAATGACAACGTGATGGAATGGAGTGGGGATCAGGGGCATTATTCAGACCATATGTTATGGTACAAGGGTAATTATGATAAAGGGAAGCCCACACCTGGTATATGAGTGTCGGAGGGAGAAAATCGTGGCACATGAGTTACCCCGACCTTTGTTTTTCCACCCTTCTTCATATGCCTTTTGCCTTTGATTGATTTTTCTTCATAACTGCTCGGGGCTCCATGGGATGAGAGCATGTTGTGTGGTATATAGCAGTGGATACCCCCTTAAGGTGGGGTAGTTCATCACTCACCAAGGGTTGGGACAATCATGGGTTACTTAACGATGGAGGGGGCTCATGTAGGGCCCATAGGAACCAGGGTGATGGCATAGGTAAGGGGTAGAGCTCATGTTTGGCTTTTGCCCACGCGCTAAATTTGTATGTCCTGCCCATCTTTTGCAATTTGTGGTATATTTCCTGTTGAGAGTGGTCAAATTATGCTTTTTCTTTTCCTTTTAGCTGCATCAATCTCCGGCATCATTCCAGGTCTTGACCCAAGGTGTGGACAAGGGGAGGGGAAGGCTAACCCTATGTGGACCTAGTGGACACATGTGGACCCAGATGGGAAAAGAGATGAATGAGGCTAAAATGAGTGGAAGGGAGTGATGTATATGGTGTCGAGAAGTGGGACTACGCAACCAAAATTGGGGTTTCCCATGTAGTGCCAACCCTAAAGCTAGTGGCCAGTAAAGGAGATCCCACGAGACTAGGATATAAGTCTAACCATGAAATCAGGCAATGTGGACAAGAGTACAGACCTAGTCCACTCTTTCCGCCAAATCCCCCCACCAATCCATGCCCAAAAGTGCCCATGACAAGTAAGGAAAATTACTTAACTATACCAATGAAAAGCCATACCTTTGGGGGTTGAGAGTCCCACCTTCAAATATACAATCATAACAAGTGGGTGAGGGATGACATGGCTGGTTCAAGTGGCGGAGATAATGGCACATTGAGCTATCTGGTGGCTACAAAGGTTTGCTGGCTGCCGGCTGAGGACCATCTAGGATAAAATTTTTCTCCTATATACACTAACCACAGGTGGTGGGTAACACTACCAAAACCACCAGAAGTAGTGATTTGTGCATAACCAAAATTATCAAAAGAAGATGCACCCTATGTCTAGGCATGATTTGGTGATTTTGGGTCATTGAACAGGGAAGGAATTGATTGTACAAGGCTTGCTGGCTTGCTCTGTGACATCATTGTTGATGTGCTGCTAGAGAACAGGTTGCTCTCAAAAGTAGGAGTGCTTTGGCCAAAATTTGGTGTTGAAGATTGGATCATTCCAAATGACTGAGTACTTCTAAGGGGCATGCTCTTGTCATTAGATTCAGAAGATTGATCTCTTTTATTCTTTGCCTCCAACTTCTTCAATTCCTCAAAAGCCCTTCTGTTCCAATATTGCAATTCTTTCATGGTTTCTGCATGCTGCCTTTCCAACTGTCACCAAGGTTCTACACACTCCTCACGACTATTGTTTCCTGTGGTTCCATCCTTAAACACCATCTAGGCTGGAAGGAGAGCCAACTTTGATACCACTGTAGTGACCTAAGGTAAAATTACTCGAGGTCACTACATTCCCTTCCAAATTTGGGGCTTTAAACTTGTAATAGTGTTACCTCCCTATGTAGGAGTAGCTAATAAACAACACTATTAGGTGTTCACAGTCCCTAAGGGGAAAGATAGGTCGAAGGTACATCCTTCAATTGATAGGGGTCATGTGAATAATGATGAGATGGATGGGGACACGGGGGTCTCAAAGCCAAATGCCATGGGTTCAAGGATGGTAATGATGAGAGTTGCCCATATATTTGGGTGTATAGATGTTGGAGGGACCAATCGTTGATATATGATTTACCCTGACCTTTGTTTTCCACCCTTCTTCATTTTCATTTTTCCTTTTCTTGATTTTTCTTTGCATTACTGATTGTGGCTCTAGGATATGAGAGCATTACGTGTATGATATAGTAGTTGTTACCCCTTTATGGTGGGGCAGTTCATTTCTCACTAGGGGTTGGGACGTGCATGGGTTCCTTAATGATGTGGGGGCACTCATGGGGCCCTAGGAAGCAGGGTGATGGCGATAATGATAAGGGGTAGGGCTCATGTTTAGCTTTTGCCCACATGTTATTTTAATGCCCCGACCATCTTTTGCATTTTATAATATTTTTTTTTTTTTTTGTTTCTTGCTTGTGGCCATGATATGCTTTTAACTTTTTTTCACCTGCATCAACCTCTGGGGCAACATTTCCAGGCTTGACCCAAACATGTGGACATGGTGAGGGGATGTGCCATTGCCTTGTGGACCAAGTGGTCAAGTGGACCTAGAGAGGGAAGATGGTTAAATAGGGCTTGTAATGTGTAGAGGGGAGTGAAAAATGAGAAACGGGAAAACGAGACCGCGCTACCAAAATTGGGGTTTCCCAAGTAAAGCCCTTCCTAAAGTTGTAAGCCAATAGGGGAGATCCCACGGGACTAGGATTGAGGATTAACCCCCCATTTAAGGTGAGGGAACAAGACTATAGTCAAAACCCTTTGTTCTTCCAAGTCACCCAATTATCCATTCCCAAAGTTCCCAAGGAAAATCAAGCATAAACACTCAATTGCACAATGAAAAGCATACCTTTAGGATTGGATTGCCCACCTTCAAACATATGCTCTCAACAGATGGGCGAGGGGACATATGACTGGCTTAGGGAGCAGAGATCAAATGGAACAATACATCAACTACACTGGTGGCTGTCAGGGGTTGCTGGCTGCAGGTTAAAGACAAATCTAGGAGAAAAATTATCCTATGGGGTCACCCACTTTTGGTGGGTAACATCTGGCTCCAACTGGGACATGAGCTCACTAGAGAGTGCATGAACCATGTACTCGAATGAGAGGTCATGAGAACACCAGAAATCCTCTGGGACCATAGAATTGTATCCTGCACATCACAAACAATGTTGGAAGCATCTGTCCTAGGCGTACTTTTATCGCCCATGTTTTCATCAAATAATAAACCATACAGAAAAGTAAATCTATTCTATGATGCACATTTAATCTAAATGCACCTATTTTAGCATGAGAACATGATATGATGATATTAGCTATGCAAAATCAATATGCAATGCATCCTACTCTAACATGCATGCTACACTATGCAAATGCTAAGTATAATCATATAGCCAATGTAATTGGCATATCATTAGATCAAGATTATATCTCCTATCCCTATGATCAATTATGATATACATTTGAAAGTGAAAATGAAATTCATATATAAGGTCACAAGGGTGGGAGGTGGGAAAATAAAGCGACCATGAATCATGTAAAGGAACAACGAACAAAGTAGAGTAACATGAGTCAAGCCTACACCATCGGGTTTTTCCTTTAATCAAGAATATGGAGAAATAAATGATCAAACCCCATAACTTTTTCTCAAAGGTTCTTTTATTCATGAAGTTCCCCTTTATATCGTCATGCTTTGACTGAGAAGGATAGGAGGCAAAATAAGGCAAGCAAGGGGAATTACACCAATTAGGTTACCTATTGCAAGGATCATGTTGAAAAGGGGAGACCACCATGTGTTCATCATTTTTAATACTAAGGCCCAAGGATTGCTCAGAAGTGATCAATGTTTCTTGATGACATGGAATACAAGGCAAATTAAGATCCTTATCAGGTTCATCATCAACATCATAAATGGGGTCTTTGTCAAAGAGGCAACTAACAATCTCCCATTTTCCTTCTACAACCTGCAAGTAGTCTTCAATGTCAATTCTCAAAGGAGCCATGGGATCACCCTGCTCTTCAAGGGGCTCTGTTGTCGCACAGATTGTCACGACAACACTCAGACCGGGTGCTGTCACCCTGATCCCCGATCTCTCCGTTTAAGCCTGTCTCCCGCGGCTAAGGGGGGTAGACCCTATGGGATAATGGATGACCAACTGGGGACCAGTTGGGTTGGGAGACACGAAGGAGCAAGCACTAAATAGATTTTATTGAGTTAACAGACCAGTGCCTTGTGAGTTTGATGTTTAAATGATTACTTACTAGATGTTGTCGAAATATAAACCATGTACAGCAATCATTTGTCATCAAATAATTTGAACAATGCAAGATATCCAGTAAAACCACAATGCTTTAACGATGATCCAGCAATTAAACTTAAAGAAAAATTAAATGCTTTAAAAGATCACAGAATTGAAATGCTGATCATTTGCCACTTTCACATAGCTAACTTTAACTAAACATTTAAGTGCATTTAGCCATAGAGAAATGGAACATAAACACTGCAAAAGTCACCAAAATGAAAATTTCAAAATTTTTATTTTTATTTTTTATTTTTTTTTAAATCAAAAATTTAAAATGTGACTACACTATTGTGAAACAAAATGAAACAAAATCAATTTTTTTTTTTTTTTTTTAATATTTTTATTGGCTCTAACCTTAAAAAAAAAAGTAAAACTAAATTAAACAAACTAAAAGATTAAACCCCTAACTCTAAGACTAAAGTAAAAATTTATTTAAATCTAAAGTTAGAAAATAATTAAATTCTAAATTTTTATTTTTTTAACTTTTTATTTTTATGATTCAAAAGTTAAATAAAAAAAACAAAACCTAAAGAAATAAAACAAAAATTATAATTTGAACTAAACCTAAGGCTAAACTTTTAATCGACTAAACAAAAATATAAGCATCAACGCATGAAAATTAGAGCGCTCAACTCATAATTTTTTTTTTTTTTTTTAACCTGTCAACGCATTGTAAAAAAAAAAAACGCAGATACCTGGCCCGTCATACAAAAATCGTGTATTTTCACCTACGCTGTCTCGTTTCAACGCCCTTTTTTCTGTGCGTGGGTATGTATAGGTTGATGGCCGACGTGCTGGGTGATAATGCTTGGCGTGGGAGCTTGGTTTTGCACAGGTTTGAAAGAGAATGAGTAATGGACAGCGAGCATATGAGATACGATTTCTGGAATGCAATGATTGTAGCCTGAGGAATGGAGAACGGCAGCAGGCAAAGGAAGATAAATGATGCAGCGGAGGAACGCAGGGGACACGTTTTGATCATGGGCTTTGTATTGTATATATTTTTGCTTGCAGTTGCAGGGTTGGACAGTGTGAAGGACTGCGGGCTGAGAGGGGCGTAGCTGCGTGTGATGAGCAGGAAAATGCCCGCGTGATTTCGAGAATCTCTTTCTGCAAATGAGAACAAATCTTGAGTAGTAAAACAGTTTTGATGAACCCTCGAAATTCTTCAGAAACCCTGCAAACTGGAATAAAAAAAATCACCAAAAAAAAAAATGATATGTGCATAAAACAAAATTAAAACCCTAGATCAGGTAAAATTTTTTTACAGTATTTACAAACTGAAAGCTCTTAAGAAGCCAGATTTATCAATAATCACAGTAATATTATCAGAGTTTTAATTTTTAATGTAAAACGCTTCAGAAAACCCTGCATCAATTCATAAAAAAAAAAAATATTTCGAATGATAAGCCCGGGATCAAGAACTGGCTGGGCTCTTTCAGAAAACACAACCCGGGAGTTGGCTGGTTCAGCCGAGAACTTCCCCTAACGCCTGGTAATCTGAAAAAAGGATTTCCTGCACAGCTTAAAATCAACCATTAACATAGAAGGAGAAAACAATAGTGAAACCCCGATCAAATGGAGATACCTGCCACTATATTTCAGAATCTAAACTATTATTCAAACCCCAAAGATCAGACAAGATACCTGTGCCTAGATCAATCTTCATTAAGCTATCGTCAATGGTTGAAAATAAAATTATGCAGAAAAACTAAAACAATCTTACAGCATTTTCAGAAGAGTAACACCAACAAGATTTTTAACCCCAAAGTCTTCTTTATTGCACAAAAAATGACTACAAGAGAGCTTTTTTTAGCACCAGACTCTCAGATCCAATCTTATCTCAAATGACCCCTAGGACCCTATTTAAAGGAAAAATTTCCAACAGCTAGTTCAAGTGATCCATGTCAAAATGATCTCGACCGTCGATGAGGATCAAGATATCTCTTAATCTCATCCGTCGAATTTTTAATGTATAAAAAAATTGAAATTCTACATTTATTTACTCAAAATATTATTATTTTATTATTTTTTAAGTTTTTACTTATTTTATTATTTTTATTTATTTTTTTAATTTATTTTATAGATTTTATTATTTTATTATTTTTAATTTTTTTAATTTTTAATTTATTTTTTAAATGGATCCTCGAACTTAGCCTTTGGAAATATCACCTAAGACCTAGGACTTAGGACTTATGAGGGGATTAAAACATTTTCTAACCCTCAAGACACTTTACATCATGACTTTTACAACTTTACATCTCAAGGGGGAGAACTCATTTGACATAGACCCTCATAAACCACCCAGTTCTGCGACACAACTATAATCTAGCAGATTAACACACTAGGATTCTCCTAAGATTCTAATGGCAAAATCCATTCCGGCTTTGGGGTTAGGCTGAAGGAAAACTCTGCCGATCATGGATCGGTGAGACGAAAAACCTTCCGGAACGTAGATTATCACTTAGAAAATTAGGTCCACCTAGGCAATTTACATACATGACTCTGCTAAGATTATTTACAATTTATACATGCAGACTGGGTTTACAACATAAATTGATCACGCTGTTGATGACTGTCGAATGGCACGGACATGTCGATCAAGCGCTATCCCTTTTTTGCGAAGAAAAGGGGGTGTACTGCTGGGAAGTTGACACGTAGTGGTCAACATCTGGCTCCACTTGGGGACACGTTGCTGCACTGTAGGAATGTGAGAATCCAGAATCTGCACCCATGCAACACACAACAAAACATAAGTAGCGTCCATCCAAAAAATCATCATATAACGTTAAGCACAGGAAAAATATAAGCTCTTCATTTATTAACTATCTAGTAACATGAAAAGTAAATCTTAATCCTAAAACAGAAATGAAAATGCTGAAAAAACAAGGAGTAAGGTTAGAAATACAGGGGATGCCCCATGGCATCAGATGTGTTCAATATAGTGTATACTGAGCATTTGCCTGCTTTCAGGCAAATCTGTCGGCTGCTTGTCGGATGTGCCATGTCCAATTCTGCATATGGTAGGACTTTTTCCTATCCGAAAATCAAGCTTCTCGTGGCCGTCTGATGCATCAAATCTTCTTCTCATTTTCTTCCTTTTGCGCTTTTTCTTTGTGGCAGGCTGTATTAATGACGACGTGGAACTTTCTATTTTATAGCTCTTAGATGAAGTATGTAAGATATGTGTGACATGTCTTTCCTCATCTTGCATCTGATCTTTATCGTTTTTAATTTTATCTGGATCACCTTCAATTAACCACCTTTCAATCGAACCAATGACCTCCTCGTAGTAAGATGGAGCTTGTTGCAGCGGAATAGAAAGCTCTTGATCTATTGATTCTTCCTGGTTTCCTTCATCTTCCGACTGCTGTTGAAATTTCTGAAACTGTATTTTAATGGCGTCTATCTGACTAGAGTGTTCAACCCTTATAGCACTGATTTCCCTGGCATGGTCTTCTTCCATGGTCATCAAGCAATGCTGCATAGAGTTTATCTCTTTCTTATGATTTGCTTGCATGGTCGTCATATTTTCCTCTAAGCTTGACATCTTGCTTTGCATAAAACTGATTTCTGTGTCATGATTAATCTTCATGGCTTCAATTTCCTTACTATGTTGATTTTGCATGATCTCCATCTCCCTATTACGCTTTTCCAGGTGAGTGCATAAAGTTCTCACATCATTGGCGTAATTAGTTTGATTTATCTCCATATTTCTTACCAGTAGCAATAGATCTTGTATAATTTGCTTATGATCTTCCTTTTCATTGTCAACACTACTATGATCTGCAATGGTATAAGTGGATGGCACATTCTGATATGAAGAATTGTCTTGGACATCTGGACCTTTTACAAGATTACTTTCATTTTGTTGCACAATTTTAGGGGCATAAGGCGAGCTATCTGGATCACCATATCTATCTTTAAAAGCATCGACAATGTCTTGCAAAGAAATGAAGGAATCTTCACGACAACTATTAAACCAGTTCAAAGCATCACCCTTTAAAGAATGGACAAATAGACGCATCTTGACATCTTCATGATTATATTGAGGAAGTCTACAATATATGATCGTTACACAAGTAAACCTGCTTAAATGCTGTCTAACAGCGACCGAATCACCACCTGAGAACTTAAATAATTTGGAAATGGCCTCTTTCGGAAAATCATGGAGATTATCAGTAAAATGACATGGTTTAAATGAATAATCCATGATGAATACTAAGGGATCAAATGGATGATAGAAAGAGATTTCTGCTCAAGAAAATTAAGAGATGAAAGAAGTGGAGTCGCCACTTGATCAATGAATCTAATTCTAAGATCCAAAAAGCAACCAACAAGTAGATATGAGAGAAGCTTCTTGTCTGGGAAATGAAAAGAAATGGAGTCGCCACCCAAACAAGAAACGAACTGAAGAGTAGTTGCTGATATGACGAAAGATAAGGCGATAAAAGAGATCCAAATGATGCCAAAAATGTTGAATCTTGCCAACTCAAACGCGAGATGAGAAAGAATGATGAGAATGATGAAAAATGAGAAGATGAATGTCGTTGAAACGCCAGGAACAGAAAAACTCTGTCCCCGGCAGCGGCGCCAAAAAATGTTGTCGTACAGATTGTCATGACAACGCTCAGACCGGGGGCTGTCACCCTGATCCCCGATCTCTCCGTTTAAGCCTGTCTCCCGCTGTTAACGGGGGTAGACCCTATGGGATAATGGATGACCAACTGGGGACCAGTTGGGTTGGGAGACACGAAGGAGCAAGCACTAAATAGATTTTATTGAGTTAACAGACTAGTGCCTTGTGAGTTTGATGTTTAAACGATTACTTACTAGATGTTGTCGAAATATAAACCATGTACAACAATCATTTGTCATCAAATAATTTGAACAATGCAAGATATCCAGTAAAACCACAATGCTTTAACGATGATCCAGCAATTAAACTTAAAGAAAAATTAAATGCTTTAAAAGATCACAGAATTGAAATGTTGATCATTTGCCACTTTCACATAGCTAACTTTAACTAAACATTTAAGTGCATTTAGCCATAGAGAAATGGAACATAAACACTGCAAAAGTCGCCAAAATGAAAATTTCAAAATTTTTATTTTTATTTTTTATTTTTTTTAAAATCAAAAATTTAAAATGTGACTACACAATTGTGAAACAAAATGAAACAAAATCAAATTTTTTTTTTATATTTTTATTGGCTCTAACCTTAAAAAAAAATTAAAACTAAATTAAACAAACTAAAAGATTAAACCCCTAACTCTAAGACTAAAGTAAAAATTTATTTAAATCTAAAGTTAGAAAATAATTAAATTCTAATTTATTTTTTTTTGAACTTTTTATTTTTATGATTCAAAATTTAAATAAAAAAAACAAAACCTAAAGAAATAAAACAAAAATTATAATTTGAACTAAACCCAAGGCTAAACTTTAAATCTAAACTTTAAATCGACTAAACAAAAATATAAGCATCCACGCATGAAAATTAGAGCGCTCAACTCATAATTTTTTTTTTTTTAACCTGTCAACGCATTGTAAAAAAAAAAAACGTAGATACCTGGCCCGTCATACAAAAATCGTGTATTTTCACCTACGCTGTCTCGTTTCAACGCCCTTTTTTCTGTGCGTGGGTATGTACAGGTTGATGGCCGACGTGCTGGGTGATAATACTTAGCGTGGGAGCTTGGTTTTGCACAGGTTTGAAAGAGAATGAGTAATGGACAACAAGCATATGAGATACGATTTCTGGAATGCAATGATTGTAGCCTGAGGAATGGAGAACGACAGCAGGCAGAGGAAGATAAATGATGCAGCGGAGGAACGCAGGGGACACGTTTTGATCGTGGGCTTTGTATTGTATATATTTTTGCTTGCAGTTGCAGGGTTGGACAGCGTGAGGGACTGCGGGCTGAGAGGGGCGTAGCTGCGTGTGATGAGCAGGAAAATGCCCGCGTGATTTCGAGAATCTCTTTCTGCAAATGAGAACAAATCTTGAGCAGTAAAACAGTTTTGATGAACCCTCAAAATTCTTCAGAAACCCTGCAAACTGGAATAAAAAAAATCACCAAAAAAAAAATGATATGTGCATAAAACAAAATTAAAACCCTAGATCAGGTAAAATTTTTTTACAGTATTTACAAACTGAAAGCTCTTAAGAAGCCAGATTTATCAATAATCACAGTAATATTATTAGAGTTTTAATTTTTAATGTAAAACGCTTCAGAAAACCCTGCATGCATTCATAAAAAAAAAAATATTTCGAATGATAAGCCCAGGATCAAGAACTGGCTGGGCTCTTTCAGAAAACACAACCCGGGAGTTGGCTGGTTCAGCTGAGAACTTCCCCTAACGCCCGGTAATCTGGAAAAAGGATTTCCTGCACAGCTTAAAATCAACCATTAACATAGAAGGAGAAAACAATAGTGAAACCCCGATCAAATGGAGATACCTGCCACTATATTTTAGAATCTAAACTATTATTCAAACCCCAAAGATCAGACAGGATACCTGTGCCTAGATCAATCTTCATTAAGCTATCATCAATGGTTGAAAA
The DNA here is from genome assembly GCA_031772625.1 of Pinus tabuliformis. Classification (NCBI taxonomy): domain Eukaryota; kingdom Viridiplantae; phylum Streptophyta; class Pinopsida; order Pinales; family Pinaceae; genus Pinus; species Pinus tabuliformis. The sequence continues at coordinate 955,782,414 of CM062806.1, read as the reverse complement.
TAAAATTATGCAGAAAAACTAAAACAATCTTACAGCATTTTCAGAAGAGTAACACCAGCAAGATTTTTAACCGCAAAGTCTTCTTTATTGCACAAAAAATGACTACAAGAGAGCTTTCTTTAGCACCAGACTCTCAGATCCAATCTTATCTCAAATGACCCCTAGGACCCTATTTAAAGGAAAAATTTCCAACAGCTAGTTCAAGTGATCCATGTCAAAATGATCTCGACCGTCGATGAGGATCAAGATATCTCTTAATCTCATCCGTCGAATTTTTAATGTATAAAAAAATTGAAATTCTACATTTATTTACTCAAAATATTATTATTTTATTATTTTTTAAGTTTTTACTTATTTTATTATTTTTATTTTATTTTTAAATTTATTTTATAGATTTTATTATTTTATTATTTTTAATTTTTTTAATTTTTAATTTATTTTTTAAATGGATCCTCGAACTTAGCCTTTGGAAATATCACCTAGGACCTAGGACTTAGGACTTATGAGGGGATTAAAATATTTTCTAACCCTCAAGACACTTTACATCATGACTTTTACAATTTTACATCTCAAGGGGGAGAACCCATTTGACATAGACCCTCATAAACCACCCAGTTCTGCGACACAACTATAATCTAGCAGATTAACACACTAGGATTCTCCTAAGATTCTAATGACAAAATCCATTCTGACTTTGGGGTTAGGCTGAAGGAAAACTCTGCCGATCATGGATCGGTGAGGCGAAAAACCTTCCGGAACGTAGATTATCACTTAGAAAATTAGGTCCACCTAGGCAATTTACATACATGACTCATATCTGCTAAGATTATTTACAATTTATACATGTAGACTGGGTTTACAACATAAATTGATCAAGCTGTCGATGATTGTCGAATGGCACGGACATGTCGATCAAGCGCTATCCCTGTTTTGCGAAGAAAAGGGGGTGTACTGCTGGGAAGTTGACACGTAGTGGTCAACAGGCTCAAAAAGGTGTATCAATAAGAATAAAATCCTTGACAGAAACAGGGCTAGCCCAAACTTCACTCTCCACAAATTCCCCTTCTTCATCGGTGTCATAGATAGGATCTTTGTCGAAATGATGGCCCGTGATCTCCCACTTCCCTTCTTCAATATGCAAGAATCACTAATGTCCAAGGGGTTAATGGGGTCGTCTTTCTCAAGGTATTTGATATGTGCAATGTCAGAGATAATGTCCTTGAAAAAGATGGGGCTATCTTCAATTTTACTTTCTAAGGAACCTTCTTCATCAAACTCCTTATCTTGCTTCCATTTAAGATCTCCCTTAATGTCTTCATCAATGATCTCATCTTGATGATCTAGAAAGGGATCCTCTTCTTCCTTATGATCCTCCTTATGTTCAATGAAGGCTTCCTTTTGAAAATCCATATTAGATGATGGGCAAGCTTGGTCCTTAGTTCGATAATGCTCTAGAAAGTTATCAAAGAGTGGTTCAATTGATGAAATACTAGTAGGCTTGCAATTATACAACCATGAGTCATGACCTTGAAGGGACCTTATGAACAACATTATGAGCACATCAGGATGAACAATGCCAACTTTTGTGGTATATGTAGCAAATCTTGTCGCATGATCAATAGCAGAAGATGGATCACCATTAAACTTGGGCACCTCACGTATTGTGCATAAGGTGACACGGTTCAGGTACCCAAGAATGCTAGCGATGTCCAAGGTGGGAATTTTATCAAGGTAGGACATCTTATTAGCTTACACATATCAATCATGTAGGAGTCGCCAGGGTGAATTCAAAGATGCCTTGAGAGATGCTTGCTTCACCCTACAAGCATTGACTTTGAGGTTCAATGAAGAACAAGGGCTTCCTTCTTCCAGTAGAGTCACCAAATAATAATATATATAGTTGTTAGGGAAGAAGTTAAAGTTGCCAAAAATGTTACTAGACAATCTAGTAGGGCCCTAAGGAAGGGAAAACCTGAGGGACAACTACTAGACTAAGTGACAACAATGGGACAATGACCCACTGTCACCTCAGTTAAGGTCCCCTGCTCTTTACGAACTTTCATTGATGGGAGGAGTCCCGGTAGGAAGGGAATCACTTAGAATGAATAGATCAATGATTTAGGTGTGAAGTGATTCCACAAAGCCCATTCAAGGAGAGACACAATAATGGTTCAATGCTTCAAGGAAGCTAAAAGCTCTCCAAGAAAGACCTAGGAGGAGATCAAGACTTAGGGTTTGAGATTTATAATGATAATAGGTATTCCTAAGATCAAGACCCCAAGTGATGGGATAAGACCTCTCAAAGAAGCTCAATGTGATGTTTTAACACTTTCAAGAGGCTCTTTGCTTCCTTTGAGAGACCTAGGAAAGACTTGCGCTAGACCTAGGGTTTTATGAATAATTGTGGGAAGAAATACTTCCAAGGTACTCACTAGGTCAAAGCAAGAGAGGAGAAAGGGTTTCTTATGATTTATTCCAATGAATAGTAAGTTAACTTTCAAAGAAGTCCCCAAGGTGAGGGAGAAAAACCTAGGTTTTCCCTCTTAGAGTAGCACCTAGGGCAAGAGATTTTATGGATGAAACTTGGGCGGATGCCCACCAAACTTGGAGCATAGGTAGCCTAGACCTTGAGCTTGATGTTTGGACCCTCGGATTCCTAAAAAATTACCTCCCTAAAATTTCGCTGCAAACCCTAGATTTCCGCCCTACCTTTAGGGGACCGAAATTTAGGAGAAAATATGGAGAAAGAGGAGTTTGATCACCAAAATCCTTGGACTAGTGCCTAGTCCTTTGGGCTATGGAGTCCTAGATGCATTAGATTGGCCAAATTTGTCCTCAAGGAGGTCAAAAGTTGATGCCCTAGCTATCAACTTTCATCAATTACCTACTATTAGAATATGGAGTTTCATGAAGAAAAATAACATTTCATCACTAGGAACATTCATTGCATGTTATATCACGGGTAAGAGCCAACCAAATAGCTTCTAAAAGAATTTTCTTCAACAAATTAGGGCACAATAACATTTACATTAGTTGCAACAATTACATAATTAGACATTTTCAAGAGAAATATTTCATCAACAAAGAACTTACAAGATAATCATGCACTATATCCATCCATATTCAAGAAGTAGCTCCAAGACAGGATAAAAAAATCAGCTCCAAATATTATAGTGCATTCAAGATACTCCAATAGCTTCCAAATAAAAAGTCTGAGTTCTTTTACAAGAGAAGAATCCAAGTGATGATGACGAGTTCTCACAAATGAGACTCACTTCTATTTATATGAGTCTCTCTAAATCGAATTAGCCTAATTAGCCCCCAAAATTATAAAATAATGTGCTAAAACAAGTCTTGGTCACAAGTCGACCAAGTAGCTATCATGAGTTATGAATTAGCCATCAATATGCAAGCCGAGTTGATGACGTCACGATGGTGTAGGGTTGTTGAAGGGCCATGTTGACTCCTGTAAGTGCCATGATGAGAGAGAGGGCTCCAATAAAGATGAATAGGGATGGCCCCTAATTTTCCATGCAAGTCATCATATAGGACCCCAAAGTGGGTTTGGGGCACAATTGTTGGTCTCATGGGACTCCAGATGAAAGGAAAAACCTGTACAGTGCTCCAAGTGAGGGCTCTAATGATGGTACCTACCCTCCCATGTCTCAAGGGTGAGACAAACCTCCTCTAGGCCTTGGATCAACTGCCATGATCATGCTAAGTCAGTTGGGGCACACTAGTCCAAGTGCATCATCTCGCGAATAATGTGGGGCAATGAACAAACTGTTGAAGGTGTTGAGGGTGCCCATGGCATGAAATGATGCTCTAACACATGATGGAGTCCCATGGCTCTCAACGCATCCCCTAGGGGTGTCAATATGATCCTCTGGTGGGCTTGGGCCCCAGTTAAGTTGCCCAACCCATGATGAAACCACCTACCAATTACATATAAGATCCAATGCGCTTCCTCACCATTAGGTACACTAATTCATTAGTGCATATAAGTGAACCAAGCTTGTTAATCAAGGGCACATTGAGACTTCATAATGGGCTTCCCTTCTAAATTTGGGGCTTTAGGCTTGTAATAGTGTTACCTCCCTATGTAGGAGTGGATAATAAACAACCCTATTAGGTGCTCCCAACCCCCAAGGGGAAAGACAACTCCAAGTTACATCCTTCATTTGATAGGGGTCATTTGAATAACGATGATATGGATGGGGATACAAGGGTCTCAAAGCCAAATGCCATGAGTTCAAGGATGGTAAAGATGAGGGATGCCCATATATTTGGGTGTATAGATGTAGGAGGGAGCAATTGTGGATACATGAGTTACCCTGGCCTTTGTTTTTCCATGCTTCTTCATTTGCATTTTGCCTTTTCTTGATTTTTCTTTACATTACCGCTCGGGGCTCCAAGATATGAGAGCATGCTATGTATGATATAAGCAATTGTTACTCCCTTAAGGTGGGGCAGTTCATTTTCCACAAGGGCTTGGGACGTGCATGGGTTCGTTAAAGATGCAGGGGCACTTATGGGGCCCTAGGAACCAATTTGATGGCCATAATGATCATTGATAAGGGGTAGGGCTTATGTTTAGCTTTTTCCCATGTGCTATTTTAGTGTCCCATCCATCTTTTGCATTTTAGAATATTCTTTTCTTTTGTTTCTTGCTTGTGGCCATGATATGGTTTTAGCTTTTTTTTTAGCTGCATCAACATCTATGATCTGAGGCAACATTTCCAGGCTTGACCCAAACATGTGGACAAGGGGAGGGGATGTACCAGTGCCTTGTGGACCCAGTGGTCGTGTGGACCCAGAGAGGGAAGATGGTGAAATAGGCCTTGTAATGTGTGGAGGGGAGTGAAAAATGAGAGATGGGAAACGACACTGTGCTACCAAAATCAAGTTTTCCCAAGTAGAGCCCTCAATTGTTAGCCAATAGGGGAGATCCCACAGGACTAGGATTGAGGAAAAACAAGCATAAGCACCCAATTGCACAATGAAAAACATACCTTTAGGATTGGATTGCCCACCTTGAAAGATATGCTCTCGATAGATGGTTGAGGGGACATATGACTGACTCATTGTGTAGGGATCAAATGGAACAACAAATCGGATACATTGGTGGCTGTCAGGTGCTGCCGGCTGCCTGTTGCCGACTAATCTAGGAGAAAAATTCTCCTATGGGGTTACCCACTTTGGTGGGTAACAAGCCTCTGAGGTGAGGCACTATGACATTTTGAGAATATGCATATTTAACCATACCTTTTTGGTTGTTTGGTGATTCACTTCATTCATTCTTCACTTTCATTGTGATTTTCTTGCTTCTTGGGAAAGAAGAAGAGTTTTCTGGAAAAGAGCAATTGTTGTGGTTGTAGGTTAATCCTTGTTTATGTTCTTGCTAAGAAATGCCTGAATGCTTGAATGCATTGGTATTGCTGGTGAACTTTTCCATAAGCTAAGAGTCTCTGGAGGTTCTAGCATTGAGATTTCCTGACTAGTAGCACTGGAGCCTTGGAGGAAAATAAAATAGCTTGAGGGACTGCATTGTAGAGAAAGCGACTCCTTTACTTGGGTTGTGCAGGTTGAAGGGGAAAGAGAGCTAGAAGTTTAGATTGCCTCTGGGACTGTTTGTGTATCTTTGGTAGTTACGATTGCTATTTAGATTGTGTGAACAGAGAAAGTTTGAGAGCTAATGGTATGTGAGAGATATAGTTGGCTGGGCATCCATTCTTGTGGTATCATAGCCTCAGCTCATGGATGGCCTGTTGTATAGAGTGAATGTGCAAGTGCAATAGAGCCTACTGTTAGGTGGAATGTCCGATGTCTGCAGTAAGTTGGGGAATAGTTCATTGAAAGATAAGTGCTTTCTGTGTATTTATATTTCCGCTATGTGAATTAATGGTTATCATTCTTTCAATGTTGAGTATGCTTATAAGCAATTGTGTTGCATATATTTATGTTCTTGGCAATAAAAAATATGACATAACCAATTTACAATTAAACATTGAAGATAATACATTTATATCACAATTCTCAGTTCACACCCTATGGAACAATCAAAGTGACATTATTTTGGGATCACCCTGGATGGAAACGGTAGGATTTGTCATCTTGAATACGAAGAAAAAGTTTCTAACATTTTCTTACAAGAAGAAGAAAATAACACTCCAAGGTGTTACACTGAAACCAAATTCAGTAACGCCAGAAGATATATCAGATATTTCAAAAGTGATTTCTCAAGAAGGAAAAAAGTTATAGAAAATATGCAAGGAGAAGTTGACAAGATCATTGCTGACAAAAATGAAGAAGTTTCTCAGCTTAAAAACCATAGTGAAAAATTATTGATGCAAATTAAGAAACTTAAGAAAGATAAGAAGTCATTAGAAAACAAGGTACAACAACTTATCGAGATGAAGCATCAAATGTAGGAATTCAAGTTGATGACAAAACAACAGATATCGATCCAATGAAAGTCACAACTCAAGAAGAAGACAAGCAAGTTGAAGAAAAGACACGCTTGGATGTTGCAGTTTAGATGATAAACACCCCAAGTGAAGGTTTGGTAACAAACACTCAACAACAGCATCCCCTGAAGTAAATCAAAAAATTTCCACACACTTAATAAGGGAATGTCAAACCAAAAAAAGTTCCCTATCGGCATCCGAATCACGAGAGTAGACAAATCAACCACGCTATGTATCGGGACCATTCAGACCAGAAACAACAAACTGATGTTCCAGAGAATAATGACGTAACATCAATCCCGTCTTATGCTGACAAGTTGTTACAAAATTCTAGTGATCAGAATACTTCACAGAAGATTAATCTAGGATGGTCTGATCCCTTCTCAATGCGACAATTTTGTTTATCACATAGAAGATCATATCAGCTTGTATCGACGAAGATGATTGTTCCGAGACGAGAAGACATTCGAAACCGAAAAAGAGATCAAGCCTTTTTCATCAACAAGCTTTGAGGACAAAGCTTTTTGAAGAGGAAGGCAATGTTATGAATAAATATATAGGAAATAATGTAAAAAATGTTATAAATAAATATATAGGAAATAATGTAAAATAATGTAAATGGTAATAACCATAAATAATTATTAGTTAATTAGTAATTAGGCTGAAGAGTCATGTCTAAATGAGACATGACTCTCCATGAAGAGACACCTGCTTGGTATATAAGCAAGCCTCTCACTCTCATTGTATCGTTCTTAATACATTTTAATATATAATATTTGTATCCTCATGGATATCTTTATATTCCAAGTCTTCTGAAGTAATTAATTTGTAGAAGGAACTTTGTTCGCTTCAAGAGATTTGATTCCTTTCAACATGGAATGAACAAGGTTCGTACTTAAGTTAAATACTCCAGAAGACTTGGAATATGTAGATCTCCATCGAGGATATGAGAATATATATTGAAATGTATGAATAAGAATGATGTTACAAATGAAAATGAGGGCCTGCTTATATACCCTAGGTAGGTGCCTCTTCATGGAGAGTCATGTCTCATTTAGACATGCCTCTTTAGTACTAATTACTAATTAACTAATCATTATTACAATTATCATCATTATTTATATTTATATTATTTATATATATTTTATTCATAACATTGCCTTCCTCCTCAAAAAGCTTTGTCCTCAAAGCTTACTGATGAAAAGGCTTGATCTCTTTTTCTGTTTTGAATGACTTCTCGTTTCAAAACTGTCATCTTTGTTGAAACAAGACGATATGATACTTTAAGTGATAAACAAAACTGTCACACTGAGAATGGATTTGACCATCCTAAAATAATCTTTTGTGGACTCTTGCGGTCACCAAAAACTTGTGATAAATTGTTATCACTGGATTGGATTGAGCTTACTTCAATATTCTTCAGAACATCAGATTGTTGTTTCTGTTCTGAATGGTACAGATACGTAGCTTGATTGAGTTGTCTACTCTCGTGATTCGGATGTCGATAGGGAATTCTTTTGGTTTGACTTTCCCTTATTAGGTGTGTGGCAATTTTTTGATTTTCTTCTGGTACTGCGGTTGTTGAGTTAGGTACAAAATCTTTGTTTGGAATTTTCATCATCTGAATTGCAACATGTGAGTGTATTTTTCCTTCATCTGACTTATTCTTTTCTTGTTGGTAGATGATGGATCTTCTACAGACCGATTTTTGTATAAAGCATTGCAATTGGAAGTTGTTCATGTATTCTATCAAGGTATAAACCTTTCCCCAAATTTTGCACTCATAAAGAGGTTTGCATCTTGAGAGATTTGATCCCTTTGGACTTGGTAGATCCATATTTAAAATGGATCTTGTATACACCAATTCTTGTATAAGGCATTGCTATTGGAAGTTGTTTGTGTGTTGGTTTTTCTCTATCTCTCATTTATAGAATTCTTATTTGCCTAGGGTTTGAGGTAAGCAAGTTGCATTAAAAAGACTATTTAATCTTCTGTTATCTTTCTACGGACTAATGAATGGGTGATTATTTTGTAATATTATCTTCTCAAGATATCTCTAGTCAATGAATGCGTTCTACCTACATAATCCATGGATCATTTTAGTTGTATGAAGATTTTATGTTCTGTATTTTCATTGTTGAAACGTCAATACAATAATTGATTGATTTTGATTGGTAAGATTTATCTTTTGGATTTTGTTGCTATTTTCTCCATCATTTCACATTCAAGTTTCTAACTTCATCTGAGGGTCCATTGTTGAATGGTGTTGTCATTGATGCCAACGTTAGTCTGTGAACACTCTTAATATACATCAGTGGATTACATTAATTGGATGCTCCAATGGACAAGAAGCCCTAGAAGGATGAGAAGAAGCCCACAAGTTTAGAAGCCCCTGTGGTGTGGTCATGATGCCCCGCATTTGATGAGGAAATTGAATGGGAAGATACAATGAAATTGCTAACAAGACATAGTACTCGTCATGCTATTTCTAACGGTAGGTGGCACGCCACATAATTTGAATTTCTCACGGTTGAGGAGATATGCCTTCTCAAAGTTGAAGCACCTAATCTATGGTCATGGTGCCCCAAAATGAATGATGGTTTTGGTCCAATATTTTTGGCATATATTGGAGTTTGATGGAAATATACGGTCATCGCTGTTACAAATCATTAACCCAATCAACCTCAAAAAAAGGAGATTTTTTTATTTGAAAATGATGTCAAAAAGAGAATTATGGTCATCCCATAAAAAATTGAATTTTTGAATTTATAAGTCAACTCCATGTTTAAAGGGCAGGTTGGCCCCCATCCAACCCCCATCACTCAAGTATATATAGGGCATTTGTTTCACCTCAAAAGGCATCAACTCACTCATCATTTTTTCTGTGCAATTTGTTCTAATATCTTCTGAGGCCAGGGCAACACGTAGATTTGTGGAGGCTGAGTTTCTCAAGTTCCTTTTGGGTTTTATTGTTTATCCTTTTGAATGATGTTTTCACTGGGGCAGAACAGTGTTTATGAGGCTGAAATTCGGCTTCTCCTGCGGAAATTTTCAGCCTATCTGAGGCTTGTCTGAGGTATGTTGAGGGCAAGCGAGTCTAATCAGAGGCCTTTTCCTGAGCCCTAATATGGCATCATTTCAGTATTCCTCAAGACTATCTCTGAGACTGATCCGTGCCCCTGAGGCAGAATTTCATTCCCTTGTAAGGTACCTTTCTAAGACGCAATTCGGCTACCTTCCAGGCTGATCTAGGGCTGAGTCCATGGTGAAACTAAGGTAGGAAAGACAATGTTCCTAAGCCTGAGTTAGAGAGGTGTTAAGGTCATTTTTTTAAAGCTATTTTGAAGCCTTTTGAAGCGAATTAAGATCAAGTTTGACGGTCTGTTTCAGTCCTCTTTTTGAGGCCTGTTTCGGTCATCTCTGAAACTATTGAAAGGTTGAGTCTGAGGCTAGTTCTGGGCCACACTTCGACTGGTTCTAAGCATGATTTTGGACCTCTTCAGAGCCTGCTTTGAAGCCTATTTTCAGACTTATATCAGGAAAAGGTAAAGGCATACAATCGATTGTCTATGACAGATCTGAGGGCATCTTTAAGTGTAATTTTTGGACTGTCAAAAGCTGGTTTGAGGACAGATTAAGTGTCATTCTAATTCTGAGAAAAGGGCTGCATTATTTCCATATTAGACCCCAGTATAAGTTACTAGTTTGAAGCTGGGTTTGAGGTTCATCTAGCTCGAATTACAGTTATTTTGAGAGGCATATCAGGACTGAGTTTGGCAGCAGAAAAAGAGAAGGTTGAGGTCATAGCTAAAGGGACTAAGATCAGATTAAGGCTCATTTGAAAGGGCAGATTAAGGTACGTCCCCAATGTCAGCTTGTCCAAGTCCATGATGACCAGACTTCTCTAAATTTGATCTAAGGTATGACCTCTTTGTTATTTGTACTGTGCTTTGAAAAGATTAAAGTGAAGGGTTAAAACCAACATTGCACGAAAAGGGGATGCAGAAGCGTCATTTTCCAAAAATCTAGGAAGCGAAGCGTCTCAGAAGCATCTACTATATATATATATATATATATATTTATATTTTTTTTGCATTTATATTCAAGACAAACATCCCAAATACCAATTAGTTGTAAAAGACATGAAAACATGCATATTTGTACATAAATCAAGATAGATATGGCATCCATGATTCGATTGTACATCAATGATTAATTATTCAAGCATCAACCATTTATATTCTAGCAATTACAAACATACATCAAATTTTTAAGCATATTATAAAACATAAAACATATAAGCATATTATAAATCATCAAACATAAAGCATATTATCTAGCAAGTAAGCAACTGTCAACATTAGTCATGTCCAAAATTCAAATAATAATGTTTACAAAATAGGCCACTTGGCCAACACCAAGACAAAAAAGTTCAAATTCACAACAAGCCTACAAGTCTAATCTATGAAAAAAGTAGTAAATTGTGAATATATCGACTAATCTCTCCTCCTTCCACCACGAAGAGTACGTGGCGGTGGGCCTCCACGTGGTGGCAATGAAGAAGATGGAAGTTGTGGCACTGGAAATGATGAAGACGGAGCCCCTGTTGTTGGTGTTGAACCATGGAACCTGGGAACCAAGGGACTAGATGGGGGTGGCATCTCAACTCGATCATCATCATCCTGGATAAGAGTATCCTTTAATTTCTCTAATCACAACACTCCATCCTCCAAATTGGGCTTGTTTGGATTCCTGTCCCAAACCTTAAGGTATTTATTAGTCTTTGCATCATCACAGTAATGGGACAACAATCACGAGTTGTAATGAACATCAACCAAGCTCTCTGCCCGGTCTAAACTCAACTTGTTCCTTTTAAAATTTTCGATGAAAGAATAAGAGCTCCAACACCTCTCTGCAGAAGAAGTGTTTACCACCTCTGATAGCACCCGCAATGCCAAAGTTTGTAGAAGTGGAGTAGCACCTCCATGCATGTTCCACCACTCAAGAGAAGAAAAAGTCTGCCGATCTCTAATTGCATGCATGCTCCCAAATGGACTAGTGCTAAGCTTATAGTTGCTCAACTGTTTTAGTACCATGGCAGCCTCCTCCTCATCAGGGACTAATTTATCCAATGCAATCATATATTTTTCTAGAACCTCTGGATCTAGGTGTGTTTTTCTCTTGCTCCCCCCCACAGGTGCTAGTGTTGAAAGCCATGATGGATGATAATATTGAGGTGTCAAAACATATGTTAATGCATGGAATGGAACATTTAGCATATCCCATCGTTTTTCCACCTCTGCACGAATATAATTGTAAAAGGTGATATCTCTAGGCTCAACAATGTCTTTAATATGCCCCAACATGCTATCCATTTGCTCATACACCTCCCCAATTATTGGTTGATCTGAATCTACAAACTTGATCATGTAATAAATTGGTTTGGTGAATTGCAAAACATATTTAACCTGTGACCAAAAGAACATGTCAATAATAGTGTCCTTGGCTACATTAGCACCATCTCTATCAGTGTTAATTTCCTCCCATGATTCAGAGGTCACCATATTAATTAACGCTTGTCTCACCTTCACTAGCCTCCTAAAGGTGAGGTAATAACTTGCAAATCTTGTTTTTGCAAGTTTAAGCACAACAACTTGGAGTAAGTGCCATAGAAGTAGTTTACCCTTGTATGCCCTGTGATAGATTTAATGAGTTGCTTCCCTCTTTTGTAAAGCTCATTAATCCACCCACATTCTTTATGCTTCACAATATCATGCGTCAAAAGGTTCAATGTGTGCACCAAGCACCCAAACCAAAAGATGTGTGGATGAGTATGCTCAATAAATTTTCTTGCTGCCTTACAATTTGCTGCATTATTTGTGATCACTTGAACCACATTATTAGGACCAACATCTTTGATTGATTGCAATAATAGATCTACAATGTTTTGAGAAGTTGCACTGGTGGAGGAGGAGTCATGACATGTAATAAATACTGCACCACTAACAAAAATGCCAAGAACATTTATCAAATGTTGGTTTCTAATATTTGTCCACCCATCTGATACAATGGATACCCAAAATCCACCCACTCATTTGTAAATGTGTCAAAGCTCTTTGAACATTTGCTTTTTCTCTTTCTAATAACATTGTTCTAGCTTTCTCATAGTTGGGGGCCATTGTATCCTTTTGGGGCTTCATTGATGGCCTTTACTATTTCATGCCAATAAGGAGAGCAAAGCACATTGAATGGTACACCGCAAGCACAAAGAAATCATACTATCTTTCCATCCACATCATCCCTCCCAACAACATTAAGGAAATCCCCTATTGTTCTTTTACCTCTAGAGCTTGCAAAAGTACCATTAGGAGATGAGCTACCAAATCTAAAGGTTGCACTTGATTCAGATTGAGTTTTTTGTTTCTTGTTCTTTTGTTGTGCAACCTTCTCTATTTGGATGTATTTTCTTCTTTGTTCAACTGAAGCCTTTGAGAAAATTGCTATCCCCACGACACCCTTTTTCTCATCACTGTCCATCACCCCACAAAGATGCCTCCTCACACTGGTATATGAACTACTATATGGTTTTCGTCCATGACAACCATGAGGGCACAAAAACTTGTAGCTTCCACCACCTTTTCCCCCTTAAAGTTTGGTCACATAGTTCCACAAGGGTGTCAATGGAGCTTTCCCCTCTAGTGTTTCAATGTTCTCATTAGGTTCACCACCTTCCTCTTGAAACCCTTCCTCATCATACATTGGGTCACTCATATGGGGACTACTTATTCTCTTCTTCTTCTTCTTCCCTTCTATTCCTCCTCCCCCTTGCCATAATGAAAACCAAAAATGGAATGATACATATAAGCCAAAAAAACACTATCTTGGAATATGAATACGAGTGGTGGACAACCTACAAATAAATGAGCAAGAAGAAAGAATGGGAAAGAGTAGGAGAGGGAGGAGAGAAAATAAAAAAAACAATGACAAAAAAATGAGGGAGTTTGGGGTTTGCACTTACCTCTTTATCTCTTGTAGATGGAAGCCCTTCTTTACTCCTCCAGCTCTCCTCAACTCTCTCTTCTCCGAGCTATCTTCTCCTCTCTTCTCCAAGCTCTCCAAAAACATAAAAGTGAGCAAATGAGAGGTGAAAATGACTTTTATCCTTTTCATTCCATCCCTAACCCAACACTAACCCACCCCCCAACACAGCTTAAGCCAAAAAAAAGAAAAAAAGAAAGTTTAAGTGGGCCGCACATCGGAATCGGCTAGCAAGCCAATGGAAGCGGTCATTATCCGCCCGGAAGCGTCCCCAATTTGTGGCGGATCCACGGGCTGATTCGCCCTCCGAAACACAGATCGGGCTGCACGGTTCCCATAGGCCAGGAATCGTTTGGCCCGACCCGATCCGTGTTTCGGTTTTTCGGAGTTGTGTTATGGAGGGTGGATCAACTGCGTTTCCATACGAGACGCGGATCGAGCTTTGGATCTGGGGAGGGGGGGACGTTTCCTGCAACACTGGTTAAACCTACAACAAACACCTTATATGAACAAAGACAACAGTATGATCATACTGTAGCAGAGTTGATTACTCATGATGGCTACTTCTTGTTGAAGCATCCTAGGGGCACTATTGAAACCAAAATTGATTAGACTATTGACAATGTGACAGGGCTAGTAACATGAGTCTATTATACTGCTTGATGACTTGAGGAAGTGTTAAGCCAAATCATTCTAAATTGTTGCTAATTGTTCCATATAATATCTAGAGTTCACATTGCAGAGAGTTTTCTTCATTGCTACGCAGAGTTGCTAAATCCTTATATTTCTATATAAGTGTATATGAGGTTGAGATCGGAGAGCACTACATTAGCTCTCATTATCCTGAGCATTGTATTGCCCTGAAGATATTGTTGTTGGCAAAGTTTGGCAGATCAAGTATGATTGTGTATAGCTGAGTCAGTGTTGTTGCAAGTATTTATATGTGACTGATTTTTGTCAGTAATGGCTGAGTTTGTATGCTGATATGTGGCTGAGCGAGAATTGTCGAGCTAGGGTTTGATGCACTATTGAGCAGTAAGAGTATCTTGAATTGTGGCTGATCATAATGTTGCTAGGGGTTGATGCACTGTTGAGCAGTAAGAGTATCTTGAATTGTGGTTGATCATAATGTTGCTAGGTTTTGGAAAAAGTTTGTTCTATATGATGTTATTGGTACAATGATTTCATGTTAGAGACTTGTTGTGGATCTATCTCTATGCTGCTAGGGTTTATCATTGGATATACATGCTGAGCAGTAGTAGATTTGTTTGTCGAGTAAAGAATGTTGAGTACTATTGAATTGTTTAGCTAGAGTTTGATCTTTTTGGTGAGTAAAGAGAGTTGGCATTACTACTGATGACCTTATGCTAGTATTGTATATTGACAAAGTCAATAGATTGATTTGATGTTGTTTATGTTGATATATAGTAGAGGTGGATCCAATTTGAAAATGTATGAAACATGGTCCACTGTGGTGAACTGAAGGTCAAATTCTTTAGGGAAAGTGGTGGCTCGCTGACTAGGGTGGTAGGGTGGTGCAAGGAGAAGATTGAAGTCTCCTTCAGGGTGGAGCTTAAGAACACTTCAGGGTGGCAGGGTGGTGTAAGGGCAAGTTGGAGCATGCAGGGTGTTGGAGGAACCTTGTAGTTGGAGCTGGTAAAAGCAGGGTGTTGGAGCATCCTTTCAGTTGGAGTTGATAAACTAGGGGGTTGGAGCCTCCTTCTAGTCGTTGCTGGAGAATCTTGGAAGTTGGAGCTTGTTGTTGATGTAATCTTTAAAGACATATATTAAAATGCATTCGGTGGTTTTTGTCCCAGAAGTATTTCCACCTAAAAACATTTTGTATACTGTTTATGATGTTATGCATTGTTGAATGGTGTTATTAACTGTTTAATGTTTACATGATATGATTAAAATTGTTGAAAAGTGCCAAATATTGATTCACCCTCCCTCCTAGTATCGGTGAATATTCCAACATCCATTAACTAAGAAAGAAAGCACCAATCTTACTAAATCCTACCAACATATTAAAAAATAGTTAAGAAAAAACATCTTTGTTAACTATGGTGGATATTTTAGCCCCAATAAAGTCCTGAAATCAAGCATTTGTTCAAAATCAAATATGACAAAATAAAATTAAATTCATCTAATTAAATCCATACCTTTAATCATTTTCCAACCATTGATCTTTCTAGTAGCTTGTCAATTTTCTTGCTACCTTTCCTTTTGCTGAAGTAGTTTGGTATTTGTTCGCTGTAGTAGTTCAATAGATCTACCCTCTCTCCTTCTTTGTGTTGTAGATGGGATCTCATGAGCGTGAGGGAGAGGGGATGACTACCTTGTTTTATTTGCAAATTTCTGTGTTTCCATCTCATCAAGGGAGACGTGGAGAACAAGGATTCCGCACTCATACCGTTAAGAATATCGTTAATTATTTTAGGCAACCACTACCCATAAATCTTGATATATATGGGGACCATTTTACAATTTTAGCCTTAGTAAAATTGTTTTAGCAAACGCCCACGTGGTCCTCATATATATCAAGGTTAATTCTGAGTTGGAATCTGTAGAGATTGAGTGGCAACTCTTTATTTTTTATAAAAATAACATTGCCTAAAATAATTCAGGTAATACTTGAAATTTCATCCAAATTCAAGGATACCACAAATAATGGATCATGAGTGTACATAGTATTCCTATCTGATACTAAGACAGTTCCATGGTCACAAAACTAGCACCATTAATGAACTTGAGAGTTTAATTTTAGGTAATTCTTTATACGAGTGGTGTAAGGGCAATGCGCATCCCTTATGCAATCTAACATGTGCATTCCTAGGTTCGTCTTGCTTCATATATATAGTATGTCATCCTGCTATCTTACAGCAAACTGCCATGTGAAAACCATTACCAACCTATTAGGATAGAGGTTTGCCTCCGATGTGGTGCCAAATCACATCTACCCTGTTACCCACCATTTTGTGGGTGATATCCCTAGGAGAAATTTTTCTCCAAGATGGTCCTCAGTCGGCAGCCAGCAACCCCTTGCAACCACCAACTAGCTCGTTGTACCACTTCTCCACCACTTGAGCTAGCCATGTGGTCCCTTACCCATCTGTCATGATCGTATGTTTGAAGGTGGGCCTCCCGAACTTAAAGGTATGCCTTGTCATTTGGTGATTGAGTATTGTAGTTTACTTATCATGGAAACTTCTGGGCATGGATTAATGGGGGGATTCGGTGGAAAGAATGGGCTAGGTTTGTGCTCTTGTCCCCTAAACCCTTTCTGGATATTAACCTTGGATTCTAGTCCCGTGGGGTCTCTTTTATTGACCATTTCGCTTTAGGGATGGTATTTCATGGGAAACCCTGATTTTGATTGTGTGGTCCCGCTCCCTCATCCACATATATTGTCCCCTTTCCACTCATTATAACCCCATTCATCATTTCTCTCATCTGGGTCCACATTCCTCCACTTGGTCCACATAGGGTTAGCTCTCCCCTTCCTTTTGCCCACACCTTGGGTCAGGTCTGGAATGATGCCCCGGAGGTTGATGCAGCTAAAAAGGAAAATAAAAGCATAATTGGCCACATTCAAAAGGAAAATGTACCATAAAATGCAAAAGATGGTCGGGACAAACACATTTAGCACGTGGGAAAAATCCAATACATGAGATCTACCCCATCATCATGGCCATCACCCTAGTTCCTACAAGCTCTATGAGCCTCCTTCATCATATAGGAACCCATGATTGTCCCAACCCCTGGTGGGCAATGAACTGCCCTACCTTAAAAGGGGTTATCCACTGCTATATCTCACACATCATGCTCTTACCCCTTGAGACCTGAGTAGTTAATTAAAGAAAAATCATAAAAAGGCAAAAGGCATATAAAGAAGGGTGGAAAAATCAAGGCTGGGGCACCTCATGTACCACGATTGCTCCCTCCTATACATTATATACCCAAGTGTGAGCTTCCCTTTTACTAGCTACCCTTGTACCCCAATGTATGGCCTAAGGCCGCCTTTTTTCATTCCCTACTCCATCCATGTCTTTATCACATGCCACCACCTTTTAAACGATGTACCTTGGACATACTATCCCCTTTAAAAGTAGAAACCACCTAATGGGATACTTGGTTAACCCCATTTGGAACTTGGAGACATTAGCACTTGCCAAAGCCCATTATGGAAGGGTAGACCATTATGAAGTCGTCACTTGTGGTCCATGGTTTGTAAGCTCTTTTACTCTATTTCCTTGTGACTTGTTGTATTGGAAGGTTAGGGGACGCATTGGATCTTATGCAGGATTGCAGGTGGTCTCCATCTTGGGTTTGGTCTCCCTATACAGGGTCCTAACCCTCCAAAGGGCTACATTGGCACATGTAGGGTGTGTGTTGAGAGCCATGGGCCTCCACAGCAGTAGACAACACTCCATGGATCCTCAGAGATGTTCAGAGATTACTTGAGATTCACCTATTGGACGAGGAAGATGCACCTGGTTCACCTTTGCCCAGCCAACCCCACAGATGTACCATGCACTTGGCAGATGACCCAGGACTTGTATGTTGATGTGGCATCACTTACACCATCATCTGAGCCCTTACAAATGGCCTGCAAGCATCTTCGACTTACTTGGAGACCCATGAGGTCACTTGTGTGCCCTCACAGCCATTGGCAGCACCACAGGTTTATTATGTGGATAACAAGGGACCAACCCCTTTTCCATTACTTTTGGAAGTCCAACTCATCATTTTGGCACTTATGGATTTCATCAGGCCTCTTAGAGAGCCCAACGACATGCATAATTGATTATTCGACATTTTGGGAGGCTTATTATTTTATTTATGAGCTAGTTTGGTGGGCTTGTCAACAATAGATAGTTATTTGCACATTATTTTAGTTGATGGGCTAATGTAGGCTCAAATTAGGTAATTCGAACTTCTAATGAGTATAAATGGGAGAGACATGAATTCATTTGCATCATCACTTGGATTGTATCACTCTTCTCTCTTGAGATTTTCGCACTTCTTTCTTAGAGGATGAATTGGAGCATGGATGAATTTTGATGTTTGGATTGGGTTATCTTATCTTGGAGCTTCTTTATTGCCAAATTGTTGATGGTTGGAGATGTTCTCTTACATGTAAGTATACACATTTAATGTTATTCTTGTTTTACTTTGTCATATGCATTGGAATGGGATTTTCGCTGTAGTAAGGCTAATTGCTGCATTGCATAATTGCGAAATTGTGGAATTATTGTTTCTATATAGCATCTCTCAATGTATGGGCCATGTATGTTGAATGAAATCTCCTAGGGATAATTCTACCATTGAATTTATCTTAATAAGCCATCTCTTTTTGAAAAACGAAGTATAAAGCTTTAAGGTCACTTCTTCTTTCCCTAAAGGCCAAGTGAAGTAGTCCTTGAGGCCTCCTTGATCGAGAAACAAAGTCCTTTCTCATCATTCTCCTAGACTCCATTCTCCCCAAGGGATTAGGCATTGATCTACCAATAGGTGGTCACTCAAAGAACCATTTTTCTTCACCTTTCCCCTTCTCTTCTAGGTCTAGCCAAGTTGGGTCACCTAGGGCATCATTTTCCCAACAAAATAGCCATAGAAAAAGTTCGATCTCCTAGCCTCTACTGCGCTGGTGTGTCCTCAAGGTCTCCTCCAAATTTGAAGAAATTCCGACGGTGGGGTTGTGAGATATCCTAAGCCCTAGCTCTGAGATCAAACTTTGCCCTAGTATTCCCTAGGCTAGTACCTCATAGGATCAATTTGACACCTTTAAGTGGAAATTCTTGTTTTGATCATTTCCCCTTACTTATC
This sequence comes from Pinus tabuliformis, assembly GCA_031772625.1. Lineage (NCBI taxonomy): Eukaryota > Viridiplantae > Streptophyta > Pinopsida > Pinales > Pinaceae > Pinus > Pinus tabuliformis. The sequence goes on along the minus strand of CM062806.1, from coordinate 955,763,080 downwards.
TTGGTTAAGATCATCATTGGTTGCTAGATTCTCTCTCCTTAACCTAGGGTGGGTCCACTTGGTCCCGCGTGGTCCCATACCTTTGAAAAGTTAATTCTTCAAGAACCACTTGGGAAGTCAAGCTCAATAAGGATTTTAGGGATTGGGAAACTCCTTTACAAGGCATATTTCTCTAACCTAGCCCTTAAAACATCACCTCCTTATCCTAGAAAGCTTTGTACCTTGCTTTCAAAGTAGGCAAGCTCCACCCTTAACCTCCTTCTAGGAAAAGGATCATTAAGGTCACTTCACATCCATTTGCTGATTCATCCTTCACAAGTGACTTTATATATACTGGGACTCCTATAGGTGAAATTCCGCATTTCATTCACCTTTGCGACTCCAATGTCATTAAGGGCCCAACAACATGTTGACCACATATATTCCCGCCATAAAAGTGACAGGGATCCCACAGTATCCCTCATCGGAATGCATGAAGAATATGCCAATGTTCGATGGGGATCCACATTCCGCAGCCAATCACATTGTAAGGTTCATAAGGTATCTTTCAAAGAAAAATATAACTCAACCTTGTGACCAAATGGAATTATTTGTCCTATCCATTGCCCCAAATACTGATTGGCTTGAGTCATGTGAACCTAAAAGCATTCTTTCTCTTCCAATGTTGACTACACACTTCTTGTTACATGAAGGGCCAGGTTTCCAATCTCATGAAGACATATGCCAAATGTTGGACATGGCCCTTTGAGAGGAGGAAGATATTGAATATGGTTTTATGCTCGAGGAGGAGTGTTTTATTGATGCATACTTTAAGGATGGTGCCAAAGGAGAGACTCATGAATTGGAAAGCATGTCCTCTAAGGATAATGTGAAAGAGCTCAACCCCGAGAGCCTTCAGACATTACAAGAATGGATGTTGGAATATGAAAAGTATTGGAGGTGTTGTCACGCAAAATGTCTAGGCACCGCGAAAATGGCTCAGATCGGGGGCTGTCACCCTGATCCCCAATTACTCCGTTTAAGCTATCTCCCTACAGCAGGCTAAGGGGAGTAGACCCTATGGAAAAGTGGAATGAAGAAGAACTGGTTGGGAACCAACCAGTTCGGGAGACACAGTGAAGCGATCAAGTACTTGATTAAGATTTAGCAAGACTTATAGGATTTGATTAGATTTTAAACGATTGATACCACTGCCTTATGAAGTCAACGATCTTGATAGGGAAATTAAGACCAAGTTATCGATTAGCAACTGCTGCTTAGATGAATGACTATTTTATATGAAATGTAGATTCTAAAACTAATGTGAGATGCAAGAATCTTGGTTAATTTTAGTTAGATGCCTATTTAAATGTGAATCCTTCAATCCTTTCTGTGTTGTGCTTGATTTCGTAGTAATTGGCGGAGAGAAGATCAAGGGAAGCACACTAAGGTGTGATTAACGATACCTCTCCTGAAATTCTAACATACCCGTGCCTCTGGCGCTGCAGAGAACTGTGGCTCTGACGACTGCAAGGTCACCATTTTAAGTACTATTAAAACAGGTTCTCAAGAAAAGACGGATGGAGATCTATCTGTCTATTGATCAAGCTTATGCTTGGAAGTAAATTTTATCTATGCAAGTTAACTTATATGCAAATGCACCGGAAGATGAGATGAAGTTAGACTTGAGAATGGGAAAACACTTATGCCGCAAAAGCCCTCAATTACCCAAATGAAATGCTCGCATTTTTTAGATGAAGACTTAGAAAATAAACTCTTTGAAGATACTATAGTTAAAACACCAACTTATTTCAAATTTTCTTGATACAATTTAGCTCAAAGGGAACAAAAACAACTTTGCAATTCGATATCAATGTCAACAGATGCTCAAAAAAAATACTCAATTTATGAAACAAAGGATATGCATTTTATCACAATTTCATGACAGAGTACTTAATTTTCAGAAATTAATTTTTAGGACAATAGTAAGAAAAACTTTATGACAACAACAATATGACAATGAAAACAGTAAACTATTAATGATATCTTTATGCCAAAAATTTACCGAAAATTTTCCAAACTTGCCCACATGAATTATAAAAAATTTTCAGCTTGTTGTGATGTGATTTCCGGAATTATATCAGATCTGATATACTAATTACAGTGAGCAATTAAAACATGAAATAAGCCTAATGATGAATGCCCAACTCAAGAGATTAATTCCTTAATGTAATAGACAACTTAGGTACTGATTTTAGGCTAACCCACATGAAATTTTGCCACTGTTATATTTCAGACTTAAGAAACATAATTATTCAGAGATAACAGTCACCCAAAATGTAGATCTAGGCCAAATTCTTGATACACATCCAACATAAATGACCTATCAATGTATTTAGCAATTTTTTAGTTATTTTCAAACCACTTAGATGTGTTTTTCACCACTATTAGAAAGGTATGACTTCTGTAGCAAACAATGAGGAAAAAAATGGTTTAGAGATCAAACCCTTAGGCCCTAGGCCTTGAAGATCACTTGCCCAAGTTGCCAAAAAAATTTCAATATCTGAAACAACTTTTTACCAAATTTTCTGCAAAAACCCACCAATGATTAGCTTCAAAAAATCAAATATTCAAATAAAAAATGGAGCAAGGGAATCTAGGGCCAATGGGAGCTAGCACTAGGCCCAATAGAATTAGCGTTGGGCTAAGAGAAGGCAGATCTGGGCTTAGGAGCCCCAAAACTTGAAACCCTTGTTCTAAAAAAAAATTATTTTGCTTCAAATCTTCAGATTTATTGCAAAATCTTTAATGGCAGGCCTTGTAAAAAGATTTGGGGTAAGATATTGCCCTCCAAGGCCTAGATTTGTCTCAAAACCCCCAGATCTGCTTAAAAAATCTCAGATCTGAAGATTTACTTGGTTAATTTCTCAGATCTATTCCTGTAAACAATCTTTGAGCTCATATCTTGCCCTCCGGGGTCTAGATCTAGCTCAGATTTGAAGATTTACTTGGCTGATTTCTCAAATCTATTCCTGCAAACAATTTTTGAACTCAGATCTTGCCCTCCAGGGTCTAGATCTAGTTCAGATCTGAAGATTTTCTTGGCTGATTTCTCAGATCTATTCCTACACAAGTGAAAAGAGAAAAACCCAATACCCAATATGTACAAAAATAGAGAAAATCCCAAAAACCCAAGTGTTAAAATTTAAAGTTATGTTACAAAATTTCAGATCTACACAAGTAAATAACAGATCTATACAAATAATTTACAGATCTATCAGATCTGAGGAGTATGAGTCCAACTCCACTCCCAAATTTAATAATCTAAGGCTCTTAATAGCCAGATCTATCAAAATTTCCACAAAATATTTAAAATATTTTGAAATTTTAGAGAGGTACTAGCCCAAAAACACCATGCAAAAAAAAAATTATCGTTAAATAAATCCCGAGGCTTATATGAAGTAGGCTCTTCAAAAAATATGTGTTGAGAGTTGGCTGGTCCAATCGAGGACTATCCCCAAACGCTCAATGAGAACCTGAGAGATCTTCTGCAAACACTAGATCAACCATCAAATCAAGTAGAGAAATAGAACAATAAAATTATGAAGAAATAGAGATACATGCTCCTTCAATCAAATTTAAAAATGTTACCCTAGATCCAACAAATTGAATAAGATACCTGTATTCAGATTATTCTAAGAGAGCTATTGATTGACAGTTTTCACATAATATTATGCAGAAATGAAAACAATGTTACCATAAATTCATGAAGAGGAACACTACAACACGTTGAAACCCCAAAGACTTTTGCATTAATTCAAAAAAAATATACAAGAGAGCTTGCGAGCTTAGTACACGATCCAGAGATCGGATGAATTCACTGACAAATAACCTTCTATTTAAAGATAAATCCTCCAACGACTAGTTCGAGTGATCTTCGTCAAGGCAATCTCAACTATTGACGAGGATCAACATTTCTTTTAATCTCATCCATTGAAATTTTAAATTATTGAGGAAATTCGATTTTTTCAATTAAATGCATTTTAATTAATTCAAAAATTAAAATTTTGAATTAATTTCCTCAAAATTTTGACTTTGACTTAACCCAAGGGACCAAAGGCTTAAAATTTAGCAAAATAATCAATTAACCTTAGTCCCTGGACTTCTTAAAATCAAATTTTTAAAGGACCCATGAATTTTGCCTTTGGAAAATATAAATTTACGTAGGACCTATAATTAATTAAATTTCTGGCTTATGATTTTAATAATTTAATTAATTTTGGCCAGAAAATTTAATTAATTAACCTATGAGGGGATAAATTATTTTTCTAACTTTCAAGACACTTTACATAATGATTTTTACATTTTTTACATCTCAAGGGGGAAAACCCATTTGCAAAAGACCCTCATAGACTACCCAATCCTGCGACACCAAAATATAATCTAGCAGATCAAGCAATTTGTAATAAAAGAACCTAACAAAATAGTTAGGATTATTCCCAAATTTCTTTTACACAGACTCTATCTATAACACTACGACTCGCTTAAGATCCTGGTGACAAAATTCATTCCAGCTTTGGGGTAAGGCTGAAGGAAAACTTTGCCGACCATCCAAGAATGGATCAGTGAGACGAAAAACCTCCCGGAATGTAGATCGTCACCAGAAAAATAGGTTTACCTAGGCAATTACATACATGACATAGATCTGCTGAGATTATTTACATCATATACATGCAGAATGGGTTTACATTATAACATGACAATCAGGTTGATGATGAAAGCTGGATGGCACGGACACATCGATCAAGCGCTATCCCTCTTGTGAAAAAAGAGGGTGTACTGCTATGGGTCGTTGACACGTAGTGGTCAACAGGAGGAAATTGATGGCCGCATATAACTCCCAAGAGATTTTTTGCCACTATTGTGAGCAATCGGAAAGGCTTTGTAACACGAAGAGTGAAGATAAAAAGAGTCCTACTAGTGACCTTCTTGAGGCATTTTATTAAAATTATGTATTAAATACCTTGGAGATCATTCTTTGGGAACAAATGGAGGAAAAAACCTCCCTGTCTAAAGAAGAGAATGAATTTCATCCTAACCAACACCAAATATATAGTGTAGAATGGGAGGATTCTAAGGAAGATCATGATAGTCAAATAAACGAAGAATCTACGAGTGACTTTGGAGCTGTTGATTGGGGAATTGGGTGTGATTATAGAATTGAAGACCCCATGGTTTCTCAAGTCCATAAGAATGAGCTCAGGGAAGAATAAAATGCTCCGTCCCTTCTGAGTAACAATGTTGGTCCTTATGAAGCCCTTCCTAGTGATTGGAAAGGTCTCTTTTTTATATTCCAAGATGATTCGATCAAAGAAGAGCCTTCCAAGATTGTGGGAAATTCTGATGACTCTAATATAGAAGAAATTGAGCAAGATGCTTCCTTAGGCCATGCCACTGATAAATGGTTTCTCTTCATGTTTGAGTGTTCCTCCCCTGCCCCGGAAATAAATGTTGGTGATGATGTTCTTTCTCCTAGTCTTGATCAAGAGCTGCTTTCCCCTATGAAGAACCAAGAATCATGATTTTCCCCAAATACAATGATGAGTCCACTTCTTGTTTTCCCAATGACCAAAATAATATCATCCTAAATATGTTTGAGATATTCAATCCTTCTTACCTAGAGGGTGATAGGCCTAAGATAGGTCTTCATAAAAAAAATCATGTACTTGATCATTGACATTTCTATCTCCTGGTTAGAAGATCAAATTCAATCTTCTCGGTTGTTGTCTTTCCCTTCTTATAGTGTTCCTTTCTATATCATATGGGTCTCCTTTTTCTCCACCTCCCGCCCTCGTAGCTCCTCACGCCATTATTCCCACTTGTATTGTTGCGTCTATCACAAAAACAATCATGAAAGCATGCATTCTTGTATTGATCAATTGATATGTTGGTTGCATTGGATCTATGATTATACCTAGAACTTGATATTGTATATTATGCATGTTAGAATAGGATGCATTGCATATTGATTTTGCATTAGAACTAACATCATGTGATATTTCCCATGGTAGATTAAATACATTTAAAGTAAAATTTGGATATTTTATTTATTTTACAGCCTAACACTAAGCAAAGGTGATCATAAGACACCATTAAAAATATGCTTCCCCATGGGTTCAATCATTGATATGTGCAGGTAACAAGTCTGCGGTAACCAAGATATTGTTGGAGTTCTCGTGATATGCCGTTCGAGTAGCTTTGTTCACTTCTTTAAGAGATCACGTCCCAATTGTAGCCAAATGTTACCCACCATTTTGTGGGTGATATCCCAGGATAATTTTTTTCTCCAAGATGGTCCTTAGCCAGCATCCCCTTGCAGCGACCAACTAGCTCGTTGTGCCACTTTTCCGCCACCTGAGCCAGCCATGTGGTCTCTCACCCATCTGTCATGATCGTATGTTTGAAGGTGGGCCTCTCGAACCTAAAGGTATGCCTTGTCATTTGGTGATTGAGTATTGTAGTTTGCTTATCATGGACACTTTTGGGCATGGATTAATGGGGCGATTCAGCGGAAAGAATGGGTTAGGTCTGTGCTCTTGTCCCCTAGACCCCTTCTGGATATTAACTTTGGATTCTAGTTCCGTGGGATCTCTTTTACTGACCATTTGGTTTTAGGAATGGTATTTCATGGGAAACCCCAATTTTGGTTACGTGGTCCCGCTCCCTCATCCACGTATATTACCCCCTTTCCGCTCATTATAACCCCATTCATCATTTCTCCTACCAGGGTCTAGATTCCTCTAGTGGGTCCACATAGGGTTAGCTCTCCACTTCCCTTTGCCCACACCTTGGGTCGGGCCTAGAATGGTGCCTCGGAGGTTGATGCAGCTAAAAAGAAAAGTAAAAGCATAATTGACCACACTTAACAGGAAAATGTACCACAAAATGCAAAAGATGGCCTAGACAAACACATTTAACATGTGGGCAAAAGCAAATACATGAGCTCTACCCCATCATCATGGCCATCACTTTGGTTCCTACAGGCTCTATGAGCCTCCTTCATCATATAGGAACCCATGATTGTCCCAAACCTTGGTGGACAATGAATCACCCTACCTTAAAAACGAGAATCCACTGCTATATCTCACACATCATGCTCTTACCCCTTGAGCCCCGAGCAATTAATTAAAGAAAAATCATAAAAAGGCAAAAGACATATAAAGAAGGGTGGAAAAAGCAAGGCCGGGGAACCTCATGTACCACGATTTCTCCCTCCTATACATTATATACCCAAGTGTGGGATTCTTTTTTACTGACTACCCTTGTACCCCAACATGTGGCCCAACGCTGCCCCTTTTCATTCCCTACTCCATCCATCTCTTTATCACATGCCACCACTTTTTAAAAGATGTACCTTGGACATGTTATCCTCTTAGAAGTAGAAACCACCTAATGGGATACTTGGTTAACCCCATTTGGAACTTGGAAATATTAGCACTTGCCAAAGTCCATTATGAAGTCCCCACTTGTGGTCCATGGTTTGTAAGCTCTTTTACTCGATTTCTTTGATGACTTGTTGTATTGGAAGGCTATGGGACACATTGGATCTTATGCAGGATTGCAGGTGGTTTCCATCTTGTGTTTGGTCTCCCTATACGGGGTCCTAACCCTCCAGAGGGCTACATTGGCACATGTAGGGTGTGTGTTGAGAGCCATGGGCCTCCATAGTAGTAGACAACACTCCATGGATCCCCAGAGATGTTCAGAGATTGCTCGAGATTCACCTATTGGACGAGGAAGATGCACCTGGTTCACCTTTGCCCAACCAACCCCACAGATGTACCATGCACTTGGCAGATGACCCAAGACTTGTATGTTGATGTGGCATCACTTACACCATCATTTGAGCCCTTACAAATGGTCTACAGGCATCTTCGACTTACTTGGAGACCCATGAGGTCACTTGTGTGCCCTCACAGCCATTGGGAGCACCACAGGTTTATTATGTGGAGAACAAGGGGCCAACCCCTTGTCCATTACTTTGGAAGTCCAACTCATCATTTTGGCACTTACGGATTTCATCAAGCCTCTTAGAGAGCCCAACGACATGCATTATTGATTATTCGACCTCTTGGGAGGCTTATTATTTTATTTATGAGCTAGTTTGGTGGGCTTGTCACCAATAGATAGTTATTTGCACATTATTTTAGTTGATGGGCTAATGTAGGCTCAAATTAGGTAATTCAAACTCCTAATGAGTGTATAAATAGGAGAGACATGAATTCATTTGGATCTTCACTTGGATTGGATCATTCTTCTCTCTTGAGATTTTCACACTTCTTTCTTGGATGATGAATTAGAGCATGGATGAATTTTGATGTTTGGATTGGGTTATCTTATCTTGGAGCTTCTTTATTGTCAAATTGTAGATGGTTGGATATGCTCTCTTACATTTAAGTACACACATTTAATGCTATTCTTGTTTTACTTTGTCATATGCATTGGAATGGGATTTTCGTTGTACTAGGGTTAATTATTACATTGCATTTATTGTTTCTATATAGCATCTCTAAATGTATGGGTCATGTATGTTGAATGAAATCTCCTAGGGATAATTCTACCATTGAATTTATCTTGATAAGACATCTCTTTTTGAAAAGCGAAGCATAAAGCTTTGAGGTCATTTCTTCTTGCCCTAAAGGCCAAGTGAAGTAGTCCTTGAGGCCTCCTTGAGCGAGAAACAAAACTCTTTCTCATCATTCTCCTAGGGTCCATTCTCCCCAAGTGATTAGGCACTGATCTACCAATAGGTGGTCACTCAAAGAACCATTTGTCTTCACCTTTTCCCTTCTCTTGTAGGTCTAGCCAAGTTGGGTCACCTAGTGCATCATTTTCCTGACAAAAATAGCCATAGAAAAAGTTCGAACTCCTAGCCTCTACTGCACTGGTGTGTCCTCAAGGTCTCCTCCAAATTTGAAGAAATTATGACATTGGTGTTGTGAGATATCCCAAGCCCTAACTTTGAGATCAAACCTTCCCCAGGTATTCCCTAGGCTAGTACCTCATAGGATCAATTTGACACCTTTAAGTGGAAATTCTTGTTTTGATCCTTTCCCCTTCCTTGAATGGGTTAAGATTATCATTGGTTGCTATATTCTCTCTACTTAACCTAGGTTGGGCCCACTTGGTCCCGTTTGGTCGCATACCTTTGAAAAGTTAATTCTTCAAGAACCACTTGGGAAGTCAAGCTCAATAAGGATTCTAGGGATTGGAAAACTCCTTTACAAGGTATATTCCTCTAAGCTAGCCCTTAAATCCTCACCTCCTCATCCTAGAAAGCTTTTTACCTTGCTTGAAGTGAAAGCAAGCTCCACTCTTAACCTCCTTCTAGGAAAAGGATCATTAAGGTCACTTCACATCCATTTGTTGATTCATCCTTCACAAGTGACTTTCTATATACTGGGTCTCCTCCCATCGATGAAAGTCCGTAAAGAGTAGGGAGTCTTAGCTGAGGTGACAGTGGGCTAAGTCTCCATTGTTGCCCTTGATCTAGCAGTTGTCCTTTTAGGAGTCCCTTTTGGGCCCCCTGCTAGTTTGAGCGGTAACATACCCCAAGCAAACTTTAATGAGTACACATACTCTTAGGCAAACTTTAGGCATAGCCTCATTGCATATGTGCAACAATATAAATGTATAAAAAGAGATGCATCATGAACTTTATTATAAGAAGAATATAAATAACAGTAAGACTGTAATGAACAAAGCGTCATGGGGTAACTCCCACTCAAATAACATAGTCTAAAAACTCTATCACTCCCCTGCAGGTCACATGCTCCTTAAAAACTTTTTGGGGAAGACCTTTCGTGAGAGGGTCTGCTGTCATACTACTCGTATCTATGTAAGGAACCTTTTCGCACACTAGACGATACTTGATCTCTATGTATTTGTTTCTTTTGGTCACCTGTTCATTCTTTATGAACTTGGTAACAACTTTGTTATCACAATAGATAACCATAGGTTTGTGAATGGAATCAACAACCCTGAGCTCACCAATGAAGTTCTTCAACCATATCGCTTGACGAGTTACCTCATAACAACTAATTTAGTCAACAAACATGGTCGACTCAGACATAATGTATTGCTTGGAGCTTCTCCATGAGACTGCTCCATCAACAAGCAAGCAAATATATACAAAAGTAGACTTTAAACTATCACAACAACTAGCAAAGTTAAAACCAAAATAACCGACCACCTCAAGCTCGCTCGATTTCATGTAGACCAACATGAAATCCTTTTTTCTTTGTAAGTACCGTAGTACCTTCTTTATAGCATTCCAATGAGAAACTCCAGGGTTCTTCTGGTATCTGCAAAGAAAACCCACAACATAACTAATATCTAGTCGAATGCAAATCATTACATACATAAGGCTATCAACCGCAGAGGAATACTCTTTCAATCGATTTTCTCTATCCGATTTCTGGTACACTGCTTCTAGCTAAAAATATCTCCCTTGACTACTAGGGCTTTGCCAAGTGCACAATTCTGCATACTGAACCTCTCGAGTACTTTATCAATGTATGCTTTTTGTGATAATCTGAATAGTCCAACTGGTTGATTCCTGTAGATCTTAATCCCTAGAACATACTCTGCATTTCCCATGTCTTTCATATTGAAATTCTTTGACAAAAAATGTTTTGTGTCATGTAGTAGATGAATGTTGTTTCTTGCAAGTAAAACATCATCAACATAGAGTACAAGAATAACAAATAAGCTCCCACTTACCTTGAAATATATGCATTTATCTACAATGTTTTCTTTGAAACTGTATTTGATCATGACTTGGTTAAATTTCAAATACCACTATCTCGATGCTTGCTTCAAATCATATATAGACTTCATTAGCTGGATAACTATACTCTCTTTCCCTTGGATCATGAAACCCTTGCACTGAGCCATATAAATTTCCTCCTCTAGATTACCATTTAGAAAAGTCATCTTTTAATCCATCTAAAGTGATCTGAATTGGATCATTATATTGTTTGTCATCCATCTCGATGCATTTGGAGTGGAAAAAGTGGAGGAATCAACTCACGGGACCATTTTTACTGGCGGGGCCTAGTTTGGCGAAACAGGGTTTGAAACCTTCCGGGAGCATTTTGAGGCATCAAACGACGTTTTTTGGGGGTATAACTTTGCTTCTTTATGACGCACCTTTTCATGTTATTCTACACACAAAGACCTTTCCAATGGTGCAAGAAGCGCATCAATCAGAGTCCGTATGCAAAAACTATGCTACTCAGAAGTTGACCTTCCTGTTTTCACACCTATAGTTCGGGAGGATGTTGCGTCAACCCTCATTATTCATGGAAAAGGGGCTAGTCACGTGTTTGTGATGTAAAAGACTCTAGAAGAGCCTATTTCGTAACTCTAGTTAAGTGTTGATGTAGCCAAACTTAACCACTAGTAGGTTTTCGGGTTGTGTTATAACCAGGCCACTAGGAGGAAGAGGCATTTCATTTTTTCGAAAGAATTTTGTTCCATAGTTGAGCAAAGATAGCCAGGAGAGATAGGAGGTAGAGCACATAGAGAGAATCTATGCACTGTAGCAGCTCTCAGGCCACAAACATTACTTCTTTGTACCTGCATCCATATTTCCAGAGAGAGAAAGAGAGAAAAGCGGCCTCACCTTCCAGTTGGGTTTTCTCTCAAAAGGGTTTCCCAGAGAGCATATCTTGTGCTTGTGTGTGTGCTTATTTTGTCTCTCTACTTTTCTGCATAATTTCCATTCACATACATGCACTAATTATAGTTTAATCCACAAATCTTAAAGTTTAATAAATTGTAATAGCGTAGAATTTTCAGAGTTTTAATATAATATTATTAGATCTATTGTGATGAACTGTCCAGTAGAATATCCACGACAGTTTACATATCATTTGGTATTAGAGCAGGTTTCTTTGGGTATTTGTGGATATTTGCAGGGGATCTAGGTTGGCAGGGTCGAAAATCGTAAAACCCTAATCATGACGGACGAATCTGTAAACCAACCTCGTGATCCTGAAGAGGTGAGGTTTTCGCGGCTTGAACAACAAGTTACGGATATAAACGAGTCGAAGAAAGAACCTGGAAAAGATCAACCCAATTCGAGTGTCATGAATCAATCCTTGTTCAAAATGGAAGCAAAAGTTGATATCAAGCCATACCATGGCGAGATTGACGCTCTGAAGCTGAACCACTGGTTGTAACAACTGAAAGTTTATTTCAGCGTCCATCAGATCAAGGAAGGGAAAAATATCTCATTCGCATGGCTGAAATTAGAGGGTCATGCACTGACTTGGTGGGAGAGCCACACGAAAACCCTGAGGTTGGAGGGAGAACCTCTAGTGACTAAGTGGGAGGATTTCAAAACCCTCATTAAGTCACAGTTTTATCCCATTGGGTATGTGGAGGACCAGTGGATCTAGTGGCATTACTTCAGGCAAAAGTCGGGCCAAAGCGTGTAGGAGTACACCACAGAATTCAGAAAGATGACTATAATGTTGGGTATCTCTCCAAAGAACCCAAATGTACTCCTCAAGTATTTGGGGGGTCTGCACCGCCATTTGCGTGAGCAAGTGATGTTGTTCAAGCCCAAATCGATGGACGAGGCTTGTGTACAGGCACAATACCTGGAGAACATAGGCCTGAAAAGAGCGCAATCAAGTGGATTGAAGCAGAAGGAGCAACAAGAAGCTTCTAAGGAGGGGAAGAAGAAGCAAAAAGGGGGAAAAGATAAAAAGACGACAACCACAACACACTAGTGCAAAGATCCTAGCAACCACTGCAACATTGATGGCCATACAGAGAAGCGTTGGAAGTTGCATCTAGAGCTAAACTCGAAGAATAAGAAGAAAGATAAGAAGAAAAAGAATCTCATGGCCATTGATTTGAGCAACCAAGTTGAAGGAAACTCGGACGTGGATGAGAAGATTGTCTGTACATAAGTGCAGAAGGAGGTGAATCTGAGTAGCCTTAAGCAACAGGAAGAGAAAGAAATGACCAAAATTTTCCATATAAATATACAATTCAAGAAGACAAAGATTGATGCTCTGTTTGACTCAGGATCACAGGATAATCTCATTGTAGTAGAGCTGGTCAAATAGTTGGGGCTGGAAGTTTGTGATCATCCAAACCCATATCCACTGGGATGGGTAAATAAGGATGTAGAGCTAAAGGTAGCAAAACAAGTGCAAAATTAGATTTGCTATCAGTGTTGATTTTATTGATGAAGTAGATTTGGATGTGGTTCCCCTTGATGTATGTGGAGTCGTATTTGGGAGTCGATACATGTATACGCGTGATGCAATATTCATGATGAGAGCTAACCAGTACCATCTCATAAAGGATGGAAAATCATTCATCATCAACGCGCATAAAGGCAAGTTGAAAATTTCACTAGTAAGTGCCAACCAAGCCAAGAAATTGATCAGTTATAGCTAGAAGAATGTTTTATTGTTTTCAAGAGAAAGTTAGTTTGAATAGGAGTCAATAAGAGGCAAGGCATCCTTAGAGGGGTGTACTAAGAAACAAAAGCAACAATTGGAGGACTTGCTACAGGCATACAAGGATGCGTTCCGAGAGCCTAAAGGGTTACCACCTAAGAGAGAAATGGAGCACGAGATTCAACTATTGCCAGACTCCCCATTGCCAAATATTGGGTTGTACAGGCAGTTTGTTATAGAAGCGAGTGAGGTGAAGAAATAGTTGTAGCGGCTCTTGGAACAGGGTGTCATTCAACCGAGTACATCACCATGTGGGTCACCCATCATCATTGTGCCGAAGAAGGATGGGACTTGGCGGATGTGTATAGATTACAAGGTGTTGAATAAAATCATGCTCAAGAACAGATACCCCCTACCTAGGATAGATGATATGCTAGATCAGTGGTGTTACCACTCAAACCAACAGGGGACCTAAAAGGGGTTCCTAAGAGGGCAACTGCTAGGTTAAGGGCAACGATGGAGGCTTAGCCCACTGTCATCACAGCTCAGTCTCCCTACTCTTTACGGACTTTCACTAATGGGAGGAGTCCTAATAGTGTAGGGATCTCTTGTAAAGTATATGTCAATGGATAGGTGGAAAGTGACCTTGGAAACCCTTTCCCAAGGATGGAGTGAAGAATGGAACTTGCTTGCTCTTTAAGGAAGGAACGTGGTCCTCTATGGGTAAGGGGTGAGGATTGGAGGGTTGAGGGAGAAGGAATAGGCTTATAGACAAGTTTATCAATCCCTATAATCCTTGGGAAACTTGGATTCCCAAATGGTCCTTGACAAATAATCTTTATTGAGAAGTGGGACCACACGGGGCCAAATGGACCCAATCCAGGTTTGGGGATGGAATGTAGCAACCAATGATGTTCCTATCCTGGACAAGGTGAAAGGAAAGGACCAAACAAGAATATTTACTTCAAAAGGTTGAATTGATCTTGTTGAGGTCTAGCATTGATGATGCTTAGGCAAACTTCGATCCTAGATCTAACCCTTGGGATTCCCGGAGATTCCACCATTAGAATTGCCTCAAATTTGGAGAAGAGGGAGGGTACCCACCAACGCAGTAGCTTGTAGGAGATCGAAATTTTTCCTCTTATCAATTCCCAGGAAATTGATACCCTAAGTGACATTTGAGGGCTAGACCTGGGAAAAGGTGGTAAAAGGTAAAAAAGTCGAAGGGGATGACGAACGTTTTTAGGGAGCAGTGCCTAATTCACTTGGGGATATGGATTCAAGGATGGTGATGAGTAAGAACTTGGTTTCTTGATCAAGGAGTCCTAGAAAGTCAACTTCATCCAATGTTGAGAGAAAGAAAAGAAAAGTGACTTTCAAGCATTTATACTTCAAAGAAAACAATGCAAGCTTATCAAGACAAATAAACTCTAGGACATTTCATTCATATAACATTGGCCCATACATTAAATTAGCTAAAACATGCCCAATTTCACATTTCAATTATGCAACATGTTGGAATTTCTAAGCTTAACCCGTTAGAAATTCTTCCTGTACTATCTGGTTTATTTCTTCCTACTTGTTTTTTACTTAACAAGTTATTTACCATGTAAATACTGAAAATAAACACAAGTACAATATCGACATATACAGATCATCAACTGAAAGAAAACAAGCACACAAGTGACACTGTTATTTTTGGACCAATGTCCCCGGAAAAACCCAATGCGGGAAAACCAGTGCAACTATTCAAAGGGTTTTATTATTATGCAGTTTTCAGAATACAACTAGGGTGCCAGAAATGGCTCACCCAATAGAGAATACCCTTGATAGAAGTACCTCTCCTTGGAGACAGACATTCCGACTGAATAATCACCGGATGAACGATCCCAACAACAATTGTAGCTTCCACTGCTCTGCGTCACTTTGATAGGGATTGCGTCACCTTATCCAGCTCACCAGCTCCCATTCTGTCCCACGAAATCCTTCCAGCGCTGCCTCTTTGGCTCTGCGTCAGCTTTGCTAGCCTCTGCGTTAGCTTCTGGAGCTTTTGTGTCAGCCCCTAGACCCTCTGCGTCTCACACGCTGGCCTCTCCTGGCTCTGCGCAACTCCTAGCTGCCTCTGTGTAGCACCCAGCTGCCTCTGTGTCAACCTCTCTCGGCTCTGCGTTGTCTCTCTGGTACCAACTCTGCCTCTCTGCTATGTATTCACTGCCCCTCGCTGCTGATCACTGATTCTATCTCTCTTAGCAAACCCCGCTCTAGAGAATAGAATGATTGATCACTTTGGTGTGTTCTCCAACTGACCCTCAAGCCTCCTCTTATACTTTTCTCGTTGGTCCATCAACGACCGAGATTAAATCTCTAATCAATGGCTAAGATTAGATTTGGCTTGATCCATGACTTTTGGAACATTCTAACCCAGTTTTATATTAATACCCATTAATATTTTATTTTTCCTAAGTTTAGACTTAGGAACTTCATTAAAAATATTAATTATTTTAATATCTCCCAAACCAGTTAAAATCTGCCCAACCTTTCTGGGTCTTGGAGATCTCATGTGCTTTAGCCTCTCCACCAATTTTCATGGCTAGAGCACATTCGATGCTACCCTAAATCAACACTCCCTCTTAGCGAGGACTGTGCTCTAGTAATACTCCTCACTGAGTATCACCCTGATTATCTAGCACCAGTCTCTATGCTGATGCTAGGCCTCCCCGCCCAACATTCTATGTAGCGCTACATCTTCTATTGCTGCCCATGGCCCTGCCACTGCCACTGCTACATCCATATGACAACTCTCTTTGTATCCGTGCTGCTATTGGTCCATACTCCTAGCACTGCATCCCCTCTCATCATGCTGCATCGTGCTGCCCATAGCACTGCCACTGCTAACTGCTGCATTGCAACTCAGTTACCGAGAAGTAAGTAACTGATCCTCCCAACTCTGACATCCCTGTCAGGCTAGAGACACTCTTGATGCTGAAGCTCCCTCTGCCGCTAACAAGTGCTCCCTCTACTGACCTCTGCGCTGCTGCAACAACTCCCTGCATCTCGCACCGTTGCACACCTCTCTGTGCCATCCTGCACTGGTGCAACACTCCCATGCCTCTCGCACTATTGTAGCCTGCTAGCCTTGCACTACTAGGGGACTCTTGCACTGTAGCACTCTCTGCCACCTCATCCGCATCTGTCTCTACTGACATCTGCCAGTCTTGCTACACCTCTTCGGGGCTCCCGTAGCAAGGTATAATCCAAGAGGTTGGGTACCTCGAGGATCCTGCCCCTCATCGCTTGTAGTCTGTCTGACTATAGCTCGATGTCTCCCCACTTCTTCTCAAGTGGCACATGAGCATTCATGGCACAATCGTCATCCTCCTCGACTTCTTTCTCCGCCCTCGTTGGCGTTGCCTTGGTCTTAGAAGCCTCTCCCTTACTCTTCTTCCTCGGACACTGGTTCGCAAAATGACCCAGTTCCCCACAATGGAAGCACTTGACCTTTGAGAGGTCCTTCTTCTTTCGCTTCACCTGCTTTCCCGTAGATGCTAGAGCCACATCCTCTTCTTCCTCCTTCTTGATTCTGACCCCTTTGCCGCTACTCCCTGCCTTGGTCAGCCGTTTGATCTCTTCTTGATGAAGAGCCACCCACAGTTCTTCCCAATCTGGAAGACTCGTCCTGCCCAGTATGCTCTGGACAAATACCTCCCAATCCTCAGAAACTGCGTTCAGTGTGGTCCTCACCATCAATTCCTCATCCGGCGTGGCCCCTATGGAAGTTAGCTGGTCACGGATCTCCTTCAAGCGACTGAGGAAGACATCTATCTGCTCTCCCTTCTGCATCTGGTATGCCCTTAGCTGATTCTCCAGGAGCATCTTCCTCTGCACGGAAGTATGCTGGTACAATGTCTTCAAGGCATCCCACATCTCCTTTGCTGTTTCCTTCTCGGCAATATGTGGTACCGCATGATACTTGACCCCATCAAGGATGATGCACTTAGCCTTTGCCATTGCCTCCTTGTACCTTTCATTAGCTACTGGGTCAACTGGGACAACTATCACTCTCATGACGAAGCCCTTGAGGCGATGTCTATTTAGAATGGACAAGATCCTGGCTTTCCAGACCACAAAGTTGGATGCTCCGTCCAGCCTATCTTGATCTCTCAGCCCATTCACGGCCATCTCGCTTCTCTTCTTTCGACTCCTCCGAGTCTCTCTACTTCCCTCTGGAAGTCCTCTGTTTGACTCCTGCTGAGTCTCTCAACTTCCCGTCTGGAAGTTCTCGGTTCGACTCCCTCTGAGTCTCGGTTTCCCTTCTAGAAATCCCTCTGCCAATGTCGAGTTGCTCCACTTCGATCGTCTGTGCAATTGCACCACTGATCCAGATTCCTTGGCTAGAAATCCGCCTCGACAGTGACTCCCTCCCCTTGGTCTTTCTCTGTTAGGTATTGTTCTGACCACAGTACCCCACCAGCTTTGCTCCGCAAATTATCTGCAGCCTCCTATACCCCAGCAACTGAAGGATTGGGCCACTTGGCTCTGCTGAATCCCGACACTGGCAAATCAGCTCCGCTAGCCAACTGCGTCAGCCCTCCTAGCCTCTGTGTGGCTCTGCGTGAGCCTGATTCTACCTCCCTTAGCCTTTGCGTTGCCTTTCTCTGGCCCAGAATGATGACACAGTCCCTCTGCGTCACTCCTTCCTCTGTTGCCTTCTGCAAGGATCAACTCTATCACTTGGGACAGCTGAATCTGCTACAAATGCTCTGCTCGATTGATGCCTTCAGTTTTCCTGTGATCTGCAACCACCCTCTGATACCATGTTGGAATTTCTAAGTTTAACCCATTAGAAATTCTTCCTGTACTATCTGGTTTATTTCTTCCTACTTGTTTAATTACTTAACAAGTTATTTACCATGTAAATACTGAAAATAAACACAAGTACAGTATCAACATCTACAGATCATCAACTGAAAGAAAACAAGCACACAAGTGACACCGTTATTTTTGGACCAATGTCCCTGGAAAAACCCAATGCGGGAAAACTGGTGCAGCTATTCAAAGGGTTTTATTATTATGCAGTTTTCAGAATACAACTAGGGTGCCAGAAATGGCTCACCCAACAGAGAATGCCCTCGGCAGTAGTACCTCTCCTTGGAGACAGATATTCCAATTGAATAATCACTGGATGAACGATCCCACAGCAACAATTGCAACTTCCACTACTCTGTGTCACTTTGATAGGGACTACATCACCCTATCTAGCTCACCAGCTCCCATTCTGTCCCACGAAATCCTCCCAGTGCTGCCTCTTTGGCTCTGCGTCAGCTTCTGGAGTTTCTGCATCAGCGCCTAGACCATATGCGTTTCACATGCTGGCCTCTCCTGGCTCTGCGCAACTCCTAGCTGCCTTTGCGTAGCACCTAGTTGCCTTTGTGTCAACCTCTCCCGGCTCTGCGCTCTCTCTAGTATCAACTCTGCCTCTTTGCTATGTATTCACTACCCCTCGCTGCTGATCACTGATTCTATCTCTCTTAGCAAACCCCACTCTAGAGAATAGAATGACAAATCACTTTGGTGTGTTCTCCAAATCACCCTCAAGCCTCCTCTTATACTTTTCTCGTTGGTCCATCAACGACCGAGACTAAATCTCTAATCAATGGCTAAGATTAGATTCCAATACAACCAGTCATTAAAATAATCGGGTAAAAGAATTTACAAACCATGGATAACAAAGTGGGTATGCCCTTCTGTAGTGAGCTTTGGCATGTGCTAGACTCTAGTGTCTCCAAGCTCCAAAGGGGGTTAACCAAGTACTGTATTAGGTGGTTTCAACCCTTAAAGGGGTTAGTATGTCCAAGGTACATGTTGATAGGTGGTTGTCATTGATGTCAACCCAAGTAGCACCAGGAGCTATCTCGATCTTCCATGGAAAATTTGACATTGAAATTCATGGAATCTTGTGTCAAGATCCTTCTAGATAGATTCTCCTCGATGAGATGTTTCTGTTGATATATGGTACACCTCGTGGTTCCTCTTGGTTTGAGAGAAAATTGAGGTTGAAGTTGAAGACCCAATTTTGTGGGCTAAAACCCCAGGGGTAGAGACATGACACCTTATTCACCAACGGTTGTCAATATATGACAGGGATTCTCACCATAATCTCACCACGTATAAGTTGAATAACTTCAAGATCCAAAGGTAGTAAACCAATCATTGACTTCACACTCGAGTAGGACCATATGCACTAAGCCAATCATTGACTTCAAATTCTAGTGAAATTAAAAATATTTCTAAGCAAGCTCTTTGACACAAATATTAAATAGGATTATTGATTAAGTGTAGTGGAAGCATTATCTTTTAAAAGTATATTAAATTAATTTTACCTCATAAGAAGTATCTCTTCCTATCTAGCTCACGTCCTCCCTTACTTAGCACAATTGACACAAATTAATTTTCTTAATGTTATAACTCCTTGAGAAGTCCTCCTAACCTCCAACGTTCAACTTATTGAAGTTAGTCTAAAGTTAAACTTATGTCTATAAATATAGACCTAATATCCCTCACAAGTATGGTGAGAAAAGGATTATCTTTGAACGATATACTCTTTGAATTGTTTCGGCTAGCCTGTGGAAGTCAATGCAAAAATCAGAGGGCTAGATTTTGGTCAAATTTTTTGTTTGATAATAGTTTGGTCAAGGTGCTTCGTCATTCAAGTCTGTGCAGTTCCAGTGAGGGTTTATCTAGGCACACTCTTGTGAAGGATCTGTTGACCTTGCCGCCTACACCTACCTACAAGTCAGTGAGAAAAGCCTTCAACCCCACAAGGTGTGGTTGGTGGCAGGGAACTCAGAGAAGGGGCTATCACACTAATCCCGACTCTCTCCGTTTGAGCTATCTCCTAGGCTAGCTAAGGGGGGTAGTCCCCAATGAAAAGTTAAATTAAAAGATGTGAGTTTCTAGGAAAGTGTTATAATGAAAATGGATTACTTTTAAGGATTTATGGGAAAATATGAAGTGAACAACTTGAAATAACAATGCTAATCATAGATATGATTAAAAACCTAAAACCAGTGCCTTATAAGGAATTTGCTCAACAATTTAAAGATATATTTGCTCAAAGTAAAATGCAATGCTTTCAAAAGAGAAAACAAAGTAACCCTGAAATGTAAATAAGAATTGTTAGCACAACATATGTAAGGTACAAAATGCTTTTCAGATAATCAACTTTATAAATCAAAACATGTGCAACATATCTTGCCAAAACCCAAAAATTAGTAATTAACTTGGAAATGTAAAAGAAGGGAAGTGCTAAACCAAGACATCAATATGCAATTAGACTTGAAACATGAAAAGAAAACATTTGTTTGAAATGATTACAATACTTGCTTTTGGAATAGATTTTTCATATGAAAACTCAAACCATCAAGAGACAAGTGAAGTAAATGTAATGGAAAGTGCTCTTGGTTAATTTTATTAATTAGCTCTACAACAAGATTACAATTTAACTCTTCAATCCTCAGACCTCACTCTCACCCAATGATATGGAGTTCACTGTGAGGAATCAATAGAGGAGTAGAGGATCCCTAAGATGGCTACTTCAACCAACTTATGTTGGAGGTAAAATTTTAATAAAGCTTGGAGCCTTCTTACATTAAAATGCCTAGATGAAATGCAAATTGTGTTAATTCCCCAAATTAAAATAATGATACATGCAAATGCTTCAAAGAGATTGATTTGCAATGCTTGAAAATGAAATAGTGTTCAACATAAGTTGCAATTATAACTTCAATTGGAAGAATAAAATAAGCCTACAAGTGTTGCATGTGTTTCATCAATGAATTAAAATGATACAAGTAATTTGCTTAAAAGTAAAATGTGTTTCAAATACACAATGACAATAAATTGCTCCAATATTCAAGATAACAATGTAGCATAAAATTGAAGCATGTATTCAAGTGCTCATGAAAGAATTTACGAAGATAAATGGAAACGAATCAAAGTTTGTTAAGAATATAAAATGCTTGCATGTAAAGGATGAATTGCCCAAAGTAAAATGTAAGCTTGTAGCTTCAAGCAATAATGAGATAGAGAATGCAAAGCTCAAATGAAATTGTAACAAACTTTAACTTAATGAAATGTGATAGTGAGGTTGTGTTAATTCCCAATTAAAGAATGCATGTAAGTGAATGAAGTATGAAAGCTTAAACCATGCAAATGTCAATCCACCCAAGAGAAGCCTCCCTCTAAATGGAGAGATAGGATACCATGGGAGAAATCCCAAGCTCCCACAAGAAAATTAGATTTTTTATTAATATTACAAAGAAAAGAGGGTCCTTCAAAGTCCTCAACTAAAATTCAAGGAGAGTCCTCACAATAATTGTTTGAAACTTGGACACTAGACCTCCTTTGTTGAGAAAGTAGTGACAAGATCTCACAAAACTTATGCAAGGGAAACAAGGTGTGAGTTTCCTCCAAATGCCCACGGCTTAAAGAGGAAAATGGGTATCCCTCTAGTGAACTCGACTTGGCCAAAATAAGCCTCAAAAGGGCTCACGACATCCTTGGAAATCAAACCCCAAACACTTGCCAAAGGTCCTGCAAACACTTGTTAGATGTTGTGGGAAGTTGCTCTTCAAAATATGCCACACAAGAGTTAGCAAACAATCCAAACAATGACTGCAAAATAAGTTAAGTATTAATGGAAAAATCAGCAAGATAAAATGTATATGTACAATTATAATTTACAAAAGGCTAAGCTAAAGAGTGAGAGTAAACTCTTGTCTTTGCTTAGACATCTTCAAGCTCTTAAATAGCAAATGAAAGAAATGAAGTACAATGTTTTTTAAAAGAGATTTAAATTTAGAAGTTCTCGGCTTGTGTACAATCTATGTGCCGAAATCCCTGCAAAACCACTTTGTAAAATAAGACTATGAAGGTTCAAAGAACACATGAGAGCTCCTTTAAGAATGTATCAAGAGTGGATTGGTCTTTCCAAAGACTTTCCCTCACGCTTGATTCTGTAATCCCAATAAGATGTTCCCTCTACAAAACTTCAATCAAGAATTAATTCCATATAGATTTAACACTAAACAATGATAATAAACTCTAGAGATTTATTTAAAACCAATTAAAGCATTCTATACCTAGACCTTACTTCTAAATCAAATGTCAATGCAAGATAACTCTACATTAACAAATCTACAAGAGCATATGGAAGCAAATTAGATCAAAGCATGAGTAAAAGGAATTATACCAATGCTCAACAATTCATCACACTCGAAAATGATGAACACCTCATGAATGAAACCCCAAAGTCTTTATTGATATTTCTGAAAGTGTACAAGGCAGCAATGCTTCTACAAGCACAATAGCTAGTAACAATATGATTCAATGTGAGAGCCCATGGCTCTATTATATAGAGAGTTGGGAGCAAATCTCAATGAAGAA
Organism: Pinus tabuliformis; assembly: GCA_031772625.1. Taxonomy (NCBI): domain Eukaryota; kingdom Viridiplantae; phylum Streptophyta; class Pinopsida; order Pinales; family Pinaceae; genus Pinus; species Pinus tabuliformis. Next base: position 955,740,176 of record CM062806.1, on the reverse strand, counting down.
TGAAAATGACAAATGACGTTGGAGCCAATTCCAATGTAGAAGTGATGAAACAAGTGGCATAAGGTGACAATCCCAAAGAGAAATTCGAATTTGTTGAATGGAGCTCCAATGCCAAGTGTAAAAATCGAATTCTGGCAAGTGGACATCATTTTCTTTTTCCCTTATGTGCCAAATTCGAATTTTATGGTGGAATGACAAGTGTAAATGGGTGGTAACCCATGTGGGGACAATTTCCCACAAAAATCTCCACCAAATATTCTCCCAAATCCTCCCAAATGTGCATTAACTTCACAAATTCAAATTTCCAAACAATTTTTTCATTTAATGCCAGAAATTCAATTTTATTTGAGTACATGTCCTTTCCTTGATTTTAGGAGTCCACATCACCTTGGCACTTCACTTTAACTCTCCCATAATTTTCCACCTCATTTCCACAACTTTTAGCATGTGTAGATATTTATTTTTCTCCATTTATTTAATTTCTGGCTTAATTAATTGCCAGATTTCCCACTAAACTTAGGAAAAGTGGACTTTGAGGGTCCAAAACACATTATTAACCCCTCAAAGTGTGTCATAGTAGAAAGTTGAGGGTGAGAGGTGTAATTTTGATTACTCATACCCCATACAACTTCTCTAGACTACACTTATTACAATTTAAATACAATTTTATTTGCAATTTTTGACCTGCGAGAAATCTAAAAAATTAAAAAATGATTACTGAGACCTAACCAAATTCCACGAAATTTTTTGTGTGATCAAGTATGGTAATATACATCGACTCTAGACACTAAGATGTGTCAGGGGCTCAACCTTCAAACCGTCACCCCGACTTTGGGGTAAAACGTGAGTGAGAAAACCTAGAAAATTATTCACCTCTGAAAAAGAAGGGATAATTAACCAGATAAAAAAAACACTCCAAGGTGTACTCGTTTGCTGATCGAGTCCCAACATCCTAGGCCTATTACAGAGTCAAAACTCATCATTATTAGTATCACTTATTACAATTCCTTGTAGGGTGTGGAATTTGGGTACAAGAAAGATGATGAGAAGATAGAAGTAGAGTTAAAAAACTTTATTGACTGACGATATCTAATGGTACAAGTGTCCTCTGGATCATCCTTGGGCATGGAGTCTTCATATAATCATCAGGGGCCACTCCAGTGGTCAATAAGATCCATAGTCTTAATTGCATATCTGTGGTAACATTTATAAGAGAGCAAAGATCCTTTGGTTTTGTTTGGGTTTGGTGATTTGATTTAGTGCAGGTTTGCCTATTAAGGAAGAGCGAGGGTTCTGTATAGAGTGTTGGCACAAATTTGTTGTCATTGCAGGTCTATATGTTAAAGAAAAGTGAGGGTTCTATATAGAATGTTGGCACAAGTTCATTAACATTGCAAGTCTATTTGTCAGAGAAGAGTGAAGGTTCTGTGGAAGTATATATAGAGTATTGGCACACACGCAAAAAAATAAATCAAGCTTTGTTGTACCTTTCAGCCCTCATCTAAGGAACAAAATTACTACAGAACAAAATTACTCAAGGGTCTGAAATCTGTGAAAGTGCAGTGACTGTTTACATTAATGCTTCGACTAGTATCTTGGATGTATCCTCTTTTGGCATAAGATAAGGTATGTGCTAAGTTGAAGTTATTACGTATTAGGAGGAGAACATATCAGGTAAGTTTGTTCTATTTTATTGGCAAAGTGTTTCACTATTTTCTTTTGCATGATTGGGATTCGCTTGAGTATTATAGGTACAAGTATAGGACAAATTACATAAATTATTCTCTTTTGATTTGTCTTTGGATGATGAGATTCACGTAGGTATCTTATTGAGTGAAGGAATAAGTTTTGTTCTAAAATAATATCAAAGATCCATTTTGGTTATTTTAATTATCTACCGGGATAAAATAATAGCACTCAGTGAGCAAACAAAAGGCCCAGAAATCTTGTGAAAGCTACCATTAGTTCTTGAATATATTTTCTTTTCAATTTTGTTGCACTATCACTCAAGGTTACATAATTTTTCACTAATATATATCCATAAAGATTCATCTTATGTCTCTCTTTTGCAGGCGAAGGTAAGAACATTTGTCTTGGGTTAATTTATTGTCCTTTTTGGGTATTTGGGATTCCCCTTTGTACTATTCATCTTTGCAGGTACAATTGACTCAAGACTCCTAAAGTGACAACAGTAACCTTTTGAAAGAAGAACAATGACAACTAGACAAGATCAAAACAATGCAGTGGCATCAAACAGTATGCGAGACTCTCATTGAAGACAAAACAAGAAGCAATGAAGGCAGTGAAAGCAGATTATCGAGGCCCAGAATCACTTGCAGAAACTAAGTGAGCAACATCAGGAACAAGCAGGTAGAGCAGTTTATCATTCCTGACCATTTTCCATAGCAAGTTACACCATTAGCATCAAGGGTCATTTTGTACAACAATTGTTGAGTTTTGCAAATATTATAAAGAATTTGTGTCATTGCCCGGAGTTGAAGAAGGAAAATTTGTTTTGGGATAAGGGTTTGTATTACAGTTGGGACAAGGGTTCTAGGTTTGTTGAGTCAAGGGTAGTTTAGGTCCTAGTGTTATTGGTCAGTCAAAGAAAATCATTGTACTATCGTTGTAACATGGATCATTGTCCCTGGTATGGGAGTCCACACTTTTTTATTTAATTTTTGTCTTTATAGGGTGGTAGGGTGGTGCTAGGCAGGTGAATGAAGTCACCTACAGGTTGGGGCTTGTAAACACTTCAGGGTGGTAGGGTGGTGCTAGGCAGGTGAATGAAGTCACCTACAGGTTGGGGCCTGTAAACACTTCAGGGTGGTAGGGTGGTGCTAGGGTGAGTTGTGGCTCACTTGGGTGTTGGGGCATCCATTCAGCTGACTGTTGATAAAACCAGGGCGTTGGGGCGTCCTTCCAGTGGGAGTTGGAGAAGAATGCTTTTCTAGAGTTCTAGGAAGTTGTAGCTTTATTTTTAGTTGGGGTTGAAGATTAAAGAACTTATTAGAAAAACATTCGGTGGTTTTTGACCCGAAGGGGGTTTTCCACCTAAAAATTTTGTGCCTACTGTCTCTATCTTTTGCATTGTTGTTTATTGCTTTTACTAAATAATTATAATAACTGAAGATTAACTAATGCTCTGAAAAATATTAATAAAGTGCTAATTGCTAAGAAATACGGATTCATCTCCCTTCTCAATATTTCCAATAGGTACATCCCTCTAATTGGGGTGGCAAGTGATAAATAGCTGGAATGGAGTAGGAAATGAGAGGGGCAACCTTGGGCCACATATTGGGGCATAGGGGTAGTTAGATAAGGGGAACCCCACACCTGGGTATGTAATGTGTAGGAGGGAGCAATCGTGGTACATGAGGTGCCCCGACCTTGATTTTTCCACCTTTCTTTATATGCTTTTTCCTTTTATGAATTTTCTTTATTTAATTGCTCGAGGCTCAAAGGACAAGAGCTTGATGTGTATGATATAACAGTGATTAACCCCTTTTAGGTAAGGCGTTCATTTCCTTCCAGGGGTTGGTACAATCATGAGTTCCTAAATGATAAAGGCAGCTCATCTAGGGCCTATGGAACCAAGGTGATGACCATGGATTGGGGTAGAGCTCATGTATTGGCTTTTTCCCACGTGCTAATTATTTTTGTCCCGACCATCTTTTGCATTTTGTGGTACAATTTCCTGTTAAATGTGGCCAATTATGCTTTTTTTCTTTTTTTTCTTTTAGCTACTTCAACCTCTGGGGCATCATTCTAGGCCTGACCCAAGGTGGGGCCAAGGGGATAGGGAGGCTAGCCCTATGTGGACCCAGAATGGAAATGTGGGCCTAGGTGGGAGAAATGATGAATGGGGGTATAGTGAATGGAAAGGGAGTAATATATGTGGATAAAGGAGCGGGATCAGCACACAAAGTCAAGTTTTCCCAAGTAGTACCAGCTGAGAACCAAATGGTCGATAAAGTAGATCCCACGGGACTAAGATCCAAGGGTAACATCCAAAAGAGATCAAGGGGACAAGAGCACAAACTAAGCCCACCCTTTCCGCCAAATCCCCCAATCAATCCATACCCATAAGTATCCATGAGAAGTTAAACCCAATACTTAATTACCAAATGACTGGACATGCCTTTAGATTCGGGAGGCCCACCTTCAAACATATGATCAATACAGGTGGGTGAGGGACCACATGGCTGACTCAGGTGGCAAAGAAATAGCACAACGAGCTAGCAGGAAGTTGCAAGGGGCTGTCGGCTGAGGTCCATCATGGAGAAAAATTTCTCCTGGGGATATCACCCACAAAGTGGTGGGTACTATGTTGCATGAGTTTCTGGTACATGGGTACTTCGGGTATGAGGGAACAAGTATCCGGTACGGCTAGAAGCTTTGCCCAAATTTATAGGAAACATCAAGTTGGGAGCGGCAATAATATAATATATTTAAATTTAATATATATTAAAAAAAAAAAATTATTTATTTCCATCCAAAAATTGCCAATTAAATTCCATCTTGCAAATTTCATCTTGTAATGAAATATGTAAAAGATTGAACTTTGAAACACTGCTAGAAAAAATCAAAATATTAATCTATCAACAATTTGCCAATGAAATTCCTTGCCAACAAAGAAACATGCAGAACTCCCAAACTGAAAAAAGGCTATTATTACTTGATTATTATGTGATTTCATACAACACTATTATATTCAACTTCGAAATTCAAGTTTGGAAATTTATAAAATGAAACTGACTAACACGCTACTATTTCTCTTTCTGACCATCACTGTAATTTATTGAATCTTATCATTAAAGCTTCAAGATAGACTTCAAGAATGTAGACTTATTTGCAATTGTTGAACTTCAAGATTTGCAACAGAAGTTGCCAAGGAATCACTGGAATTGTCTATATTTTTTTGAAACCTTTTCTACATCTCCACGTCTCTCTCGCTTTAAAGAACCCATGCAGTCGAGCCCCCCTGATCTGTCATGTATCACTTAGAAAATAAACAAATGGTACCTTCTTTGTTCAAGATAGGTACCCAAAAGGTGAAAATCTGCTCAAAATAGGTACCCGAAATGTCAAAATCTGTTGTAGTGAAGCTCCAAGGTACCCTTTGAAGCTCCCGACGATTTTGGAAAGTTTCTTACCAGCTCCCAAGCTCCTAGGAGCGTGGGGTACGTGCTCTCCAATGTCTGGGAGTGGTACCCATGTTACTATGGGTGGGTAACATTTGGCTACAACTAGGAAGTGATCTCTCGAAGAAGTGGGCGAGGCTGCTCGAACGGGAGGTCACGAGAACTCCAACAATCTTTTGGTCACCGTAGACCTATTATCTTCACATGTCAAAGATCAAAGCCATGGGGCAACATGTTTTTCACGATGTCTTATGATCACCCATGCTTAATGTTAGCCCATAAACTAACAAGAAATAAAATATGCAATTTTTTTTAACCTAAATCTAATCTATCATGAGAAACATCATATGCAGTTAGTTCTAATGAGGAAAATCAGCATGCAATGCATCCTACCCTAACATGCATATAGTAATGTTAATACTAAGTGTAATCATAAAGCTAGTGCAACCAACATATCATCACATCAATATACATATGCCTGCCAGTATGATTACTCATGTAGCAACCCCCAAATCGAATGAGGACATAGTCACATGGCGGATGAGGCGGGTGGGAGGCGGGAAAATATGATCTCCATTCGAGGTAGAGGGAGGTCCTAGGAGAAAGAAAACTGGTCATTCTAGAGGTCCAGGGCTCCCCTTTTAGGTACAAAATGGAGGAATGAATGCTCACTCTCGAGAACTCCTCATCACAATCACTGCTTGTAATATCATGCTTTGAGGATGTCACATGGTTGTGATGAGAGGGGAACAAAGGGTGAGAGAAAGGAGTGCAACAAATAGGTCTCTCAATGTGATGGTCACAGTGGGGAGGGGAGGTCGCAGAGTGATCATAATCCTGATGATGGGTCAAAGGGGATAAAGTATATTCAATGAAGGGTTCCTCCTTGACACCATATTCAAAAAGGGGAAAAGGGGCATTGTCACTGAAGGTCATATCAAAAGAGACGAGGAAATTACTTGAGGGAGACTCAAGGTGATGAATAAGAGGGGAAGGCAAAGGGGAGGGTGAAGTGTCATATTCAATGGGATTTCCTTCTGCACAATTTAGAGGCTCAAGTGATTTGAATACATAGCCATGAGGTGGGTAGGTGGGAGCCTCATTGCTTTCCTCATTATAAGCATCAAAGATTGGGCTTTCGTTAAAAGGAGAATCAATCATTTCCAACTGTCCTTCTTCATGCAAGGGAAAATAATAATACTCTTTCCCAAAGGTATCGATGGATATGTCATCGCAAGTAATGTTCGGGATAAAGGAAGAACCAATCTCAATCTCATCTTCCCTGTTAGTATCATAAATTGGAGCACAATCAAATTGGGGCCCAACAATTTCCCACTTCTCCTTTTTAATGAGGAAATAATCTCCAATGTCACTTTCCAAGGAGCTTACAGGATCACCTTCCTCAAGGTTTTCAAAAGGGGATTCATCAGGAGTGATATCCTTGAGAAAGGTAAAGTCAGTCTCGGCCCTACTTTCCATAACTTCATTCTCCTCAACAGATGTACTCTCAAAATCATCCTGTCCATCTTGCAACCCCGACGAGGACTCATCTTCCTGCTCATCACCGAGATCCTCAAGGTCATCTTCATCTTGGTTGGTTGATAAGCGGGACCTCTCTTCTTCTCTCTTCTCTTGAAGAACAATGGCTAAGGTATTTGTTACATGATTTTGGTAGTATGCTTCCAGGAGGAGAGCGTTAGTAGGGTTCTCCTTATATTCACATTTCATCTTATGAAGCTTCACTTCTTCATCATATAAGCAAGAGAAAACTTCATTAGAATTATATTCCCTTACTACCTCCCTGCATGACCTACTATATTCATCCATTCTTTCTTGCGTGACTTGGAGGCTCTTGGGATCCACCTCTTCGTCATCCCCAGAGGAGGTATTCCTTTTCATATTAATGAGGTTATCCAAAATATTCACAGCACAAGTTATGTGAGCAAGGTCAAGGAGATGACTAGGGTCTTGCTCGTAAGCACACCTTACTATATCTAGTTGTACTTCTTGCGACCTATAAAACTTGAGCATGAATTCCATATCCATGCTCTCCAACATATTTTGAAAAGTTCATGCATGTTCGACAACTTTCTTTTGCAGCTCTTAAATCTCTTGGTTATTGAGTTTTTCAAATAAGAGAAATCTCCTTACTCTATGATTTTGCATATCAAGAATTATAATGGAGTCCCCGGGGCGAATTGAGTGTTGAGGCTCGAATATGTCTTTTTTTCCATCACATAGTACCACTATTTCATAACCTAAATTCTGATATTTTTAAATCATTTCATACCATAATTCCACAATTTGCTGCCAATACATATCCTACAATTTGCTGCCAATACATATCCTACACCTCGTGGTTGATTATCATTAGTTTTCTTAGCTTTTCTATGATTAGAGATGATTTAGTCATGATTTACTAATGACGGTTTTGCTAAGTTCATTTGCCACAGGGTTCCATTGCCAAAATTCTTCACAAGCCAATTAAACTAGTTGCTACAGGTTGAGTACGGAATAAATTCCTGTAGGTGAAAATATCCAATTTGGAGCTTTGACATCTCGGCATGCTTTCGGAGAAAACCGAGGAAGGTTATTGTCCAAAATAATGTTCTAACACCTTCCCATGAGTTGGATTGCACCCCGGTCACACGTGTGTCTCTAGAAGAAAATCAACAAATTTGCTCAAAATCTGCAGAATTTTCAAAATGCCAAGTTTGACCTCGATTTGCGTGTAGCTGGAGGCGAATCTCGAAAATCTGAGCAAATGTATTTTTTACCAATATAAAAAATTATCTATAACCAAAACCGTTTCTCAATATTCTCTTTGGTTCAAAAGTTATACGCGGGTCTTTGAGGCAGTTTTATACAAAAACACTGTTTTTCCAGAATTCTAGAATCTTGCCAAAATTTGCAAAAAGAGCCAAACATCCAACTTTGGGAACACTTTCCGAGGAAATGGAGTTGAATGAAAAAATTCCAAGAGAGGTTTTAGTTGAAAATAAGACAAATTAGGTTCCCTCCAAAGAGTTTTGCAAAATTCGCCATGGTTAGGAAGATATGCAAAATTGCAAATATTTTTGAGGCCAATTTGTTAAAAATATGCAATTTTCCAGAATCAAGGAAAATGACTGTTAGAGTTAAAATTCGCTTTTTAAATTTTATAAATGGCTTAACCATGGCCTGTGTGGAGGAAGAAAAGGATAGATCGAAAGGATTGATATAATAAGTTTCGCTTTGCCTTAGAAGGACTAAAAGAATGTATGCATATAAACTTATGTTTTGAATTTTAATACAACTCTGATTTTGCACTCAATTTGCTTTTAAGTATTAATGTGTTTTTGATTTTTAAAGAGAGTATTGCGTTAATTTAGACTTGCTCTAGGAGTGGCAAGGGCCCACCACCGCCTGGAAGCAAGTTTTGTAAAACATCATAGGATAGATCTAGACGTAGGGATTTTATTTTGAAAGCATTTGTTAATTAGATCTCATAATTCCGATTCTGTACTCAAGGCTGTAATTTGTTTTCTTGAAATTAAATAGACATATCATCTCCAAGTCGTTGCAAGCTAATGAATGGTGTTGATCAACGATTGTATTGCATAAATAATCCCTTTGTTACAGGTTTACAATTGGAATACTCAAAGGTGCTTCTTAATTGGATAAACAAGAGATCGATAACTCTATTTCTTTTAAATATGAATTAAAATTGATTCTGTACCTTACTAATTCACTATAATTTCTTGTAACATTGTGTTTTGGCAATCAAGTATTTGAAAGCAATGCAACGAGACCATTAAATCATTGTTTGGAGTTGTAGTTTAGTTTTGAGATGCATTATAATTGTAATTAGTTATTGATAGAATTGTTGGTTAATGCGCTTATGTTTGAATGATTTCTTGAGTTTGATTAAAGTAATCTAAGGATAAAATAGTTTCTTATTTTGTAGTCTTTTAAATATGAAAGCATGTCAATTAGAATCTTGGTTTACTTAGTTTCTTTTGAAGCAATTGCAAAGTGATGTTAGAGGTTAAAGTTTGAATGCTTATTGATTTGTGTGATCCCGGGAATTAGATTAGTTGAAGTCCTATTTGACCATTGCCTTAGTTTAAGATCGTTTGAATGAGAGTGAATTTTATTGGAATTAAGATTTAGCATAAGTTTGGTATCATTTTAAATTAATCTTGATTGATTTAATATTCTTGTACTTAGATTAAATAGATCTTATTATTTAGATTGAGATTTCCATTTAGATTAAAATCATTTGAATAGTAATTTGTATTGCTTGGTTTATGATTAATTAGAGTTAGTTTTGTTTGCACAGTGATTAGAATTTCCTATTCATATTGTTTGAGCATGTTTTCCTCAATTGATTAGTTTCAAAGTATAAATAGCAATTTCGTACTTAAACAGTAAATTGATTTCTCACTCTAGTTTAGGTTATATGCTCTGATCCTCCGTTACCTGCGCTTGTGCCTCGAAGCTTACGAGCCTCGGATTGATAATTTAATGTTGGAATTATAACACATAATTTCCCCAACATTGAGGTGCCTTGATAGATGCTTGCTTCATCCTACAAGTATTAACTTCAAAGCTCAATGAAGAACTAGGGCTTCGTTCTTCCAGTGGAGTCGCCAATAATGGTATGTCAATATGTCGTACGGGAACAAAACACACGTCTCGTGTCCCAGGAAACGACGCCATAAATGTTACCACTCAAACCAGTAGGGGACCTAAAAGGGGTTCCTAAGAGGGCAATTGCTAGGTTAAGGGCAACGGTGGAGGCTTAGCCCACTGTCACCACAGCTAAGTCTCCTTGCTCTTTATAGACTTTCATCGATGGGAGGAGTCCCAGTAGTGTAGGGATCACTTGTAAAGTATATGTCAATGGATAGGTGGAAAGTGACCCTGGAAACCCTTTTCCAAGGATGGAGTGAAGAATGGAACTTGCTTGCTCTTTAAGCAAGGGACTTGGTCCTCTAGGGGTAAGGGGTGAGGATTGGAGGGTTGAGGGAGAAGGAATAGGCTTATAGACGAGGTTCTCAATCCCTATAATCCTTGGGAAACTTGGATTTCCAAATGGTCCTTGAAAACTAATCTTTATTGAGAAGTTGGACCACACCGGGCCAAGTGAACCTAGTTCAGGTTTGGAATGGAATGTAGCAACCAATGATGTTCCTATCTTGGACAAGGTGAAAGGAAAGGACCAAACAAGAATATTTACTTCAAAAGGTTGAATTGATCCTGTTGAGGTCTAGCCTTGGGGATGCCTAGGCAAAATTCGATCCTAGAGCTAGGGCTTGGGATTCCCAGAGATTCCATTGTTAGAATTGCCTCAAATTTGGAGGAGAGGGAGAGGACCCACCAGCGCAGTAGCCTGTAGGAGATCGAAATTTTTCCTTGGTCAATTCTCGGGAAATTGATGCCCTAGGTGACCTTTGAGGGCTAGGCCTGGGAAAAAGTGGTAAAAGGTGAAAAAGGTGAAGGGGATGACCACCCTCTTTAGGGACCAGTGCCTAATTCACTTGGGGATATGGAGTCAAGGATGTTGATGAGAAAGAACTTGGTTTCTCGATCAAAGAGGCCAAAAAGTCAACTTCATCCAATGTTGAGAGAAAGAAAATAAAAGTGATTTTCAAGAATTATAATTCAAAGCAAACGATGCAAGCTTATTGAGACAAATAATCTCTAGGACATTTCATTCATATAACATTGCCCCATACATTAAGTTAGCTAAAACGTGCTTAATTCCAAATTTCGATTATGCAACAACTAGCCCTAATTTTAGCAGTATGCAACAACAAGAATAACAACATCAAAATTTACTTACAACGCTATAAAGTATATCCAACCAACATTTCGTTTACAAGACAAAGCTCCAAGACAAGATAAATAGCTGAAATCCATACGTCAAAATTCATCCATCTCCAAAAAGTATCCTCCAAGGAAAAATGTGAAGTTCTCTATGATTAGAGAGATCCCAAGTCAAGTGACGATCCAAATAAATGTATCTAACATCAATATATAGCCTCTAGTTCGAATTAGCCTATGGGCCTACATTAGCCCATAATGATAAAATAATGTGCAAATAAAACCCCTATTGGTGACAAGCCCACCAAACTAGCTCTCAAGTGTAAAAATAAGCCTCACAAGGGGCCAAATAATAATATGTATATGTCGTGAGGCCCTCCAAAGGCCTGATAATGTCTTGAAGTGCCATACTGAGGAATAAGTTCCTCAGAATATGATGGACAAGGGGGGGGCCCCTTGTTCTCCAAGTAGTAGACTTGTGGTGCTCTTAGTGGGTCTGAGGGCACATAAATGACCCCGTGGGTCTCCATATGAATCAGAGATGCCTGTAAATCCTCTGCAAGAGTCCAAGTGGTAGAACGAATGTTGCCATGACATCGTACAAGACCTGGGACACCCGCCAAGAGTGTGGGACTCCTGCGGGGCCCTGCTGGGCATAATGTACTAGGCACATCACCATCATCCCAAAAGTGGATCGCTAGTAGTCTTTGAGCATCAATGAAGATTCGTGGAGTGTTGTCGATTCCTGTGGAGGCCAATGGCTCTCTATGCATACCCTCTATGTGCCAATGTAGGTCTCTGGGGTTAGGATCCCGTATAGGGAGACCAAACCCAAATGGAAACCACCTGTAATCCAGCATAAGATCCAATGCATCCCCTAGGCTTCCAGTACAACCAGTCATTAAAATAATCGGGTAAAAATGGATAACAAAGTGGGCACTTCATAATGGCATGCCCTCCCTTAGTGAGCTTTGGCATGTGCTAGTGTCTCCAAGCTCCAAAGGGGGTTAACCAAGTACCTTATTAGGTGGTTTTAGCCCTTAAAGGGGTTAATATGTCGAAGGTACATCCCTCTAATGGGGTTGGCAAGTGATAAATAGGTGGAATGGAGTAGGGAATGAGAGGGGCAACCCTGGGCCACATATTGGGGCATAGGGGTAGTTAGACAAGGGGAAGCCCACACTTGGGTATGTAATGTGTAGGAGGGAGTAATCGTGGTACACGAGGTTAACCATCCTTGATTTTTCCACCCTTATTTATATGCCTTTGTCTTTTATGAATTTTCTTTAATTAACTGCTCGGGGTTCAAAGGACAAGAGCATTCTGTGTATGATATAGCAGTGATTACCCGCTTTTAGGTAGGGCGGTTCATTGCCCTCCAGGGGTTGGTACAATCATGGGTTCCTGAATGATAAAGGAGGCTCATCTAGGGCCTATGGAACCAGGGTGATGACCATGGATTGGGGTAGAGCTCATGTATTGGCTTTTGGCCACGTCCTAATTATTTTTGCCCCCTCCATCTTTTGCATTTTGTTGTACGATTTCCTATTAAATGTGTCCAATTATGCTTTTTTCTTTTTCTTTTAGCTGCTTCAACCTCCAGGGTATCATTCTAGGCCTGACCCAAGGTGGGGGCAAGGGGATAGGGAGGCTGGCCCTATGTGGACCCAGAATGGAAATGTGGACCCAGGTGGGAGAAATGATGAATGGGGGTATAGTGAGTGGAAAGGGAGTAATATATGTAGATAAAGGAGCGGGACCACGCACCCAAAGTCGGGTTTTCCCAAGTAGTACCACCCTAGAACCAAATGGTCGATAAAGGAGATCCCACGGGACTAAGATCCAAGGGTAACATCCAAAAGAGATCAAGGGGACAAGAGCACAAACTAAGCCCACTCTTTCCGCCAAATGCTCCCATCAATCCATACCCAAAAGTATCCATGAGAAGTAAACCCAATACTCAATTACCAAATGACAGGACATACCTTTAGATTCAGGAGGCCCACCTTCAAACATACGATCAATACAGGTGGGTGAGGGACCACATGGCTGGCTCAGGTGGCAAAGAAATGGCACAACGAGCTAGCAGGAGGTTGCAAGGGGCTGCTGGTTTTCGGTTGAGGTCCATCATGGAGAAAATTCTCCTGGGGATATCACCCACGAAGTGGTGGGTAACAAGTTGCAGCAAGCAAAGTATTTCACCAAGCTGGACTTGAAGTCTGGATGTCACCAGGTTCAAGTCAAAGAAGAAGATACATGGAAGATCGCCTTCAAAACAAAGCAAGATTTGTATGAGTGGTTAGTTATGCCATTTGGCCTATGTAATGCACCAGTTATGTTTATGAGATTAATGAATGATATACTGCGCCCTTTTATAGATTCATTTGTTATTGTCTATCTAGATGTTACTAGTATATAGTGCTACCTGGGAGGAGCATATTTCACATTTGACACAGGTGCTAGAAACATTGAAGAAGCACCAGTTGTTAGCAAATTTCAAGAAGTGCGAGTTTGTGCAGTAGTCCTTGCTGTATTTGGGGTATGTGATTGGTGGAGGAGCGCTGCAGATAGATCCTTTCAAGATGGAGGCCATCATGAAATGAACGGTGCCTACTAATGTTTCTGAGGTCATGAGTTTCATTGGGGCAACACAGTACCTGAGGAAATTCATAGCCTCATTTTCAGTAGTAGCAGCACCGCTCCATGCCATAAGAACAGGTGGCAAGAGTTTCCAGTGTGGGAAAGGTTAGCGAAAGGCTTTCGAGGAGCTAAAGAAGAAGATCAGTCAAGCACTAGTTCTGGCATTACCAAACTTGCAGCGACCCTTTGAAGTGGAGACATATGTGAGTGGGTATGCTATGGGAGTTGTCTTGATGCAAGGAGGAAGGCCCGTTTGCTACCATTTTGAAGTATTTCATGGGGCAGTTCTTAACTACCCTACCTACGATAAGGAGCTCTATGCCATGGTACAAGTTGTGAAGAAGTGGAAGCACTATCTGATGGGAAAGGAGATAGTAATCCACACAGATCACCAGCTATTACAGTACTTGCAGGCCCAGAGTAAGCTATAATAAACCAGGCATTACAAGTGGATGGGGTTTTTACAGCAGTTTCATTTGGTAATCAAGTATAAGAAGGGAAGCACAAACAAGTTGGCCGATATGCTTTCAAGGCACCCACATCAAAGATTACAACTTTGGGGACTCTTATGCACATGGAGCCATTCATCCATGATGCATACAGAGAGGCATATTCAGAAGATGAGGACATCAAGGATGTGTATCTGTTAGTTTTTGGTAGCATTGAAAGTGCTCTAGCCTTGAAAATTGGTGGAGAGGCTTAAGGCACATGAGTTCTAAAGAACCCAGAAATCGTTTGGTGAAATTCCACCTGGATTGTATTTTATTAAAATAATTAATATTTTTAATCGGGTTCCTAAGTTTAAACTTAGGAAAATTAAAATATTAATGGGTATTAATCAAAATATTGGTGAGAATGATCTAGAAGGCGGATCAAGTCATGTTTTAATCTTAGCTGTTGATTAGAGACTTAATCTCGGTCGTTGAAGACTCAACAAGAAAAATATAAAATGGAGGCTTAGGGTTCATTTGAAAACACACACAGAGAGATTGAGGAAATCAATTTTCTGAAGTGAAAAGTTCTTAGGAGCAAAATCAATTGGGTAGATCTTGCAACTGAGGGGCAAAGAGAATCCGAGAGGACTTTCCAGAGAATACAGGACAGAGAGGCAGAGAGAGCTTGTAGAGAGGCAATGTAGTAGCTGGGATCGCTGACGTAGAAAAGTTGCCTGTCATGCAGAATCCAGAACTGTCGGAACAACTGAAACTGCCGTAACTGCAAGGAACTGTCGGAACAACCAGGAGAGCTGATGCAGAGGCAATGTAGTAGTCGGGAGAGCTGACGCAGAAGAGTTGCCTATCACGTAGAATCCAGAACTATTGGAACAGCTGAAATTGCCGGGAACTGCCAGAACTGCCGAGAACTACTTGAATAGCCGGGAGTGCTGACGCAAAGGGAAGAGAAGGTGATGCAGGGTTGACGCAGAGCCAACGCAGAAATAGCTGGGGTTAGCCAGCCTTGTGCCGGATCAGCGGAAATTTCTGTCAGGTGAAGTGAGGTAAAACTCACTCAGATTTTCCGCCAGTATTTTCTCTGTAAAGGATTTCTAGTTGAGCATCCTAGATTTGTATTTAAATATTTCTCCTGCATAATAATAAACCATCAGAGCTGCTGCATCGATTTTCCCGAATTGGGTTTTTCCGGGCACTGTTCTGTCCAAAAATAAGTGTGTCCTATGTATCTTGTTCTTTGCTCTGTTTTTTGTTTCATGAGATCAAATATTTAATTAGTGTAGGATGCAGAAGTAATTTGCTTCAGTATTCAGAAGAATAACTTGATGAATGTAATTTAAAAATCAAGTAGGTGAAGTAGATTCAAGTTTGCTGCAGTAGGGGTTCCTTGGGTGTAGGAATTTTCACATGGTATCAAAGCATTGATTTTGAAATGAGAAGAGGAGATCTAGTGCTGAGCAGTGAGGTCGAAAGTTGCACTGGGAAGAAATTCGAATTCCCTTGAAGGAATTGCACAATCCTTGCCGTGAAGCAGATCCGAGGAAATCTCTCTTTGAGTGAGACAACAAAGAGGTACGATTTCCAGTTCAGGAGTTTGCAGAGGCAGAGGGAGTGACGCTGAGCCTCAGTGCAGTGCTTGAAGGGCACAAAAAAGCAAAGACACATAGAAGGGGAATTTTCTCCTCATTGAACTTTCCGCCAGAAAGTTCGAATTTCTCACTTTCTGAGCAGTGCTAAGCAGTGACTAGAGGAGTCAGTTCGACAGTTGGGTGAGATGGCATCACATGGGCTTAGAGATCAGGATAGGTTGGAAGGTGCTTCCAACTATGTCATATGGAAGACTAGAATCTTAGCTATTCTGGAGGAATATGATCTTGAGACCTACGTCAATAGTGTTGTAGTTGTTCCTGCTGACAACGATCAAAAGAAGAAGTACAAAGCCGAGCAGGGGAAGGAAAAGAGGCTCATTCTCGATGGAGTTCGAGATCATGTGGTCTCACACTTGCAGGGCAAGGATACAACCCGAGAGATGTGGGAAGCCTTGTCTTCTCTGTATGAAGGCTCTTCCGAACAATGGAAGATATATTTGGAGCAGAAGTTGCAGTGGACTTTGATGCAGAAAGGAGAAGGGGTGAACCTCTATCTCCAGCGTCTTCAGGACATTAGAGACCAGCTTGCTACAGTGGGGTCCACTCCTTAGCCAACCACGATGGTGAGGATAGCCCTGAATGGAGTCTTGGAAGAATGACAAGTTTTCGTCCAAAGCGTATTGAGCAGAGAAAAAATACCTTCATGGGAGCAGATGTGGGCGGCTCTTCAACAGGAGGAGTTAAGGAAGGACCTAGTGAAGGTCAACCTCGATAGCAGTAGTGGGAGTGGCACAAAGACGAAGGTGGTGGAGGAAAACGCAAGTCTAGCATCAAAGGGACAACGAAAGCAGAAGAGGAAGGACATTTCGAAGGTGAAATGTTTCAGTTGTGGTGAATTGGGCCACTATGCATCATAGTGCCCTTTGAAGAAAAAGGACAAGGACGAGAAACATGATCCTAAGGCTGCTTCAGCAAAAATTGATGAGGATGAGTTTGCCATGAGTGCCCACGCATCTCCAGGCGGGAGATGGGGCAATATTGAGCTGTAGTCAGGAGGACTACATGTGGGCAGGATCCTTGAGGAGTCCACCTCTTGGATCAATTCCTTGCTACGGGAGCCCAAGATTCAGCAGTGGCGAGATGGACTTAGTGTCAGATGATGCAGTGGAGTGTTTGGAGGACAGATGCAGTGGCTTGGGACCAAAGACTGATCAGTGCAAAGCAAGGTTCGCAGCAGTGAAGGAGTCAGCTGCAGTGCAGAATATTCAGAGGGTCAGCAGCAGTCAGATTCCAACATTCATTGGATTATGCTGAGCACAGTGAAGTTCAGCTAATTTTGGATGTTTTTCAGTTGCTTCTCTGTTGACACCTAATCCTCATGATTGGGTGAATTTATGTAAATAGTTAAATTAGGAATGTGAACAGTCATCAGGAGATGAACTGAGCAGTCACACCCTTTTGTATATAACAATAGCATACCTAATGAAATAAATCGAATCAGTTTTACTGCCTATTGGAGTTACTGCCTGGCCTGACATGGTATCAGAGCCAGTTCTCAAAATAGTTGTAACTCCCTTCATTTTTGCTACTATGGGCTGTACGCTGGTCTGAGCACTGTCCACTGAGCGCTGCCCTCTGTCGTTCTGACCTGAGCACTGTTCTGACTGACCTCTGTCCTCTGCGTTGTGTTTCATTGCCTCAACGCCTCTGTCCTCTGCGTTGTGTTTCATTGCCTCAACGCCTCTGTCCTCTGTCCTCTGCGTTGTGTTTCATTGCCTCAACGCCTCTGTCCAGAGCGGAAGGTAGACAAACGTTTTTCGGTGAACTGGTATTGCGTTTTACTGCATTTTGTATGCGTTTGACTGCAATCCGTGTTGCGCTGGATTGCCATGGGAAATCGTGATGGGATCAATGGCGTTTGACCGCTCCTCCTTGTTGCTTGGTTAACGTCCAGATTGACTGTGTATCTCTTTGTTATACCACCCTCCACCGATTAAACGCTGTTGAATTGACTGTGTTATACACCCTCCACCGCTTGATCCATCGATTGAATTGACTGTGTTATACCACCGGTTCTCAAACAGTTGTGATACCCGCAATATCGCCTCTCCAAACCACGTTGTCCTATGATATAACATTGTCATATGGTAATGGTATTCAGATAGTGAATGGTGTGTGAGCGCAACGGAAGCATGATGAGCCCAGGACCTAGGTCTCTTCCCATGTTTGTGGTGCCAGGCGGAGATCTCATAAGTTTTGAACGTTGGTTATAAAAGTTTTGAATGCTTCTTAACATACGCTGGTTATGAAAGTTTTGAATGCTGCTGACATACGTTTTGAATGTTATTTCAAATAAATACGTATGCTGCTGTTTCAAATACGTTTGATGCTGTTTCAAATAAGTTCGAATGCTGCTTGAATGGTATACGATCCAACGAATTCCATTTGCTATGCAACATTTCAAGCAATGGTATCTGGTGATTTTTGTTTGGATACCAGCGCAGTTTTAAATTACTGTTCAGATTGGTGCAATATTTTTTTACATGAAAACATTGGTGCAGTGAATTTCATGTGTGTAAGAATAATAATATATTATATGGAGTGATAATATATTATTTTGAATGGGAATAAAAGTGAACCTGAAATTCATTAAGTTTTTTATGGCGATATGTTATATGGTATATGGAAGGTATAACATATATATTTGAGAAGTGGAAGGTATAACATATATATTGTTTTCTATCAGCAGAAGTAATTTTTTCTTACAGAATGCACTCAATCATCTCCATGGTAGGAATAGTTCTCACTGGCAAAGAGAACTATCCTGAATGGTCCCGGATGATAAAACACACCCTCATCTTCAATGAGTTGTGGAAAGGAGTGTGTGTCGGAGAAGGAGACAATGACCCAGTACAGCCTACCTCAGACAAAGAGCTCGTCATTTGGGAAAACAAGAACAGCAAAGCTTATGCATTAATCGTAGCATCTGTAAATGAAGAGGTGAGTCGCCATATTTCGTCATATTCAACTGCCTTTGAAGCCCTACAAAAGTTGAAAGAACTCTATGACTCACATTCTGCACTTGAAGTTGTCCAACTCATGATTAAACTCTTCACTCTTGAACTGCAAAATAATGATCCTCTTGCTCTTGCATCTGAAGTAAAGTCTATAATGCATGATATCAAATCCACTAAGGTTGAATTGGATATTCCTCTTATTGCTTTTCTCAAGGCACTTTATCCTACTTACTCCAATTATCTTGAATCATTGCAAGCAAATGGAAATCTCAAAGATATAACCTTTGACTCTCTTGTGAAAAAGTTTGCTGAAAGAGAGAAAGCTTTCGGAAAGAAGACAACCCCTGAATCTTCTGAAGAGACTGTGTGCCTTGCTCATAAAGAAAAGCATCCTGCTCAAGATTCTACAAGAGGAAGAGGTGGACGAAGAGGAAGAGGAAGATATTTCAGAGGCGAGGGGGGGCAGACATTCTGAAGGAGAAAAGGCAGATTTACACTGTATTCGCTGCAAAAGAAATGGATCACATGATGCCTCTACATGCAAGCTACCATGGGACAAAATTGAGCAGAAAAGAAACCAACAGAAAGGTAAAACTGATGATACAGACAAAGGTGAAGCATCTGAATCCGCTCACTATGTTGAGGCACAATGTAACATTGTAGTAAATGAAGACTTGTTTAATGCTTCACTTGTTTCATGGAAAAATGATTGGTTGCTTGATTCAGGAGCAACCTGCCACATGTCTCATAGAAAAGACTTTTTTGAAGATTTCACTGACAATGTTGATGGAGCAGTATACTTTGCAGATCAATCAAAAATCAAGCCATCAGGGCTTGCCACAATCAGGCTTAAACTCCCTGGTCTTCCAGACTTTCTTCTAGATCATGTTCTATATCTCCCACAACTCAAGAGAAACTTGCTATCCTTGGTCCACATCCGCCAGCAAGGTAACTCCATTCATATGTTTAATGGCAAGCTTGAGGTAAGAAAAGCATCTGACCACTCACTTGTCATGAGGGGAATAGAAGAAGAAAGGTTTCTCAAACTGCAAGGAACCTCTGCTCATGCACAACATTTCTCATCATGAAGAAGGTACACTTCCATCAAGTTTATTATGGCATGCTAGATTTGGACATTTAAACTATGACAGTCTCCACTTATTGAAGAAAAATGGTGTTGCTGGTTTGCCTACAATTCTTAGGAAACTTAAGCAATGTGATGCTTGCATTCTAGGAAAGCATAGCAAACAGTCTTTTCATGATTCACATTCAAGAGCACATAGGAAACTTGAACTCATTCATTCAGATTTATGTGGTTCAATGCCTGTTCCTTCTGCAAATGGAAATAAATATATCATGACGTTTATTGATGACTACACCAGAATGTGCTGGGTTTATTTATTGAAAAACAAATCTGATGCTTTCCAAACATTCAAGAATTTTCATAAATGGATTGAAAATGATGCACAATCTCATATTGGGTCTATTCGCACTGATAATGGAAAAGAATATACATCAAATGAATTTGAAAACTATCTTCGCCAACATGGGATCAAACATCAAACAACTGTGCCTTATAATCCCCAACATAATGGTGTAGCTGAAAGAATGAATAGAACAATCTTGAATATGGTACAATCCATGCTTTTCTTCAAAAATGTAAAGATAATGTTTTGGGCTAATGCTGTTCTATGTGTTGCATATATAAAGAATAGATGTCCATCTAATGCTATAAGAAACAAGACTCCTTATGAATTGTGGTATGGACATGTTTCTTCGGTAAAACATCTCAGGGTCTTTGGTTCCACCTGTTATGCTTTGATACCAAAGGTACATAGAAACAAACTTGGTGCTAGAAGTCGTAAGTGTATCTTCCTGGGGTATTCAAACACCTCCAAAGCATACCGCCTCTATGATGAAGTAAATAAAAAGTTTGTTGTATCTAGAGATGTAATTTTTCTTGAATCATCCAAATCTGACAATGTTGTTGAGCGGCAACTTGATCGCTTGGATAGATTCGCAAAAACAAAATCATTTCAAGAATTTGATAATCAGTATCCACATCTTGAAGGGGGGATTCCTATTCTAGATCAACATGTGGAATCTTCTTCTGAAGAACACTCTCCCCTGAATGAAACTCCAACAACAGATGATGCTTTAAGTGATGTAATTGATAGAATTGGGAGACTCAATCTTGATTCAGTCCCAACTCAATCAACAGAACAGCCTGGACCATCTCAGAAAGGTCCCCCAAAGTGGCTGACAAAGACACTTGAAAGTGTTCATCCTGATGAAATTGGAAAAACAGGAACCAGAAATTCAAACCGACAAAATGGAGGTGATGTAGATGACTCTAATTCACCTGTTGATATGGATGTTTCTTATGATTGTGAATTGAACTTGTCTACAGATTTTGAACCAACTTCCTTTAAAGAAGTTGCTTCTCATGATGAATGGAAAGAAGCGATGCAAAAGGAGTATGATGCCCTCATAAAGAACGGCACTTGGAAGCTGGTTGATCCTCCATTTGGAACCAAACCAATTGGCTGCAAGTGGGTCTACAAGAACAAGTACAAAGCTGATGGCTCACTTGACAAGCACAAAGCTAGGCTTGTGGCAAAAGGTTTTGCACAGAAGGAAGGGGTCGATTATGAGGAAACTTTTGCCCCCACAGCAAAATGGGCCACCATTCAGACACTCTTTGCACTAGCAGCTCAGAACGGTTGGAAAGTCCATCAAATGGATGTAAAAACTACCTTCTTGAATGGAGATCTAAAAGAGAATGTTTTTATGTCCCAGCCTGAAGGATTTGCTGTGAAAGGACATGAACATAAAGTATGCAAACTTGTGAAGTCTTTGTATGGCCTCAAACAAGCACTGCGAGCCTGGTATGAAAAACTAACTGAGCATCTTCTGAAACTCAACTTCAATCATTTTGATCTTGATGATGCAACTTTATTTGTCAAGAAAGTTGGCAAAACAGTTGTATATCTTGTGGTATATGTAGATGATCTTTTAATGACAGGGAACAATGAAAGCTACATTGCATCCATAAAGAAGGAATTGGGGAAAAGTTTTGAAATGACTGACTTGGGCTATGTTCATTACTATCTTGGCATTGAAGTAACCCAACATCCAAAGTCCATATTTCTTTCTCAAAAGAAATACATTGGAGATTTGTTAAACAGATTTGGCACGACAGAGTGCAATCCTCTTACTACTCCAATGGAACAAAACTTAAAGCTCACATCTATTGAAGGAAAGGAATTTGAGGATGCAACAAATTATAGACAGCTTGTAGGAAGTCTCAACTACCTTACTACTACTAGACCAGACATTTCATTTGCTGTTGGAATCCTCTCCAGGTTTATGCAAAAGCCTTGTGAGGGACATTTGTCTGCTGCAAAAAGAGTTCTAAAGTACTTGAAGGGAACTCAAGACTTTGGAATCAAGTACACACAGGTGGATGACTTCAGTTTGATCGGATACTCTGATTCAAACTTCGATGGAGACAAAGAAACTGGGGTATCTACTTCAGGATATGCTATGAGTCTTGGATCAGGAGCTGTCTCCTGGAGATCACGCAAACAATCAGTTCCAGCAGATTCCACAACAGAAGCAGAATACGTGGCAGCAGCTGAAGCAAAAAAAGAAATTGTGTGGCTCAGGAAAATTCTTGAAGATTTGCAGGTAAAACAAGTACAATCAACTCCACTCATGATTGACAACACCTCTGCAATAAAGTTGGCCAAGAACCCAAAGTTCCATGATCGAACAAAGCACATCAATACTAAATATCATCTGATCCAACATCATGTTGAGGCCAAAACAATCCATCTCCATCATTGTTCCACAAATGAGAAAATTGCAGACATCTTCACCAAAGCGCTTGGAAGAGAAAAGCTTGAAAGATTCAGAACGATGCTTGGACTCACCAACATCCCTTCAGATTAAGGGGGGGAATGTTGACACCTAATCCTCACGATTGGGTGAATTTATGTAAATAGTTAAATTAGGAATGTGAACAGTCATCAGGAGATGAACTGAGCAGTCACACCCTTTTGTATATAACAATAGCATACCTAATGAAATAAATCGAATCAATTTTACTGCCTATTGGAGTTACTGCCTGGCCTGACATTCTCTCAGGAACTGAGTTGCAGTACGGATGTAGTGTTAGCAGGGACAATGCTAGCAGCATAGCAGATGCAGTGTTTGAGAGGGAGTTGTAGTACAGATGCAATAGTGGCAGTGGTAGTGGCAGTGTCATGGGTAGTAGTACAGTAGCAGCAACAACACATTATTGGTGGCAACAACAGTGCAAAAAGGATGTGCTTCAAAAATAGAGCAACATGCAGGTGGGCATTGTTGCTAGAGCACTTTCCTCACTAAGAGGGAGTGTTAGTTTTTGGTAGCATCGGAAGTGCTCTAGCCTTGAAAATTGGTGAAGAGACTAAGGCACATGAGTTCTAAAGAACCCAAAAACCGTTTGGTGAAATTCCACCCGGATTGTATTTTATTAAAATAATTAATATTTTTAATGGGGTTCCTAAGTCTAAACTTAGGAAAATTAAAATATTAATGGGTACTAATCAAAATATGTGAGAATGATTTAGAAGGCTGATCAAGTCATGCTTTAATCTTAGCCATTGATTAGAGACTTAATCTCGATTGTTGAAGAATCAATCGGAAAAGTATAAAATGGAGGTTTGGGGTTCATTTGGAAAAACACACACAGAGAGATTGAGGAAATCGATTTTCTGAAGTGAGAAGTTCTCAGGAGGAAAATCGATTGGGGAGATCTTGCAGCTGAGGGGCAGAGAGAATCCGGGAGAAGGACTTTCCAGAGAATACAAAATAGAGAGGCGGAGAGAGCTTGCAGAGAGGCAGCGCAGTAGCTGGGAGAGCGACGCAGAGAAGTTGCCTGTCACGGAGAATCCAGAACTGCTGGAACAGCTGAAACTGTCGGGAATTGCCAGAACTGTTGGGAGCGCTGATGCAGAGGCAAAGTAGTAGCTGGGAGAGCTGACGCAGAAGATCTGCCTGTCATGCAGAATACAGAACTACCGGAACAACCAAAACTGCCAGGAACTGCTGGAACAGCCGGGAGAGCTAACGCAGAGGGTAGAGAAGGTGACACAGAGCCAGCGAAGAAATAGCCAGGGTTAGCTGTCTCGGATCATCCGGAATTTTGTCGGGTGAAGTGACGTAAAACTCACTCAGATTTTCCGCCAGTATTTTCTTTGTAAAGGATTGCTAGATGAGCATCCTAGATTTGTATTGAGATATTTCTCTTGCATAATAATAAAACCTCAAAGCTGTTGCACTAGTTTTCCCACATTGGATTTTTTTGGGGACTATTGTGTCCAAAAATAAGTGTGTCCGATGTATCTTGTTCTTTGCTCTGTTTTCTGATTCATGAGATCAAATATTTAATTAGTGTAGGCTGCAGAAGTAATTTGCTTCAGTATTCAGAAGAATAACTTGTTGAATGTAATTTAAAAATCAGGTAGGTGAAGTAGATTAAGATTTGCTGCAGTAGGGGTTCCTTCAGTGTAGGAATTTTCAAAGTATCAACAGTTGCAGGGTCAGAGTCATGTGCATGATGGCGACAACACCATTGAATACCATCTCCAGGATGGATTACTCTACAAGCTGGATAAGCTACGTGTTACTAAAGGTGAGCGTTTGCAGTTGATTAGAGAGGCTCACACCTCCAAGGTTGCAGAGCAATTTGGTGTAGGGAAGATCGTGGCTAACTTGCAGAGGTATGTGTATTGGCCCAAGATGTAAGAGCAAGTAGCTAGGCTCATAAGAATATGCATGCTTTGTTGTACTAGCAAGCCTAGAAACAAGAAACAGGGTATGTATCATCCCTTACCTATACCTACTCGTCCTTGGGAAAGCATTTCCATGGACTTTGTGGGAGGTTTACGACAACCAGGAAGGGACATGACTACCTGTTTGTGGTAGTTGACAAGTTCAACAAGATGTGTGTTCTGATGCCTTGTAAAAATACCATCAACAGACAAGAAGCAACAAACTTGTTCTTTGGACAGGTCTGGGTGCACTTTGGGATACCAAGGAGCATCATTTCAGACAGGGACACAAGATTTCTCAGTGCATTCTGGACTACATTGTGGGAGAAGATGGACACAAAGTTGAAGAGATCTACAACATTCCATCCACAGACAGATGGGCAGACATAAGTAGTCAACAGGACTTTGGTGCAACTTCTGAGGGGATACAACCAGAAGCATCTGAAGACTTGGGATGAAAATCTGGTATATATACAACATTCTTATAACAAAGCAGTCCACACTTCTACAAGAAAGTTCCCATTTGAAACTTGTTTTGGATATTTTCCACCTTCACCTTTGGATATTGCATATGGGTAGCAAGGAGTGAGGGAAGATCTTATAGGAGATGCTTTGAGGGCTGAAAATTTTATAGAGAAGATCAGGTAGATCCATCTACAGGTACAGGAAACACTGTAGAAGTCGCAGGAGAAGTATAAGGCCAGGCATGATCAACACAGAATAGAGAAATCATTCAAGGTGGGAGACAGAGTATGGCTACAGTTGAACAAGGAGAGGTTGTAGGGGTCTAGTAAGAAAATCAAGGCTCTAAGGTATGGTCCCTTTGAGATACTGGAAAAGGTGGGTGATAATGCCTATCGATTCAGTTTACCACCATATATTCGCATTTATTCAACTATGAATGTAGAGAATTTGAAACTCTATGAGCCTTCCATGCTAGATCAGCAAGAGGAACAAGTCCTACTTTCTGTGGAGGATTTGGCACCAGACGCTCAGGCATAGTTGACTAAAGATACAATTTTGCAGAAGAGGTCCAGAACTACAAGACAGGGGCAACATGACCTTTGGCATATTGGGTTGAAGGGACAACTTCCAGGCAAAGCTAAATGGTACCCTAGAGAGAAGGTGGAGGGAAAATTTCCTCACCTCATTCAGTAAAATATTTTGGGGACCAAAAGCCTCCCAAAATAGGGTGTGTTCCGAATTGGATCATTATGTTGTTTTTCATCCATCTCGATGCATTTGGAGTGGAAAAAGTGGAGGAATCAGCTCATGGGACTGTTTTTACCAGCGGGACTTAGTTTGGCGAAATAGTGTCTGAAACCTTCCGGGAGCATTTTGAGGCATCAAATGATGTTTTTTAGGGGTAAAACTTCGCCGCTTTATGCCGCACCTTCTTATGATATTCTACACACAAAGACCTTTCCAGCGATGCAATAAGTGCGTCAACCGGAGCCCGTATGCAAAAGTCATGCCACTCAGAAGTTGACCTTCCTATTTTCACACCTATAGTTCGGGAGGATGCTGCGTCAACCCCCATTATTCATGGAAAAGAGGCTAGCCACGTGTTTGTGATGTAAAAGACTCTAGAAGAGTCTATTTTGCAACTCTAGTTAAGAGTTGATGTAGTCAAACTGAACCACTAGTAGGCTATTAGGCTGTGTTATAACCGTGCCACTGGGAGGAAGAAGCATTCCATTCTTTCGAGAGCATTTTGTTCCATAGCTGAGCAAAGATAGCCAAGAGAGATAGGAGGTAGAGCGCACATAAAGGATTTGTCCACTGTAGCAGCTCACGGGTGTGAAAATTTCTGAATAGAAATCCAATTTTAGTGACTAATATTATTTCTTCTACTTATTAATTCATAATTAAGTTATTCACAACGTTTCTACAACAAATATCGAAATAAATTCTACTGCAACCCTCACAATTAAAATATTGCGGAAAGTAAATGCAAGGAAAAAAGTACTAGCACAAGTACAATCACAATGACACAATTATTTTTGGACAATTCTCCCCGGAAAAACCCAATTTGGGAAAACTAGTGTAGTAGATGAGGGTTTCTTTATTGATCTTCAACGAAATCTCATGTAAAAGATACAACCAACAGAATAGAAGAGGAATTTATGTGAGAAATTTTACAGACAAATTTTTCACGCTTTACAGTGAAATTCTGACTCTGGAGAGGACCTGTTGCCCTCACTTCATCTCACTGCATCACCTTCTGCGCAGTCCCAATGTTGTTGCCTCTACACTATCCCTCCTATGCTCTACTTCTTCTCTCTTCTTCCTGCAGTCCCGACTATTGCTGATGTCCTTTCTTTCCAACTTGCAACTCTCCCTCTGATTCAATTTTCTCTTGCTGAACTTCAGCCAGTGAGAAAATCGATCTGCTTGGGCAACTGAGTATCTACCTGGTTTGTTTTCCAAATGCCCATCGAAGTCCTTTCTTCCAGTTGAGTAATCAACTGCCTAGATGAGATTCTAATCAATGGCCTAGATCATATTGACTCGATCTTTGTCTTCTTCTAAAAGATTCACAGCCGGTTTCATTAATACCCTTTAATTATTTTAATTTTCTAATTTTAGACTTAGGCACCCATTAAAAATAATTAATTATTTTAATAAAACTGTCTCTGGGTGGAATTTCCCAAAACGATTTCTGGGTATTCTGGAATACATGTGTCCTAGCCTCCCTGCAAATTTTGAGGCCTAGAGCACATCTGATGCTACCAGATATCAACACTCCCTCTTAGCGAGGAATGTGCTCCTAGTAATGCAACCTGCTGAAGCATCACCTTGACTTTGTAACATCTCCCTCTGCGCTGTTGATGTCTAACATCATTGCCAACCAACTACTGCGCAAATGCTGTATCTGTACTGCTGTTGACCCTGCATACTACTGCCAACTGCATCTATACTGCAACTCCCTCTCATCTACTGCTATTGTAACTGAGAAACCATTTGTTTCTTCTACTGAAATGGGTTCTCTACCATACCCATATGCTACTTGAACTGGATGAACTTAGCTCTTCCTAGAGATTTTGTGAGTATGTCTGCTACTTGATTTCCTGTGGGGACATATTGTAGTTGTACAACCCCACGCTGAACACAGTGTCTGATAAAGTGACATCTGATATCAATGTGTTTCGACTGATCATGAAATACTGGATTCTCAGAGAGTTTGATACAACTCTGATTATCGCAGTAAACACTGGTCGCTTCCATTCTCTTTCTGAATAGACTCAGGCAATTTTCTAAGCCATATGGTTTCGCACGTAGTTGTGTTGGCTGCCATATATTTCGCTTCTGCTGAGCTTAGAGCTACTGACTTTTGTTTCCTGCTGCACCAAGAGATCATTCCTGATCCAACGCTGAAGCAATACCTGGAGGTACTTTTCCGGTCTACTGAACTACCTGCCCAATTTGCATCTGTGAATCCACTCAATCTGATGTCATCTCCTCGAGTGTATTTCAACCCATATTCGACTGTTCCACGCACATATCTAAGAATGTGCCTAGTTACTGCCCAATGTACCCTTTTTGGTTCCACCATGAACTGACTAAGGGTATTGACAGCGAAACAAATGTCTGGCTTGGTGTTGACCAGATACATGAGCGACCCAATGAGTTGTCTATACAAGGTGGGGTCCACTTCCTTGTCTCCTGATGCATCTATTTTCTTCCAGTTGGTGATCATAAGCGTCGCCATGGGTCGGCAATCCTGCATTCTGAATCTCTGCAGCATATCTTCCTTGCCCAAGGAAGATCTCCCCATTCTTCTGCCAAGATTCCAACCCTAGAAAATAATGCATTAACCCCATATCCTTCATGTCGAATTATACTTCAAGATTCTTTTTGCAGTCCTTTATGAGCCTAGATGACCCTGTTAGAAATAATTCATCTACATATAATACCAGAATAAGTGGCTCATTCTCCACCATTAAATAGTAGAGATTGGGATCAACATCACTCTTGATGAATCCCAACTGCTGCAAGTAACTATCAATTCGACCATACCAAGCTCTGGGTGCCTACTTGAGCCCATATAGGGCTTTCTTTAACCTACATACATGAGTTCTCTTCTCATGAGTCTCAAAGCCTTTGGGTTGTTCAATATACACCTCCTCTTCGATCACTCCATTCAAGAATGTTGTCTTGACATCCATCTGGTGAATCTCCCATCCCATCTGAGCTGCTAGGGATATAACAAATCTAATAGAGGTATATCTAGCTACAGGGGCAAAGGTCTCCTCATAGTCTATTCCTTCCTTTTGTGTGTACCCCTTTGCTACGAACCTAGCCTTCTACTTCTCTACACTGCCATCTGCAGCATACTTGATCTTGTAGATCCACCTTGATCCTACAATGGATTTATCCATTGGTCTAGGTACCACTTCCCAGACATCATTCATCATGATAGAATTGTATTCTTCTACCATGGCATCCACCCATACTTGGTGTTGTACGACTTCCTGAAAACTGGAAGGTTCTTCAACCTGTGCTACCAAGGCTTGGTATCTGTCAGGTTGTCTACGCTGCCTTTTGTCGGTTTTGGGAGCTCCAACAAATACCTCTGTGTCCCTCGGTGGCTGTTGTACTTCCCTACTGGTTCTGCCAATTGGTGGTAGGAGGCTCAATCAATTCTTCCTCCTCTTGTTCCATCAACTGAGAATTGCCAGGATCTCCTACTCCTGAGGAAATACTGGTACTGGTCACTGTGTTCGATCTTGGTGTCTATCCTCTTGCTTGTCCTCCTTGCTGCCCCTGCTGCTGTTGGACTAATGGAACATCTGCTGACTGATCTTCTACTGGCATCTCTCGAGATTTCTTGAAAGCTCTATCCTCCATGAACTTTGCATCTCGTCTTACTACAATCTTCCTGCTGCTAGGAATGTAGATTCTGTATGCCTTTGAGGTCTCGCTATATCCTATGAGGTACCCCTTTTCTGCAGTTTGATCTAGTTTACTATGCTTCTCGTCTGGAATGTGACAATATGCCACACTTCTGAATATCCGGAGATGACTCACTTTCGACTTTCTCCCTAAGAAAACCCCTTTAGGCATTTTCTTCCCCAATGCTCTGTGAGGAGTTCTATTCTAAATATACACTGCTGTGTTGCATGCCTCTGCCCATAAGAATCTAGGCAAGTCCTGGTCATACAACATAGCCTTTGCCGCCCCAACAATAGTTCTATTCTTTTGCTCTACTACTCCATTCTGCTCTGGATTATATGGAGCTGTCCATTCTCTTTTGATGCCCTCCTTTGCGCAGAAATCTGTGAAGTCTTTGTCTGTATACTCTCCACCATTATCTGAATGCAATACCTTTATCTTTTTCCCTGTCATGTTCTCTACGAGAGCCTTGAACTCTCTGAACCGATCAAAGACCTCATCCTTGGTCTTTAAGAAATAGATCTAGGTTTTTCTAGAGTGATCATCAATAAAAGTGACAAAGTATTTGCCACCACTAAGAGTTCTCGTGGACATTGGGCCACAAAAATATGAGTGTATCAATCCCAATACGCCTTTCGCTCTATTGTTGCTTTTGGAAAAAACTACCTTAGTGTACTTCCTAGTATGCATCCTTTGCATACATCATCATGCTCAATACTGAGGACTGGAACTCCTTTAACAGTCTCTCTGAGCATCCTCAATGCTCCATGGTGTAAGTGTGCCATTCGCTTGTGCCATAGTTCATTCAGTTGCTTTTCTCCATTATGATTGCTGTCTATCAGTGCCATTGGAGACTCAAGCTGAAATCTATATAGTCTGTTGCTTCAAGCTCCAATTTGTCTCATCTTCTTCTAGCTTGGATGTTTGACGTATACTTTCCTTCCAATGAAGTATACATCATATCCCTTGTCCTATAACTGGGACACTGAAATCATATTCATTCCTAACCCAGGCACATGCAGAACATTAGTGGCTCAGACGCTGGTTCCTACTTCTGTCTGAAATGCTATGGTGCCTCTCCCTACTGGAGTACACTTCGTTCTGTTTCCCATAGTGATCTGGAAGTCCATCTACTCTTCTTGATAGCTTGAGAAGTATTCTCGTACTCTAATCATGTGAGTTGAAGCCCCGCTATCAATATACCAAACATCTGTTGACGCTGAACTTGACAAGCATGCGAATTCTTCTTCCAATCTGGAAGATAATTCAGAGACATCTTGATTTTCCATCCTTATTTGTGTTATTTTTCCTATCGATTTCTGACACTTTTCTGCCCAACAAAACTGCGTCCCACCTAAAGACTGCTTTGCATTGAGACTGTTGTGCTACTCCTTCTATCACTAGCAAACTTC
Source organism: Pinus tabuliformis (assembly GCA_031772625.1). Classification (NCBI taxonomy): domain Eukaryota; kingdom Viridiplantae; phylum Streptophyta; class Pinopsida; order Pinales; family Pinaceae; genus Pinus; species Pinus tabuliformis. Next base: position 955,709,399 of record CM062806.1, on the reverse strand, counting down.
AATCTGGAAATCTTTCTCTCCGTCGACTCACTCAGAGAGATATTTTCCCACGAAAATTTTGCCCTCCTGGACTGCGCAATCCCTCTGAGGATTCGATCTGTTGCCTACGCAACTCCCACTTCTGTTCAACACTAGCTCTTCTGGCTTCGTTCTCTTCCTTTCCCTTAGCTCTGATACCATGTGAAAATCTTTGAATAGAAATCCAACTACAGTGATTGATATTATTTCTTCTACTTATTAATTTAGAAATAAGTTATTCACAATGTTTCTACAACAAATGTCGAATAAATTATACCGCATCCCTCACAATTAAATACTATGGAAAGTAAATGCAAGGAAGAAAATACTAGCACAAGTACAATCATAATGACACAGATATTTTTGGACAATTGTCCTCGGAAAAATCCAATGTCGGAAAACCGGTGCAGCAGATGAGGGTTTCTTTATTGATCTTTAGCAAAATCTCATGCACAAGATACAACCAGCAGAATTAAAGAGGAATTTTTGTGAGAAATTTTACAGACAATTTTCTCACGCTTCACAGTGAAATTTGACTTTGGAGAGGACTTGTTGCCCTCACTTCGTCTCATTGCGTCACGTTCTGCGTAGTGACTGCGCAGTCCCAATGTCACTGCCTCTACGCTGTCCCTCCTCTGCTTTGCTTTTTCTCTCTGCTTCCTGCACTCTTGACTATTGTTGATGCCCTCTCTCTCCAACCTGCAACTCTCCCTTTGATTCGATTTTCCCTTGTAGAACTTTAGCTAGTGAGAAAAATTGATTTGCTTGGGCAATGGAGTATCTGCCTGGCCTATTTTCCAAACGCCCATCGAAGTCCTTCTTATAATCTTCTAGTTGAGTAATCAACGACCCAGATTAGATTCCAATCAATGGCTTAGATCATATTGACTTGATCTTTGTCTTCTTCTAGAAGATTCACACCCAGTTTCATTAATAACCTTTAATTATTTTAATTTCCTAAGTTTAGACTCAGGCACCCATTAAAAAAATTAATTATTTTAATAAAACTATCTGTGGGTGGAATTTCCCAAAACGATTGCTGGGTATTCTGGAATACATGTGTCCTAGCTTCCCTGCAAATTTTGAGTCTTAGAGCACATTCGACATTGCTGGAAATCAACACAACAGACATTACTTCTTTGTATTTGCAACCATATTTCCAGACAAAGAAAGAGAGCGAAGCGACCTCACCTTCCAGCTGGGTTTTCTCCTGAAAGGGTTTCCCATAGAGCATATCTTGTGTCTTGTGTGTGTGTGTGTGCACTTATTTTGTCGTTCTCTACTTTTCTGCATAATTTCCATTCGCATGCATGCACTAATTACAATTAAATCCACAAATCTTAAAGTTTAATAAACTGTAATAGTGTAGAATTTTTAGAGTTTTAATATAATATTATTAGATCTGTTGTGACGAACTGTCGAGTGGAATATCCACGATAGTTTACGGATCATAAAGCAACTGTAATGCATAATGTGCTATGATGGCCAAAATGATTCTAAGAGAATCCTTTGAAGATACTGGTGAAAATGTCTTAGAGAAGTCAACTCTCGCTTTTTGCTTGAAACCCTTGGCCACTAATCTAGCCTTGAACTTTTCAATTTTGCCTTCAGAATCCCTCTTCATCTTGAAAACCCATTACATTCAATCTTCTTTCAATTTTTTGGAAGAGTTGTAAGGATCCCATACATGGTTCTTCTCCATAGATTGCAATTCCTTTCTCACGGCCTCCTGCCAGTATTGCGACTCACTGCTCTCCATGGAACCCCTAAAAGTAGAGGGATCATCTATGTCAAGATCTCCAATCTCACCCTCCTAAACAGACACTTCATAATCATTAGGAATCGTTAATTTGTTCTCTCTAGTAGATCTTCTAAGAGGGATTAGTTCAATAATTGGAGCCACTGTTGCTCGTGGAATGGGGTCCTGAGGGATAACAACTATTATGTCTGCTTTAATAGGATCAATTGGTGTAACAATACGGCGAGGTAAGAAAATGAGCAGAGAGCAAATTGGAATATCTCTATGATCTTGGAAAGCAACCTTTTTGTGCTTCAAGCTCCCACTGTCTTTATCATTTTCAAGGAACTTGGCACGACTGGTTTCTACAATCTCCATATGTCTTGAAGTACAATAAAACTCATAACCCTATTCCCTCGATTAGATTGAACAAGCTTCATTTTCTTATCAAATTGCTTCTGGACTTCAACTTGGTAGAGTTTGAACACATCTAGAGCTTCTAATTTATGGTGGATCAGGTAACATATGCAAATTTGGTGAAATCATCGATAAAGCTAATAAAGTATCGTTGACCACCACAAGAAGGAATTGGGAAAGGTCCACATATATGTGTGTGGTTAACTACAATAAGTATGAAGCCATGGAGGCCTCAAACTTTTGTTGCTTAGTCATCTTACCTTTGATACAATCCACACAAATATTAAAGTCGGAGAAATCCAAATGTCCTAGAATACCATGTCTAACCAAGGATTCTAACCTTTTCCTAGAGATATGACCTAATCTCATGTGCCACAATATCGAAAAATTTTCTGCTGAGTTTAGATGCTTAGACCCAAAGAGTGTAGAATCAGGAGACAGAGCTAAGAAGGAAGATGCAAACAAACCATCAAGAGATAACTTATAAAGACCATCAACCAATAATCCATGTCCAACATCACCATGATAAGAAATAACCAATTTACCATCTCCAAAAGTAAATCTATAACCAACAACATCAAGTCTAGGAACATAAATGAGGTTCCATCTAAATGACGGTACATAAAAAGTGTTTTCCAAAACCAAACTGAATCCAAAATCTAAAACAAGGTGGCATGTCCCAACGGTTTCAACTTGTATCGCCTCAGCATTGCCAAGAAAAATATTATCCTCAATTCTGGAGCTTCTCCTGCTGTTGAACCCCTCCTTTGTTTTTCTTCATCCATTCCTTGTACTTGTAACAATCCTTCTTTAGAGCCCTTTTTTCTTGCAGAACCAACACTCGAAATCTTCAGACTTGACTGACTTCCCCTTCTGGCTAGTTCCAAAAAAATTTCTCCTATTATTATCATTCCTCTTAAAAATTTTCTTCTTGAAGTTCTTTCTGTTGGCCGAACTAATTGCCAAATGTGCTGACTCAACTTTGGAACCCTTAAGGCACCTCCTCAATGACACATAACGTGATAAGCTGATTAAGGTCCCATTTGGTTTCTTGAGCATTGTAATTAACCTTGAAGGTGTCGAAGGACTTTGGCAATGAGAGGACTACCATATGTACTAGCAAGTCATCCTCAAAAGTGATTCTTTGCTGGCGTAACCCAATGAGCAACTTGGACATTTTCAGTAAATGCTCTCTCATGTTGCCATTTCCATCATATTTCAGATTTATTAATTAAGACAAATATCCATACTGGAGGTACTTATAGGTGCTGACAAACAACTTCATGATGACTGCAAGTAATTCTTTTGTCATATCCGTAGTTGCAATGCCACCACGAAGTGCCTCACTAATAGAGGCCTGAATGATCATCATGGCCATCATGTTGGCCTTCTCCCACTTTGAAAAGTGGGCCTTCACAGCCTCTAAAGAATCTGTGGCCAAAGTAGTAGGCTTTTCCTCCAAAAGGACAAAATCATAATCCATACAACCAAGTATGATATCTATGTTCATTTTCCAAGAAGTATAGTTAGAGCCACTCAATGGCTTAATCCTTGCCAGATGTTTCTGAATCATAGACCCATCTATATCTATATTGACAAGAATCAAATGTGATTATGGGTCATTAATTAGGGATTCAAAACTTTATTATTTTCAATTCATGCCAGGGGTTAAGACCGAATTGTCCAGAGTATTGTACCATGTGCAAAAATTTCAACTTCAGGGGAACAAGCAAGGTACATCATCTAATCTCACCTTTGGGCAGAGACTTCGACATCCTATATGCCCCCTAAGATCGTGTTTAAAAAAATGCAATTTTGATTTGATCCAAACACTTCCAATACCTTTGGGCAAGAGGGTTATCCTTCTCTCCCCTTCACATTCATGACTATTCTACTCACCCACTCTACAGAAAATTTCCTAAATCACCTTTGGGCAGAAATAGTAATTTCATGCAGACGAGTGTTACTGTGTGATCTTAATGAGACTAGAGTCCCAAAATTTAGCAAAATCACAACATCCATAGGTCAGTTACCTTTGGGCAGATGACGATTCTACTTCAATCACAATTCCCCAAATGATCACTTTACTGGTCTTTTTAAACCTCTATAGGAAAGACCTAAACTTTAGTTAACCCACTATGCTAAGTTCACAAGTTCTACAAACTGTCCATAAACATATGTATACGCAAAACGTTCTACATGTAATGGGGTAGTACTTTAAATAAATTTATAAAAAAAAACTTTAGCCATAAATCTATGCGTGTGCATACATATATTGCACACATTTTCTTGTAACCTAGACATGTTTAAACGGGTTTACTATTTATGTTTAATTATTTTATCTTGAAAATTGGTGAACCACCAAAAGAAAAAATAATTTTTTATGGAAAATAAAATATTTACTGGATTTGACTGTGTGTATACATATGTTTAGGTTTAATGATCAAACATTGCACATGTTTTCTTGTAACCTAGACATGTTTAAACGGGTTTAATATTTATGTTTAATTATTTTATCTTGAAAATAAAATTTTATGGAAAATTGACTGAATAAAATTATATTTCTAATCTTCTAATTGAACACCAGAAAATAAAAGATTTACCAGATTTTACTGTATCACAACCTTTGGTGAATTGCCAAAAGAAAAATAAAATTCTACTGAAAGTTGTCCAAATAAAATTATCTAATCTTCTAATTGAACACTAGAGGATGAAATATTTACTAGATTTGACTGTAACAAAACCTTTGAGGCTCTGATACCAAAAATGTTGGATATTTTAACCCCAATAAAGCCACTGGATCAAGGGTTTGTTCACAATCAAATATAACAAAGTAAAATTAAATTCTGAGTAGTCTTTAAGTGCGACTTTTTGGAGTTTCCGACAAATTTATGGCTGGAATCTGGTGAAAAAAATTGTGTTCAAATCTTGATTTGTGTTGTTTAAAATGGTTTTTTGACTGCATATATGGATTTAGCACCCTCAAAAACCCCTGGGACACTTCTATTGTGAAGAGTTCACCTGTAACCCATCAAAGTTGTGATTTCAATGAATTCTTGCCAGATTCTAGACAAATTAGATCGGAAAATAAACTGGAAAACTTTTCAAAAAGTCACACTTAAAAGACTACTCCATTAAATTCATCTAATTAAATCCATACCTTTGATCACTTTCCAACTATTGATCTTTCTAGCAGCTTGTCAATTTTCCTGCTACCTTTTGCTTTCACTGAAGATGTTTGGTATCTGGTCGCTGCAGTAGTTTAGTAGCTCTACCTTCTCTCCTTCTCTGCATTATAGATGGGATCTCGTGAGCATGAGGGAGAGAGGATGGCTACCTTGTTTTATTAACCAATCTCCATGTTTCCCTCCCATCAAGGGAGACGTGGAGAACAAGGATTTCTCACTCAAACCGTTAAAAATACTGTTAATTATTTTAGGCAACCACTACCTATAAAGCTTGGCATATATGGGGACCATTTTACAATTTTAACCTTAGATTGAATCTTTAATTGCAGATTAAGAACAGCATTAGGAGCTCACTCCTAAGGCTGGAAAACACCCACCGTAAAGCGAGAGAGTCAGTTTTGCGGTGACATGGACACTGCCTCTGAGGTTCAACCAGACTTGTCTTAATTAATATTAGGGACTCAATATATTCAATGCAGGTTTGGGAGGAAACACTTCCCCGTGCTTTCTAAAACTCTCTATATTCACTTTCAGGAGCGAATGACTAATCAAGTATTCAGTGAGAGGAATCTAGTATTTAACCTTGATAACTATTTTTGCATTGTGTATTATTCTATCTTTACCTGCACGCTTCAGTTGTCCTTGTCTACTTATCATCAGGAAACCGCAGGTTTTGAGAAAAATGCTCCTTTGAGTTTTATAATGCATCTTGGTAGAATCTGCATTGTGTATTATACTATTATCATATATTTATGTCCTTGTTTCTTTCAGGGATCAACTATCTTGGATGACTCACACGATCAGGACACATCAGATTTTCTCAAATGTGTATCTTTCATTAAGGATTGCACACCAGATTTGGATAAGTCTAATGTAAGTATCTTGAAATAGTCTCCCCTCCAACGTATTGAAGTGACCAGATGTATATTTAATATTTATCATAACATCTTTATCAGTCTTATTTTATGTGCCTACTTTTAATCAGAAAAAGATGAATATATGATTTTGGTGATTGTCAATGGGACATTGGGGTAGTATTGTCTAATGGCTGCAAAGAAGTTTTCTCTGGTAATTTATTTCCATTTGTATTTTGTTCGAGTTGAATATTGTAAATTTGATCATTTCATTGCATTCATTGTTAGAATTTTGGTTTGCTGCATCTTAAGGCGTGATTTCCTTGCGGACAGAATTCACTTATTATTTATTTCATATGTCAATCATCTGCTTTTTCAATTAAAATGCGTGTATATTGCTTCCAGTTGACTCTTCTTGTAGTGGGAGCACTTGGAGGAAGATTTGACCATGAGCTGGGAAATATCAATGTTCTTTATACATTTCCAAACATTCGAATTGTTCTCTTGAGCAATCATAGTCTTGTTTATCTTCTTCCCAAAACCCATCGCCATGAGATTTTAGTAAATCATTCAGTTGAAGGGCCACATTGTGGTCTTGTTCCTGTTGGTGCACCATCTAAAAGTACTACAACTAGTGGTCTGCAATGGGATCTTAGTAAGTACAAACAGGAATATTGTTCCCCTAAAAGGATTCTCGTTTTTTCCCCTTTGCGCACTAAATAGAGAAAGCATTTGAGCATGATGAATGCTATTACCTTTAGTTCCAAGAAGGGACACTAGAGAATGCTTTGATTTAGTTGAAAATTAGGAAAAAGTTTACTTCATAAGTAGGGTAGGATCAATTTTCTATTGATTTTTATGTGTGAAGTTTCATGGTTGCTTAACTTTACAGATGATACTCCAATGAGTTTCGGCTCGTTAATCAGCACATCAAACATATTAAGAGATGAAAAGGTGACAGTATGCTCTGATGTGGATTTACTCTGGACATCATCCATTCAAATTTCGGAATGTTGATCCAATCCTTGGAACGATTTTGTCTCTGTCCACAGGCAAAGTTGTACGTTTATATTTTTGAAATATTGAGAAGAACTCAAGGGTAGTAACTGTCGATGCGGGATTAACACCGATGGAAAATAGTGTAAGGGACTGGATCAATAAAATTGGAAATAAATTGGAAATGGTGATTTATATTTTGTTGTATATTCGCAAGTGATCAATTTACATTTATTACCATGTTCTGCTTCTGATTTGTGGGAAGCACATCATGCAGCTATTTTAATGTGTATTTAGTAAGATTTGCTTACAATTGTTGAAGGAAAATGGCATCTTAATATAATATGTCATCCATGCATCAGCTCCTTTAGATTTTTTCCCTCTTAGAAAAGTTTTAATGGTTTACATGTAGTTTTGGTTCTGTTTGCCAAACCTTCCATAGTGCCAACTAAATGTCTAATTTCTTATGTTTATTGTTATAAGATTTGAAGTACACTAAGACCATTGTTATCTAGAATTTAGTTGTATTGGTACATATAACATTGGTGATGAAAGAAGGCTTAATTACCTTTTTGTCACTCAACAGTGAAGCACAACTACTACTGTTTGCTTAATTAAAACTGCGGAGAAACCATTTTGCAGCAAGTAAAAAAAAATGCAAATGGACATATAAGCATGAGGAGGATTATTGTGAGGGGCAAATCAAAGTGAAAATAATATATATATATATATATATATATATATATATATATATATATATAAAATGTATAAGCATGAGGAGGATTTTATTGTGAGGGGCAAACCAATTACAGCAAATCAAAGTTAAAAAACAAAAACAAAAAACACACAAAATGGAAGCTAAGGTTTTGCACAAATTGAGAGTTTAAAAAGAAATCCCTATCAAATCAAGACAAATCTGTTTAAAGAAAAGTAAATTACTGATTAATTTCTTGAATCAACACATATTTACAGTGTGTAATATAGATTATATATTTTAAAAATAAATATCAAATACACATCAATTATACAATTACAAATCACAAAAAAAATGTGTGCATGAATTCTTCCATTATCCAATCTTCAACAGAGTTCTATAACTAAGAACCTATTTGTAAATTACTATACACAATCAAGGCACAGAAGAATTTAAATTATATGATCATCTTGATTTACGTAATCAATAGCCATATCCTAGGACACCTTAGAAATTATAATAATAAAAAACTCATATCCACAAAAGCAAGTTCCAGGGCCAAGCTAGGATTGATTGAACACCACGATGACATCTTATTAAATTGGCTTGGATGGAAGAAAAACTGCGCATGTCTTCAATAGCATGTTTCAGATATTTAATATCATGAAAATTACTGTAAATTTTGAATGATGATCGCTTACCTGATATAAATTCATATATTTCCCTTGGAGAAATGCACCAGATATCACTTCATGGAACAAAGAGCTATTTCAATCTAACAATGAGATTACTAGGAAATTTCCTAATATGCTGCATAAAAATTTTCTTTGTATAATCTTATGCGGTCATCTATATGTGGGACCATCTTCATATGATTGTTATATATGTGTGGGACCATCTTCATATGATTGTTATTACAAAGTATAAAAACCGTTAAAATTTTATTCTTTTAAGAATTTTTATTTTTATTACGAAAAATAATAATTTAAAATAAAATTTTTATGTTTATTATAAAAAACAGTAATTTAATTTTAAACGCTAATTTCATTGAAAATTTAGTTTTAACATAGTTTGTGGTGTACTATAGAGATAAATTGTAATACATAGTGTTTGTATTACATTTTATATTTATAGCAGTAAAATAAAATAAATTTCATCGACAATGTTTTGTAATTTTTTTTTTTAATTTATATATTAATTATATATTTTTTTTTTTTTTTTTTTATCGGTAATTATTAAGTGGATAGTAGAGATTTAACTTCTATGGAATATGGAATATGTTTCAATATTCATAGGTATTCACTGATGAAGGGTTAATATTTATCTCTAAGTTAGGTATGCTCTTTTAATGGATTTGTTTCAAATTAGTTAAATAAAGAAAATGTCATATCAACATCTGCTATATTGGACATGTGGTATTGTAATAAAGACTATTTACAAGTTAAGAATTTCCATGGTAAAGTGGGAGTGAATCTTATTGTTTAGCCCGTGTATATATATAATAATAATAATTATAAATAAAGTTGTTATTGTTGTCCTCATTTAAATTTAGACAATATGAAATATATCATGGATTAATGCTTATTAACATTTACCAACTATAACTGCCCTAATTTATTTATAAAAAAAATACAACACCTTAAAAATTAATTTCCATATAAATAAATTATTCTTCCACATTCTAACAATTAACCATAAAAATTATACTAAAACATTACTAAAATTAATAAAATTGCTAACATATTGGTAACATACCATATAAAATTGACAAAGATTAGGTGCATTTCTTTTTCATCACAATTCATTGTTGGTTGGTTATGCTTCGTTGAATATAGAATCGAGTTTTTTTTATAGGTTGGGTTTACATCTAAACCCATCTTCTACTTGTATGTCCAAATTCTGCATAGCCTTTTTCTTAAAATTATAATTCATATATTGAAAGTTAATAGCCTGGCCTAAGGTTGTAATGTTTGATCCAAAAAAATTCTCAAAATTTAATCCAAAAATTGGAGTGCTAAAACCACTATTCACTCATCACATTAAATCTATGAATGATTGCATTAAATCTATGAAATGATTTCTAGTGTTGTAGGGATCAATCTCTTTATTGGTTTTATTGGTCTCACTTGCAACATGTTTGATTTTAATGTGCTACATTGTGTGACTAAGTGTAGTTGTGTTATTTACTTACATTAAAAACTCAATCACAAAACAATAACAAAAAAATTTCTCATCTAGAAGCATTATGCATAGTGATTCTTTGAATTAGAAAAACCTTTTTGAAAGAAATATGTCCAATGTTTATTAATTAAACTATTGTTACTATTTTTTTTAGCTAATTAGCTGAATTTGAGGTCTTGAGGTGACTAGTCATTTGATTTACTTGTATACTCTTGATGATTTTGTTTTGAAGAAGTTAGAGACTTGTCTATGAGTGGGAGGAGGAGGGAAAGGCCCTTGATTGTCTAGTTGGGTTGAGTATAATTTGAATGATCCAAATTTGATCATTATATTGTTTTTCATCCATATCGATGTTTTCAAAGTGGAAAAAGTGGAAGAATCAACTCACAAAAGCATTTTTACTGGAAGGACCCAGTCTAGCAAATTGGGGTTTGAAAACTCCTAGGAGAATTTGAGGCATCGATGGTTTTTTTTTGGGAGTAAAACTTTGCTTCTTTAACGCAAAACCTTTCTTTACCTATTTTAGACATAAAAACCTTTCCAACTGTGCAAGAATCACCTCAATCGAAGTCCATATGCAAAATTTACGCCACTTGAAAGTTGTCCTTCTTGATTTTACCACCATAATTCGAGAGGATGCAACGCCAATGCCAATTATTCATGCAAAATGGGCTAGCCACATGACCATGATGAAGAATACTTTAGAAGAGTCCATATTGTAACTCTAGTTAAGAGTTAAAGGAGTCAAACCTAACCACTAGTACGATATCGCATTGTATTATAACCAGACCACTAGGAGAAAAAGGGGTTCCATTCTTTTTGAGTGCATTTGTTCCATAGATGAGTCGCTGAGACGGATAGAGGGAGAGTGCACAAAGATAATTTGTGCACTATAGTATCCCATGGGTCACATGTCTTACTTCTTTGTACTTACAACCATTTTCTTTTCAGAGAAAGAAAGTAGAGCAATCTCACCTTCTAGCTAGGTTTTCCCAAAATGGTTTCTCAGGTTATATCTTGTGTCAGCTATGGTTTGTGATTTTTTGTTTCATTTTTTTCTATTTTTTGCATAATTATAATTTGCATGCATAAGCAATAAGCAATAATTTACAAATCCATAAATCTAAATAGAAATAAACCCTCAATGTAGATTTCATATTTTTAAGCATAATTCTACCAAATTAGTTGTAATGGACTATCCAATTGAATATCCACGATAGTTTATGAATCATTGAGATGGGTTTTTATTTCTTTGAGATGTCCTTTGAGATCATAAGTGGATTTCTCAAGTAAAAAAAGTTCATTTTTTGAGTCATAATGGTTTGTACACACTATTTAGGTAAGAAAAAGCAAGCCCGGCCATAAATAGCTTCATATGCATGCACTTGAATATAGTGGACCACCTTACATGCAAAATAGAGGTTGAAGGGATGCATTTAGTAGATACATAAGAACCACCTACCTACATGTCCCTATGCAAGTTACATCATTTAGGCGACTTGCATCTAGGCAAGGAGTTTTGCAGTGGGTGATTTCCATTCTCACTTGTTTGCCTAAAAAGACCCACTATGCAAATGAGACTTGTTGAGGTGGCACCATTAATAGGATTTGAATGTTCTTGAATCTCTTGTATCCATAATGTCAACATGCTTGGAAGAATGTGTTGGTCGTGCACTAAGAATTTGAGTTGGTGTCTTTCTTTGCACAAATATTTAGTAATATAGAAGAAAATTAGATGTTCTTGTACTGTACCAATTAGAATTGTCACATGATAGGTTTGGTGCATGGTGGATTTATCCCATGAGAAGCATATTAGTGTCACATTAAATGAAAAAAACACTAGATTTGATGCCTACACAATAAATTTAGATGAATGGCCTATCAATATCTATGTCAAACATCCCTTTACAAATTACTTGAGACTTCAAAAATATTTCCTTGTTTTTGAATTAGAAATCAACACCACATGGTTCCAAAGAAACAAAAGAATGAGATGTTCATAGGTGATACTAAAAACACTCTAGCCTTTAATCATTAATAATTTCATTGGTCCTCTATGTATAATGAATTTATTGGCATGCCCTACAGCTGCAAAAAACATAGCTTGTTAGGAGATCAACATTAGTATGGGGAAGGTGAATTCCTAACATCTTCAACTTCCAGGAATTCATTAAGTGGTGCCTCAAATCTTTTGACCTAGACTAACAAATCATCACAATGAAGGAACTAGCTAAGGAAGATGACATCCTTAGTCCTGAAGCTTTCTAAGGAACATTATGCTTGTTTCCCTAAAAATAAAATAAAAATTGAGAGCATATAATGGAAAAATCTATGTAGAATCAAAACAAGGTTCCTAAGAAATTATTTATAGAAGGAGAATTAAGGTGCAAAAAAATATAGTAATATCAAACAAGTATGAATAAGACATTTTAGGTCAAACATGTAAGCATATGGTGTGGTTGTTTACTAGGGTCCTAGGGCATTATTTTATGAGTGTCCTTTGTTCATTATGGTAGGTCAATAGTGATGTATTGTAAAGGGGAAAAATATTTGATTGGTCTAAAATAATAACAACTAAGGTAGAATAAAAAGAGTTTGAGAACATAATAATTTTTTATGTTGTTGTCTATATCATGTCTACCCATCTCCTAGAATATGTTTGCAATATTTTTAAGAAAAGAAAACATGACCCTTCGATGGATCATCTACAACCATGGCACCCACCCTTGTCGAAACACATATACAATCAATTATTTTTCAAGGTGAAAGATTGTTTTTCTATAGTAGGGAAGATGATTATTAAGAGATACCACACCCCACTAAATTGATGGAATAACTCTTGAAGGGGAATAGATGGTATTTTTTAAAATACCACAACACATATATAATGATGTATGCATTTTATGATGACCCTTTCTCTTGCCTAAAAATGTTTCAAAAATATCTAATGATGGAGACATATCACCAATGCAAATACTAAGATGAGATATTGAACAAGTAATCTAAACAATTCTTCCCATTTCTTGTTTCAGTGGGATTCTAAACTCTTACAAACATTGGATACATGGAGGATCCATCTATAGGGTAAATAGTATTGGTTTTTGAAGAAATAGAAGCTTTAGGTGGTGTTAAACTACAAGTTATTGATAGGTAAATTTAGATAAATTGTGGAATGCATATTATTCACAAGAATGTACATATAAATACATTCTCATGACCCTTGGTTTCATATTCCAAGAGGTTTGTTGGACTTCCTTGGTTGTTCACATTTTCCCACACCAATCCTTCATGTATTAGGCGGCCAAAATCCCCCCCCTAAGCCAAAGGGGTGTATATGAGTAAAAAAAGAGAGTTGAAATACAAAAATGAAAAAATGCATGGTAGCCAATGGCTAGATGTGCTCTTAGAAATATTGTTTTTTAAAGAATACCAAAAATCCAATGAGGTGGGAGAGCTCGAGGTCTCAATTGGTGGTGATTTAAGGCTAACCACCAATTCAACTAAAGCTTGATGCAGTTCCTGGAACAATTCATATTCTAGCTAGAAGTGATTCAAAGGGCATGGAAGTAATGATGAATGTCAATATGGAAGGGTTGAAGGAAGGCTTGACAAAGTTGTTGCAAGAAATGCTTCCTAGTGGTGACGAGGTAGTCCATGAAACTCGTGATGAGAACAAAAGGAATGTGAATCATGTTTTTAAAGATTCTAACATAGGACTAAATATTAACCACATTCCAAATATCAATATGAGGAAGTTTGATGGCAAGGGTTCGGTAAAATGGATACTATAGATGGAGCAATAAATTTGATTTACATGATGTGTCACACACACAAAAGGTACGTATTGCATCTTTATATTTAAAATGTTGGGTGTGGAGCCTGATTATCTTCTTTATTCAGAGTTATTGCCACATTGGACCTCAATTTGTAATGGGGCGGAAACACCGCCAGTTTGTTCATCACCAGGGGGGGCGATGATGATTTTTATGGCCCCCCCCCCCCTAGTCGGGGTTCAGGGGCAACGCCACCTAAGCTAAAAATAAATGTAAAATTTTCTTGTAAAATATTGTAATTTCATAGTCAATCTAGGCCGTTCATTAGGCAGATGATCTGACAGTAGAAGTTACATTTAATTTAGGGTTTTTTTCCTTAGAAGGAAACCGCTTGCTATATATGAGGGAATTGTATTATGGTTGTGTATATGTGTATTCTGAGCGAGAAAGAGACAAGAGATTGTGTGAGAGTGAAGAGGAAATTACAGTGAATCTGCTGTAGGTTGTCTCTCTTCATTTTGTTGCATAATATAAAAGGAAGGATTGGCTGTTTCTCTATGGACGTAGCCCAAATTGGGTGAACCATGTATATTTGTGTCTCTCTCTTGTTTTATGCATATTATGTGTTTGTGTTTCTGCAATATTCTATGTGTTCCATTGCTCTGTAATATATAATTTTATAACAACTGGTATGGGAGTCGAAGGTCTATTTGGCTGATAAACTTGCAAGAGAGAAGGGTTCCTAGTTCGAGTGGGAGAAATGGCGGAAGATCATAGGTTTAGGGTCAAAAAATTTAACGGCCAAAACTACCACCTGTGGAATGTGCAGATGGAAGATTATCTGTATCAGAAAGATTTGTACCTACCACTGAACAGAAAGATAAAGAAGTCGATGAGTATGAAAAACACATGATGGGATATTCTCGACAGAAAGACACTTGGAACAATATGACCATGCTTAGCAGTGTCAGTAGTCTTTAATATTTCAAAGGAAACGACAACAGAGGGTTTAATGTCGACATTGGCCAAATTATATGAAAAACCCTCGGCCTTAAATAAGGTATTTCTTATGAAGCGTTTATTTAATATAATGATGTCAGAAGGTGGGTCTGTTGCTAATCATTTAAATGAATTTAATACGGTTACCAATTAGTTAAGTTCTATATGGGTAACTTTTGATGATGAAGTTAGGGCTATGTTATTTCTGTGCTCGTTTCCAGAAAGTTGGAATGGTTTAGTTATGTCCATAAGTAACTATGTCTCTGGATCAAGTACTTTAAAGTTTGATGATGTTGTCAGTGCAATCCTTAGTGAGGAAATGCGACAGAAAAGCTCCGTTGAGATATCAGGTAATGCTTTGACTGCAGAGACTAGGGGAAGAAAAATGGAAAGAGGAAAGAGACTAGGATATTGCAGTAAGTCAAGGAAAGGCAGATCCAAGTCTAGATCAGGGATAGTGTGATGGAAATGCAGGAAGAAAGGACACCTGAAGAAACATTGTAAGTCTCATAAGGGAAAACAAGGAGACGCACAACAAGAAAACAATCATGAAGAAAATGTGACACGTGATGTATTGCAAGATGCTTTGATTCTTTCTTTAGAAAATATTATTGATGTCTGGGTGGTAGATTCAGGGGTCTCATTCCATGCCGCACCTGATAGGAAACAATTTCATGATTATGTTCAAGGAGATTTTGAACAATTTCGTTTGGGTGATGATAAGCCCTGTAAAATCATTGGAATGGGTAAAGTTTTCATAAAACAATAGAATGGAAACCAATGGCTATTGAAGGAGGTAAGGCATGTTCCAGATCTTAGGAAACATCTAATTTAAACAGGGCAGTTGGGAGGTGAAGGCTGTGTAACTACTTTTACAGATAAAACCTGGAAGATCACTAAAGCAACCCTGGTAATAACAAAAGGAGAAAAGGTTGGTACATTGTATTTATGTAATGGTATTTCTAATTCTATTAATGCTTTAACCTCTACATGAGTAGATACAACATTTTGGCATCATAGGCTCGGGCACATGAGTGAGAAGGGGATGCAAATTCTTCACTCAAGAAATTTGTTGCCAGGTTTGAAGCATGTTGATTTGGAATTCTGTGAGAATTGTGTTTATGGAAAATAGAAGAGTCATATTCCTCAGAGTTGGGAAAGAAAAGAAGAGTGAAAATTAGAGCTTGTGCATACAGATGTATGGGGACCTTCTCAGGTATCATCTCTCATTGGCTCTCGTTATTATGTTACTTTTATTGATGATGCAATTAGAAAAACCTCGATTTATTGTATTCGAAATAAATCTAATGTATTTGATACTTTCAATAAATGGAAAGCTTTGGTTAAAAATGAGAGAGGGAAAAAGTTGAAGTGTCTCAGATCAGACAATGAAGGTGAATATTATAGCAAAGAGTTTGGTAAGTAATGTTAAGAGCATGGAATTCATAGAGAGAAGGCAGTTCTAGAAACACCACACGAAAATGGTGTGTTAGAAAGGATGAACATGAAAATCATGGAGCGTGCAAGGTGCATGAGATTGCATGTAGGATTGCCTTTACAATTTTGGGCAGATGCTGTAGATATTATTGTTTATCTAATAAACAGAGGGCCTTCAAGTTCCTTGGATGGAGGTATTACAGAGGAGGCATGGACAGGTAAAAGGGTAAACTACTCATTTTTAAAGACTTTTGGCTGTGAAGCCTTTGTCCACATTAATAAAGAAAATAGAACAAAGCTTGAGGTAAAGTCAAAGAAATGTACCTTTATTCAATATGGTGTTAATGATTTTGGTGATCCCTTATATGATTATGAAAATCACAAAATCATTAGGAACAAAGATGTCATATTCAATGAAAAGGTTTTGTATAAGGATCAGATGCAGGAAAATAAATAGGAAAAAGAAAACAGAGAATACATAGTTCTTGATGAGATCACATAAAAAGTAAAGGTGCCTGAAAATCATAATGATCAACAGCCAGCACAACAAGACCAACCACAACAACAACAACCACCTCAAACACCTGAAAGTGGTGTTAGAAGATCTACCAGGATAAGTAGATCCCTTGAACGATACTCTCCTTCATTATATTATTTGTTGTTGACTGATTCTAGTGAACCAGAATGTTATGAAGAAATAGTGTAGGTAGAAACTAGGAAGAAGTGGGAGCTAGCCATGAAAGAAGAGATGGACTCCTTGGTACATAACCAGACTTGGGACTTAGTCAGGTTTCCTGCAGGTAAAACAACATTGCAGAATAAATGGGTTTACAGGTTGAAGGAAGAAGATGGAGGTAGAAAAAGGTATAAAGCTAGACTTGTGGTGAAGGAGTTTACACAGAAAAAAGGTATAGACTTGGATGAGATATTTTCTCCTGCTGTTAAAATGACTTCAGTCATAACTATTTTAAGTCTAGTAACAGCAAAAGATTTGCATCTTGAGCAGTTAGATGTAAATATGACCTTTCTCCATGGGGATTTGGAAGAAGAGATATATATGCGACAACCATTAGGATTTGAGGTTAAAGGGAAGGAGAAACTAGTGTGCAGGTTAAAGAAGAGCTTGTATGGCTTAAAACAGGCTCTAAGGCAGCGATATCTAAAATTTGGCAAGTTTATGTCTGAACAAGGCTACACTAGATGTCACTCCGATCATTGTGTTTATCTCAAATGATAAATGATGGTAGCTATATTAAATTGTTATTGTATGTAGATGACATGCTTGTTGCAGGTTCTAACATGCAGGAAATAAATGTGCTCAAAAGAAAATTGGCAAACTCATTTGCAATGAAAGATTTGGGTGCTGCAAAACAAATCCTTGGTATGAGAATAATTAGAGACAAGAAAAATCGCAAATTAACATTGTTTCAGAGTGAGTACCACAAAAGGTGTTGGAAAGATTTAATATGCAAAACTCAAAACCAGTTACTACACATTTGGAAATCCATTTCAAACTAAGTAAGGAGAGTGTCCCAAGGTTCAGGATGAGATGAATTATATCTCTAAAGTTCCATATGCATCAATAGTTGGAAGATTAATGTATGCAATGGTCTGCACAAGGCCTGATATTGCACATGTAGTGGGAGTTGTAAGAAGGTACATGAACAATCTAGGAAAAGAAGATTTGATGGCAGTGAAGTGGATTCTCAAGTATTTGAGAGGTACCACATATCAAGCATTATTTTTTGGTGGTTCAAACATTGATCTACAGGGATATGTTGATGCAGATATGGCAGGTGATAGAAATAACATGAGGAGCACCACAGGGTATGTGTTTACTGTAGGTGGAACAATTATCAGTTGGGTTTCAAATTTGCAAAGTGTTGTTGCACTCTCAATGATGGAAGCAGAGTATGTTGCTACTACAGAGGCTAGTAAAAAAATGATTTGGTTACAAAGGTTTCTAGATGAATTGGGTAAGAAGCAGGAGTTAGGCAGGTTATACAGTGACAGCCAGAGTGTCATTCATCTTGAAAAGAACTCAACATTTCATTCCAAGACTAAACATATACAACTCAATTACCATTTCATACGATTGGTGTTGGAAGATGGACAATTGAAGCTGGAAAAGATACATACTAGCCAGAATCCTGTAGATATGTTAAAAAAAGTTGTAACCAGGGAGAAACTGAGATTCTTCTCGGTTTCAATTGATCTTCAAGTATGATGATGAAGATGAGAAACAACCAGGTCCGAAGTGGAGTCATTGTCCAACAAATGAAGCAGCAGTTGAGTTGCTATAATCAGTCTCAAAGTGGGAGATTGTTGGGTGTGGAGTCTGATTATCTTCTTTATTCAGAGGTATCTCCGCATTGGACGCTTGTTCGTAATGGGGTGGCAACGTCACCCGGTTGTTCGCCACCAAGGGGGGTGATGACAATTTTTATGAGCCCCCCCTTGGCGGGGGTTCGGGGGCAGCGGGCCCGAAGCTAAAAATAGATGTAAAATTGCTTTGTAAAATATTATAATTTCGTAGTCAATTTGGGTCACTCATTAGGCGAATGTTCTGACGGTAGAAGTTATGTTTAATTTATGGTTTTTTACCCAAGAAGGCAACCCCTCGCTATATATGAGGGATTTTTATTGTGGCTATGTATATGTGTATTCTGAGCGAGAAGAAGAGACGATGTTGTGTGAGAGTGAAGAGGAAAATACAACGGCTCTGTTGTAGGTTGTATCTCTTCATTTTGCTGGATAATCTAAGATGAAGGATTGACTGTTTCTCCATGGACATAGCCCAAATTGGGTGAACCACGTATATTTGTGTCTCTTTCTTGTTTTATGCATTTTCTGTGTTTTTGTTTATGCAATATTATATGTGTTCCATTGCTCTGTAATATATAATTTCCTAACAACTGGTATTGGAGTTGAAGGTCTATTTGGTTGATAAACTCGCAAGAGAGAAGGGTTCCTGGTTTGAGTGGGAGCAATGGCATAAGATGGTAGGTTTAGGGTCGAAAAAATTAATGGCCAAAACTACCAGTTGTGGAAGATGCACATGGAAGATTATCTGTATCAGAAAGATCTGTACCTACCATTGAGCGGAAAGACAAAGAAGCCGACGAGTATGACAGACATAGAATGGGATATTCTTGACAAAAAAGGCACTTGGAACAATACGTCTGTGCCTAGAAGTGTCGATAGCCTTTAATATTTCAAAGGAAACAATAACAGAGGGTTTAATGTTGGCATTGGCCAAATTATATGAAAAACCCCGGCCTCAAATAAGGTATTTCTTATGAAGAGTTTATTTATTATGAAGATGTCAGAAGGCGGATCTGTTGTTGATCATTTAAATGAATTTAATTTGGTTACCAGTCCATTAAGTTCTATAGGGGTAACTTTTGATGATGAAGTTAGGGATCTGTTATTTCTATGCTCATTTCCAGAATGTTGGAATGGTTTAGTTATGGCCATTAGTAACTCTGTCTCTAGAGCTAGTACTTTAAAGTTTGATGATGTTTTCGGTGCAATCTTTAGCGAGGAAATGCGATGGAAAAGCTCCAGTGAGACATCAGGTAATTCTTTGACTGTAGAGACTAGGGGAAGAAAAATGGAAAGAGGAAAGAGCCCAGGAAATCGCAGTAAGTCAAGGAAAGGTAGAGCCAAGTCTAGATTGTGGATAGTGTGCTGGAAATGTGGGAAGAAAGGAAACCTGAAGAAACACTGTAGGTATCGGAAGGGAAAATAAGGAGACGTGCAACAAGAAAACAATCATGAAGCGAATGTGACAGGTGATGTGTTGCAAGATGCTTTGATTCTTTCTTTAGAAAATATTATTGATGCATGGGTGGTAGATTCAGGGGTCTCATTCCATGCCACACTTGATAGGAAATATTTTCATGATTATGTTCAAGGAGATTTTGGACAGGTTTGTTTGGGTGATGATAAACCTTGTAAAATCATAGGAATGGGTAAAGTTTTCATAAAATAGAAGAATGGAAACCATTGGCTATTGAAGGAGGTGAGGCATGTTTGAGATCTGAAGAAAAATCTAGTTTCAATAGGGAAATTGGGAGGTGAACGCTGTGTAACTACTTTTACAGATAAAATATGGAAGGTCACTAAAGGATCATTGGTAATAGAAAAAGGAGAAAAGGTTGCTACATTGTATTTATGCAATGGTATTTCTAATTCTGTAATGATTTAACATCTATAGGAGTAGATACAACATTGTGGCATCATAGACTCGGGCACAGGAGTGAGAAGGGGATGCAAATTCTTCACTCAAGAAATTTGTTGCCAAGTTTGAAGCATGTTGATTTGGAATTCTGTGAGAATTGTGTTTATGGAAAAAAGAAGAGATTCATATTCCTCAGAGTTGGGAAAGAAAAGAAGAGCGGAAAATTAGAGCTTGTGCATACAAATGTATGGGGACCTGTTAAGGTATCATCTCTCAATGTCTCTTGTTATTATGTTACTTTTATTGATGATGCAATTAGAAAAACCTGGATTTATCGTATTCGAAATAAATTTGATGTATTTTATACTTTCAAGAAATGGAAATCTTTGGTTGAAAATGAGATGGGAAAAAGGTTGAAGTGTCTCAGATCAGACAATGGAGGTGAATATTGCAGCAAAGAGTTTGTTAAGTACTGTTAAGAGCATGGAATTCACAGAGAGAAGACAGTTCTAAGAACACCACAAGAAAATGGTGTCTCAGAAAGAATGAACAAGATAATCATGGAGCGTGCAAGGTGTATGAGATTGCATGTAGGATTGCCTTTACAATTTTTGGCAGATGTTGTAGATATTGTTGTTTATCTAATAAACAGAGGGCTTTCAAGTTCCTTGGATGGAGGTATTCCAAAGGAGGCATGGATAGGTAAAAAGGTAAACTATTCATTTTTAAAGACTTTTGGTTGTGAAGCCTTTGTCCACATTAATAAAGAAAATAGAACAAAGCTTGAGGTGAAATCAAAGAAACGTACATTTATTGGATATGGTGTTAATGATTTTTGTTATCGATTATATGATTATGAAAGCTACAAAATCATTAGGAGCATATATGTCTTATTCAATGAAAAGGTCTTGTATAAGGATCAAATGCAGAAAAAGAAACAGGAAAAAGAAAATAGAGAATACATAGTGCTTGTTGAGATCACTAAAAAATTAAAGGTGCCTGAAAATCATAATGATCAACATCCATAACAATGAAAACAACCACAACAGCAACAAGCACCTCAAACACCTGAAAGTGGTGTTAGAAGACCCCCTGAATGATACTCTCCTTTATTATACTATGTATTTTTGACTGATTCTGGTGAACCAGAATGTTATGAAGAAACAGTGCAGGTAGAAACCAGGAATAAGTGGGAGCTAGCCATGAAAGAAGATATGGAATCCTTGGTACATAACCAGACTTGGGACTTAGTCAGGTTGCCTGCAGGTAAAACAACATTACAGAATAGATAGGTTTACAGGTTGAAGGAAGAAGATGGAGGTAGAAAAAGGAATAAATCTAGACTTGTGGTGAAGGGGTTTGCATAGAAAAAAGGTATAGACTTTTATGAGACATTTTATCTTGTTGTTAAAATGACTTCAGCCAGAACTATTTTAAGCTAGTAGCAACCGAAAATTTTCATCTTGAGCAGTTAGATGTAAGGATGACCTTTCTCCATGGGGATTTGGAGGAAGAGATATTAATGCAACAGCCACAAGGATATGAAGTCAAAGGGAAGGAGAAAGTAGTGTGCAAGTTAAAGAAGAGATTGTATGACTTAGGATAGGCTCCAAAGCAGTGGTATCTAAAATTTGATTGGTTTATGTCTGAATAAGGCTATACTAGATGTCACTCTGATCATTGTGTTTATCTCAAAAGGAAAACTGATGGCAACTATATTATATTGTTATTATATGTAGATGACATGCTCGTTGTAGGTTATAACATGCAGGAAATAAATGTGCTCAAAATAAAATTGACAAACTCATTTGCAATGAAGGATTTGGGTGCTACCAAACAAATGCTTGGTATGAGAATAACAAGAGACAGGAAAAATCGCAAATTAACATTTTCTCAGAGTGAGTACATACAAAAGGTGTTGGAAAGATTTAATATGCAGAACGAAAAACCTGTTACTACACCTTTGGCTATCCATTTCAAACTAAGTAAGGAGAGTGTCCCAAGACTCATGAAGAGATGGATTATATCTCTAAAGTTCCATATGCATCAACAGTTAGAATCTTAATGTATGTAATGGTCTGCACAAGGTATGATATTGCACATGCAGTGGGAGTTGTAAGCAGGTACATTAACAATTCAAGAAACGTACATTAGATGGTAATGAAGTGGATTCTCAATTATTTGAGAGGTACCACATATCAAGCATTATGTTTTGGTGGTTCAAACATTTCTCTACAGGGATATGTTGATGCAGATATGGTAGAGTGATAGAGATAACAAGAGGAGCACCACAGGGTATGTGTTTACTGTAGGTGGAACAACCATCTGTTGGGTTTCAAAATTGCAGTGTTGTTGCACTCTCAATGACAAAAGCAGAGTATGTTGCTACTACAGAGGCTAGTAAAGAAATGATTTGGTTACAAAGGTTTCTGGATGAATTGGGTAAGAAGCGGAAGTTGGGCAGGTTATACAATGACAACAAAAGTGTCATTCATCTAGCAAAGAACTTAACATTTCATTCCAAGACTAAACATATACAGCTCAAGTACCATTTCATACGGTCAGTGTTGGAAGCAGTGTTGGAAGATCGACAGTTGAAGTTGGAAAAGATACACACTAGACAAAATCCTACTGATATGTTAACAAAGTTGTAACCAGGGAGAAACTGAGATTCTGCTCAGTTTCAATTGGTCTTCAGGTATGATGATGAAGATGAGAAACAACTAGGTCCAAAGTGGAGTCATTATCCAACAAATGAAACAACGGTGGAGTTGCTATAATCAGTGTCCAAGTGGGAGATGTTAGGTGTGGAGCTTAATTATCTTCTTTATTTAGAGGTATCGCTACATTGGACCCCAGTTCATAATGGGGTAGAAATGTCGCCCGTTTGTTCGCCGTCAAAGGGGGCGATGACAATTTTTATGGCCCCCCCGCTGCCCTTGAAGCTAAAAATAGATGTAAAATTTCCTTGTAAAATATTGTAATTTTGTAGTCAATATGGGTTGTTAATTAGGCAGATGATTTGACGGTAGAAGTTATGTTTAATTTAGGGTTTTTTGCCCTAGAAGGAAAACCCTCGCTATATATGAGGGAATTGTATTGCGGCTGTGTATATGTGTATTCTGAGCAAGAAAGAGAGATAAGATTGTGTGAGAGCGAAGAGGAAATTACAACTGATCTGCTGTACGTTGTATCTATTCATTTTGCTAGATAATATAAAAGGAAGGATTGGTTGTTTCTCCGTGGACGTAGCCCAAATTGGGTGAACCACATATATCTGTGTCTCTCTCTTATTTTATGCATTTTCTGTGTTTGTGTTTCTGCAATATTCTATGTGTTGCGTTGCTTTGTAATATATAATTTTCTAACATAGAACCCAATCAGTTTGTGTGTTATCGATGGCTCTATTCTTGTAAATCAATTGTCACTTGGACAATTTTTACGGAAAATTTGATAGCATATTATGAGGATATAGTAAGGGATCTAATTGTGCTTTAAACTTCAGCCTCAGTTTATTTGTAGGCATTGCGTTTATTTTACTCATGTATAACACCCTTTCCTCAGGTTCCTCATGACCTGCTTTTGTAGATGTATATTCAAACTGTAGATTGTGATATGCTAAAACCATTGACTCGAATATACTCTACTCATCAGTGGAAACAAAAATTTATTGATGAAATCATGAAGCAGAAAAGGAAGAATTTCAATCGCACATAACACAATAATTTTTTGGGGAAATCCACAACTAAAAAACCTGCTATCTATATATTGCATTAATTAGAAGATCTGAGAAGAAAATACAATGCTTTTTCAACTTGAAAAATCTCTGCACAAGTACAATCTATCTCACTGCTTCACAAACCAGCTCAAGCCAATACTTAGCCAAATTTTCTGCCTGCCAAGCTCCTAATTCCTTGCGCAGTTTCCTAGGGAATTAGCCCATATTTAATTGGGAAATTCCTCACTCATAACTGCAAAATCCATCCATAGGCCTTCCTCTGATTGCATGCATCATTAGTTTAATTTAGATGATTTTACAAATGATAGTACATTGTCCTTAAACTCTAATCTCAACTGGGTCTTCCTCTAAACCGACATGCATGAGTTATTTAAGAGTTAATTTTCTATTATTTGATTGATCACTGCATGTGAATTAAATCCAATTTAATTCACTTGACCTCTCACTATTTCCTCCAATAGTTAGAACTAGTTTAACTGAATTTAAGTCAGTTAAACTGAATTAAATAATTACAACTCAAAATAACTCAATCTGGACCCCTAAGATTTAGGGATCACTCTACATGACTCTAGATAGACTCCCAACTTGAATTTACTTAGCCAACTAAGTCAACTTAACTTAGTTAAATGCTACAAGTTGCTATAAGAATATAATTACAATTTAATTCCCAATTTAATTCAAGGACAAATTGAATTAGGATTTTATTGTTGCTATTTTTAACACTCCCTCTCAACAAGAAACATATTATTTGCTACCCTGATCCTGCCTCTGTGAAACTCAATTTTTCATCTTGACAATGTATTTGTCAAAATATTTGCATCTTGCTCCTCTGTAGGAATGTACTCCAACAACATGGTTCTCCTCTACACACAATCTCGTAGATGGTGATACCAGATGTCAACATGCTTGGAACAATCATGAAAAATTGGATTCTCAGAGAGTTTGATACCACTCTGATTGTCACAGTAAATCACTGTTGGATCCATTTTCCGATCAAACAACCCAACAATGATCTTCCTCATCTAGATAGCCTCATAAGCTGCTTGACTAGAAACCATATACTTTGCTTCTGCTAAACTGAGTGAAATGGATATATGCTTCCTGTTGTACCAAGAAACTGCTGCTAACCCAATACTAAAGATTCCCCCCTTGATGTGCTTTTTCTATCGGATGGACTCCCTGCCCAATCTGCATCTGTGAAGCCTTGAAGCTTCACTCCCTCTATCCGTCTATACCAAAGACCAAACTGAGTGGTGCCTCTAAGGTATCTCAACACATGTTTATTTGCTTTCCAATACAGTTTGGTTGGCTTAACCATGGCTTGAGTAAGTTGGTTAACTGTAAAACACATGTCTAGTCATGTGTTCACCAAATACATAAGTGAACCCACAAGCTGTCTATAAATAGTAGCCTCCACTACTTCACCTGAAGTAGCATCCTCCTTCCTCCAGTTACTAGCCAGTGGATTCTCCATGGGTTTGCTTCTCTCCATGTGTAACTTCTTCAATATCTCATTGGTATACTTTCCCTGAGAGAAAAATAGTTCCTCATCTCCTTTCCATACTTCCATACCAAGAAATTAGTGCATGAGCCCCAGGTCCTTCATCTCAAACTCTCTTGTAAGATCCTCTTTGCAAGATTTAATCAGCTTCTCATCACCTGTCAGAATCAAATCATCAACATATAATACTATAATCAACAATTTACCTTCCACCACAATATGGTAAAGGTTCGCATCTGCTTCTCTTTTAGTGAAGCCCAACTTGGTGAAATAACTGTCAATCTTGGTGTACCAAGCACGGGGTGCTTGTTTCAGTCCATACAATGCTCACTTGAGTTTGCACACATGCGAATCTCTGTTGAAGGTATTAAATCCTTCTCGCTACTAAATATACACCTCTTCCTCAATCATGTCAATGAGGAATATTGTCTTTACATCCATCTGATGTATTTTCCATCCTATCTACGTTGATAGTGCTAGAATAGATCTGATTGATGAGTACCTTGCTACAGGAGAAAAGGTCTCATCATAATCAATTCCCTCCACCCGAGATAACCCTCTGGCCACAAATATGGCCTTGTGTTTCTCCACACTCCCATCTACTGCTTGCTTTACTTTGTAAATCCATCTGGAACTCACCACTGACTTGTCTGTTGGCCTTGGGACCACCTCCCAAACACTATTTCTGATAATGGAGTCATACTCAACCATGACATCAACCCACACTAATTATTGCATTGCTTCCTCAAATGAGGATGGCTCAATCTATACAATCTAAATCATCAGAGCCATGTTGCCAGTGTACTTATCTGGTGACCTCCTCTTCCTACCCTATGATGTGGGTGCTCCCACATTCTCTCTAACATCATGCAATAATCTATCACCCTCTCTGGTGCGCTTTCTCCTATCTCTGGAAGTCTCTGCCTAAGTGGGTGTTTCCACTCTCTGCTTCTCGCATGTGGCTACTCCACATCATCATGAGGTTCCTCCTTTGGAGATAAAAGCTCCTCAACTGCATGTAACTGAAGCTCCCTCTCAAGGAAACATCTCATGGCCTTCTCTTAATCGAAATTCACATCTCTACGAACCACTGTCATCCTATTGGATGGAAAGTACACTCGATAGTTGTGAGGTGTATCAGTGTACCCCAAAAATATGCCCAACTCAGTTGTTGGCTCTAGCTTTTTCTGTGCATCCTTGGTAACATGACAGTAGACTGATGAACCAAATATCTTGAAGTGTGCCACATCTGGTTTCTTACCTGAAAAAACTTCTTCTGATGTACACATCTTGAGAATTTGATGAGGGCTTCTGTTTTGCAAATAAACAGTTGCATTGCATGCTTCAGCCCACAAGTGCAACGTAGGCCTTGATCATGTAACATCACTCGCGCCGCTCTCACAATACTTATATTCTTCCTTTTAGCCACCACATTATGCTGTGGGTTATGAGGTGCTATCAACTCTCATTGAATGCCTTCTAATGCACAAAGTTTCTTGAATTCATTCGACACATATTCTCTAGCGTTATCACTTCTAAGAGATTTAACTTTCCTGCCTATATATTTAATGACAAGTGCTTTAAATTCACAAAATTTAGCGAACGTTTGATCTTTCTTCTACATGATGAAAATCTAGAACGTAAGAGACAAATCATCAACAAATATTACATAATACATGTGCTTGGCCGTGGATGCTATCAAGAATGGTCCACACACATCTAAGTGAACTCGATCAAGGATCACTTGCGCTCAACTGTCTTTATCATGAAAGGAAGCTTTGGTGTAATTCCCCAATGTACACCCTTTGCATGTGTCTCTCTACTCTAGTGTACCCTTGGGAAGCCCTGTAGAAATTTGCTGCATGATATTCAAAAATTCATGGTGTAAGTGACAAAATATTCTATGCCACAACTCATCGATGTCTCAGCTCTGCACCTTTTCTACTTTAGTGCTCAAAGAAACACATCCTTCTACCTCCAATTTGTAGAGGTTCTTCACTCAAACCCCGATCCACTTCACTTTTTCTGTCGCTATGTGACGAAGGAAAGCCTTTCCATTATTGAATATCGCATTGTAGCCTCAATCCTCCAACATGGCAAAAGAAACCAAGTTCTTCTTCAAACCCAGAACATACATGACTTCTCTCAATGTGAGTGGAGAACCAGACTCCCCCTGAAAGGTAACAATACCAATGACGATCACGCTATACCTCCCATCATCTCCCATCTCGATGTGCATCTAGAGGTAATTCTCCTCCAAGTTATTCAATCTTTGTTGCCCGTCATATGGAATGATGCTCCACTATCCAGGTACCACACACTACCCATCACTGATGACACCATGCAATCGATGAGGGTGAAATCTAGTTCAAATTGTGAAGCAAGGGCTTCACCTGTCACTCCTTCTGAGGGATTTTTACTGGCCTTCTTGTGCGGACACTCTGTGGCATAGTGTCCCAACTCATGACAATGAAAACATTTAATTTTTTACATCCTTCTTCTTTCCGTGATCCAAGTGGCTCTAGAGACACATACAGGATAAAGATGGCTTATGAAAGCTCAAAAACCAATGTAATCAGAATGCTTTTGAAGTAGGACCAGAGCGTAGATCTTGTCATCCTGATCACAGCAGTGTGAACGGTTTTTCAATCCGAGCTCGTATGAGGGAGAACGAGCCAATCAAAGTTCTGGTCAAAGTTAACATGTGGGCCAAGTTTAAGTGTCCTACAATTTGACCGACTCGGGGCATGAAACCTAGCTCTCGAAAGTGGGCGAAATTGTGGCCTCTTTAATTTGCCTAATAACCCTTATGTTAGACAAAATTAAAAAAAATGTCCTATTCTAAGAAAAATAAAAATAAAAATTATATAAGTGAGGTGGCGGGGGTGGCGGGCCACCACCCCCGCCACCCCAAAAAAATATTGCATTAAAAATCAATTTTTTATGGGCTAACGGGCCATGACCCCTGTCGGACCTCCCACAACCACAAACAACATTATAAATTAAATTTGGCTTGGCAGCCATCACCCCGCCGAGCCTTCCAACCAACACCCACATTAAACATAATATATGGGGTGGTCGTGGGCCACCTCCGGTGGACCTGGCCCACACCCCAAAGACCATAACCATATGCCATGTATAAGTGTGAGGCCGGCAAGGATCGACCCCACCTGGTCCACGTGGGTCGGGTCCCACCAGGCATCCTCATATAACGTGCAACCACCATGTCACTCTCAAACGTACCAAAACTTAAATGCGCCAAAATTAATGAACGCACCTCCCAACAAATTCTGCGCCATTTAAGAAAACTGTAAACCAAAAATTTGTTGCGTGCTATTTTGGAGTGGGCGGGGTTTGAACCCGACCCACCTCCACGCAATCCGCCAACCATACCAACAACCCACGAGGGTCCTGATTGATACCTCCGCCTGAAAATTGATATAAAACTATCATTTCATTAGTGCACTGAAGCATGGAGGAACTAGGAGCGTGCATAGAGATCAAGGCGAAGTTTTTAATTAATTTATTTATAGGTGGAACCATGAGCCTAGAGAAGAGGTAGACTAAACCATGATTTGGCAAAATTCTTAGGAGGGTGAAATTTTTGTAGTGTCCAAAATCGACAAACTTTATGTTGATCTTACACCTCTCAGTGACACGAACACGATGGCGTAATCCATTTCCTGATTTGAGCAGCAGATTTGTAGAGGACCCAGAGGAGGGAATCTTTAAGGAATCTAGGGGGAATCTAAAAGATTCTTTGAGCCCCAGATTTCCACTTTCTTAGAATTCAGAAATTTGACAATGGATTTTGCACTATTCGATGCCACAAATCTGATGGTGCATTCAGTTTTTCCATTTGCTAATTTCATTTTTCGGCCACTTTTCAAAGCGGAGTGCAAGTGTCAACATTCATGAGCGAGCAGGCATTTCCATGGGATTTGACGTTGCAAGATTGATGGTACGACCAAATTCAACAATTTGACATCCTTTTCTTCAGATGGCCCCAGGATGTGAAGTATATGCAGTGTTTTCATGTACTTCTTTTTGCTATGAGATGCATTTTGTTGCACAGATCCCTGTTTGATGTTTGATGTGGGATATTTTTTTCTTACTTGTTTCATCATTCCTGCTTGATGTGATGCGGAATCATTTGTGGTATGTACTTGTTGTCATGATTCGTCATGTTTTGTTGAGATCCCTTTATTGTATGCTACTAGGATACTCATGCGTCATCATGTATGATTGCATTGAGATCCCTTTTATGCCATGTTGGCGGGATGCTCATCATGCATGAGTTTATGTCATACTAATAGGAGTCCTTTTTGAATGAGAGTTCCTGCTGCGGAACATCTCTTGGAGCCACTCCTGCATGAGGGCATTTTCCTTGTATGATAGCGACGTCACCTCTTATGTACATCATCGGTATTGACAAAACTTAATGTAGTGGCCTACACCATCTTGACACCAGGGCCCGGAGACGTAGTCCCTCCTGGATGAACTACGTTATCAACATCTTGAGTTTTATGTTGCTAATGATTGTCATGTTCCTTATTCTTTACAACATGTAGATATGTTCAATTATGATATTTTAAATGCAATTTTAATCACACCATGAAAGTAAAAGATCTTGGTTGAATCCGGGAGTTGAGTTAACTCGGATCAAGTTTGGTATCAGAGTGGTCTTTGTGTGGATGTGAATTGCAAGCGTGAACAATGGAATATGTAGCAACAGAGGATGAAAAAGCAATGTACGAGACCATGCTCAAAATTTCCAAAAGGGTGGAAATAATGTATGAAACTCTACAGAAAGAGACAGAGGAAAAGGAGCGATTGTAGCTTCAGTTGCAAGCCACAGAAGAGGCCTTGGAAGAACTGAAGCACAACAACCAAAATCTTCAAATTGATAACACGAAATTGAAGATGCGTCTACAAGAAGAGAAAGAGGAAAAACAAAGTTTGCTATGACAGCTGCAAGCTAAGGATGAGGCCTTGGAAAAGCTGCAACGTGACCCATGTGAGGTAAAAAGTAGTTATCCATCTTCATGTATGTTTCCTGATGATGATTTCGCTATTTTTGAAAATCATACCATAGGAATTGGCTCCAAATTGTTGAAGAGAATGGGGTATTAAGTAAAAGGCTTGGGCGTTAATGACCAAGGCATTGTCAACCCCATCAAAGTAGAAGAATTACCCCATCAAGCAGGACTTGGGTATGTCAGGAAAGAAGTTAGGGAATGCGCTGAGACAGCTAGCGAACCACCAACAACAGATGATGAGAAGCCCTCATCAGTTCTTTCCAACTCGACAGTGGAGGTAAAAGATGTTGATTTCATTTCAGTTTCGTCTTCACATAGTATGATTTCTGTTGGAGATCCCAATTAAAGGGACAAACATGAGGCTCCTTACAAGGACGAGACACACAGAGGAAGAACAACTTGGTGTTAATAACCAAGTCATAACTCAACCATTGGAGGTTGTGCAGAGACATCAATTTGCAAGCTTGGGATAGACTGAAGGAGAATGCTCAAAGGTGTCAGATTCTTCCAAGACATCGTCGAAATCGTCGAGGAAAGAGAATGATGGGAACACATCCCCATCATCCCATGGCAGGGAAAGAGCTGAGGCAAACTATCATCGCCATACTTACACCAGAGACAGCAAGGAAAGGTATAACCACTCTCTATATCGAATGTTCATTCCAATTGTAATCATGTTTTTAATGATGAACGTAAAACATGGCATCGAAACACATGTACCTTTTGTGGATTACATAACCATACATTTTCTAAGTGTTGGAAAATAATAGCAACAAACAAAAGGAGGAGGCATGAAATACACTCTCAATAGTAGGTAAAGAAACATGTTAAGCAGATCTAGAGGAAGAAGATGTATTGCAGTCATTGCGACAGAAGTGGCCATCAAAGAGCCACATGTTGGAGGCTCTATCCAGAGCAACACCTGAAAGGCAAAGTGTCGATGCATGAACCAAATGAAATGATTTTTCGACAAGCGAAACCACCACAGGGGGATGATCCATTCACAACGATAAGTGAAAAATGGTTTCTAGATATGTTAGCCTGTCATGGTCATGCTTTTGTAAATCATTTGTTGCATTTTAAAATGTAAAAGTGATGATGTGTTTTCCATCACTTGTTAGGCAACAATGATGTCTAGTCTTATTTTGTGTTGCATTTTACAATTTGAAAGTGATGTTGTGTTTCCATCACTTGTCAAAGAAAAAATAGTGTTTGGCCTTATCTTTGTAAATAATGTGTTGCAGTGATGATGTGCTTTCCATCACTTGTTGAAGCAATAATGATATGTTGGCCTTGTTTTCGTAGCTGGGGTATTGTTTCCATTTCGATGTAAACTTGACCATCGAGTATGTGTTATAAACTCATGGAAAGTATGGGATGCTTGGGTCATTAGTTGGTCATGTATGTCAAGCATGTAATTCAGAAAATAATGCACTATAGGTTGCGAGGTTGCAGGTGTTGGCTCATTGCTTAAGGCTCCGAAGAAGAAAGGTGAAGGAGATGGAAGTGAGACCTTTCAGGATGCTTGTGATGTAGACATGATACATAAAAGTTGCAGATTGTTTGTCATGCTTTTGGAGGACCAAAAACTCCTCAATGGGGAGGATTGATCCAGGTGGATCCAGAGACACACATAGGACAAAGAGGGCTTATGAAAGCTTGAAAACTAAAGTGATCGGAATGCTTTCGAACTAGGACCAGAGCGTAGATCTCGTTGTCCTGATCATGGTGGTGCGAATGGTTTGTCAATCCGAGCTCCTATGAGGGAGAATGATCCAGTCAAAGTTCTGGTCAAAGTTGGACTATGGGCCAGGTTTAAGTGTCCTACAATTTGACTAACCCCGGGGCATGAAACCTAGCTCCTGAAAGTGGGTGAAATTGTGGCCTCTTTAATTTGTCTAATAACTCTTATGTTAGACAAAATTAAAAAAAATGTCCTATTATAATAATAATTTTTTTTTTATATAAGTGAGGTGGCGGACCACCACCCCCGCCACCCCAAAACAATATTGCATTAAAAATCAAATTTTTATGGTCCGACGGGCCGTGACCCCCGCCAGTCCTCCCGAAACCAAAAACAACATTATAAATTAAATGTGGCTCGGCAGCCATCACCTCGCCGAGCCCTCCAACCAACACCCACATTAAACATAATATATGGGGTGGGCGAGGGCCACCTCCGGTGGACCCGGCCCACACCCCCAAGACCATAACTATATGGCATGTATAAGTGTGAGGCTGACGAGGATCGAACCCACTCGGCCCATGTGGGACAGCCCCCACTGGGTGGCCTCATATAGCGCGCAACCACCATGTCACACTCAAACGTACCAAAACTTAAATGTGCCCAAATTAATGAACGCGCCTCCCAACAAATTCTATGCCATTTAAAAAAAGGGTTAACCAAAACTTTATTGCGTGCTATTTTGGAGTGGGCGGGGTTTGAACCCGACCCACCTCCATGCAATCCACCAACCATACTAACGACCCACAAGGGTCCTCATTGATACCTCCACCCAAAAATTGATATAAACCCATCATTTCATCAGTGCATGGAAGCATGGAGGAACTAGGAGCACGCACGGAGATCAAGGAAAAGCTTTTCATTAATTTATTTGCAGGTGGAACCATGAGCCCAAAGAAGAGGTAGGCAGAACCATGATTGGGTGAAATTCTCAGGAGGGTGAAATTTTTGCAGTGTCCAAAATTGAAAATTTATGTCAATCTTACACCTCTTAGTGACATGAACCCGATGGCATAGTCAGTTTCCTGATCTGAGAAGCAGATTTGCAGAGGATCCGGAGGAGGGAATCTTTAAGGAATCTAGGGGGAATCTAAAAGATTCCTTGAGCCCCAGATTTCCACTTTCTCAGAATTCAGAAATTTGATAGTGGATTTTGCACTATTTGACGCCACAAATCTGATGGTGCATTCAGATTTTCCATTTTCTAACTTCATTTTTCGGCCACTTTTCAAAGTGGAGTGTAGGTGTCAGCATTCATGAGCGATCAGGCATTTCCATGGGATTCAACGCCGTGAGGTTGATGGTACGACCAGCTTCAACAGTTTGACATCCTTTTCTTCAGATGGCCCCAAGATGTGAGGTATATGCAGTGTGTTCATGTACTTATTTTTGCTATGAGATGCATTGAGCTCCATAGATCCCTGTTTAATGTTTGATGTGGGATCTTGTTCTCTTACTTGTTTCATGATTCCTGCTTGATGTGATGTGGAATCATTTGTGGGATGTACTTGTTGTCATGATTCATCATGCTTTGTTGAGATCCACTTGTTGTATGTTGCTAGGATACTCATGTGTCGTCATGTATGATTGCATTGAGATCCCTTTTATGCCATGTTGGCGGGATGCTCATCATACATGAGTTTATTTCATACTGATAAGAGTTATTTTTGAATGAGATTTCTATTAGCGAAATATCTCTTGGAGCCACTACTGCGTGAGGGCATTTTCCTTGTATGATAGCAACATCACCTCTTATTTAAATCATCATCATTGACAACACTTAATGTAGTGGCCTACACCATCTTGACACTAGGGCTCGGAGACGTAGTCCCTCCTGGATGAACTCCGTTATCAACGTCTTGAGTTTTATGTTGCTGATGATTGTCATGTTCCTTCTTCTTTACAACATGCAGATATGTTCAATTATGCTATTTTAAATGCAATTTTAATCACACCACGAAAGTAAAATATCTTGGTTGAATCCAGGAGTTGAGTCAACTCGGATCATTCCGCCTTGACTAGAATCTGATTTCAAATGGGAAGACTTCCTCTTCCCTTTCTTCACCATTCTAGCTAAGGAACAATTCTCACCATCCTCATGCTTGGATGAAGATCTGTCTTTGGTGTTCCATCGAATCTCTTCCTGTACCAACTCAGACCACAATCACTCCCACTTTGGTAGCTTCTCCCTCCCATTAACTGAGTCCTAGTAGATTTTCCAGCTCTTGGGAAGTCCTAGAAATGTCAGGCTCACTAGATTGTCTTCCACAACAATAACACTAACACTTCCAAGCTCATCCCGACATTGGGTGAACTTGGTCAAGTACTTTAGAATTGAGTCACCCTTCTTCATCTTGATATTTCTGAGTTTGTCCTTCAGTTCTAGCTTCCTATGGTCACTTCTATTTTGAAATGGGTGATTCAAGTCCTTCCACATTGAAAATGGAGTTTCCTTACCATGGAGATTCGAGATAATATGATCTCGAACTCCTAGAATAATCCTTCTCGCCTTTGCCACACACTTTCTCCATTCTACCATATCTTTAGCATCAAATGTTGGAGGCATCAGGATATCATTATCTATGAATTCCTTCATCCTGTTGTCTTCCAACACTGCCTCCATCATATCCTTCGAAGCTATGTAATTTGAGCTACCATCAAGAGCATACACAAGTCTCAAACCGTAGAATGACATCCTACTGGCTTTGAAGTATGAATGCGCAAATTCGATTTATCCTGTAAAACAAACTCGTATTCTCCTCTTCTATAGTGATTTCAGATACCATGTAGATTTTTCTTGTAGATTTAAACTACAGATTGTGATATGCTAAAATAATTGACTTGAATCTACTCTACTCATCAACGGAAAAAAATTGTTTAGTGAAATCATGAAGCAAAAAGGAAATAATTTCAATCACACATAACACAATAATTTTCTGGGGAAAGCCACAACTAAAAACACCTGCTATCTATATATTGATTAATCAGAATATCTGAGAAGAAAATATAATGCTTGTTCAACCCAAACAATTTATGCACAAGTACAATCTATCTCACTGCTTCACAAACTAGCTCAAACCAATACTTAGCCAAATCTACTACCTTACAACATCCTACTTCCTTGCACAGTTTCCTAGAGAATTAACCCATATTTAATTGGGAAATTCCTCACTCATAACTGTGAAATACATCCATATGCCTTCCTCTGATTGCATGCATCATCGGTTTAATTTAGATGATTTTACCACTGATAGTACATTGTCCCTAAATTATAATCTCAATTGGGTCTTCCTATGAATTGACATGCATGAGTTATTTATGAGTGAATTATCATTTATCTGATTGATCTCTGTGTGTGAATTAAATCCTATTTAATTCACTTGAACTCTCACTAGTTCC
Organism: Pinus tabuliformis; assembly: GCA_031772625.1. Classification (NCBI taxonomy): domain Eukaryota; kingdom Viridiplantae; phylum Streptophyta; class Pinopsida; order Pinales; family Pinaceae; genus Pinus; species Pinus tabuliformis. The sequence continues at coordinate 955,673,499 of CM062806.1, read as the reverse complement.
TCCAATAGTTAGAACTAGTTTAACTAAATTTAACTCAGTTAAACTGAATTAAATAATTACAACTCAAAAGAATTCAACCTGGGCCCCTAAAATTTAGGGATCAGTCTACATGACTCTAGATAGACTCCCAACCCAAATTTACTAATCCAACTAAGTCAACTGTTACAAGTTGTTATGAGAATATAATTATAATCTAATTCCCAATTTAATTCAAGCACAAATTAAATTAGGATTTTCTTGTTGCTACTTTTAACAACTTTAGATTTCCTTTGTTTCATAGCACCTGACCTGCTCTGTTTCCTAGCACCATATTGGCTCTGTTTCATAGCATTGTGGCTAGGAACTTATTTCATAGTGCCATGAGCTTCAATCTATTTTGTAGCACCATGGGCTACAGTCTGTTTCATAGCGCCATGAGATATAGTCGGTTTCGTAGTGCGATGAGCTACCTCAATGGTTTGAATGGACAATGCTAGTTTCTTCTGCTACATTTCCTCCCTTAACTTTGAAAATATTCAAACATAGACTATGGTCTATTTCCCCTTTTCTTGAGGCTCTAAAGGAGTGGGGGAAGAGGCTAGGCTTTCATCTTTTCTTCTCTCTTTAGCCCCTAAGGACTGACCCTGCTCTACAATCCTTTGTATCTTATTATTTGAGGGGGAAGGACATCTTTTGTCCCTTATGGATCGACGAGGAGCTTGTGATTGTTTAATTAGGGCATGAGGATATATATTTTTTATGAAACCCTGATGGTAGATAGATCTTTGGCCCTAGCTATTTTAACCATCTTAAGAAGATTTTGATGAAAATAAAATGGTATATTCATACAATTTCTCCAATAATATGAATAAAAAACCACATGTGGTATAGGTAGACTTTGGAATACTTACCTTCACAAGTGAAGAAGGCTTGTACCACTGTGAATACATTGTTCCATTCATCTATCAACATGTTCCTGTCCACACGTACACTCCATGCAAGGCCCTGGAATTCAGGTTTAAGAAAGAAATTTAAATCACCTTTGACAACCTTATTCTTGAACCATTTTTCACCAATGGTTGGAACTTGAATGGATTCTGAAATAACATCCTCGATAACAAGAAACCTAAGGCCTTCAATTTCTGCATATTCACTATTGAAGCTTTGAATGAACTAAAGAGTTTGGTTGACATTACGTCCAAAAAAAAGGTAAATTAATTGCTCCCAACTAGAATAATGAAATATTTGTGATATAGTAGGGTGAAATTGCATAAGCTCTGGCCCCTTTGGCTCTATCCTCTTTGCATGGCCACTATTACCCATGTGGAGAGATCTCATGCATCAACACTGAAAAGTGTCCCTGGAAACAAGGGATTTTGACCACTAGCAAACTCAATGAACCTTTATCATGTTATGAAATGGGAAAAACAAAATACATATCCTTAGAAACAACGTTTTGTCTTCCAACAAACTCAACGAACCTTGAGTGCACTACGAAACAAGAAAAACAAGATATGATAAGCCTTAATTTAAAATGATACCTCCTCGAGTTGTCATAACTGATTTTTATGAGACTAATAATTATTGGACATGTGGTTGAACTTGACATTATTAGGCATATTTTAGTTCGAATGATTTTCATAGTGCGTTGTACTTTGAATTGTTCTCGTAGCGCCAACAAAACATCCACTTAACTCACCTTATCTTGATCTTTAAGATATGACATGTGATCATCATGTGTTCAAAATGTTAAGTCACGCTCGTTTGCAAATGGTAAGACACAACATAAGACTTAGGCATTAGGAATTAGGTTTTATCATTTCGTATTGCCCTGAATTAACCCGAAGTATAATATTCTAATCATAATCAACTTTGAAATTGATACTTTTCAACTTTGACTCTAACTTTGAAACTTTGACTTTGAATGTATGCTATCTAGGACTCATGTAGGAATTTTCAAAGTAATGGTTGTGTAGTTGGTAGAAACAACGCCAAGGCTAAAAAAATCAACCATTTTGACTGGAGTGATAAAATTCGCTCTAATGGGGATGTTGTCCTCCCTGTGAGGTAGCAAAGAACTCGTTGACCATGTGCCTGATCCATTGGGCTAAATATCTACTTTTAAAAACTGATTCAAAATGTTGGAATATGTTTGTTGTTTAATTGAAAATGGAAATATTCTAAAACTAAACAACTGAACTCAACTTAATGAGATTAAAATCTTTCCAACTGTGACAACCACCTATCAGAATACTATGGCCTTCACCTAGGGCTTCAAATCCTTTAAAGTGTTGTCCAACCTTGTAATCTTCTTAAATCAAATGGCTATATACAATGAACCATGAGAAATGCTTCCTTTTTAAGTCAAAAAATGCTTTAGGAAACATCTATTTATTGGACCTCCACCTATCAGCTCCGCATTCAATTCCTCCAAATTAGAAGTATTCTTACCATGGAAATTTGCAATTCTGTAAGGTTGTTTCCACTAGTGATCAAACTTATTATGTTTCATGTTATAGACATATTTGGGCACTACAACCTCAAACTCATATGTCCATAAACCAAGGGCTCTTTAGTCCCTAAAAGTGTTATTTCACACCCTAAAGGATCATGGTCAACTGATTACATCATTTCCCAGAAGTTCCACCTGAAAAACTACTCAGAACTGGCCAAAACTGGACCATATTGACTGCTCTATGGTCAAGGTGCGATGCATGCTGGCTGCCACACTAGCCAGGTGCGATGCATACTAGAATGGCCTTCTGTGGGGTGCAATGAGCGAGAATAGACAAATGGCAGAGACAGTTTGCTAAGTGAATGATCATGGAATCTTCCAGTAACTTCTCCTGTGACACTTGCCTCTATGAATTCACCGAGGGATGAGTAAGAGATTAATGAAATCTCCAAGTGGAATCGAGAACTATTAGTGGAATGACACTAATCAAAAACCCAGAGCTGACTCACACCCTTGCAAGACATCTATAAATGGATCCCTCATCTGAGAGATCTAGAGGCTGAAATTTTGTAATTTGTAAGGAAGTGCTGTTGGTTTATCTGTGAGAAAAGACATTGTATTGTTGGGTGATCTTGCTTTTCATGAGGTGAAGAGGGCTTCTATGCTGGGAGGATGATGCTAGATCAGATAGCTGGGTTGTAATCCTCTCTTCTACTATTAATAAAGTTTCTTTGAGTTTTCCTCCATATAATCGTGTATTTGTGAATCTTATTGTTTATGAATGCAATTGTATGGTCAATGTGTTTCTGATTCTGCATTGTTTATGATGTTTTAGATAGAGATGCTTTGATGGTTTTTTGTTACTTTGACTCTACAGGTACTCTTTGAAGCAGGACAAGTAGGAGAAGAGTGGCAAATTCTATCAAGGGAAAGAGAAATCAAGCAAGGATCAAAGCGGAAGATCCAGGTCGGTCCTCTTTTCTTCCCTCTTAGCTATTACACCTAAAGGAAATCTCGAATTGCTTTGATTGGGTTGGGTTTTTCCGTTCACTATCACCATTGGTCCTCCGTACCATCCATGGGGTTAACAGTACCAGTCCATATCAGTGTCACTGACATGTTCAAGAGAAGTCATTCAGAGAATTCACCATCTAGTAAACGCCTCATCCACTGCAATACCTCCACCCTTCATTTTTCATGACTGCCATTCCCGAACCTTATATCATCAGATCGTTTTCACCTCCAGAAAAATCATTTGCTTCGTTTCGTGTCGTAGATGTGGGATACATCAAGGCCCTCCTATGACAGGTCACTTCTTGTCGACATCAGCTCATTATCCAAGAAGTTTACTTAGAAACAACCCTTTTAGTACTTTGAAGCTTGCATGCCTTAACGACAAGTTTCTCGCTTCTGGCGACAGGTTTACGTCAATGACCTTCCACCGAAAGATTTTGCGTGGTGTTCGACATCGGCTCATATATTCACACCAAGCGAATTGTACTGTAGTACCTTGAGGGTCATTATCATTATCGGTGATTCCTCTCGCGCTTGTTAACAGCTTACATTATTGGCTGGTAATCAGGCGATGTCCTTCCATGTTTGACTTCAGAACATCTTTTTCACATGGATCGACTTGTACAACTGGGCGAAGATTAAACGATTTTGAAGACCCCGGATCTAGTTTCATCCATCCAGGCTGCGATATATTCAAGAACTTAAAGACATCAAATGTGCACAGAATATACACAGATAGTGATCTAAGCAAAAGAAGATGACTCTTCATATGAAGAATCACTCTGTCCTATGTACATGAAAATGAATTTATGAAGCTGAGCATGGGAATGCCCACCTTAGCTAGATCATGAAAATAATATGATGATGATGTATTGTATTGTATCTTATACAGGTCACCTTCTAGTTCGAATACCTCGGATCCTCATGATAAAGCATTTCACCCGACATCAGAAGATTTACGACCTCATGCTTTAGGGGGCAGTTGTTATAGACATATTTGGGCATTACAACCCAAAACTCATATGTCCATAAACCAAGGGCTCTTTAGTCCCTAAAAGTGTTGTTTCACACCCTAAAGGATCATGGTCAACTGATTACATCATTTCCCAAAAGTTCCACCTGAAAAACTACCTAGAACTGGCCAAAATTTGACCATATTGACTGCTCCATGGTCAAGGTGTGATGCATACTGGTTGCCACACTAGCCAGGTGCGATGCATACTAGAATGGCCTTCTGTGGGGTGCGATGAGCGAGCATAGACAAATGGCAGAGATAGTTTTCTAAGTGGATGATCATGGAATCTTCTAGAAACTTCTCCTATGACACTTGCCTCTCTGAATTCGCCCAGGGATGAGTAAGAGATCAATGAAATCTCCAAGTGGAACTAAGAACTATCAGTGGAATGACACTAATCAAAAACCCAGAGCTGACTCACACCCTTGCAAGACATCTATAAATGGATCCCTCATCTGAGAGATCTAGAGGCTAGAATTTTGTAATTTGTAAGGAAGTGTTGTTGGTTTATCTGTGAGAAAAGACATTGTATTGTTGGGTGATCTTGCTTTTCATGAGGTGAAGAGGGCTTCTATGCTGGGAGGATGATGCTGGATCAGACAACTGGGTTGTAATCCTCTCTTCTACTATTAATAAAGTTCTTTGAGTTTTCCTCCATATAATCATGTATTTGTGAATCATATTGTTTATGAATGCAATTGCATGGTCAATGTGTTTTTGATTTTGCATTGTTTATGATGTTTTAGATAGAGGTGCTTTGATGGTTTTTTGTTACTTTGACTCTACAGGTACTCTTTGAAGTGGGACAGGTAGGAGAAGAGTGGCAAATTCTATCAAGGGAAAGAGAAATCAAGCAAGGATCAAAGCAGAAGATCCAGGTCGGTCCTCTTTTCTTCCCTCTTATCTATTACAACTAAAGGAATTCTCGAATTGCTTTGATTGTTTGTTTCTAAGATAGCTACCCATATTAGTGGGACTAGCAGTTCGAATCGACACTAGTTTTCCCTGAAAAATTTCCCCTAATCCTCAATTATGGCATGCCATTTTAGTAACAAATGTTGTACCTTGAAATCATCCTCTTTCACTTTCCTATCATGAACCTGTTTTAATTTATCATGGAACAAATGATTGTGGTTGTATGCTTTCTCCCTCAGCTCTTGAACCTCGATGAGCTGATAGACCCTTCTCTGAAAATCATTAGTTTCTACTTCATGCTCCTACAAAATCCTTATCACTGGTAAAATCAAAGAAATAGGAAAACATACCTCTGTACAGTATACCATTTGAAATGGTGAAGTGCCAATTGTTTTTTTGGTGCTATGTCTGCCTATAAATCAAATTTGAACTTTGTAAGCCTAACCTTTTTGTTGTCTTCCAACAAATTTTTAATGATAATAACCAAGATTTTGTTGGGTGATTTAGAAATTCCATTACCTTGAGGGTAATAAGTTGTTGAATGGCTCAAATAAACATGATACTCTTGGCAGAATTTGACCATTTTATGAGATTTGAAAGGTTGGTCATTATCTATTATGATCCTTCTAGGGAAACCAAAACCAAGAAAAATACTTTCTAAAAACTGAATAATCACATTATCAGTCACTTGCCTTGCTGTAATAGATTCAATCCATTTAGTGAAGTAATTTGTGGCAATCAGTATCCACGTATGTTTTCCTGAAGAATGTGGATGAATCCCCCCAATAAAATCTAATCCTCGTTGCTGAAAATGGGTCTCTATTGAAATGGGATTCAAAGGAAATGATAGCAATTTTTCTTTTTGTTAAAAAATTTGGAATTTAAAACAAGTTTTTATCTCCTTATGAACATCAGAGAAAATAGTGGGCCAATAGAAACTTGCCCTGAGAATTTTATTTGCGGTCACCTTCCAATAATGGTGCCCTACACACACACCTTGATGAAATTCCTTTACAATGTTATTTGCTTCACTTTTAGTCAAACAATTCAAACTAATTCCTAATGGATCCTTCCAATATAAAAAGATGTTAAGATACAAATACTTGACTACTTTTAATTTTAGCGATCTCGCTCTAGTTTTTCTTGTTCTTGATGGAGGCTCTAAATTATACAAAACATAAATTATGTCACTATACCAAGGGCAAGTTTTAATCTCATTAGACACCTCCAAAGTTAACCTTTCATCTAAATCATTTGAGAATATTGAGAAGAAATTCAAACCCAAAGAATCACAATTTGTTTCAGTCATCATATTTGCTAAACCCTGACCTTTAATTAACTTTGTAGGTTTAATCTCTAGGTCATATTCCAAGAGTTTTACTATCCATTTCCCCCTCCTTTCGTCATTTTCCATGACTTAGAATATCCTTCACTATAGTACTGGGAACAAAAGTTATTATATGAGAATGTAAAATGTAAACTCTGAAATCCTTCAGTGTTTTTACTAGTGCAAATGCATGTTTCTCCATGATGTTATATTTTAGCTTTGCATCTCTTAATGACCTACTGAAAAAAGAAATGGGCTGCTCTAAATTGTCCTCATTTTTCTGCAACAATACTCCTAAGATAGTATGTTCTGATGCAAACGAAAAAACTAGAAATTCCTTTGAGAAATCAGGACTAGTTAATTCATATTTAATCATATCAAATGAATGTTTGGCTTCTATTATCCATTTAATTTCATTATATTTTCTCAACATATGAGTAATTGACTCTACAATTTCATCAAAATTTGGGACGAACCTTCTTAGAAAATTTATTTTGCCAAGGAAGGACTGCACTTCCTTTTTATTCTTTGGATGCTCAAGTTTTCCTATTGCTACAACTATGTCAGGATCAATTATGATTCCCTCTTTTGACACTATGTGGCCCAACAATTTTCCCTCTTTCATAGAAAAATTATATTTTTTTGGATTCAAAGAAATGCTAGACTTTCTGCAGTTTGTGAAGATTCTCCTAAGATGTTCCAAATGATCAGGTTTGGATTTGGAAAAGATTGTTATGTCATCCAAATATACCACCAAAAACTTGTCCTTTTCCTTAGTGAATGCTATGTCCATCTCCCTTTCGAATGTGGCTCCAACATTCATCAACCCAAAGGAATTTTGGAGTACATAAAGGTGCCCCATGGCGTAGTGAATGTTGTCTTGTCTTAATCCTTCGAATTCACCATTATCTGGTTATATCTGAAAAAACCATCAAGTATATAAATTCTCTCAACCCCAATGAATTTATGCAATATATGTTCCATCTTGGGCAGTGGATAGTTATCTTTCAAAGAAATCTTATTCAAATTTCTGAAATCTACATAAAGTCTGATTTCTTCGCTCTTTTTTCTAACCCGAACCAGATTGGCAATCCAATTAGAAAATATTAATGGCACAATAATCTTAGCAACAAGTAATCTCTTAACTTCCTTTTCTATTAATGGTAGCAACATGGGATTAATCCTCCTGAGTTTCTATTTGAAAGGTTTCTCATTTTCTCTAAGTGGAATAATGTGTTGAATGATGGCTTTGTCATAAACCTTCAAGTCTTCATACCTCCAAGAAAAAACATCTAAAATCTCTCTCAATAATTCTGCATATTGTTGTTTCTGCTCTATTTTCAAAGAATTGGAAACCTTAACCATTTTAGGACCTTCAACTATTCCCATATTATAATCTTCCATCTCACCATCACTTAGAAAAATTCTAGGTTTTACAACTACATCATTGTTGTCAAACAACCTTTCTAGAGGGACCAAACCTCTGAGAATAAGATTGTTTCTTAGCCAAATAATTTCTTGTCCAACTATAACATTTAAAAAAACATTTGACTTAGAATTCACATTTGGTTCTTCATTTTCATTACTATCAACAGGGGTGTTTATAAATTCATCAGTCATCTCTAGGAATCTCTTGATATGTTGGTCGTCCTCGAAAACTTGCCAATGCTTCATGTTGTTTGGGATGGAGGGTCTATGCCTCACATTAATTTCATATTTTCTATTTAGATAAATTGGAATTTTAAAATAACTAGCAGTAGTAGCTAGGGATTGTGCTATACCATTTTCTTCTCTAGAAATAACATAAATTTTATGCTCTAAAAAGAAATTACCAAACATGTCCCATACCTCATTTTGATAAGCCCTCATCTTGAGATGTTTAGTTTGATATGTACCCTTGACCTGCTTCACAACCAACTCAGATTTCCAAAGACACGAATCCTTTTTACTTTCTATTCTCTCAACATATTCAATCCAATGATTAGAGCCTCATAATGTCCCCCTGAACCATCTTTGCAAGTGGAACCATCAAAATTCATGTTCCATATCCTATTATCTTTGGCTTCTTGTACTTTTTCCTCCTGAAATTTATATTCGATTGGTTGTTGTTTTTCTTCTTCCAAATGTAAATCATTATACAAAATCACTGACCCAAAATCAATATTTACAACATATGTCGGATGATTTTCTAGTTCAGCCTTACTACTCACCATATATTCCATTTGCACCTCCCTGTAAAGTCTTTTGATCTCTCCAAAAATAGGAATGGATGCATATGCCATGTCCATTTGAAGAGTTCCTCCCACTTTTTCTGACTAAGATCGAGAAATAAACATTCCAAATCTGGGTGGAATATCTTCCACCACCATGTCCATAATAATGTTTTTTGCAGTAATTTGTGTCAGATTTACAAGCATATCCTTTATTAGCCCCAACACTTGACCTTTATTGAGTCAAAAGAAAATAAATATTTATAAGGTCTAGTAATATCAAGGCCAAGATTTTCCATAACATATTTAGGCATCAAATTATGTGACACTCCCGAGTCCAACATGGTATTATGCAAAAATCATATTATGGATGTTAAAACTGATATAAAAATGAGTGACCTATTCATTTTCTTCAGTTACATGGGGATCAAATAAAAATATAGGAGAATCATATTGTAAACTTAAGGAATCTTGAGCATTGATATTAGATGTTTGATCAGTTTCGATCCTTTGACCATTTTTATAATCTTCTCCTTATCCCGTGCATTCAATAACTTAGAGAAAGGAATTGTGATCTTGATCTTACTTCATTTTCCAGAGTAAAATATGATTGAGCTTTCTCCAACTCTTTCACATTTCCTTCTTTCTTGGCTTCATCAATATTCTTACTTTCTTTGAGTCAATTTCCTTTTTAGTATCATATTCCTTCTTAGGGCCATCTACCTTTTTAGGATCAACTGCCTTCTTCGGGTCAGCTACCTTCTTAGGGTCAGCTTGTCTCTAGTGTGGTGTAGGTTTTCTGGAGGAGATTTGGCAACGACATTTATGCCCCTATGATTATATTGTCTTTCAAAATAAGCAATTGCATTATTGTAACCATGTTGATATATCTCTGAGTCAAATATCAATTGGGTGTTGTCTTTATATTCTGAAAACTCAGTGGATTTATCATGCTCTTTAGTAAAAAAAACACTTGAGTTTCCTCATCATCAAAACAATTAATTTGTTGCTACTTAGTTTCTTCAATAGTTTCCTCATCAACAAAATTCTCTGGAAATGGAGGTCTTATTGTTTGTTGCTCTTCAGGATTTCTCTTACGAACCTAAGGTATGAGAGGCCTTCTAAAATTTGGATTTATGATTTGTGGATGAGACTCAGCTTGAGGAGGATTTAATCTATCAACCAATTTTTCCATTGTTTTCATCATGACATCAAACTTGTTATTTTCTGAAGAAGACAGTTCATCCTTAATTACTTTCCTTTCAGTCCTCATTTTCACCTTTTTGGCCAACAAATTAGTTTCCACTCCTATGGAATTATTTTTCATGTCATCCAATGTAGCAAAATTTATTTCTCTTAACTGAAAAACAAACTCGACATCAAATGCAACCAGACAATGAATAGAGATAGTCTTGGAGGTGGCTTAATATCAACGAGAATAACATTATAAATTTTGTAAAACCTAGCATAAAATTCTTGCACTGTTTCACCCAGGTTTCTCTTCAAATTATCCTATTCAGTTGAGATCTGTAAAAGGAATTTTCTTAGCCTCCCATATTACAAGAAAAAATTGCTCAAACTACGGAAAATTTGCAATACCTCCTGCTAGTAGTCCTTTGAACCACCTTTTTAGCTCCCCAAAAAATATTTGTGTAAACAACCTCATTTTGACATCTTCATGATCTACCTCCTCCAAATCTATGAAGTTATTAAATCTATCCAAATGTTGTTGAGTTGTAATGGGTCCTTGCCCATCAAACTAAACTATACAATGAACATAGTTCATAGGAAGATCATGTAGTGGAGCTAAGAGTACAAGAGGGACATATCTAGCGGCCATGATTGCACGAGATGAGGTTGAGGAAACTACAACAATAGGAATTTGAAATGCAGATGACAAAGGAAATGAAGTTATTGTCATGACAATAGATTAAGTAGGGATTGAGATCCAACAGGAACATATGGAGCATAAAAAGGTGCAATAGAGAATGGGGAAGTAGCTAATTTAGATACAACTACTTGAAGCTCATGAACCAAATGTTCCAATTTCTGAAACTGGATCCAAATATCTTTGTCTTGTTGTGATAAACTTAATTCTTGAGAAGAAACAATTGAATATAAGTCTTAAATCTTGTCTCATCAAAACCTGCTTCTGACAAATCAGATTCTAATTTTGACTTAAATAAAATATGCTCAAACTTGATATCGAACTAGATGTCTTCAATGGATTTAACCTCTTTAGGTAAAGACAAAGATATTTCTAGGTGAATCATACTTGACTCCTTAGCATATTTATTCTTTCTGAAAAGTTTTTCTAGAATTGAGAGAGGTTTTGTTGGATTTAGATCTGGGTGTCTCCTTGTATAAACTTCTTTATGAGCCAGATCTTCCCAGAGGAGTCACCTTTCAAACAATGGAGTTGTCAAGTAAAGCACAACTTGATTTTGTTTGATCGTTGTTCGCTGTTAATGATTAGATCTAGATATTTATCATTCTTTCCTAGGGAATATTTAACCTTCGCTCCTCGGCAATAGTGCCAAAATGTTAGCACTCAGATTTAACCCTAGTTGTGAAAGGGAAAAATTAAGGTAACCTCAAACCACTTTAGAGTCTAAAATCTAGCCCTTCTAAACTCAGAGGGGGATCTCTCATTAACAACTCAATCAAAATTAAAGGTTGTGTTCTTAGGCTCAATGGCTAGATCAATAGTAGGTATGGATCTCTTTAGATAATGGAAGGCTCAGGAATACCATTGGGAATGGAGTCAAGTTGAAACTATCAGCTAGAAGGATTAATAATTGGTGGATGAATGGTCAGGTAACTAAGGCAAGGTAGTTAATATCTTTCAGTCACAAAATATCATTGTAGGATGGTGGAAGAAATATAGTTAACAATCCATAAACATAAAGCATCAAACATGGATGAATTTTATGTTTAACTTTAGAAGAAAATGTAGGAGCCTTTAATTGTTCTAACATAGAGCACCACAAGATGAATTCTGGATTACTTTTTCCAATTAAGTGCTGAATAAATTTGTATTGAAAATGATGAACTGAAACAAGGAAACATAAACACAAGAGAAAACACAACTTCAATATACTAACACTCTCAGATAATGGAAATTTTGTACTTCTATACTGATCCACTTCTAAGTAGTCAAATTACAAGAAAAATAGTTTATTTATCCCTAAGTCCAACCCTCTTTTCCTCTAAGAGAGCTCTATTTATAAGAAAAATATACAACATAGATCATAGATACGTATTACATGAGTTATTTTAGGAAAGTACATAGTCAAAACTAATTGTTACAAAATAATGAGATAAGACTGGATGTGATAGGTTCTTCTCATGACAACTGGAAACACTGAAGTGCACTAATCCTTGTAATCCTGCTGAGAAATAAAGACAAAATTTGGTTCCAAAACTGATTCCTTGAAGGTGCTACGAAATATGGCAGTTTAGGCATATTTGACCAAACAAACCCTGGAATGATGGAGAAATTGATGCTACTAATCTGGGTCAATGCCACATGTCTTATCCATATCTAGCTAAGTGTGTCCATTATCTTGTAAAAAATGAGCAAAATTTTGTTGAAAATGTAGCAAGAAAATCTCAGTTTGACTTTCCTTGGTCAAACTAGAGAGAAAATTCGAATTTCCATTTCAGTAGACAACTTGGATGAGTTAACTTCAGTGACATGGCTTGTGTCACCCAATTAGCTTAGCTAATTTGAGTTGGAAGACTTGAATTTAGTTCCGTGTGAGTGATTGCTAATTTCTAACAATCTAAATCAGTTAAATTCACATTAGGGGAATTTTGAGGTCTAAAGTGGGCCTCCTAAGGAAATTATAATATAATAGTGAAAATAATAAAATAAGATTTGATTACATCATCAAATTTTAGAGGGAAAAAAAGAAAAAACTACTTTTTCAACTTATCTCCCTATGGGTTTACCCAAATTTTGAGCGGGAACACTCATTGGATGCATAATTTGATTCCTCATCCAAGGAGTACCCATGTTGCATGTTGGGACAGGGACCCCTGGGGTCAATTTTGCAAATAGTCTTGTTATTTTTTATAAAGCCTCCATATTTTAACGAGCAGAGCGCGAAGGTCGTTAGGAGTCAAAGGGGATTTAGGAAGGTCAAAGCCCCTTAGTGTGTTACAAGTTAGGTTGTTTTGTGACCCGCCCATGGTTCGTGGACCATGGTATTATAAAATAATATGATATAAAAGGGTCATTGGGAAGTCATAAAAGATAGCTATGAATGAAATATCTATGTATGGGAAAGTGATCTAAGTCAGAAGATTTTATTTTCTGTACTTATGCGAAGAGGAAGGCTCCTACAGCTATGTGCACAAAGACCTTGGTAAGTTCACAGCTGAGTGCGCAGGCGCCTACAGCTATGTCCACAGGGAAGAAAGAGTATGTAAGAGAAGATCTAAACATAATAAAGGCTATTTTGGAGAAATATCTGTTTATCTATGTGTTTATGTTTACTTCTGTATTTAGAGCGAATTCACTCTGTTTATTGAAATTATCATAAGAAACACTTAATAAATGCACAAAAGTGGTAGATATGTTAGTTTACTTGATGTTATGAATGTTTAAAGCAATCGGTGCAGAGTTAAAATATGTTATCTGTAAGTTACTGTAATTCTCGCGTTTTAAGGATTACGATTTGCGAATGTCTCAAGAAAGCCCTAGAATCAACCAAAACCCATCACACAGACCTTTGGATGCTGAAACCTAGTTATTTCATCCTGCAATACTGCCTCAGGTGAGACTGGAGCCTGTGCTATGTGGGTTATTTCCGAAAGGGCCCATAGTGTAGGGTTTTTTTGGTTGGCGCAACTAACTCTGAACCTAGGTCCAAACCCCCGAAAGCCAACATTGCATACATTCGATGGACCTTTCTACACGAAATATGAGAAATACATGAAAAATGTTATTGAAATCAAGTTTTTTCATGTATTTCTCATTTTTCATGTAGCAGGGTCCATCGAAAGCATCCAACATGGGTACTCCTTGGAAGAGGAATTAAAATTTTCATCCAACTGTTGGGCATGGAATCCCCCCAAGGCATGTTTTGGGGCTTAGAGCCCAAGTTTTGACCAAGTCCTTTGTAAAAGCTCTGTGAATTGTGGGTGTGGAGTGCGAAGTTATAATAGAGTCACAGGGTTGTCCTCCCTTGTTTTTGTAATATAATGTCGGCTTGATAGACCTACCCATGGTCCACTGACCATGGGATTGTATAAATAGAGCAAGGCTCTAAGTGTAGAAAAAAGGAGATAGCAAGAAATAAGAATAGAAGCATGATGAGTCTAAGAAATTGAGTCAAAGTGTAAAGTGTGTCTTTGGGTCGTAGAGTAGGAGAAGGCTTTGCAGCTAAGTGCACAGAGGCTTAGTAGTCCATAGCTGAGTGCACAGACCTCTACAGTTGAGTGTGCAGGGCAGGTCGAGTCTGTAACCATTGGAAGAATTAACAAAGAGAAGTTTACCATATTTCTATGTATCTTTTCCTGTTTAATGTATTATTGGGCATAAATTACAAGTGTACTGTTTATTTGTTGCACGAACTTATATGTGTGTGCTGTATAAATAAATATAACACAAGGCTCCTATTTACGTGAAGAGAACTAACTGGTGTAGGAAGATAGGTAAGATCTCAGGTGTGCCTTAGGGAAATAGTGCACAACGCTACTCTGTAGCATGGAAGCCCCACATCCCCTAGGGCTGTGCGAAGGCAAGTATATCAGGGCTTGAAGGCCAGGAAAGTATGCGAAGAAACCTGCGTATAGGGATGAGTAGTTGGACAAAATCAAACCCTCAGACATATCAAGGGTGCGGAAACCTGGTTCCAACACCCCCCCATAATACTTAGGGTGAGACCTCAGTCCGCGCTCCATGGACTATTGCCGAAAGGGCCAGTAGTATAGGGTTTTGTTTAGATAATTAACTCCAAACCTGGGTCAGGCCCCAACAAGCCAACAAATGGTTCTGTTGCTGGGACTAGGATCTGCATAGAGATGTATGATGTCATATCGCTGGAATCCAACTAAGAAATAAATTGAAGATTGGTTGGATAGGAGGATTCAAGAGTTCGCGACGCAGGAGAACAAGAATCCGCGACTATAAAAAGAAGAGTGGTTAGACTACTACTTATACACAAAGATCCACAAAATTTTCTTCGCATCTTTCCCTACTGAGCTATACAAGTGGATCGTGAAGCTAGTAGATAGCCAAGGAAGGTTTAATCTCGACAAACCTATTGTGTGGACTCCAAAATTGGTGCAGAGATTAGAAGCGTCAGAGGATAAGATCGCGCGTGCTGTTGATCATTGGCTCAATCGAATTATAGGAGGATTAATCACTGAGTTCGCAGTAGATAATTCAGTCAGCTATAGCAAGGCAAAATGTTGCTTCCTCAAAGGGTCGCGAGGTAAGTACGTTAAATTTTTGAACACTTGGATTAAAATGCTACTGTGTGAAAAATTGGTTATGCGAATAAATTGATGTTTGGGGCTATGCGAAGTGGGAGAATCTACAGAAACGAAGGTAGTACAAAACTAGAAACTAGCCTTGATTTCACCTCTGTGAGGGGGCGAAGAAGAGCTCGTAAAGGTCTCACCGAGAAGTGCTATCAATTTGATAAGGCAAAGGATTTTGCGCATACCATCCCCACCCACACCACCGCCAGTTTCACCGTTTCACCCCCATATTCGCCCATACCACCTCCGCGAATAAATATGGCAAGCGTGATAAAGTTGCTAGCATTCAAGGGAATAGGGAATGAAGATCCAAACTAGTTTTGGTTCATGATAAAAGTTATATGGGAAGCACAGGGAGTCACGAATGACAATATAAAGAAAGTAACATTGGTCAGTGCTTTGTAGGATCGCTCACTGACCTGGTACATTAAGCATGCCAATGACAATCCGAATGTGGTGATCGTAGATATTCAAACTGCGCTAAACAAAGAATTTAGCAAGCCAAAGTCAGAGGCGTAGTTGATCATTGGATTCAAGGAAATCACAATGCTACTAGGCGAGACCCCTTGGGAGTTGGATCAGAGACTGAAGTGCACAATTTGCGAAGCTAACATGACGTTGACAGATGGACAACACCGTGAATGGTTTGTAGCATCGTTAAAACCACATCTAAGGAACGTGCTGTCACAATAGAGGCTAACAACTCAGGCTGAGGCCTTGGAGGTCACGATGAGATTGCACGAGACCCCGATACAGGATCCCAACTTGGGATATCAGTAGATTCATGCGTAGTTGAAAAATTTGTGCCTTGAGATGTAGAGTCTGAAACAAGACAGGACAGCTCACCCAGAAGTGCGCGATGAGGTATGGTGCGTAAGGTGCAAGGGTCAGGGACATGACAAGGACCACTACCCAGTGTTCGCGAATTATCTCATGGGAGGAGGACCAATGCCATTGAGACCGGAGGCATAAGCAGGACCAAGCGGGACGCTTGCATTATGGTGTGCGATTTGTCATATAGGAGGGAACCATGCTACAGATAACTGCCATTTATTACAAAAGTACAGACAAAATTCACAATAGTTGTTCCGTAATTTCTGTAGATCAGTGGGACATGATGAGTGCACCTGTAGAAGTTATGAGCTGATGATGGATCAGACTCCTACCTACAGAGTTCAGGTCGAAATGCGGGCCCATGAATAGAATGCAGGGATGGCGCGAACAGGATTTCAAGGGCGCGGACGAGGCCGAGGTGGAGGAAGACTAGGAAGAGGTCGCGGGTAACTATTATGTTACAATTGCGGAGGGCCAGGACATTATGCCTGTGATTGTACAAATCCAATGTGGCCATCGTGCTTGTATTGTACATTGTTTCATCATGAGATGGAGGATTGTCCCATCGTGATAGCGAGGTTGCGCAATAAAGGAACACTCCAACCTCCCCTGACTCAAAACCTACAAATGATGAGGTCTGAGCTACACGAGGAAGACCCTAATATGAATATTGTACTCCAAAGTGGAATTACGACAGTGGATGACAATGGAAAGTAGCCTGAAGAAAGTACTTGGGTTTGCAAGGCTCCAATGAAGGAACCACAGTTTGATTTGGAGCGCGCTAAGGAAACCTTCATAGAAGCCAAGAAGAGCTTTGCTGATGCCTCCATTTCAGGAAGTAAAGACAGACTGGAGCCAGAAATGGACCCATCAATGCTCACAACGTTCCTGGAAACATGCATGAAGCTATTGCGTGATAGCAAGGCTGTAAAGGGGCTGTAAGAACTCATAAATAGATGTATTGGGACTGCGCCAGGAGAACTGTGCATAGTCCGAAAGCTCAGAAAGCACACAATGCGAACGGGAAGGGAGATGAGATTGACTGTGCAGATGGACCAAATGATTCTGGATCTAGGATTGGATGCAAACGTCCTGCCGAAACAAACATGGGAGCGCATGGGAAGGCCTACACTACAATGGTATCCTATCCAACTGCGAATGGCGAACCAACAAAAGATCCTACCTATGGGGAGATTGCAGGGAATCATAGTAGATATCAAAGGAGCAAGTGTGCTAGCAGATTTCGAAGTGATAGAGATTGTTGATGACAACGATCCCTACCCTGTGCTATTAGGAATGGATTGGGCCACTGACATGAATGGGGTGATAAATCTGAAGAAGTGCAAGATTATTTTTGAGAAAAAGTCTCTACGCGTAGTTGTACCTTTGGACTCTGTAGAAGGACTGTGCTACACAGATCCAGTGCACGACTACGAAAGTGATGACGACTTGGATTGCATCTACAAGATAACCGTTTGAGAGCAAGACTGGGTGAACCCTACTGTGGATGGACGAATATCATGGGAGCATGAAAGCTCCTACACATCGGATTATGACGAAGAGATAGAACGCTGGTAGAACTTGTTACACGAGGTAACCACGCTGAACTGTAACATGATGATAAGATTGTTGTGCTGCATATCAACGGAGGTAAGGGAGCTGCGTACGTATGGTGGGTTAAGTGAGGTGGATGACTTCCTGAACAGATTTGAAAGAGAAGTGCCAAAACAACAACATTTCAAAGCTTTGAAATGGGTACTACGCACTACACTCATGAGGTGGTGGGGTACGAAGCAAAGAAGATTTGAGGACTAGCACGAATGCAGGAGGATGATACGCATGCGGTTTGGGAAGCCTCAGATACAATTAACAGATAATATTTCCGAGCGCAACGGTTTGCGCGCCCACCTATCCAGATGGATGCAGGCATATGGTATGAAACCTGTACAGATGCACACAGTCTTCGCGTCTGGAGACACGGTCGGTAAGAATGTACGGGCAACGTAGTGGCATGAACTTCCCCTTCGGTTGGAACCATTGAGTATGGAAAGACCAAGTGCAAAGAGGGTTATCCACATAGAAGCCTTTAACGAAGTATGCAAAGCGCTGAACAAGGTCCACAACGCAAAGGACTGATTGGGACTTGCGCGTACTAGTGGTTTTATGGGCTTATAGGACCGCGTGCAAGAAACTGACGGCGCATGTGCCTTTGAGGCTGAAGTATGGCACGAATGGTATAATCCCCATAGAGCATAAAATAGCCAGTCCGCGCATGTCAGCACCGATAGATACAACGGTTCGTGGAGCCTTGGAAGAAGGAATCACATAGCCGATTGAAGCAGGACACTTGGGACTTGAGGAAGAAATCCAACAGGGTAACTGTGGGCTCCAAGAACTTGGGAAAGAAAGGGTGCAATTAAGGAGAAAAAGTGCTCTAGTTGGAGTGGAAGTCAAGAATCTGAAGGACGAGATAAATGAAGATTTTCTTGATAAGAAGACCAGGTTGATAAAATAGGGTGCGCATGATCACACTGACAAGTTTGGGGACTATCATCACGAATTGATCAGTCTGATGCCTTGGCTTGGACTGCATATTACTAAATGAATCAACCATGATGGTGCACTATAAATGATAAAGTGCGCAACACTGCCAGTAACAATAAAAGGTGGGTATTTTCCAGGAAAAGTGATGGATGACCGGATGAAACCCTATATAGGTGGCATAGCCACTTGACTAGCCATGGGAAGTACAGTCTTAGCACTCCTGGCAGTTGAAAAGAGACGCGAGACTATAAACTACTCTGCCTAGGAGCTGCGCAATGTTGGAGCTGCGCACAGAAGCAAAGAGTCACAAGGTCCGTGACCATGCAAGGGGGGTTGTGTTGTTGCGCGGGTTGGATAGAAAGTGACCGTTGAAGTCACTATTCATGATGTGATGCTCGACTTGAGGCCAAATGGAGCGGGCGGAAGGCATTTAAGATGCAATTTATGGGCAAGATTTGGGAAAATTTGCCTCTAAGAGAGCATTAATGAACCAGATTTGAGGGGAACGGTCAAATTCAAATTCAAAAGGCACTATAAATTACAAGAGGCTGCCTAACAAACAACACTTGGTAATTTGGAAATTGAGATGTTGTATACCCTGCATAGCTTGAGCAGAGACATGTTTGACCTGTGGAGAACGTTGATTGAGCCCCTGAGTATGTGAGTGATAGATTTCTAGTTGGACACGATGGAAACATCTGAGGAAGTTATGGAAATTACAGAGATGACCGCCGAAGAGGCTGCACAAGCCTTGAATGTAGGGGATGCCCCTGAAGGCGCCGAGATTGTGGAAGAAATCCCTAAATCACCATGCACCGAGGCCGAAGAAAGACAAATAATTGATGGTTCCCGTATGTGTGTCCCCGTGAAACTCGATATGCACTAGGCTAATAATGGAAGAGAAAGGGAAAGCCGTTAACATAGAAACCGATGAGGAGGAGGAAGACCTGGAGGACCTTATCATCAAAGAAGACAAGGATGAAGGCATGGAGGAAGAAACTGAGCCTGTGCACCCTCCAACAAAGCTGCTCACCTATATCCCCCCATGGAAGGGGAAGGCTAAAGTGCCCAAGGATCTTGATGAGAGAAAGAGCTCTCTCCAGACCCTGCTCCTCCCAGACAACATCATTTTTTAGGGCACGCACCTGGGATGGGTGCCTAGCTTGAAATTTGAAGATTGGGATCTCGCTAACCATGAGAAGTTCCCTCACCTAGAGACTGCATAGCTCATGAAGCCTAAGCAGAACACCACGGCAGGGGTTACTGAATTAGAGCCCGAAAGTGGTTGCACGGAGTGGAAAAGGCAGGGCTACTAAACCTCCTCTGGGTGTCGCATTTCCACCGCACCCCAATAACAATTTTCGTCATCAGGATATTGCTCTATCTGGTGCATGGTGGGTGTTTGTGGCTGGAGGAGACCATCACCATCATGGACCACTTCATTCACTGCATTACCCAGATTCCGTGTAAAGGAGAGGACCCCACAGATATCTTGGAGGGGAAACGCATTGACTTGGCCATTGCGGAGGCCATGAAGAAGAAATATAAACTGGAGAAGAAGAAGAGGGGCTATGCCATATCCAACATCAACAACAAAGTAGTAAGAGTGGCGACCCAAATACTGGCAAGTAAGGTTATGTGCAAGTGCTACGCAGACGAGGTACCCGCACCGGTGGTAGCACTTGCTGAGCAATGCATGGAGGGGGTCCAGTTTAACTGGTCTGAGTTCCTCTGCAAGGAGTTCCTGGAAAATTGTCGCGAGGCTCAAGAACAAGGCAAAAAATTCCACTATGCATGGCTTCTGCTATCCATAGTTCTTGTGGTAGGGGAATTACCAGAGGATAGTCAGTTCCCCACAATTGACATGGATCTGCCGGAGGCCGCGAAGTACACTTCGCTCTGGGCCACAAAGGATGCAAACTAGATCTGCGACAATAAGATATTCTGGGTGTTCATGGAAATGAACCTCAAAATGGGGATTAACCGCAAGCCGTGGTTATCACCCACTATCTACAACAACCTGCAAAGTTTTATAGAGTTTAAAGTGGACCTCCACAGCATATACATCAGAGCGCGCAAGGACCCGACTAAGAAATGGAGCGAGATACCATTTGTAGCCATAAACGATGTAATTTTTGATGTATTGGAGACATGGCCGCTGGAGTGGCACACCCCAAACATCGCAGCAATGGAGAAGTTTGTGGCACAAAAGAAGAAAGAAGAGGCCAAACTATGCATGGTGTAGTTGGCAGAGAAGAGAAGGCAGGAGGTAGTGACAGCAAAAGCGCAGGAGCCACAGGAGACTGCACAGACAACAGTAGAACAGAGAAAGGCCACAACAGCAGTAGAAGCTCTGAAAGAAGCCAAGAAAGTGTGCGAGGGCCAAAAGTAACCTTCGCATGGGCAGGAAGCAGAGGAAGAGGAGGGAGGCACAGACCCACAAACCGCATCAACACAGCTGAAGCACCAGCACCCGAGCGAGTGGATAGGGCCGCACAAGAAGGTCAAGACATTACAATTGTCTATTGACCCGATCACCCTTACTAAAGGTGACCTATACGACATCGGTGAGACGGTGTGTGATGTCACCTCTGAGGCCCTCCAAAATTTTGCGCAAGAGAACCAGATTGTGTCGGGGGCCCTCAGAGCATAGCTGCAGGAGTTGCAGGTGCGAACTCCTTAGGATGGTACCCTTTCGACCAACCTCTCAATAGGGACAACTGCAGTAGAGCAGATGCTGTGCGCTCAGACGACAAATACAATAGTGCTGCCAGAAGTGGCACTGGTGACAACAAATGAGGCCGATAGGCCTACGATTAGTGCATTGAAGGGTCTCGAGATCAACATGGCTTCACTCCTGTGGGAGATGTTATACGTTCTGCAGGATGGGATTACTGCAGGGCTACGTGCTAGGGAGAGCCATGCGCTGCAAGTACTAAGTGAGCAAAAGATCAACATGGAGCAGTTGAGCTTGTAGTGTGATGAAGTGGTGTCGCAGAATTGGCAGCTGGTATAGGTATTGGAAGAAGCCTGTCAAAGCATCCTTGAGCTGGCCATCCTAGAAAACACACCAGCAGAGGTGTGCATCCACAAGCTAGCAGCAGGGGTGTGTGAGGCACGAGAAGAAATGACTAAGGTTTAGCTGGAGCTAAACCTTCAGATCATAGAGCTACGATTGAAGGTGTAGCCATCCACCCCTCCGGAAATAAGAGAACAATGCGCCAACGCTATTACAACAAGATTGGACGAGATTGACAGTGCCGTGAGGGACTGCACCAGAATTGTTGGAGGAGTCATTTTAGGTTCTCACGAATCTGTATGAGGAACCCAACATTCAGCGCTTAGAGACAAAGGCGCGTGAACTCCAGCAGTAGTATGATAGTGTCAAAGGAACTGCAGAGACGGTGGCCCTCACCTAGAGGCTCGTGCAGCTTGCAACAAGCCAAAGTGCTGAAAGAACAGGTGGATCGACGAGGCCTTCACCATCACAGCAACAATTGAAGGCAAGCTCGCACAAATGTAGGGGATGCAGGAACAGATGCAGGGAAGCAGTTCCAACACCACGGTCTCAGAACAACGCGTACAATAAATCTAGCAAGCAGCCGCTCAGTGTGCTACCAACCTTGCAGTGGTTTAGACAGAGTTGAAGGGACTCCGCGCTGACAGAGTGACTCAAGCACGAGTCACAATGTTTGTGTTAGGGGCATGTTGGGCATGGAATCCCCCCAAGGCATGTTTTGGGGCTTAGAGCCCAAGTTTTGACCAAGTCCTTTGTAAAAGCTCTGCGAATAGTGTGCGCGGAGCGCGAAGTCATAATAGAGTCACAGGGTTGTCCACCCTTGTTTTTTTAATATAATGTCGGCTTTGTATAAATAAAGTGAGGGTCTAAGTGTAGAAAAAAGGAGATAGTGAGAAATAAGAATAGAAGCATGATGAGTCTAAGAAATTGATTCGAGTGTAAAGTGTGTCTTTGGGTCGTAGAGTAGGAGAAGGATCTACAGCTGAGTGCGCAGAGGCCTAGTAGTCCGCAACTGAGTGCACAAACCCCTGCAGCTGAGTGCGCAGGGCAGGTTGAGTCTGTAATCGTTGGAAGAATTAATAAAGAGAAGTTTACCATATTTCTATGTATCTTTTCCTGTTTAATGTATTATTGGGCATAAATTGCAAGTTTACTGTTTATTTGCTGCCGAACTTATATGTGCTTGTTGTATAAATAAATATAACACAAGGCTCCTATTTACGCGAAGAGAACTAACTGGTGTAGGAAGATAGGTAAGATCTTAGGTGTGACTTAGGGAAATAGTGTAGAGCGTTGCTCCAGTAGTGCGGAAGCCCCACAGCCCCTAGGGTTGCACGAAGGCAAGTATATCAGGGCGCGAAGGCCAAGGAAGTATGTGAAGAAACCTGCGTGGAGGGATGAGAAGTTGGACCGAATCAAACCCTCATACATCTCAAGGGTGCGGAAACCTGGTTCCAACACCCCCCCCATACTACTTCGGGTGAGGCCTCAGTTCGCGCTCCATGGACTGTTGCCAAAAGGGCCAGCAGTACAGGGATTTGTTTGGATAATTAACTCCGAACCTGGGTGAGGCCCCAATAAGCCAACAATAATGAGTACTCCCCCTTGAAATTTGAGTAAAACCTTAGGGAGAGAAGTTGAAAATACAAGTTGAAAAAGTAGTTTTATTATTTTATTAATTTTTATTATTTTTACTTTTTTACCAAAAAAGTGGTAAATCATCCCCCATGGTTGACATCATCATCTTTAATCCTATTAGTTCTTATAAAGTTTATTTTGGTTGTACATTTTTCTTAGGAGGCCTATTTTAGACCTCAAAAGTTATCTAATGGTTATTGTTAGTTAAACTAGTTCCAACTTTTGGAGGAACTAGTGGAAGGTCTAGTAGTGGGGTGTGACTTCAGTGACAACTCGGTGATCAACCAGTTAACTGATCAAACAACCTAGAATAATTTTTGTGTGCGGAGAATATGAGTTATCCAGTTGAGATGGAGAATTCAAGGCAGTGTACTATCAGTTGTAGACTATTTTGAGGTGTACAGGTGGTGCATGCAGTCGGAGGATGAGCCTAGATGAACTGCACAATTCCTTGGAGGAAAATTCCTATGAAATAGGGCCTAATTCCTCAAGGAAAAAGTAAGAAAATAGGATCTTGGAGGATAGGAAAATTGGCTAAGTGTTGGCGAGAGTCAGTAAGTCAGGCAGAGAGATAGACTATACACTTACATAGGTTGCTTAGGCTTGAGCAACCATATGTATTAATCTCTATTCTTTGATTAATGCAATACAGATAGGAAGGGGTTTTAAGCAGTTGCTTTCCCCTAGATAAATGTTTGTGTATGTGTGTTTAATCTTGATGTATGTTTATGATTTGAGATCTATATCGTGAATTGAATTTCACAGATGAGTAGAGTAGATTTGAGTCTTGTGTTTTAGTAAATTACATGAGAAATTTCATATCTACACATTAGATTTCTACAAATTTATCAAGAAATGGTTCTAGACCCCCCTTAAGCCAACAAATGTTTCCATTGCCAGGATTGGGATCTATCTAAGGAATGTGTGATGTCGAATAAATGGTTCCCAACTAAGAAGGAAATTGAGAAGTGGATAGATCGGAAGCTACACAAATTTGCATCCCAGGAAAACAGGAATCTGTGCCTGTCAAAGGAAGAGTTGTTGAATAGATACCTATAAACAGATGGATAAGAAATTTTCTTCTACTCTTTACTGTGCGAATTACACCAGGGCTTGTCTAAATTGGTAGATAGTGAAGGTACGTGGAAATTGCATAACCCTATTGTGTGGACCCTAGAGTTAGTAAGGCACCTAGAAGCTTCAGAAAAAAGATTGCAAGGGCTTTCGTTTACTTGATCGATAACATTTTGGGCAGTTTCATTAATGATTTCGTGATCGATACATCTGTTAGTTTTAGCGAAGCCAAACGCTGATTTATCAAAGGACCAAGAGGTAAGTATATGAAGTCCCTGAAAACTTGAATTAAAATGATACTGTTCAAGAAAATGGTTATCCCATGGAATTAATGTTTAGAACAAATTTGACGGAAACGACGCGAAGTGGAAAGACGTTCAGAAGAGATCTAGATTTGGGTGCTGAGTACAGTCCTCTGTTGGGAGCGTTTGATAGTGATGAAGAAAGTAGTATCCTGAAAACAGCTCAAGGTGCACTCCAAATGGTAAATCATGGTATCGCGGGAATACCACATTCATCCACTCCACCTCCACCATCCCCTCTGCCTCACACACCTACACCTACACCTATGCCTCACACACATACACCTACACCTCTATCTCCACCTATACCTCCACTATTCAACATGGCCAACGCTATGAAGATGCCCATATTCAGAGGTCTGGGGACAGAAGACCCTGAACAATTTTGGTTTGTAGCAGATGTTGTGTGGAAGTCACAATAGATTACATATGATGACTTGAAGAAAGAGCAGCTGGTCACAGGATTACAAGATAGAGGACTGAGCTGGTATTAAGTATTGTTCGACTCATCCAAATGCGACGCTGAAAGACATGAAGGACACACTAAATAATAAATTCAAGAAGCCTAAGTCGCAAGCCTAGTCAATAACATAGGTCAAATAAATCTAGCAGAAGGTAAATGAGTCCGCGTGGGACTTTGATCAAAGGTTGAAATGTCTACTCCAGTAGGGTAATATGCAGATCATGGACGACCAACACAAGGACTGGTATATTTCTTCGCTACTACCCCATTTGATATTTCCACTGTTGCAGTAGAAGATTGGAATGTAGGCTTAGGTGATAGAGATTGCTATGAAACTAGAAGCCTCACCTATTCAAGATATGAATCTAGGAGTGCAATAGATTCAGTCACAATTGGCTAGCCTGCGTATGGAGTTACAAAGCCTCAAAAAGGGAAAGGAAGTCTAAAATGAGGTATGTGCAGAAGTATGGTGTTTGAAATGTAAGGGTCAGGGTCATGATAAGGACCATTTCCTGGTGTATCAGAATTACCTGGTTGGGGGAGGTCTTGTCCCCCTGAAGCCAAAAAACAACGCTGGGAAAAGTACAAGAGTGGTACCATGGTGTGCTATTTGTCAGATTATAGGAAAACACATGATGAACAATTTTCATTTGCTGCAGAAGTTTGTGCAGACTCCCCAATAGTTGTTCTATATTTTTTGTAAGTTTGTGGGTCATGATGAGTGAAACTGCCGAAGTTATGACTTGATGATGGAAAAAACACCAACATATAGAGTACATATGGAGGCTTGTCCTCAGGATCAACTCGTAACTGCAGTGTGTAGAGGGTTTCAGGGACGAGGAAGAGGACAAGAAGGAGGAGCTGGAAGAGGTTGTGGCTAGATCATTTGTTACAATTGTGGAGAACCAGGTCACTTTGCATGAGATTTTTAGAATCCAACGCACCCCTCATGTCAATATTGTCGACAATTTGATCATGTCATAGAAGACTATTCTGTGCTAATTGAAAAGATGAAAGAAAAGAAGACCTAGACTCAGAAACCTACTCAAAACATCCTGATGATGAGATGATATCCACATGAAGAGGGTCCTAGTGTTAATATCGTCAGGCACAGCAGCATAGCTACAGGGGAGGATAAAGGGAAAAAACCAGAGGACAATGTATGGGTTCGCAAGGCTATTGATAAGGAGGTTGGATTCGATGTGAATAAAGTAAAGGAAACATTTATGGAAGAAAAAAGGAGCTTCACAGATGCAGGAGATTCTACATCAAGGACCTAAAGTATGTGCACGGGAAAGCCTGAAGACGTTAGTACTGCGCAGGAGGCAGACCCTTCCTTATTAGCATCATTTTTACAAACCTGCATGAAGCTCCTACAAGATAAGAAGGCAGCAGAGGGAATACAAGAATTGATAGGTAACTACAATGGCAAGAATAAGCCACTGCCGAAACAACGCATGGTACATAAAGTGGGAAAAAGTAAGAAAAGGACTGGTCACAAAATGAGATTGACTGCCCAGATTGGAGAATTCAAAATGGACCTAGTAATTCTTGATTTGGGTTCTGATGAAAATGTTTTGTTGAAGAAAACCTGGGAAAGAATGGGAAAACTAGTGCTACTGGGTCCCCATTCCAGCTGAGAATGGCGAATTAGCAAAAGATTATTCCTATGGGGCACCTACATGGGTTGACTCTCGATATTGAAGGGGCATGCGCCATAGTCAATTTTGAAGTGATCAAAATAGTGGATGATAGTAAACCATACGCAGCACTTCTTGGAATTTATTGGGAATTTGATATGAATGTAGTCACAAACCTTAAGAAGTGCAGTATGACATTTGAAAAGAAGTAGCTCAGGGTTATTGTTCCATTGGATCCAACCAAGATGGGTGTGCGATATATAGAACTAGTCTATGATTATGATGAGGACGATGATATTGAGAAAATATATAAGCTTACTGTATGAGATGAAGATTGGATCAACCCTATGGTGGATGGGGGAATTACATGGGAGAAGGAAAGCTCCTGCAATTTTGATTCATGTGAGGAGATCGAACACTGGAAAAATCGATTGCATGAGATATCATCGTTGTGATGCAATATGCTTACAAAGTCACTTCGATGTATATCCACTAAGGTATGAAACTTACCATATTATGATGGTTTAGAAGATGTCAATTTATTTATGGATAAATTTGAAAGAGATGTACAGGAGGGATATTGGTTCCAAGCACTAGACATCGCACTGTGAGCTATGCTTTCCAAATGGTGGGTACACATAAGAACAACTTTGCAGATTGGAAGGAATATTGGCGGATGATGAAGCTACAGTTTGGGTATGCCAATACCTGCATTACGGAGAAATATACAAGGAAGGATGACCTGCGCGAGCATCTAGATCGATGGAAGAAATTATGGGGAGAAGAACCATAAACATAATGGGTTCATATATTCTACCACACTTTGGATACGATTTCGATGAACTGGTACCTAAAAATGGAGCTGCTACATGGAACTGCAGAATGTGATGTTCTGAAGGAAATTTTTCTGCTCACTTTTAGCTTTTAGGATGGATTTGAGTGTATTGATGAAGCATTATAGGAGATCAAAGCTACAATATTTAAAATTCCGGAAGATCCTGTTGCATGGGTACAACTAGATTAGAGTACACAGCTGTGCCATGCGCTCGAATGTTACAATGTGACCATTGAGGAAGGCGAAGAAGATCCTAGGAACATCAACATTCCTAAGTCAGAGGGAAAAAATGAAGTTGTGGGGCATAAGGTTGAAGTCACTGATATCTCACAGCCCTTGAAGACCAAGCAAGTGAATATTAGATCAGAAGCGCAGCCGAAGTTTGCAAACATAGGCGACTATTGGGACGAAGACACAGTGGACAAATTTGCGGAGTTACTACGGGAGTATCAGGACTTGTTTCACACCAAGTTCTCTGATCTGAAAGGGATAGTTGGGGATCTGGGCATTATGAAGATCACTTTGAAGCCGAATGTGAATCCATTAAAGTAGCACCCCTATCACTTGAATCCTAAGTACAACGAAAAAGTGTGCAAAGAATTAAATAAGATGCTTGCAACCGAAATTATTGAAATAGTCGAGGAATCAGACTGGGTTAGTCTTATGGTGGTTCAGGAAAAGAAGACGCAGGGTGAGATTTAGATATGCATAGACTTAAGGAAGTTGAATGATGCTTGTGTTCATGATTCATTTCCTATGCCATTCATAGACAAAACACTGGAAAATGTTGGGGGTATGGAAGCCTATTCGTTTATTGATGGGTTGTCAGGGTATCATCAGATCAAGATCATGCCAGAGGATCAGAGTAAGACCACCTTCACGATTGAATGGGGTTGTTTTCAGTATACAATTATGCCTTTCAGACTTAAGAACGCCCCTGCAATCTTCTCTAGTGTGGTGGTTGTAGCTTTTAAGGAGTTTATTCACAAGTTTTTGGAGGTTTACTTCGATGATTGGACACTGTTTGGGTTAGTAAAAAGACATGTTTCCAATCTTTGCCTCATCTTGGATACATTTCGAAAGTATCATATATCCGTTAACCTAAAGAAATGAATATTTTGTGTACCTTATGGGATACTGTTGGGTCATGTAGTTTGTAAGAAAGGGTTGATGGTGGACCCTGCCAAAATTGCAGTGATTATTAATTTGGATCCTCCATAGAACATCAAACAACTGCAAACGATGTTGGGCCACACAGGGTATTACAGAAAACTCATCAAAGTGTATGTGAATATCACTGTGCCCATGGAAAAATTGCTGAAAAAGGATGCGACGTTTACTGGGATGATGATTGCTAGAAGAGTTTGGATGTTTTGAAGGAAAAAATTGTCACCACACCCATTTTTGTGTTCCCTGACTGGAAGAAGGAGTTCCAATTACATGTAGATTCTTCCTGCACAACACTAGTAGTTGTGCTAACCCAGCCAGGTGAAGGTGATATCGATCACCCGATAGCATTTGCAAGTAGGAAGTTATCGAAGGCAGAAAATAATTATTCAACCATGGAGCACGAAGGACTAGCAATGGTGTATGTGCTCTAGAAATTCAAGCACTATTTGTTGGGTGCGCACTTCAAGATGTACACAGACCATTCTGCTTTGAAGTACTTGGTCAACAAGCCTGTGTTGGGGGGGGGGAATCTGTAGATGGTTGCTTCTCTTTCAAGAATATGACTTTGAAGTAATTGTGAAGCCAGGGCGACTGAATGCTAGACCATATCACCTCTCGCGAATTGAGAATGGTGACGAACCTACAAATTTGGAGGAAGGATTGCCTGATGCGCAACTCTTTGCTGTGTGTGTCACAGATGACCATTTCACAGACATAATCCAATTCTTGTCTATAGGTACAACTCTTGAAGGGTATACAATACAAAAAAAGAAGGAATTGGTGGTTTGGGCTGTTCTATGTTATCACAGGACATTTAGAGAAAATGGGATCCGATGAAATATTACGTAGGTATGTCTTAGAGTGTGAATGACAAAGTGTCCTTGTTGAAGTGCATGGAAGGGTTGTGGGAGGACATTATGCAGGAAAGAATCTGCGCAAATATTCTACGAGCAGGACTCTAGTGGTCGACTGTGCATAAAGATTCCAAGGCTTATTGCAGAGCATGTGATGTTTGTCAGAGAATGGGGAGAACATCGCAAAGGTATGAATTTTCCTTGAACCCGTAGGTGTCATTAAAAGTGTTTGATAAGTGAGAGATAGAATTTTTGGGGCCAATTTAGCCACTAGGAAAGAAGCTAAGAGCCATATATATCATTACAGTGACTAACTATTTAACAAGGTGGGTTGAGGCACATCCTATAAAGGATTGTAGCACCAACAGCTGCAAAGTTCATTTTTTAATATATCCTGTCTCGGGTTGGTTGCCCTAAGATCTTGTTGAGTGATATAGGTTCACACTTCTTAAATGAAACAATTGTTTCTTTGCTCGAAGAGTTACAAATGTATCACTAGAAGAGTATGCCATATCCCCCTCAAGCAAATGGCATAGTGGAAGCATTTAACAAAATCCTGGAGAACGCCTTAATGGAGATTTGCAATGCAAAGCAAAATGATTGGGATGTGCACATATCAGCTGTTCTATGGGCATATAAAACTACATGCAAGAAGTTGACGTGAAAAACGCCGTTCAGACTGGTGTATGGACCATAAGCTGTAATGTCGATGGAGTACATAGTGCCCATTTTATGGATTATTGCCATTACTGACATGGTCGATCGAGATACCATGGAAGAATTCCTCGTGTAGCTTGTTGAGCTGGAGGAGGATCGTTTCTTGGCAGGTTTTCATCAGTAGGTGCAGAAGGATCACACAAAGGCATGGCATGATCATCATATCAAACAACACACCTTTAAGAATAGAGATTTGGTATTAGTATATGACAGTAAGTTCACAAAGTTCCAAAGAAGTTCCAAATGCATTGGCTGGGGCCATATATTATTAAGGAGATTACGGATGGAGGCGCAGCTCAGCTCGCAAAGCTGAATGGGGAGATGTTTCCGAGAAAAGTCAATGGGAGTCAGTTAAAGTTGTACAAGGGTGATCTTTCCCCTACGTAATGGCTATATGGATGTAGGATAGTCTTAGTACTCCAAACAATTGCAAGGTGTGCGGGACTATAAAATACACTGCTGAAAGGATGGTTGGGAGAAGTGAATAGGCTGCGTGATGAATTAGGGGAAGGTCCAGAGGAGAGTTGCGATGAAGGAGATGCACTAGGATGATGGGTCCCATGAAACCTGGCCAAAAAGTAACCATTGGAAGCATTATCATTGATTGGATGGAAATTTTTCCGTTAAAGGAAGTGAGGGGGGAGCATTTATGGAGCATATATTTGGAAATCTACTGCTAAAGACGCATTAATGATAGGAATTTGGAGGGAACAGATGGATTTGAATTAAAATTAAGCTGTAAATATGACATGCCGCTCCACATTCAAACACTTTTCTTCCTGAGAAATTCCCTTGAGCAGTTGTGCTTTCGTTTGTGTCAAGAGCAGTGTTGTATCTCTGAAAAGTATTGGGAAATAATTAAGGAGCATATCTCACAGTCAAGATTTGCAAATTTAATTGACTGGTAGCAAAAGATATTCATTGAGAAAATGACTACAACTCGACCTGAGATGGAGCCGGCCCAACCTATACCTATAGGGTTTCCTACTACAATGCCTAGGTCACCAAGGCCTAAGCCATATGCTTCCACGACAGGAGATGATAAGTAGAAGAAGCCTCTGCAAGCATTGGTGCGGAAATTTCTGTGCAAAAATATGACGCAGATCCAACAAAAGGGAAAGATGGATCGATCCATGCAGCTGATGGAGCCCCTAGACTTAGATGAGGAAGAACTAGCTGGGGGAGTTGAGGAGATTGATGCAAAGGAGGTTGAGTCAATAAATCGGCTACCTACGTATATACCGCCAAGAAAATCCATGGCTAAAGTGGCTAAAGACCCGGATTCAATGAAGTTCATGGTCTCCACACCTTCGCTGCCAGAGAATGTGTCGTTTGATGGAAATTTCCTAGCATGAGTGCCATACTTGAAAATGGAGGACTGGGACCTAGGGAACCACGAGAAGTTCCCATAGTTGGAGCAAAGAAAATACCTAAAGAAGGTATATTATGAGGAATTGGAGGTCACACGGCTTGAGCCAATGAAATGGGTAGTTGGAGTTGGGTGCATGGGGCTACTGAATATGTTGTGGGTGCCGCACTTTAGTCGTAGTGCTATAAACATTGTCTGTGTGCATCAACTTTTGACGCTGGTGCATGATGGGTGCCTTTGGTTGGGAGGGCCCATCCCGATCACTGATACGATAATCCATAGAATAAATTTATTACCATATCAAGGTTTGGACCTTGCAGAGGCTTTCTTGGGAAAGTCGCAGGAGAAAAAATTGGCATTTCAAATGAAAAGAAACTTCAAATTGAAAAAGAAGTCACGTGGATATGCAATAAGTTCAATATTAGATGGCGTGGTGTAGTTTGTTGCACAAATCTTGGCTAGAAAAATCATGTGGAAGTGTTGCGCAGATGAAGTACCAGTGCCAATAGTCTCTTTGGCTTCGCAGTGCGCCAAAGGAGTCTAGTATAACTGGGCTCGATACTTGTGTCATGAATGTTTAGAGGACTGTAGAGAGACCTAGGATGAGGGTAAGGCATTCCACTATGCGTGGTTTTTGTTGTTGATTGCGTTGGTGGCCTGGAGGACGGCTGAAGAAAGTCAGTTCCCTCAGCAGGACTCAGACCTACTTGAGGTCGCAAAGTTTGCTTCGTTGTGGGCCACCAAAGACCCCGAGAGCATCATGGAGACAAAGATCTTTTGGGTCTTATTTGAGTCAGATCTGAGGATGGTGATTAACCATCGCCCAAGGTTATCACCAAGTTGGCATGTGAAGTACAACAATGTTGCAGATTTCAAGGCAAATTTCCATAATCTACACATTCACGCGAACAAAGATGCCACACGCACATGGCACAAGTTGTGATACTTAGTCGCTGAGGACAATATTTTGGGAGTCGTCAGTAAATGGCCAAGTGATTGGCTGATCCCCTTTGACGCTGGTGCAGGAAGTAGTAAGGCTACTAAAGGCGAAGAGGCACAGACCATAACAATGACAACAACAGAAAAAGAGAAGAAGAAGGAAGCACAAAAGGCTTCCAAAAAAGAGAAGGCCATGGAAAAAGAAAAGGTTGCACAACAAAAAGAATTTGTTGCAAAAGAGAAAGAAGCAACCAAAGAATGGGTCATTTCCAAAGCGACCGATGCAGCCAAGGAGAAGACCACCACTACGTCGCAGGCCACCATTAACCTTGGCAAGTCTAACACGGAGTGCACAAATGTGGAGGAAGAGACAGAGGGAGAAGAAGAAGGGGGTGTAGGCTTGGAGTCCTCCTTCATCATCAAGAAAACAGAAAAGTGGAGTTTTACAAGGCTGCACAAGAAGAAAAATTCAAAAAAACCAATGAGTGCGACGCCTTTGGTCCTCACGGAGGGGGGCCTCGATGAGATTGGTGATGTGGTTCGGGATGCAACGATGAATATTTGGGGACACATCGAAGAACAATACCAAAAAATGGTGGGTAAGGTGCAATAGGGTTTGTGGAAATTGAAGGTCCAAACAGGTATTATTCAAGCGAGCGTGGGACAGGAAAACCTAAAGCAAGAGAGCCTGAAACAAGTGAGCGGGTTAGACTTAGCAACAGAACTCACCACGAACCTCTGCACATTGCAGCTACTAGAAGTTCAGAAACTGCATGATTTGCATCAATGGGTGTCCAATGAGCTCTGAATTCAGGAACAACGCATACTATTGATCATTAATGAGGTCAAAACCAATAATCAACAGATGTTTGAGGAAAAAGGGTAGGCCCTCAAGGAAAGGGAGGAAGTGATGGTGCGAAGTCAGCATCTAGAAGCAGAAATAGAGTAGGACTGTAGTGAGCTTCCCAAGCTCTAGATTTCAACGGAAATGGCCCTTGTAGAGAAGATTCAAAAACTAGTTGCTGCAGTAAAGGAGTAGAAGGAGGAAATTGGAAAAGTTAGATTTTGAGTTGCAACTGCAGATCTCTGAGCTCCAACTCAAGCTGCATCCAACCACTCCTCCATAAGTTAGAGAGCAGTATGAGGCTGCTATTAAAGAAGAAATGACTACCTTAGAAGCTGTATTCAAGGGCTGCACTCAGTTATTTGAATAAGCCATGGAACTATGGACCTCGTTACAGGAGGATCCAACTCCGTAGAAGATTGAAGCAGATATCAGAGAGAAGCATAGACAATTTGATGAAATCAAGTTGACAGTGCGAACCTTACCACCAGTGCAAAGGTTCACAAGATTATAGGAGGAAAATATCATCCAGAGCAAAATTGATGAGTTGCATCGAAAGGAAGCAATCATATCTTCAAGGACGCAGCCCTGGGCGGATGAGGCAAGATAGCTATGAATGAAATATCTATGTATGGGCAAGTGATCTAAGTTAGAAGAGTCTATATTATGTACTTAGGTGAAGGGGAAGGCTCCTGCAACTATGTGCATGGAGACCTTGGTAATTCTGTAGCTGAGTGTGTGGGGAAAAAAGAGTCTGTAAGAGAAGATCTGGACATAAGAAAGACTATTTTGGAGCAATATCTATTTATTTGTGTGTTTATGTTTACTTCTATATTTACTGCGAATTCACTCTGTTTATTGCAATTATCATAAGAAACACTTAATAGATGCATGAAAGTGGTAGATATGTTAGTTTACTTGATGTTATGAATGTTTAAAGAAATCAACGCAAAGTTAGAATATATTATCTGTAAGTTACTGTAATTCTCACTTTTTAAGGATCAGGGTTCGTGAAGGTCTGAATAAAGCCCTAGAAGTAACAAAAACCCATCACACAAACCTCTGGATGCAGAAACCTGGTTCTATCATCCCCCAATACTACCTTGGGTGAGACTGTAGCCTGCACTACGTGGGTTGTTGCCGAAAGGGCTGACAGTGTAGGGTTTTGTTGGTTGGTGCAACTAACTCTGAACCTGGGTCCAGACCCCCTCAAGCCAACATGCATAGTTTTGATGGACCTTTCTACATGAAAAATGAGAAATACATGAAAAACATGATTGCGATCACATTTTTTCGTGTATTTATCACTTTTCGTGTAGTAGGGTCCACCAAAAGTATGCAACATGGGTACTCCTTGGATGAGTAATTAAATTTTGCATCCAAAAAGTACTCCCGCTCGAAATTTGAGTAAAAACTTAGGGAGATAAGTTGAAAATACAAGTTGGAAAAGTAGATTTATTATTTTATTATTTTTTAATATTTTTACCTTTTTACCCAAAAAATGGTAAATCATCCCTGTGGTGAAGTAAAATTATAAGTGCAGACACAAACAAATTCCTCTAGCTTGATAATGGGTCTAGTCACAACTAATACATTCTATGGAAGATTTCCTTAGGTTAGAACCAATTAAGAGGGCCTACCTCTTAGTATGCTTATCCCGTTTGATGAGGTCCTTGCTTGCTTGCTCCATCTATCTCTCGCTTCCTTCTTCAAACTCCTAAAATAAGTAAACAATAGGAAACAACAACTGTGATAATAGACAAATTGTAATTCAACCTACTTAACAAGTCAAGAAACATTAAGCCATGAATATGTAAGATGAAAAATCATGTAGGAAATCAATCGATAGTTGCATATATATTGAATCAAGAAGAGATTACAACCATTGTCTTGACGTTGTTGTTCTCCTCTGACAAGACCAGGTTCCCACACACTTCTGCTAGCATTCCATGATGGCCTCAACAACAATAGTTTTAAGGATCTTCCCTTTAGGCTTCACTCCAAACCAAAATCACACTTCTCCCTCACACAACTAGAGAGCTACAACTATGAATAGCTTGTTGTTTACTCCAAACCAAAATAGCACTAGCACACCAACATTAACACTAGCTTGTGCTTGGGAAAAAGGGAGGTTTATATAGGATGAATGGATGGGAGATGGATCCTCTTCTCATGGGAGAAGGTCTTATCCCTTGAGGTAGTTCCATCATTATAGGGGAAAGGAGCCCAAACTAACATCCTTGACCCCATCCAGCCAAACCATTTACCAGACTTCTGTTACAAAGCTTCTAGAGCTGGAAGCTTCAGCTCTTAATTTAAAAAAATTTCCATAACAGGACCGACGCGACTGGAACACAGCTCAGTTGCTCCGGTTGGCGCTAGGGATAGTGCTAATCCCTGCATATTGGTGTGGGGAAGACAAGGGCCATTAGCGCCAGTCTTGTAAACAGGTAAAAACAGAAGTTTTAGGGGAAATGGTGCAAAAGGGAATTGGTTTGCTCATGAAGAGGGACACAATGGGGGTTTCTTCATGAGGGGAAAGCATGTGGGGTTCACTGTAGAGGTCCTCCAGGATCAAGGAATGGGGAGTACAGGGACAGTGACAAAATGATGTGTAACATATGCCCCCTAAAGCGTGAAGGCCGAACTAGAGTGAGGGGTGAAATGCTTTATGAATCAGTGCAGGGAACCATAGTCTGCCATCGGAAAACCTGCAAGCAAGTACAAATACATATACATAACTGAAAACTATGTCAAATGATACATGAATTGTGGTATGGACACAACCATCTAGAGAATGATCATGTAAATGGATCCAGGTATAGGCACAACGATCCATCAAACAGGATCATAATGAAACCAAGGTATGGTCGTAACCATCCGATAATGAGAAGGATCACATATGATAACTCACGGTATGGTCGCAGCCGTCCATCCGAAAGAGACATGCATATCACAATAACCATGTCACACCACTTCACAACCTAGACATTTTTGATCTGAGCCCAGGGTCTTGTGCTCCAACACGACCCGATCAAAGTGCAAATTCTAACATCTGAATAGATGTGTTGATGTCGAACATGCTAGAAACACGCTTGATTACCAGTCAATGATGTAAACTGTTAACAAGCATGAGAGAAACCACCAATAATGACAATGATCCTCAAGGTAATATCAACACAATCCACGGAATGTGAATAGAGGAATTGAAGTCGAACACCCGTGAAATCACTCGATCGAAAGCCAATGATGTGAACTTGTCGTTGAGTGTGAAGAACTTGCCATTAGGGCATGCAAGCTCTAAGGTACTGGAAGGGAGTCTCTCGGTCAACTTCCTGGATAATGAGCTGAAGTCAAAACGACTGTGTCAAAGGAGGGCCATAATGAATCCCACATCATTGACATGAGACAAAAGGATGAAAAATGATTTTGGATGATACAGAGAATCAGAGGTAAGTGTAACTGTAGAAGGACAACTCTTGAACATAACGGTGACACGACTGGAAGTCTGGCAGATTTTGGATCCATAGGATTGGTGGTCATGATGACGTGGTAGAGATCAAATGGAAGGAAAAAATGAATGGCCCAACCCAAGAAGGTCAACGATAAAAGGGAGGATATCCCAACCCGACATGAAGGAGAAAGTGTCATGTTCAAGAGTGAGCTACCGACACAACTGATTGAATTTCCAAATTTTCCCCTACCATTTCTGGCAGGTACCCCAATTATTTTTTAATCGTAAGCTTGAAGGGGATAGCATATGCTTGCACTGTATGTTCATCCTTTGGACGAATCTGACCTAGTAAGTTTAACGAGCCCTAGGAAGGAGAAGCTCATGTTCATCATGGTGATGAATCTGACGTCGTTTAATATTTTAACGAGTTCGACAAAGGTGTAACTCAATATCTTTTTCATGTTTAGAGAGTTTGAAAAAGACACATAAAAGAAAACTCCACATGGTCCCTTTTTGTACATTTGTGTCTCTCGAGCCCGAAAAGGTAGAAAATGATACTTGAGAGAACCGCTTGACCATTTTAGTCAAGGAGTACATTTTTCGTAAATAGTGCCTCCTAGCCCAAAAAAGGGGTAAACTTATACTTGGTGCACGATGTTTCGCAGCCTTTAACGAGTTCAAAATGACAAGCGCTCGGCTATATTTTCCTATTTAAAGGGTTGGAAAAGAGCTTGAAAGAAAACCCCCCATTTTATTTTCTTTTACGAGTCAAAATGGAAAAATACTCGGGCATCTTTTCATATGAGCTTAACGAGTCAAGAAAAGAGCTGAAATGTGACTCATCATCATCGTCAAACATCCATCACAAATCCCGGTACTACTACCCCTTTCGGCAACAGTCCGCGGAGCGTGGACTAAGGTCTCACCCGAAGTAGTATGGGAGGGTGCTAGAACCAGGTTTCTGCACCCTAGGGATGTCTGATATTTGGTGATAGGTATGCGATCCAACCTTCGCACTTACTGCGTTACGTGCCCCAGCGGGCACCCCGCACCCTGTGATATTGTCTTCGCGCAGTTCTAGTCGCAGCGACTTGTGTTAATTACCCAAGTATTCCTTAATTAGGCTCTATTAGCTGATTACTTAGATTGTGTTCATATACAAGCATTCATACAAGTATTTATCAATTGCACGCAGTAAATAACATAGTAAAAGTAATGCATAACATCAAAATATAGATTCAAGAGCAGATGCATTGAGTAAACTTCTATTTATTAGCTTTCAATCCCAGTTATAGACCCAACTCCTCCTTTTGCACTCAGCTGCAGGGGTTTGCGCACTCAGCTGCGAACTCTTTTAGGCCTCTGCACACTCAACTGCAGAGCCTCTTCCTACTACTATGACCCAGTACACTTCAAATCTAACTCTATGCTCTAACCATGCCTTCACATCTCTATCTATTGTTACTTCTCTTTACACTTAGAGCCTCACTCTATTTATACAATCCCATGGTCCATGGACCATGGGTAGGCTGACACAATAATACATTAAATTACAATATTTTAGGGTGGATAGCCCTATGACTCATCCTAGACTTCGTGCTCTGTGCCCTTAATTCACGGAGTCTTACAATACATTTGACCAAAACTTGGGCTTTGAGCCCCAAAAACCTGTTGCGGGGGATCCCATTCCCAACAGGCCCCCAACACAATCATTGTGACTCGTCTCGAGTCATTGTGTGGCGATTTTGGCATGGAGCCCCTCCAACTGTGCCTGCATTGTGCGAAGGTCCGC
This sequence comes from Pinus tabuliformis, assembly GCA_031772625.1. Lineage (NCBI taxonomy): Eukaryota > Viridiplantae > Streptophyta > Pinopsida > Pinales > Pinaceae > Pinus > Pinus tabuliformis. The sequence continues at coordinate 955,634,604 of CM062806.1, read as the reverse complement.
AGCGCATTAAGTTGCTGGCTGAACCTGCGGCATCTGATCTTCTGAACCCATGGGTCGTGAAGACTGTGCCATGGTTGGATAGTCAGGTAGCCAGCCCACCCGTATAGAGCTTCAAGCGACTGCTGTTTACCTTGCCGGGGAAGGGTTCGCTATTGAGTTTACCTAACTGGATGGTGCCTCCGTCTATAATCTCCTTAGCCACGTAGGGTCCCAGCTAGTGCATTTTGAATTTTCCTGGGAATTTGTCAAATTTACTGTCGTATAGCAGTACTAAGTCATTGACCTTAAAGGTGTGCAACTTGATATGACGATCGTGCCAGGCCTTTTCACGCTGTTTTTGCACTTGCTGATGAAATCCCGCCAGAAATTGTTCTTCCTCGAGTTCTTCTAATTGCACGAGCTTTTCTTCCAAGGCTTCGCTGTCCGACATGCCTGTGAGTGCTACTATTCGCAGACTAGGTACGATGTATTCCATTGGCATGATAGCTTCCGCGCCATAGACTAGCCAGAAAGGTGTCAGACCCATCAATTTTTTTCACGTCGTTCTGTATGCCCATAATATGGTAGGTATGCACAGGTCCCATTTAGTTCGCTGCGCGTTACATACTTTGGTCAACGCAGTCTCCAGTATTTTGTTGAATGCCTCTACTGTCCCATTAGCTTGCGGGTGGTATGGTGGACTTTTCTGATGATACACCTGGAACTCTTATATGAGCACGCTGATGGTTTCATTTAGGAAGTGTGTTCCATGGTCACTCATTAAGATTTTTGGGTAGCTAAATCGTGTCAACATGTTGTCGAACAAAAACTTCGCAGCCGTGGTAGCTGTGCAGTCCTTAATTGGATGTGCTTCTGCCCATCGTGTCAAGTACTCCATTGCGGTGGTGATGTAGCGTGCACCCGTCTTTCGCGGAGGTTTGATCGGTCCCACAAAGTTGATTTCCCATTTTTCAAACGACTGCAGTGTCATTTGTGGATTTAGTGGCATCTCGTCCCTTCGTGATGGTTTTCCAGTCCTTTGACATATGTCACAGGCCTGACAGTGTGCTTTCGAATCTTGGTGCAGGGTTGGCCACCATAACCCAGAGTGAAGAATCTTCTGTGCAGTCGCACAGCCTACATAGTGTCCTCGGCAACACCCCCATGTGCTTCCGTGAGGATCTGACCTAGTTCAAATTCAAGTACGTATCTTCGCAATATCTGATTGTTTCCCATTTTGTAGAGGTGCCCCGTGATGACAGAAAATTCGCCACGTGCACCACTAATTCCTTCTTCTGTTGGACTGAGTATTCCTTCGACATAGTCCCCATGGTTAAAAAATGGATTATATCTTCGAAATGGCCATCCGCGATGCGCGCTGCGAAGAGCTGTGCATCAGGTAGTCCCTCCAAATTTGTTGGTTCCTCGCCTATCTTAATTCATGACAAGTGATTGGGTCCTGCATTTAGGCGTCCTGGCTTGACTATGACTTCAAAATCATATTATTGAAATAGTAGAAGCCATTTGCATATGCGCCCCCCAACACAGGCTTGTTCACTAGGTATTTCAATGCGGAATTGTTGGTATACATCTTGAAATGTCCACCAGGTAAATAGTGTTGGAATTTTTGGATCGCGTACACCATTGCCAACTCTTGGTGCTCAGTAGTAGAGTAGTTCTTTTCGGATTTGGACAATCTCTGACTTGTGAACGCGATTGGGTGATCCATGCCTTCCGCACCCTCTTGTGTGAGTACAACTCCTAACGCAATACACGACGCATCAACATGTACATGAAATTCCACGTCCCATTTTGGGAAGACCAGGATGGGAGCAGATGTCGGATTCTCCTTGAGGACATCCAAACTTTTCATGCAATCATCATTCCAACAATATGTAACATCCTTCTTCAATAATTTTTCCATCAGTGTTGCTATTTGGGCATAGCTCTTGATAAACTTCCTATAGTAGCCAGTGTGCCCCAAAGTAGCATGTAATTGTTTGACACTACGTGGTGCTTCCAGATTCAGAATAACAACAATCTTCGCAGGGTCCACCATCAGGCCTTGTTTGCAGACCACATGGCCTAGCAGGTTTCCAAAGGGAATGAGGAAGGTGCACTTTTTAAGGTTCAGCGCAATCTGGTGTCGGCGGCAAGTATCCAACATCAAACGTAAGCTCACTACATGGTGTTTAACTAATCCAAAGATAGTCCAATCATCCAGATAGACCTCCAAGAACTTGTGGATGTATTCTTTGAACGCCGCCACCACTATGCATGAAAATATTGCTGGCGTGTTCTTTAGTCCAAAGGGCATAACGGTGTACTAAAAGTAGCCCCATTCTGTTGTGAAGGTTATTTTGCTCCTATCTTCTAGTGCGATCTTGATCTGATGGTACCCTGAGAAGCCATCTGTGAATGAGTAAGCTTCTTGACCGCCAACATTCTCCAACACTTCATTTGTGAATGGTGTTGGGAATGGATCATGAACACAGGCATCGTTAAGCTTCCTGAGTTCCATGCATATTCTTATTTCACCTTTTTGTTTTTTCTCCTGCACTACCATAGGACTCACCCAATCAGATTCTTCCACTAGTTCAATAATTCTGGCTATGAGCATTTTGTCTAATTCATCGCGGACCTTTTCTTTATACTTTGGGTTCAAGCGGTAAGGCTGCTGCTTAACTAGCTTCGTGTCCGGTTTCAGAGTGATCTTCATCATCCCTAACTCACCAATGATCCCTTTTAAGTTCGTGATTTTGGTTGGGAACAAATCTTGGTATTTGCGGAGTAACTCAGCGACCTTATCTACCGTATCATCATCCCAATAGTCTCCAAGCATCGCATACTTCAGCTCCACTTTTGTGCCAATGTTTACCTGCTTTTTTTTAGCGATGTGGTGATTTCGGGATCCTCAATTGATGGTCCTCGAACCTCGTGACATCCTTCGATTTCTGGAATATTAATATTTCAGGGGTCATCATCATCCTCCTCTACTTACACATTATAACATTCTAGGGCACTGCTTAACTGGGTCGCCCATACTGGTTGAAGCACTTCCAGTGGCTCCTGTGGTATTTTGAAGATGGCAGCTTTTACTGCTTGCAATGCGTCGTCAACAGTATCCGACCACCGGTCTTCAAATGTAAATGTTAACAAAAATCCCTCACGCAAGACATTCCATTCTCCCATACCATGTCGGATTTCTATCTCTGTATACCAGTTCATGGGTATGACATCCAGGGTATGGTAGAATAAGTGTACCCATTCAGGCTATGGTTCTTCCCCGTAGACCTTGGTCCATTTCGCGAGGTGCGTGCGTGGGTTATCTCATCCATCGTATTTGTCTTCCAACCGTAGTTGTGGTTTCCCAAATCATAGGCACATCATCCTTCTACATCTGTGCTAGTCCTCAAAATTTCTTTGATGTGTACCCCACCATCGTGCGGGTGTTGTACGTAGTGTCCACTTCAACGGATCGAACCGCTATTGTTCTGGTACTGCGCTTTCAAATTTGCTCAGGAATTCATCCACTGCTATCAATCCTATCATAAATAATACTGAGAGGGGGGGGGGTGAATCAGTATTATCAAATCAATAAAAAATTTTCATTTCCATACTTAGATACATATACGCTACTTCAGTTAATGGAACCCGCGTGTATATGCAACTGTGTCTAATGCAACTAGCATATATCCAGAATACTTATGATTCAGTTAATCCATTATATGTTGATCTTTAGTTAGTGCATCAGAACTTCATTAATCATATGAACAGTAAGCAGGTGTAGTGAAACAGAATAGATCATCACACACAAGAAGCACACATGAACACCATGATATAAGGTGGAAACCCAATATGGGTGAAAACCACCTGCTGCAAGTCGTCTCTATCTTCTTTTAACAAGAAACTTCATTTTACAATATTTCTATACTAGTGCAGTCTTATACCAGTACACAGGCTTCTACCTGCAGAAGGCTACAACCTTCTCTCGTTCTCCAGACCCTCCTGGAAGGGAGCTACAACCCCCTTAGCTCTTGTACTAGCCGATCCATTTACTAGTACGTAGGTGTCGGCCTACAGAAATGCTCCAACCTTTACTCGTTCTCCAACTGCTACTGGAAGGGAGCTACCACCCCCTTTGCTCTTGTACTAGCTGATGTACTAGTACGTAGGTGCTGACCTACAGAAGGCTACAACCTTCTCTTTCTTCCTCCAGGTACCACGTTTCATAAATTTTTAGACTGGATACTCATGGAACACAACATCATAATCTAAAGGCCACGTTTCATCTAATTTTCATACTGGACCCATCAATATCATTGAAGCACACAACCAATCAACACTAGCATCATCAATCTCTGAATCACCCAATACTGAATCACTGAAACCCTGTCAACAACACAATCACCAGAACACAGAACAGACAACAGAACTCTGCAACAATCACCAGATCATATCTCATAATGTATACGCTACTATGATGAACCAAACCGGCGTACATACGTGCTTTTACCAAAGCCAACCCGCGTACAGATCTGCAAATATTTACTCATAACATTGTAGCTATTCCAAACATCAGTCATACCCAGATCATAACATTCATATAATAAAACATGCGTCAATAATTCAGATCTAGACTATCCATAATTAAATCACATAATGATAATACATTACAAGCCTTATGATCTCGATCTATCCTTAGATCTCATTCACCATCAACCGTTGAGATTCCTCCTTAGCTCAGATCAAGCAAAGCATCATGAACCCATAACATGCATACTGGATCTCATACATCATCAGATATTCAAGACTTTCTGAATGCATTTGCCTAATGATCTTCTTCTCCTTTTATAGTCTTAGGCCTTTCATCATACCACGGTCCAAAACCATAACAAATCAATACCATGGACCCAATACTTGGGATCAACACTTTGGATGAGATACCATGGTCCAAAACCATAGGTTCAAATACCAAGGGCTAAATACCACGGACCAAACATAATTTCTCCCACATGTACGCGCTTTTCCTTGCATGAAAGTGTGTGTATATGCATACGCGTCTTTGGAACGTCTAACCTGCGTGTATATGCGGCTTGGTCACGATGAACCTGCATATATATATATATATATATATATATATATATATATATATATATCTATATATATATATATATATATATATATCTATATATATATATATATATATATATATATATATATATATAGATATATATATATATATTTCCTTCATTCTGAGAGCCTGAACTGAGATCTGTCACCAGAGTGAGTTGCCATCAAGGACAACACCTGTATCATAATGCCAACAAATCCATCATATATCGGCAGCTCTCTTACCTCTGTCATCAAAGTCTCTAACTGCTATTACCTCTGTCAACTGAAAACTTTGCACCTCTGTGGTCTTCTGTTGGCTTAGTGGGGCCTGACCTAGGTTTAGAGGTGATTTAGCCAAACAAATCCTGGTACTACTATCCCTTTCGGCAACAGTCCATGGAGCACGGATTGAGGTCTCACCCGAAGTAGTATGGGAGGGTGCTAGAACCAGGTTTCTGCACCCTAGGGATGTCTGATATGTGGTGATAGGTACGCGATCCAACCTTGGTACTTACTGCGTTACGTGCCCCAACGGGCACCCTGTGCCTTGCAATACTGTCTTTGCGCAGTTTTAGCCATAGCGCGACCCGTATCAATTACCCAAGTATTCCTTAATTAGGCTTTGTTAGCTGATTACTTAGATTATGTTCATATACAAGCATTCATATAAGTATTTATCAATTGCGCGTAGTAAATAACATAGTAAAAGCAATGCATAACATCAAAATATAGATTCAAGAACAGATGCACAGAGTAAACTTCTCTTTACTATCTTTCAATCCTAGTTACAGACCCAACTCCACCCTGCACACTCAGCTGCAGGGATCAGCGCACTCAGCTGCAGACTCTTATAGGCCTCTGCACACTCAACTGTAGAGCCTCTTCCTACTACTATGACCCAGTACACTTCAGATCCAACTCTATGCTTTAACCATGCCTTCGCATCTCTATCTATTGTTACTTCTCTTTACACTTAGAGCCTTGCTCTATTTATACGATCCCATGGTCCACAGACCATGGGTAGGCCGACACAACTTTACATTAAATTACAATATTTTATGGTGGACAACCCTATGAATCATCCTAGACTTCGCGCTCTGCGCCCGTAATTCGCAGAGTCCTACAATACATTTGACCAAAACTTGGGATTTGAGCCCTAAAAACATGATGCAGGGGATCCCATGCCCAACAGTCGCTGCGCAAAAAAGTTATAGTGTATTATCCAGTTGTTGGGGCAAAATAGGTTAAAATATTTACAAAACCTAATATTTTCATGAAAAAAATGAATAGAAAGGAGAAAAGTAAATATATTTTTACCATTTACCATTTTACCTTTTTGTGAAAACTTTTTACCCACTTTTTCCCTAACTGTTCTGGAGCAGATTGCGGGAGATCTGGGAGGTCATTCGCCAAGCCGCCAGTTACAGGTAAGAGCCAAAGCCCTGAGCTCCATTTTCATGTCTTTTATTCTTGGTTTTAACCATGGTTTTGGTTTTTTGAGGGGGTTTTGCAAAAATATTTTCACCCTCGATCGGTGCGACTTCCGGGCATGGAATCATGCTGGCCGAGGATGATTAATAAGGCCTGTCGTGCCATCGGCACAAATGTTTTTAAAACAGGCACACCAATGCCGTGAATAGGGAAAAATCCTATTTCCTAAAAAAATCATCGTTAAAATGTAAAATTTATGGGCCAAGAATGATCGTTGACTCAAATTAATGGCTTTTGTAGGAAAGAATCGTTGAAAATGGTGTACTGGAAAGAATGGGAACATGAGGATGTGGACACCCATACACTGAATGATCCAAATTTCCTGGAAGCATTGAAGGCTTGTGGGCTCCTAAAATTTTTTCTCATGCCCGGGATGCGAGCCAAACCCGAGTTGCTTCGGTACCTGATTAGTCTTTGGGACATAAATCGAGAAATATTTGTCATTGGTGACTAGGAGCTGGAGTTGGAAACTTTAGATATATATTTCATCATTGGACTATCCTAAAGAGGGGAACCAATCAACTTGTACGGGTCACGACTGATTAGGGCAAGCATATCTTCATTTCTTGCTAAACACTGCCCTGAGGCCCTGAAATCCAAGAGTGGGAAGATTGAGATTTCCATTGTTCGAGATCTGACATTGAGAGTGATTCTGTTGACCATCAACAGAGTAGTGGGGTCCTAGGCAGAACATGTGACCAACAAGTCGAAGTTCCTGTATGCTATCAATTGTACAACACCTACGATCTTCAACTAGGAAGAGACCATGAATATCAACATAAAGCACTAGCTGACCAAACCTAAGGTGGAGAATCTAAAGCAATGTTGCTTTAGATCTGTTCTCATGACCTTTTTCTTGGAACGGGTGCCACTGTTCTAGTATTAGCTGACTGAGGTAGATCCTCCTATGCCACGCGATCTACGGATGGCCCGCTAGAGTCGTTTGATGCCTAGGATCACCAGGGGTCAGCACATGTCGTACAAACCTGCATTCTTTTCATGGTTACGATGGCAGAAGATTGTTGTGGAGGACTGGCCATACAGTGGCACTGACTTCCGTGGATATCCGGACATGCCCTTACCAGATGGAGAGGATTTCAATGATGAAGGTAAAAAGCCAATTTTTATTTTGAGATTTTTTTACTTTTTTTGGTATATATGTGCTTATAACATTTCTCTTGTTAATGCAGATGTTGGACCAGAGCGGCCTGCTGGGATGTCCCCAATAGCCAGGCAAGTCCCCCACCCGATTGATGCTATCGCTCCTTATCAGGAGGGGAGTGACAACGAGGAGGAGATCGTGAGGAACCTTGAGGGGTTGACTCATGGTATCACAAAGTATGCTCAGGTAGGAGATATTCCTCGCCTGTACCAGAGACATATGGTGGGAGTTTCAGATTGGATCCACTGATTACTGACTCGTGTTACACAAGCTGTATCATGCTACCACGATCACCATGGTGATTAGTTCCTAGGTCTAGCACTTACATTTTTTGAGGCCTGCGTGCCGTGGATATATGAGGCCTGCGAGCTGCCGATGTTATTTTGGACACACATATTATTTTTTTGGGTTATGATGTATCAAACATTATCACCATATATATATATATGTGTGTGTGTGTGTGTGTGTGTGTGTGTGTGTGTGTGTTTTTTTCTTGCTTACTATGGTACAAATGGTTTGTTTTATCTTTTCACATGTTTCATAAATGTCTATCCAACACATAATTAGCTAATTCATCTGTTAATGTATTCATGCGCCTAGGAATATGATGATATGTAATGTAATCAAAATGTCTTTCTAGTAGACGAATACAGAGATAAATTCTCAATATTTGAAGGTTTCTAGCGGAATATTGCCCTTTGAGTTAAAGGATGACAAGCTGTGAATCCAGGTTGTCAACCAACTCTCTAATGTCAAGAGCAATGGCTTCTAACAATAGTTCAATGACTGCATTGTATTCAACAATGTTGTTAGTTGTATGACCTAAATAGATACCTTGAAGGTAAATCAACTCACTGTTAGGGTCATAAGTAGCCCATGTCGCAGATGATAGGTTCTGGGTACTACGACAAGCATCATCAGCGAAACCGATGTGAGGAGTCGCAGACATCTGCAAAGCAAGAAAAGCATAGTAAATAGGAAAGCTGTTTGAAAACTAACACACAAAACCACATTGTACAAAATGAATGACACACTAATGTACACAAGTAACCATGTAAGATGACTTAAGCATAGTACTTCTTGAGGGAGTCCATGTTGGGACTTGGGTGATCGATCAACACAGAAGGATACCAGAGTTTTACCGTTGACATGACAAGTAAGAATTGACTCGGCCAAATAATGAAGTGGAACTCATATAAGGATTTTCCCCCATGCCCACTGAGCGTTACGAGTCAGATGGAAACCCCATAGCAAGAATGGGCAATTGGTGAAAACTTGAGGAGGCTGAAAAATCTTGAATACATGAAGGGATAAAGGTGCCCTCAGTTGAAAGATCTTGACCACATCAGGATAAACTAACATGTCAATAAACAACTGAAAAGAAAACTTCTCAAGACACATAGACATGATCAGCAGGCGAGGCAGGAACGAGGAGCGACGATGAGTATTGATCCAAGGTGGTTCCTTGAGAGACATGACTTCCATGATACCTTCATCAGCAAGGAAGGTCTCGGCTAAGGGATCAGGTGATTCCAAAGTGCTAAGCCACGGGGATTGAGAGTACATATCGAGAGAGGTCTTCAAAATAAAAGAATCAAAGGGTGTGAAACTCAAAGCTGAAACAATTTCCATGTAATTGACTTTGGCGAGACTAAGCAGCATAACCTCACCCCAGGTATCAACAAGATCTGGTGAAGGTATGACCCAAGGATCATATTTAACTGAGACCATGTTGATAGAGGCAACATGAGGAGGTGGGAGTGGAAAAATTCCCATTAAGGTAGAATCTTTGAAAAGACCTGCCCCCACACTCTCATAGGGAGCACCAGTGTGCTTGACGTATGGAACATTTCCATCCGAGGAGGAAGAGGCAAAGAAAGACAGTTGGTCGACAGTGACAATCTTCCCTTGATGGGGAAAATGAATCACGTGAAATAGGGAGGAGGCTACGACATGCATAGCATGGGTCCAGCTCCGGCCGAGTAGAAGATTGTAATTGAGATTGGCATCAACAATCTCTACCTCGACTTGCACTGTCTTGCCTTCCAGAGTAATGGCAAGGTTAGGTAAGACATTGAAGGGTCGTGAATCACGCCCATCAAAAGCTTCCAAGGTGTTCGGAGATTGGTTCAAAGCAGGAGAAACAATAGCCTTCTAGCATGCAGTTGACATGATGTAGGTGGAAACACCTTCATTGATGACAGTCTGGTGGATGGTCTTCTCATTGATGATTACTTGAATGAGAAAGGAAATCTGATGAGGGAGGCATGGAACATGGTTCTCTAGATCAAAACATATCAAATTGGAATCGGTGGGATCGATACCCCCGATAGCTGACAACAAAGATTTATGCTGCAATGGGTAGCTTTGGAGCACCTCGAGAGCTGACATAGCTGATGGTGCCTGAGCCAAATCTTCAACAATATTATAGTTCTGAGCAGCTCAATCATTAGGATTGTACGAGGATTTCCACAGCACACCTTAAGAGGGTGGCCGTATAGCGGAATCAGGGTTAGGGTGCTCAATATGAAGAGGGCCAAAACTTGGGGTAGAAGAAGAAGGGGTGGCTTCTTTATCTTTCCTAGTTGTTGAAGCAGAAGTTTGATAATCTTTTGATCTAGTAGCCACATTAATAGGCATACTCATCATGAACACTTGAGATCCTAAGAAAGCAAATGATTGGGGTTGGTCTACCATTTGGGTATGCTGAGACGGAAATGACTCTTTGAGGAAAGCGGGGGTCCCTTTGAGAAAACGACTAAATTTAGATCACTGGGGACAATCCTTAGTGTAGTGATCTTCCTCGCAAATGAGGCAGGGATACTTGGGTTTCCATTGCGAAGATTCGCCAGTAGATGATTTGGGAGGACCCTGTTTTGGGGCATCGACTTTACCCTTTCCTTTGCCTTTCCTCTTACCTTTCGAGGATTTGTCTAATGTGGTAGACTGGACAACGTGGACTCTGAGGTTTTTCTAGGGCTAGATGGATTATGGAAGAACTATTAGGAACAAAATTTGAGACCGACTTTTGTTTGGAAGAAGATTTAGCAGGGGTTTGGGATACTAAACCAATAACTCCATTGATAGGAGGTACAACTTGCAACTTTGATGCCGCGGGGTTGGATGATGGCCATGGAGCATCAGGTAATAACTCATAAAAAGTGCTAGACTGAGAGTAAACTAGATCCAAGTACTGGGCATGAGCGATGGCTTGCTCTTCAGTGACGCATCCACCCATAGCTATATCGTGAGAAATTGGGGCCACGAATGATTTAGTGAACCATTCAGTGAGAAACTAATCAACAATCTCAAATTTGATCAGGTGACATCTACATCTCCATTCATGGATGTGATCGAAGATGTGTGTCATAGTATCTTGCTTAAGCGATGTGAGCAAATAAGTGTCAGTTTCATAGTGAACCAGTAATTGAAAATGCATGAGGAAAGCCATGGCTAAAGAGTTAAAGTCATGGTAAGTACTTCGAGGAAGCTCGATGTACCACTTGGCTGCAGTGCCTGTGAGGGTTCATTGGAAAAGATGGAGATGAATGGAATCATCAACGTAAGAGTTCGAAGAGCACCAAAGGTGATATGTCATCACATGGGCTTGAGGATCTTCTTTTGATTTCCCATCGAACTTTGGACAATCGCTTGGTATCTTGGACGACATCGGAGGCTAGTATGGCGAATGAAGGATTGGATCATTCATAAGGTGAGACACATATGGCAACTCTAGTGTGGCTAAGAATGGAAATTGAGTATTAAAAGGCATAAGAGGTCAGTAGGCGGGTTCAAACGGAGGAGACCATCCCTATTGGTAAGGATTTTGTCCCCACAGTGGGGGATTTTGGCCATATGGCATCTGATGCTACCCCCATTGCGGGTTACCTTGACCATAGGGAGGATTTTGACCTTGAATACCTTGGAACTGTCTGGCCATAGGTTGCTGATAAGCAACATACGGGTTAAAAGGCTATTGAGCATGTTGACCTTGGACATATGGATATTGGACCTGTTGTCCTTGAACATACGGGTGATGAACCTGTTGTCCCTGAACAAGAGGATTTTGGACCTGATGTCCTTGGGCATAAGGTTGATACACTTGTTGCCCTCAGACATAGGGATTCTGTACCTGCTACCCTTGACCAAAAGGATTTTGAACCTGTTGACCTAGGGTGTTAGGGTTTTGTACTTGATGCCCTTGGCCAGAAGGATTCTGTACTTGTTGATCTAGGACATTAGGATTTTGGGCCTTCTACTGCAAGACTTGACCTTGGCCTTCCCCTTGCAAGGGTTGACCCTACTGATATGCATACAAGGGTTGCTGCTACCTAGGTTGGTCTTATTGTTTCAAGGGTTGACCTTGCGGCTACAAAATTTGTCCATGGGGCTACAGAGGTTGGCCTTGTGAGGACATGGGCTAGGAGGCATGCGGAGCATATTGCATCTTCTGTTGCACGGTTTGCTACAAGTGTTGTAAGGGTTGACCTTGTGTTTGTTGCAGCTGACCTTGCTATGAGATCATTTGCCCTTGCTGTTGCGCGGATAGCCCATGCTGCAACAGAGGTTTCCCTTGCGGAAAGAAAGGTTGCCCTTGTTGTTGTAGAGGCTGTCCTTACTGTTGCAAGGGTACTTGAACAGTGCTCAGAAAATTTCTAAACTGAATCTGGCCATAACCACCCTAGAAGGTGGATGAGCCAGGCTGAATGTACTACCCAGACTAAAGGGTGTAAGGTTGATTAACCATTCCTTGAGAACCATATGGAATTTAAGGAGTTTGGTTTTGGACTTGAGCCTTGTAGGGCTAATAATATTGGACATTTCTCGATCCAGACGGACCAATGAGATTCTGAACCTGTTGGTACTGGACATTGCTTGATTTGGTAGGATTAGCAGGGTTATGAATAACACCAGAAGAAGGCTGGTTCATACCAATCATGTGAGCTTGTGAGCCACTCACATTGGTGGCACCTGACACCATAGAAACATTCAAGTTTTGCCCCACAGGCGGTGGCACAACTTGGGCACTGACTAGAGGGATGGAAGAAATGACAGAGACATTCTTTGAAACCGCCGGTTGGATCTGATGGGTCACCGGGATTGATGATACAAGAGTGTTCAGAACGGTGGGTTGCACTGGGACTGAGGTAACATCCTATTGGGAAGTCATGTTTGCAATGAATGGACCTGAAGTAGGCATGGCGCCTGACGCCAAAATAGGGTTATGGTAAAGTGATGAGGCACTAGGTGTGCCTGAAACCAACTGTGCCAAAGAAACATAGTTAGGTGGAAAACTCTTAGGAACACCCCTTGTATAGGGGAAACCCTTAGGAGGAAAAGGTTGTTCTTCCTCCTCGACAGTGTGTGGAGTAGAAACTTCTGACTCTTCTGGAGAGGTGACTGGAGCATCGCCTTCGGGTTCCATATCCAGGAACAAACGACGATGAATGGCCGAAGAAGTGCAAGCGGATAGTTCCAAAGGATTACCCGGCTAGTCATACGAACTGTAAGGACGCTGCAGTGATATCATAATAGGGTTGAACAAAGGATTCAGAGGGTAGATAACCAATCCAAGTTGACCATCAGTGGTCAGCGAGTTCTCAGGAGTTTGAATGGGATTGTCTGAAGATTCTGGGCCAAGATCAGCAGATGGCCCAATATTGAAAGTAGGCGGAGTATGAGATGAAAAAGTTTGAATTCTTAGAACAATTCTAAGCTCAACACCTTGGTCCTCGAGTGATTCTGGTAACTCAGGAAATGAATCCTCAGGTAATCTTTCAGACATAAGAGAGGAAGAGGAATTGGGTGAACTAGATGGTTCAGCTACAATGACCTTGTCTTAGTCGATAGAAAAAATAAATTTCAAGGATTTAAAATGTTATTTAAGGGAAACTCACGATTTGGTCTCAAAAAAGATTAACAGGATGTTATTGGATCATGGGCAATGAATTTAAGATGCATAAAAATACTGGTGCTCTTTCATTTTTTAAGAGTCGAGAAAGAAACAAAGATGACTCTATCGCTTTCGATTGGAAACGAGCTCGAAAGGACAAGTGCTTGAATGAAATTTGAAGTTTAATGAGTCAAAAAGATCAAATGACTGCTCTGGATGATCTAGGTAAATAGGATTACTAGGCAACCGTGAATTGCAAAATACCTCCCAACGAACCGAGAAGTATGAGCAGGTGATCTCCTTGAATGTTGTGTTCGGTGTATCACATTTGCAAGGCGACCGAATCGGCTTCCTAAGGATAAAGGATTGCAGACTAGAGGGGTCTCATGTTATATACTCGATGGTATGGGGAGCAAAAATCTGTATTAGTGCTTTCTAATGCCGAAGCTAACGACAGCTGCTAGGTTTAAAGATGCTGGAACACGTCTCTAGCCTAGACCTTCTAGATATGATCGTTATGTGTCAAATGCATCTTAGGTTAACTGAATTCATTTTAAAGTTTATCTTTAGTTATGTTTTAGTTTTCAGGTCTTAGTGATGTTACTCGAAAAACCTTAATTGCAACTAAATGAGACAAGACCCTTTCAATTCGATGAAATGCCTGCACTAGAGAGGGTAGAAACTACACAATTAAATGCAAACAACCAAGTAACTGAAAGCGAAATGATCTTTCACTACTTTACTTTTTCGAAAAATAAACTAATGAAAAATGCATTCCAATTCCTAATTTCCTGACAAGCACATATCTAACAGTCCTTTCAAAATAAAAAGAGTTCTTTTCCTTTTTCAAATGCCAATGCAATTCTAGTCTTTAATGATGCAGGCTATCGTAGCATAATGATGCAACAAACTAGAATTTCATACTTTTCATGAAACAACGAAATAAACTTTTCGCATACAACACTTAAATGAAAAAGTTTTCGAGACAATCGTCTCTCCAAGAAAACGAAAACATGAAAAAAGAGGCTCATTCAGACCAATGAAGCACTGACTCTACCAATAAAAAGACAAGCAACATAATCCATGCTGGAAAAGAAATGTTTAGAAAAGAAAATGAAAACTTTTCAAACTTGAGTAATGGAGGTCAAATTCATAAAAGGACCGCAAACGAAATGCAAGGAGTAAGAACACCTACATCTCGACTTACTGAGTTCACAAATAGCTGAATGGACGACAATCTAGATGCACTAGTGTCACTGACCACCCAATGACTCCAGAAATCAAGTAGAAAGATGATAAGCCTGTTAGGTAAACTTGACTCAGGATAGAGTCAAAGTTGACCAGGTTAAACAGTGATAGTTTTGGGGCACATGGTATTGTGCACCCATAGTATTATGCCTGTGGTATTATATGTAATGGAGCTTATAAAAGGCTAGAAGGACCTCATTGTAATGTAAGACCTGGAGGTGAGCGATGAAGGCTCACTTGGTCGGATTGGCCAGGGTTTTGGCCAATGCTAATGAGATCTTATTAGGTTGGGTTTTTCCCCGGATTTTGGGTTTTCCCGGATAAAATTTTGTGTTTATGTGTTTATGGTTGTTGCTGGTTATTTTTATATTTATTCCTCTCAGTAATTATTTATGTTATGCAGTAAATTTCTTAACAACTGGTATTAGAGCTAGATATTGGCTTCAAAGGGATTCTTTGATGCTAGGGGTTTATAGTGCCTGATGAGATCAATGCAGCTCTTTTTAGATCTGGGTTTGGAAAATAATGGTGGAACAATCGTATGCAGAAGAACCTTGAGGAGAATGTGCGGAAGATAGTGCTGTAACTGCCAGGGATCACAGTGCATTTACGATATTTACCGGTTTGGAACATGCTGACGAATTGTTCGGGATTCATGCGCTATTTAAAGAAGGTCAGCAGAAGAAAATTGTTCATGCGTCTTCAAAAATTGTTCGTTTTCTACTACGTGAGGCCACCGGTGCTGGAATCTACGAGGTTCTCGTCGAACTCGCAGTTGGAGCGGTTTAATAGAAGTTTTTGAGAAAATCAAATTGAGAGAGGATGGATCAGAATCACAGCAGCAATAAACAAAAAAAAAAATAAAAATTAATGAAGTCAAAATTATTACATGTAAATGGGCATACTACTATAAGACCTGGTAAGGCATGTGTACCCCTCGGTGATCACCGGTAAAGTCTGGGTTAGACCTAGGTGATAGGGGGGATGTCGGGTTAACAATACCCCGGGTAAAAACTCTGAGGGGGGTAAGAGCTAGAGTGAGAGGGATTGCCTTACTTAGCAGGTTTGGCTGCAGTTAGTCAAGGAACCCCAAGTCAAGTTTAAGGGGGGAATTGTTAAGTAAACTTGACTCAGGATAGAGTCAAAGTTGACCAGGTTAAACAGTGATGGTTTTGGGGCACATGGTATTGTGCACCCATAGTATTCTGCCTGTGGTATTATATGTAATGGAGCTTATAAAAGGCTGGAAGGACTTCATTGTAATGCAAGGCCTGGGGGTGAGCGGTGAAGGCTCACTTGGCCAACTTTGCCAGGGTTTTGGCCAAGGATAATGAAATTTCATTATAGTTGGATTTTTCCCTGGATTTGGGGTTTTCCTGGATAAACATTTGTGTTTATGTGTTTATGGTTGTTGCCAATTATTTTTATATTTATTCCTCTCAGAAATTCTTCGTAATTATTTATGTTATGCAGTAAATTTCTTAACAAAGCCAACAAGAAAACAAAACCAAATGAAAAGAAGCTTTCTAGTCAGGGAGAAAACGGTCTAAAAGGCTTATGGGGTCAAAATCATGAGAGAAAAACACACTGGCCAAGATTGGGGACAAACCCTAATATTCACTTAAAGGCATTGACGTGATTGCCTAACTAACAAAAAGTGCCAGAGGTTGGTCAGCGCGACTGTTTCTCAGCATATCGCGCTAATCGGTGCGAATGTCAGCGGATTAAGAGCGCTGATCGAGGGAGCCAAGAAACAAAATAATTTTTTTTTGAAACAGGGGCCAGATCTACTACTATGAATTTCAAACTCAGGCTAGTAAGCAGGAGAAAAGAAACAGAACCAAAGGGAAAAAGTGGAATTAGAAAAGTTCACACGAAATCATGAAAGCTAAAACAAACAAAAGGATTGGTTCCCCAGTATGGTTGCCGATTTGTGGTGAAGTAAAATTATAAGTGTGGACACAAACAAATTCCTCTAGCCCGATAATGGGTCTAGCCACAACTGATACATTCTATGGAATATTTCCTTAGGTTAGAACCAATTAATAGGTCCTACCTCTTAGTATGCTTATCGCGTTTGATGATGTCCTTGTCGCTCCAGCTATCTCTTGCTTCCTTCTTCAATCACCTGAAACAAGTAAACAACAACAAACAACAACCGTGATAATAGAGAAATTGTAATTCAACCTACTTAACAAGTCAAGAAACATTCAGCCATGAATATGTAAGATGAAAAATCATGTAGGAAATCAATCGATAGTTGCATATATATTGAATCAAGAAGAGATTGCAACCATTGTCTTGACGTTTCTGTTCTCCTCTGACATGACCAGGTTCCCACACACTTCTGCTAGCATTCTATGATGGACTCAACAACAATAGTTTTAAGACTCTTCCCTTTAGGCTTCACTCCAAACCAAAATCACACTTCTCCTTTACACAACTAGAGAGCTACAACTATGAATAGCTTGTTGTTTACTCCAAACCAAAATAGCATTAGCACACCAACATTAACACTAGCTTGTGCTTGGGAAAAAGGGAGGTTTATATAAGATGAACAGATGGGAGAAGGTATTATCCCTTGAGGTAGTTCCATCATTATAGGGGAAAGGAGCCCAAAATAAGATCCTCGACCCCATCTGGCCAAACCATTTACCAGACTTCCGTTATGAAGCTTCTAGAGCTGGAAGCTTTAGCTCTTAATTTCAAAAACTTTCCATAATAGGACCGGCACGACTAGAACACAACTCAGTTGCTTCGGTTGGCTCTAGGGACAATGCTAATCCTTGCATATCAGCGTGAGGAAGACAAGGGCCATTAGCGCCGGTCTTGTAAACAGGGCAAAACAAAAGTTTTAGGGTAATGGTGCAAAAGGGAATTGATCTGCTCATGAACAGGGACACAATGGGGGTTTCTTCATGAGGGGAAATCATGTGGGGTTCGCTATAGAGGTCCTCTAGGATCAAGGAATGGGGAGTACAGGGACAGTGCCAAAATGCTATGTAACAATCCCCCATGGTTGGCATCATCATCTTGAATTCTATTGGTTCTTATAAAGTTTATTTTGGTTGTACATTTTTCTTAGGAGACCCATTTTAGATCTCAAAATTTCTCTAACAGTTATTGTTAGTTAAACTAGATCCAACTTTTGGAGGAACTAGTGGAAGGTCTAGTAGTGGGATGTGACTTACATCACAAGTCAGTGATCAACCAGTTAACTAATCAATAAGCCTAGAATAATTGTTGCATGTAGAGAATACGAGTTATCCATTTGATATGGAGAATTCAAGGTAGTCTACTATCAGTGGTAGACTATTCTGAGGTGTACAGTTGGTGCATGCAGTCAGAGGATGAGCCTAGATGAACTGCACAATTCCTTGGAGGAAAATTCCTATGAAATAGTGGCCTAATTCCTCAAGGAATAAAGTAAGAAAATAGGATATTGGAGGAAAGGAAAATTGGCTAAGTGTTGGCCAGAGTCAGTCAGTCAGGCAGAGAGATAGACTATAAACTTACAGAGGTTGCTCAAGTCTGAGCAAGCATATGTATTAATCTCTATTCTTTGATTAATGAAATACATATAGGAAGGGGTTTTGAGCAATTGCTTTCCTCTAGATAAATGTTTTTGTATGTATCTTTAATATTATTGTATGTTTATGATTTGAGCTCTATATCGTGAATTGAATTTTGTGGATGAGTATAGTAGATTTGAGTCTTGTGTTTTAGTAAATTACATGAGAAATTTCAAATCTACACATTAAATTTCTACAAATTTATGAAGACAAAATTGATTTTACCTCTTCCATATTAGTTTTGTTTCTTCAAGTAACAGGGATAGAGTATATCTCTATGACCTAGATCTGTTTCTTGTTTTCTCTGTTTCTTAGACGTTTTTTTGGATGACCCTTGTTTAGCAGCTTTATATGTATTAGAGGTTACCATAGATTGGGGTTCTGCTTCATCTGTGATAATTATAGGTTGCAATAGTGAGGGATCTAATTGTGCTTTAAAATTCAACCTCATTTTATTTGTAGGCCTTGTATGTATTTTACTCATGTATAACACCCCTTCCTCCGGTTCCTTATGAACTGCTTTAGATTTCCTTTGTTTCGTAGCACTTGACCTGCTTTGTTTCATAGTGCTAGATTGGCTCTATTTCATAGCGATGTGGCTACGAACCTGTTTCATAGTGCCATGAGCTAGAATATATTTCGTAGTGCCATGAGATACAGTCTATTTCGTAGTGACATGAGCTACAGTTAGTTTTGCAGTGCCATGAGCTACCTCAGTGGTTTGAATGGACATTGTTGGCTTCTTCTGCTATATTTCTTCCCTTAACTTTGAAAATATTCCAACATAGGCTATGGGATCTTCCCCTTTGCTTGAGGCTCTAAAGGAGTGGAGGAGGAGGATAGGGTTTCATCTTTTTTTTTTTGTCTCTTTAGCTGTCTAGGATTGGCCCTAGTATGCAATCCTTTGTCTCTTATTCTTTGAGGGGAAAGGATGACTTTTGTCCCTTATGGAGCGATGAGGAGCTTGTGATTGTTTGCTTAGGGCATGAGAATATATAATTTTTATGAAACCCTGATGGTAGATAGATTTAAAAGATATATATTTATCCCTAGTTCTTTTAATTATCTTGAGAATACTTTGATGAAAATAGAATGATAGATTCATATGATTTTCTCCAACAATATGAATTAAAAATCACATGTGGTATAGGTGGACTTTGGAATACCTACCTTCACAAGTGAAGAAGGATTGTACCACTCTGACTACATTGTTCCATTCATCTATTAATATGTTCCTGTCCACACCTACACTCTGTGCAAGGCCCTTGTGGTCAGGTTTAATAAAGAAATTTAAATCACCTTTAACAACCTTATTCTTGAAGAATTTTTCATTGGTGGTTGGAACTTGAATTTCTTCTTAAATAACCTCCTCCATAACAGGAAACCTAAGGCCTTCAATTTATGCATATTCACCTTTGAAGCTTTGAACGAACTAAAGAGTCTAGTCAACATTGTGTCCAGCAAAAAGGTAAATTAATTACTCCCAACCAGCATTACAAAATATTTGTGACATAGTAGTGTGAAATTGCATAAGATTTGGCCCCTCTGGCTCTATCCTATTTGCGTGGTCACTCTTACCCATGTGGAGAGATATTAGGCACCAACACTGAAATGTATCCCTGGAAACAAGGGTTTTTGACTGCCAACAAAATCAATGAACCTTTAGCATGCCATGAAATAGGAAAAAAAATGCATATCCCTGGAAACAAGGGTTTGTCTGCCAGCAAACTAAAAGAACCTTGAGTGCACTACAAAATAGGAAAAACAAGATATGTTAAACCTTAATTTAAAATGATACCTCCTTGATTTGTCATAAAATATTTTTATGATAATAATAACTGTTGAACAGGTGTTTGAACTCCACATTATTAGGTATATTGTACTTTGAATGATTTTCATAACACGTTTTACTTTTAATGGTTCTTGTAGCACTTGCAAAACATCCACTTAACTCACCTTATTTTGAGCTTGAAGATATGACATGTGATCATCATGTGTTCAAAAAGTGAAGTCATGCTCGCTTGCAAAGGGTAAGACATAACATAAGACTTAGGCATTAGGCATTAGGGTTTAGAATGTTGAAAATAGCAACAAGAAATGATAAAAATAGAATCCAGAAATTCCAATTTTAATTTGCCTTGAATTACATTGTGAATTTCGAATTTAGTCTTAACAGCTACTTGGAAATAGTTAATTAATTCATTATGGATTAATTAGTTGGAGAAATTCAAGTTAGAAGTATTTCTGAAATCATGCAACAGTTATCCCCTAAATTAAGGAGATTATCCCTTAATTAAGGAGATACAATTGAGTTATATTTGAGTTGTAATTAGTTAGCTCAGTTTACTGAGTTAAGTCCAGTTAAATTAGTTCCAAACTATTTGAGGAACTAATTGTGAGTTATCAGTCAGTTGATGCATGCATGCACTCAACTAGTGTACTCCAGATAACTGAAGATTCCCTCATCAGAAACTCATGCATGTCTATTCTGAGAAAGACCTAGTTTTCTAAATGTCAAGGACAACGTACTATCAGTTGCTCGTGTTTTCTTATAAAGGAAACTAATGCATGTAGTCAAGGTAAGGTTCCTTGAGGATTGCAGTGTTATGACAGGGTGTGAGATCAGTGTGAGAGATCAGTGTTCCACTTGGTAACAGAAGGATCACCCAGGAGAAACTGCGCAAGGAAATAGGAGCTTGGAAGGTAGAGGAGAAGGCTTGTGAGAAGCTTTGATTGCCTGTGAGCATCTAGGAGGATTGTACTAAGAGCTGGCTAGCTGTGAGAGCTAAGGCTTTGTATAATTTTGATGTATTTCCACCTTGTATGGTAATACAGATAGTGGGGTTTTTAGCTGAAGTTTTCCCCTGAGTATTTTCTGTGCTTCATGTGTATTGATTCTTCTTCTTTTGGTTATATGTGTTTAGCTCGATCTTGCTCAATATTTAAGCTTCCGTAAAGAAAATTGATAGTAGAAGTAGATTATAGTATTTTGCTTTGGTATATTGCATTATCGGGTTAATCTACAGTCACATTTTCTATATGGTTTCAGAGTGAGATTTGTTGAGAATTTGCATAATTTTCTACATGGTATCAAATCCAAGTTTATCAATGCAATGAATAATATACACAGAAGAGAATTCGAAGTTTGAAGTTTGGGGTTGCAGGTGCAAAATAGAATTCATATCATACTTCAATTGAGATGGGACATTATGAAACTAATTTCCCATCGAAGAAGTCCATGAAGGGATCCTCGGATGGATCAGAAGGTGAGGCATTAGACTCTTAGTTCAAAATGGACTTTACCCTCATCACATGCATGGCGTCATCGATGATGGGTTGTGTTTGGTATCTTGACAATGGAGCCTCATTCCACATGACCGACTATACAAGTTTATTCAGTGCCTTGGAGGAGAAAGACCTCAAGATGCGCATAGAGATGGGTGACGACGGAAAGTATAGTGTTTTAGGAGTGGGCACGGTTACTTTTCAGAGGGAGTTTGGAGCTCCTATCACCTTAACAGATGTGAAGTATGTGTTTGGACTGAAGAAGAACTTGGTATTGGTCGCGGTGTTGGAGGACAAAGGCTACGATGTTGTTAGGGTCCCACCCTAACCCCCTTATTTATGTAATGGGATCATGTCATAGTCAAGAGTCAATAAAGCCCATATTAATAATTGTAAGTGGTTAATCCGCAATTAATGACGGAACCACAGTTAGTTGCAAATGGGACGTAGTATTAGATAGATGGTATTAATAATACCCACGGTATTGGCCCGTGGTATTGCATGTATGAGTCATATATAAAGGATAGAGACTCCCTGCGAGGAGCATCGTGTCTTATTTTGTAGTCGAGCTCTGCTCTATTGGAGGTTGCCCCCTCGAAGAGGCAAGTGAACATTACTCTCTGAATAATAAAATCATTGCTATTCTGTGTTCTGGGTATCTTTTCTTCGCATATTCTGTATTTGGGTATCATTTTGCAAGTTAAGAGCATAACAAGTGGTATCAGAGCACTTTCCAGGGCCGGTGGGATCTCCATTTCTTAGCAAATTTTTTTTTTGGCTAGAGACGTGTTCCGGCGTCTTTAAACCACGGGATCTGTCGTTGAGCGCATAAACCTGCGGATTTGGGGAGGCATGCACGCAGGAAATACAAGAGGTGGTCACGTCTATTGGACTCCCTTGTAACCCCTGTGGGTACCCCTTCGAGTAGTAGCGCATTAGACAGAACCGCGCATGGATTGTCTTCCACGTACCCTTTGGGTATATTGGAAACCCCCTAGGCTCCCTTGAAACCTCGCCATAGATAAACCGTCGGCCGTCTTGCGGCTATAGTACACCGAGAACAGCACTCGGGGAGATTACTTGCCCGTACGATAGGGTAGTCGGGTTGTACGGCTAAGGGTACAGTCGATCCTCCTTAGTTAGAGCCCTGAAACATTGGGCCGAGTACTACTGCCAGACCCTTATGTATATTGCGATCTGTTTATGGTTGTTGCTAATTATTTTTATATTTATTTCTCTCAGAAATTCTTCGTAATTATTTATGTTATGCAATAAATTTCTTAACAAAGCCAACAAGAAAAAAAAAACCAAATGAAAAGAAGCTTTCTAGTCAGGGAGAAAACGGTCTAAAAGGCTTATGGGGTCGAAATCATGAGAGAAAAACACACTGGCCAAGATTGGGGACAAACCCTAATATTCACTTAAAGGCATCGACGTGATTGCCTAACTGACAAAAAGTGCCAGAGGTTGGTCAGCGCGACTGTTTCTTAGCATATCGCGCTAATCGGTGCGAATGTCAGCGGATTAAGAGCGCTAATCGAGGGAGCCAAGAAACAAAATATATTTTTTTTAAACAGGGGCCAGATCTACTACTATGAATTTCAAACTCAGGCTAGTAAGCAGGAGAAAAGAAACAGAACCAAAGGGAAAAAGTGGAATTAGAAAAGTTCACACGAAATCATGAAATCTAAAACAATCAAAAGGATTGGTTCCCCAGTATGGTCACCGATTTGTGGTGAAGTAAAATTATAAGTGTGGACACAAACAAATTCCTCTAGCCCGATAATGGGTCTAGCCACAACTGATACATTCTATGGAATATTTCCTTAGGTTAGAACCAATCAATAGGTCCTACCTCTTAGTATGCTTATCATGTTTGATGATGTCCTTGTCGCTCCAGCTATCTCTTGCTTCCTTCTTCAATCACATGAAACAAGTAAACAACAACAAACAACAACCATGATAATAGAGAAATTGTAATTCAACCTACTTAACAAGTCAAGAAACATTAAGCCATGAATATGTAAGATGAAAAGTCATGTAGGAAATCAATCGATAATTGCATATATATTGAATCAAGAAGAGATTGCAACCATTGTCTTGACGTTTCCGTTCTCCTCTGACATGACCAGGTTCCCACACACTTCTGCTAGTATTCTATGATGGACTCAACAACAATAGTTTTAAGACTCTTCCCTTTAGACTTCACTCCAAACCAAAATCACACTTCTCCTTTACACAACTAGAGAGCTACAACTATGAATAGCTTGTTGTTTACTCCAAACCAAAATAGCATTAGCACACCAACATTAACACTAGCTTGTGCTTGGGAAAAAGGGAGGTTTATATAGGATGAACAGATGGGAGAAGGTATTATCCCTTGAGGTAGTTCCATCATTATAGGGGAAAGGAGCCCAAACTAACATCCTCGACCCCATCCGGCCAAACCATTTACTAGACTTCCGTTATGAAGCTTCTAGAGCTGGAAGCTTTAGCTCTTAATTTAAAAAACTTTCCATAATAGGACCGGCATGACTAGAACACAACTCAGTCGCTTCGGTTTGCTCTAGGGACAGTGCTAATCCTTGCATATCAGCGTGAGGAAGACAAGGGCCATTAGCGTCGGTCTTGTAAATAGGGCAAAACAAAAGTTTCAGGGTAATGGTGCAAAAGGGAATTGATCTGCTCATGAATAGGGACACAATGGGGGTTTCTTCATGAGGGGAAATCATGTGGGGTTCACTATAGAGGTCCTCTAGGATCAAGGAACGGGGAGTACAGGGACAGTGCCAAAATGCTATGTAACAATCCCCCATGGTTGGCATCATCATCTTGAATTCTATTGGTTCTTATAAAGTTTATTTTGGTTGTGCATTTTTCTTAGGAGACCCATTTTAGATCTCAAAATTTCTCTAACAGTTATTGTTAGTTAAACTAGTTCCAACTTTTGGAGGAACTAGTGGAAGGTCTAGTAGTGGGGTGTGACTTACATCACAAGTCAGTGATAAACCAATTAACTAATCAATAAGCCTAGAATAATTGTTGCATGTAGAGAATACGAGTTATCCATTTGATATGGAGAATTCAAGGTAGTCTACTATCAGTGGTAGACTATTCTGAGGTGTACAGTTGGTGCATGCAGTCAGAGGATGAGCCTAGATGAACTGCGCAATTCCTTGGAGGAAAATTCCTATGAAATAGTGGCCTAATTCCTCAAGGAATAAAGTAAGAAAATAGGATATTGGAGGACAGGAAAATTGGCTAAGTGTTGGCCAGAGTCAGTCAGTCAGGCAGAGAGATAGACTATAAACTTACAGAGGTTGCTCAAGTTTGAGCAAGCATATGTATTAATCTCTATTCTTTGATTAATGAAATACATATAGGAAGGGGTTTTGAGCAATTGCTTTCCTCTAGATAAATGTTTTTGTATGTGTCTTTAATATTATTGTATGTTTATGATTTGAGCTCTATATCGTGAATTGAATTTCGTGGATGAGTATAGTAGATTTGAGTCTTGTGTTTTAGTAAATTACATGAGAAATTTCAAATCTACACATTAAATTTCTACAAATTTATGAAGACAAAATTGATTTTACCTCTTCCATATTAGTTTTGTTTCTTCAACTAACAGGGATAGAGTATATCTCTATGACCTAGATCTGTTTCTTGTTTTCTTTGTTTCTTAGACGTTTTTTTGGATGACCCTTGTTCAGCAGCTTTATATGTATTAGAGGTTACCATAGATTGGGGTTCTGCTTCATCTGTGATAATTATAGGTTCCAATAGTGAGGGATCTAATTGTGCTTTAAAATTCAACCTCATTTTATTTGTAGGCCTTGTATGTATTTTACTCATGTATAACACCCTTTCCTCTGGTTCCTTATGAACTGCTTTAGATTTCCTTTGTTTCGTAGCACTTGATCTGCTTTGTTTCATAGTGCTAGATTGGCTCTATTTCATAGCGATGTGGCTACGAACCTGTTTCATAGTGCCATGAGCTAGAATATATTTTGTAGTGCCATGAGATGCAGTCTATTTCGTAGTGACATGAGCTACAGTTAGTTTTGCAGTGCCATGAGCTACCTCAGTGGTTTGAATGGACATTGTTGGCTTCTTCTGCTATATTTCTTCCCTTAACTTTGAAAATATTCTAACAGAGGCTATGGGATCTTCCCCTTTGCTTGAGGCTCTAAAGGAGTGGAGGAGGAGGATAGGGTTTCATCTTTTTTTTTTGTCTCTTTAGCTCTCTAGGATTGGCCCTAGTATGCAATCCTTTGTCTCTTATTCTTTGAGGGGAAAGGATGACTTTTGTCCCTTATGGAGCGATGAGGAGCTTGTGATTGTTTGCTTAGGGCATGAGAATATATAATTTTTATGAAACCCTGATGGTAGATAGATTTAAAAGATATATATTTATCCCTAGTTGTTTTAATTATCTTGAGAATACTTTGATGAAAATAGAATGATAGATTCATATGATTTTCTCCAACAATATGAATTAAAAATCACATGTGGTATAGGTGGACTTTGGAATACCTACCTTCACAAGTGAAGAAAGCTTGTACCACTCTGACTACATTGTTCCATTCATCTATTAATATGTTCCTATCGACACCTACACTCTGTGCAAGGCCCTTGTAGTCAGGTTTAATAAAGAAATTTAAATCACCTTTAACAACCTTATTCTTGAAGAATTTTTCATTGGTGGTTGGAACTTGAATTTCTTCTTAAATAACCTCCTCCATAATAGGAAACCTAAGGCCTTCAATTTATGCATATTCACCTTTGAAGCTTTGAAAGAACTAAAGAGTCTAGTCAACATTGTGTCCAGCAAAAAGGTAAATTAATTACTCCCAACCAGCATTACAAAATATTTGTGACATAGTAGAGTGAAATTGCATAAGATTTGGCCCCTCTGGCTCTATCCTATTTGCGTGGTCACTCTTACCCATGTGGAGAGATATTAGGCACCAACACTGAAATGTATCCCTGGAAACAAGGGTTTTTGACTGCCAACAAAATCAATGAACCTTTAGCATGCTATGAAATAGGAAAATAAATGCATATCCCTGGAAACAAGGGTTTTTCTGCCAACAAACTAAAAGAACCTTGAGTGCTCTACGAAATAGGAAAAACAAGATATGTTAAACCTTAATTTAAAATGATACCTCCTTGATTTGTCATAAAATATTTTTATGATAATAATAACTGTTGAACAGGTGTTTGAACTCCACATTATTAGGTATATTGTACTTCGAATGATTTTCATAGCACATTTTACTTTTAATGGTTCTTGTAGCACTTGCAAAACATCCACTTAACTCACCTTATTTTGAGCTTGAAGATATGACATGTGATCATCATGTGTTCAAAAAGTGAAGTCATGCTCGCTTGCAAAGGGTAAGACATAACATAAGACTTAGGCATTAGGCATTAGGGTTTAGAATGTTGAAAATAGCAACAAGAAATGATAAAAATAGAATCCAGAAATTCCAATTTTAATTTGCCTTGAATTACATTGTGAATTTCGAATTTAGTCTTAACAGCTACTTGGAAATAATTAATTAATTCATTATGGATTAATTAGTTGGAGAAATTCAAGTTAGAAGTATTTCTGAAATCATGCAACAGTTATCCCCTAAATTAAGGAGATTATCCCTTAATTAAGGAGATACAATTGAGTTATATTTGAGTTGTAATTAGTTAGCTCAGTTTACTGAGTTAAGTCTAGTTAAATTAGTTCCAAACTATTTTAGGAACTAATTGTGAGTTATCAGTCAGTTGATGCATGCATGCACTCAACTAGTGTACTCCAGATAACTGAAGATTCCCTCATCAGAAACTCATGCATGTCTATTCTGAGAAACACCTAGTTTTCTAAATGTCAAGGACAACGTACTATCAGTTGCTCGTGTTTTCTTATAAAGGAAACTAATGCATGTAGTCAAGGTAAGGTTCCTTGAGGATTGCAGTGTTCTGACAGGGTGTGAGATCAGTGTGAGAGATCAGTGTTCCACTTGGTAACAGAAGGATCACCCAGGAGAAACTGCGCAAGGAAATAGGAGCTTGGAAGGTAGAGGAGAAGGCTTGTGAGAAGCTTTGATTGCTTGTGAGCATCTAGGAGGATTGTACTAAGAGCTGGCTAGCTGTGAGAGCTAAGGCTTTGTATAATTTTGATGTATTTCCACCTTGTATGGTAATACAAATAGTGGGGTTTTTAGCTGAAGTTTTCCCCTGAGTATTTTCTGTGCTTCATGTGTATTGATTCTTCTTCTTCTGGTTATATGTGTTTAGCTCGATCTTGCTCAATATTTAAGCTTCCGTAAAGAAAATTGATAGTAGAAGTAGATTATAGTATTTTGCTTTGGTATATTGCATTATCGGGTTAATCTACAGTCACATTTTCTATATGGTTTCAGAGTGAGATTTGTTGAGAATTTGCAGAATTTTCTACATGGTATCAAAGCCAAGTTTATCAATGCAATGAACAGTATACACAGAAGAGAATTCGAAGTTTGGGGTTGCAGGTGCAAATAGAATTCATATCATACTTCAATTGAGATGGGACATTATGAAACTAATTTCCCATCGAAGAAGTCCATGAAGGGATCCTCGGATGGATCAGAAGGTGAGGTATTAGCCTCGTAGTTCAAAATGGACTTTACCCTCATCGCATGCATGGCGTCATCGATGATGGGTTGTGTTTGGTATCTTGACAATGGAGCCTCATTCCACATGACAGATGATACAAGTTTATTCAGTGCCTTGGAGGAGAAAGACCTCAAGATGCACATAGAGATGGGTGACGACGGAAAGTATAGTGTTTTAGGAGTGGGCACGGTTACTTTTCAGAGGGAGCTTGGAGCTCCTATCACCTTAACAGATGTGAAGTATGTGTCTGGACTAAAGAAGAACTTGGTATCGGTCGCGGTGTTGGAGGACAAAGGATACGATGTTGTTAGGGTCCCACCCTAACCCCCTTATTTATGTAATGGGATCACGTCATAGTCAAGAGTCAATAAAGCCCATATTAATAATTGTAAGTGGTTAATCCGCAATTAATGACGGAACCACAGTTAGTTGCAAATGGGACGTAGTATTAGATAGATGGTATTAATAAAACCCACGGTATTGGCCCGTGGTATTGCATGTATGAGTCATATATAAAGGATAGAGACTCCCTGCGAGGAGCATCATGTTTTATTTTGTAGTCGAGCTCTGCTCTATTGGAGGTTGCCCCCTCGAAGAGGCAAGTGAACATTACTCTCTGAATAATAAAATCATTGCTATTCTGTGTTCTGGGTATCTTTTCTTTGCATATTCTGTATTTGGGTATCATTTTGCAGGTTAAGAGAATAACAAGTGGTATCAGAGCACTTTCCAGGGCCGATGGGATCTCCATTTCTTAGCAAATTTTTTTGTTTGGCTAGAGACGTGTTCCGGCTCTTTAAACCACGGGATCTATCGTTGAGTGCATAAACCTGCGGATTTGGGGAGGCATGCACGCAGGAAATACAAGAGGTGGTCATGTCTGTTGGACTCCCTTGTAACCCCTGTGGGTACCCCTTCGAGTAGTAGCGCATTAGACAGAACCGCGCACGGATTGTCTTCCACGTACCCTCTGGGTATATTGGAAGCCCCCTAGGCTCCCTTGAAACCTCGCCATAGATAAACCGTCGGCCGTCTTGCGGCTATAGTACACCGAGAACAGCACTCAGGGAGATTACTCGCCCGTACGATAGGGTAGTCGGGTTGTACGGCTAAGGGTACGGTCGATCCTCCTTAGTTAGAGCCCTGAAAGATTGGGCCGAGTACTACTGCCAGACCCTTATGTATATTGCGATCTGTTTATGGTTGTTGCTAATTATTTTTATATTTATTCCTCTCAGAAATTCTTCGTAATTATTTATGTTATGCAATAAATTTCTTAACAAAGCCAACAAGAAAAAAAAACCAAATGAAAAGAAGCTTTCTAGTCAGGGAGAAAACGGTCTAAAAGGCTTATGGGGTCAAAATCATGAGAGAAAAACACATTGGCCAAGATTGGGGACAAACCCTAATATTCACTTAAAGGCATCGACGTGATTGCCTAACTGACAAAAAGTGCCAGAGGTTGGTCAGCGCGACTGTTTCTCAGCATATCGCGCTAATCGGTGCGAATGTCAGTGGATTAAGAGCGTTCATCGAGGGAGCCAAGAAACAAAATAATTTTTTTTTGAAACAGGGGCCAAATCTACTACTATGAATTTCAAACTCAGGCTAGTAAGCAGGAGAAAAGAAATAGAACCAAAGGGAAAAAGTGGAATTAGAAAAGTTCACACGAAATCATGAAATCTTAAACAAACAATAGGATTGGTTCCCCAGTATGGTCGCCGATTTGTGGTTAAGTAAAATTATAAGTGTGGACACAAAAAAATTCCTCTAGCCCGATAATGGGTCTAGCCACAACTGATACATTCTATGGAATATTTCCTTAGGTTAGAACCAATTAATAGGTCCTACCTCTTAGTATGCTTATCGCATTTGATGATGTCCTTTTCGCTCCAGCTATCTCTTGCTTCCTTCTTCAATCACCTGAAACAAGTAAACAACAACAAACAACAACCGTGATAATAGAGAAATTGTAATTCAACCTACTTAACAAGTCAAGAAACATTAAGCCATGAATATGTAAGATGAAAAATCATGTAGGAAATCAATCGATAGTTGCATTTATATTGAATCAAGAAGAGATTGCAACCATTGTCTTGACGTTTCCGTTCTCCTCTGACATGACCAGGTTCCCACACACTTCTGCTAGCATTCTATGATGGACTCAACAACAATAGTTTTAAGACTCTTCCCTTTACGCTTCACTCCAAACCAAAATCACACTTCTCCTTTACACAACTAGAGAGCTACAACTATGAATAGCTTGTTGTTTACTCCAAACCAAAATAGCATTAGCACACCAACATTAACACTAGCTTGTGCTTGGGAAAAAGGGAGGTTTATATAGGGTGAATAGATGGGAGAAGGTATTATCCCTTGAGGTAGTTCCATCATTATAGGGGAAAGGAGCCCAAACTAACATCCTCGACCCCATCCGGCCAAACCATTTACCAGACTTCCGTTATGAAGCTTCTAGAGCTGGAAGCTTTAGCTCTTAATTTAAAAAACTTTCCATAATAGGACCGGCACGACTAGAACACAACTCAGTCACTTCGGTTGGCTCTAGGGACAGTGCTAATCGTTGCATATCAGCGTGAAGAAGACAAGGGCCATTAGCGCCAGTCTTGTAAACAGGGCTAAACAAAAGTTTCAGGGTAATGGTGCAAAAGGGAATTGATCTGCTCCTGAACAGGGACACAATGGGGGTTTCTTCATGAGGGGAAATCATGTGGGGTTCGCTATAGAGGTCCTCTAGGATCAAGGAATGGGGAGTACAGGGACAGTGCCAAAATGCTATGTAACAATCCCCCATGGTTGGCATCATCATCTTGAATTCTATTGGTTCTTATAAAGTTTATTTTGGTTGTACATTTTTCCTAGGAGACCCATTTTAGATCTCAAAATTTCTCTAACAGTTATTGTTAGTTAAACTAGTTCCAACTTTTGGAGGAACTAGTGGAAGGTCTAGTAGTGGGATGTGACTTACATCACAAGTCAGTGATCAACCAGTTAACTAATCAATAAACCTAGAATAATTGTTGCATGTAGAGAATACGAGTTATCCATTTGATATGGAGAATTCAAGGTAGTCTACTATCAGTGGTAGACTATTCTGAGGTGTACAGTTGGTGCATGCAGTCAGAGGATGAGCCTAGATGAACTGCACAATTCCTTGGAGGAAAATTCCTATGAAATAGTGGCCTAATTCCTCAAGGAATAAAGTAAGAAAATAGGATATTGGAGGACAGGAAAATTGGCTAAGTTTTGGCCAGAGTCAGTCAGTCAGGCAGAGAGATAGACTATAAACTTACAGAGGTTGCTCAAGTTTGAGCAAGCATATGTATTAATCTCTATTCTTTGATTAATGAAATACATATAGGAAGGGGTTTTGAGCAATTGCTTTCCTCTAGATAAATGTTTTTGTATGTGTCTTTAATATTATTGTATGTTTATGATTTGAGCTCTATATCGTGAATTGAATTTCGTAGATGAGTATAGTAGATTTGAGTCTTGTGTTTTAGTAAATTACATGAGAAATTTCAAATCTACACATTAAATTTCTACAAATTTATGAAGACAAAATTGATTTTACCTTTCCATATTAGTTTTGTTTCTTCAAGTAACAGGGATAGAGTATATCTCTATGACCTAGATCTGTTTCTTGTTTTCTCTATTTCTTAGACGTTTTTTTGGATGACCCTTGTTCAGCAGCTTTATATGTATTAGAGGTTACCATAGATTGGGGTTCTGCTTCATCTGTGATAATTATAGGTTCCAATAGTGAGGGATCTAATTGTGCTTTAAAATTCAACCTCATTTTATTTGTAGGCCTTGTATGTATTTTACTCATGTATAACACCCTTTCCTCCGGTTCCTTATGAACTGCTTTAGATTTCCTTTGTTTCGTAGGACTTGACCTGCTTTGTTTCATAGTGCTAGATTGGCTCTATTTCATAGCGATGTGGCTACGAACCTGTTTCATAGTGCCATGAGCTAGAATATATTTCGTAGTGCCATGAGATACAGTCTATTTCGTAGTGACATGAGCTACAGTTAGTTTTGCGGTGCCATTAGCTACCTCAGTGGTTTGAATGGACATTGTTGGCTTCTTCTGCTATATTTCTTCCCTTAACTTTGAAAATATTCTAACATAGGCTATGGGATCTTCCCCTTTGCTTGAGGCTCTAAAGGAGTGGAGGAGGAGGATAGGGTTTCATCTTTTTTTTTTGTCTCTTTAGCTCTCTAGGATTGGCCCTAGTATGCAATCCTTTGTCTCTTATTCTTTGAGGGGAAAGGATGACTTTTGTCCCTTATGGAGCGATGAGGAGCTTGTGATTGTTTGCTTAGGGCATGAGAATATATAATTTTTATGAAACCCTGATGGTAGATAGATTTAAAAGATATATATTTATCCCTAGTTGTTTTAATTATCTTGAGAATACTTTGATGAAAATAGAATGATAGATTCATATGATTTTCTCCAACAATATGAATTAAAAATCACATGTGGTATAGGTGGACTTTGGAATACCTACCTTCACAAGTGAAGAAGGATTGTAGCACTTTGACTACATTGCTCCATTCATCTATTAATATGTTCCTGTCCACACCTACACTCTGTGCAAGGCCCTTGTAGTCAGGTTTAATAAAGAAATTTAAATCACCTTTAACAACCTTATTCTTGAAGAATTTTTCATTGGTGGTTGGAACTTGAATTTCTTCTTAAATAACCTCCTCCATAACAGGAAACCTAAGGCCTTCAATTTATGCATATTCACCTTTGAAGCTTTGAACGAACTAAAGAGTCTAGTCAACATTGTGTCCAGCAAAAAGGTAAATTAATTACTCCCAACCAGCATTACAAAATATTTGTGACATAGTAGAGTGAAATTGCATAAGATTTGGCCCCTCTAGCTCTATCCTATTTGTGTGGTCACTCTTACCCATGTGGAGAGATATTAGGCACCAACACTGAAATGTATCCCTGGAAACAAGGGTTTTTGACTGCCAACAAAATCAATGAACCTTTAGCATGCTATGAAATAGGAAAAAAAATGCATATCCCTGGAAACAAGGGTTTGTCTGCCAGCAAACTAAAAGAACCTTGAGTGCACTACGAAATAGGAAAAACAAGATATGTTAAACCTTAATTTAAAATGATACCTCCTTGATTTGTCATAAAATATTTTTATGATAATAATAACTGCTGAACAGGTGTTTGAACTCCACATTATTAGGTATATTGTACTTCGAATGATTTTCATAACACATTTTACTTTTAATGGTTCTTGTAGCACTTACAAAACATCCACTTAACTCACCTTATTTTGAGCTTGAAGATATGACATGTGATCATCATGTGTTCAAAAAGTGAAGTCATGCTCGCTTGCAAAGGGTAAGACATAACATAAGACTTAGGCATTAGGCATTAGGGTTTAGAATGTTGAAAATGGCAACAAGAAATGATAAAAATAGAATCCAGAAATTCCAATTTTAATTTGCCTTGAATTACATTGTGAATTTCGAATTTAGTCTTAACAGCTACTTGGAAATAGTTAATTAATTCATTATGGATTAATTAGTTGGAGAAATTCAAGTTAGAAGTATTTCTGAAATCATGCAACAGTTATCCCCTAAATTAAGGAGATTATCCCTTAATTAAGGAGATACAATTGAGTTATATTTGAGTTGTAATTAGTTAGCTCAGTTTACTGAGTTAAGTCCAGTTAAATTAGTTCCAAACTATTTGAGGAACTAATTGTGAGTTATCAGTCAGTTGATGCATGCATGCACTCAACTAGTGTACTCCAGATAACTGAAGATTCCCTCATCAGAAACTCATGCATGTCTATTTTGAGAAAGACCTAGTTTTCTAAATGTCAAGTACAACGTACTATCAGTTGCTCGTGTTTTCTTATAAAGGAAACTAATGCATGTAGTCAAGGTAAGGTTCCTTGAGGATTGCAGTGTTATGACAGGGTGTGAGATCAGTGTGAGAGATCAGTGTTCCACTTGGTAACAGAAGGATCACCCAGGAGAAACTGCGCAAGGAAATAGGAGCTTGGAAGGTAGAGGAGAAGGCTTGTGAGAAGCTTTGATTGCCTATGAGCATCTAGGAGGATTGTACTAAGAGCTGGCTAGTTGTGAGAGCTAAGTCTTTGTATAATTTTGATGTATTTCCACCTTGTATGGTAATACATATAGTGGGGTTTTTAGCTGAAGTTTTCCCCTGAGTATTTTCTATGCTTCATGTGTATTGATTCTTCTTCTTCTGGTTATATGTGTTTAGCTCGATCTTGCTCAATATTTAAGCTTCCATAAAGAAAATTGATAGTAGAAGTAGATTATAGTATTTTTCTTTGGTATATTGCATTATCGGGTTAATCTACAGTCACATTTTCTATATGGTTTCAGAGTGAGATTTGTTGAGAATTTGCAGAATTTTCTACATGGTATCAAAGCCAAGTTTATCAATGCAATGAACAGTATACACAGAAGAGAATTCGAAGTTTGAAGTTTGGGGTTGCAGGTGCAAATAGAATTCATATCATACTTCAATTGAGATGGGACATTATGAAACTAATTTCCCATCGAAGAAGTCCATGAAGGGATCGTCAGATGGATCAGAAGGTGAGGCATTAGCCTCTTAGTTCAAAATGGACTTTACCCTCATCGCATGCATGGCGTCATCGATGATGGGTTGTGTTTGGTATCTTGACAATGGAGCCTCATTCCACATGACCGACGATACAAGTTTATTCAGTGCCTTGGAGGAGAAAGACCTCAAGATGTGCATAGAGATGGGTGACGACGGAAAGTATAGTGTTTTAGGAGTGGGCACGGTTACTTTTCAGAGGTACCTTGGAGCTCCTATCACCTTAACAGATGTGAAGTATGTGTCTGTACTGAAGAAGAACTTGGTATCGGTCGCGGTGTTGGAGGACAAAGGCTACGATGTTGTTAGGGTCCCACCCTAACCCCCTTATTTATGTAATGGGATCACATCATAGTCAAGAGTCAATAAAGCCCATATTAATAATTGTAAGTGGTTAATCCGCAATTAATGACGGAACCACAGTTAGTTACAAATGGGCCGTAGTATTAGATAGATGGTATTAATAAAACCCACAGTATTGGCTCGTGGTATTGCATGTATGAGTCATATATAAAGGATAGAGACTCCCTGCGAGGAGCATCGTGTCTTATTTTGTAGTCGAGCTCTGCTCTATTGGAGGTTGCCCCCTCGAAGAGGCAAGTGAACATTACTCTCTGAATAATAAAATCATTGCTATTCTGTGTTCTGGGTATCTTTTCTTCGCATATTCTGTATTTGGGTATCATTTTGCAGGTTAAGAGCATAACAAGTGGTATCAAAGCACTTTCCAGGGCCGGTGGGATCTCCATTTCTTAGCAAATTTTTTTTTTGGCTAGAGACGTGTTCCGGCGTCTTTAAACCACGGGATCTGTCGTTGAGCGCATAAACCTGCGGATTTGGGGAGGCATGCACACAGGAAATACAAGAGGTGGTCACGTCTGTTGGACTCCCTTGTAACCCCTGTGGGTACCCCTTCGAGTAGTAGTGCATTAGACAGAACAGCGCACGGATTGTCTTCCACGTACCCTCTGGGTATATTGGAAGCCCCCTAGGCTCCCTTGAAACCTCACCATAGATAAACCATCGGCCGTCTTGCAGCTACAGTACACCGAGAACAGCACTCGGGGAGATTACTCGCCCGTACGATAGGGTAGTCGGGTTGTACGGCTAAGGGTATAGTCGATCCTCCTTAGTTAGAGCCTTGAAACATTGGGCCGAGTACTACTGCCAGACCCTTATGTATATTGCGATCTGTAGCACCTGACACTCCTCAAGACCATAGTTCCCTTTTTCTATCAGGGGATCACACAACATCTCTTCCAGACCGGCTTGTGCAAAAGGGTGCAGCAGCAGCAGAAGCAGTCTGTTCCGCCATCAGATCCACCGTTCAGATCTCTCAGATCCACCAGATCGGAGTCGTTGTGAAGGGTTCCTATACTGGGGTATAATTCTCGCAGGACTTTTGGCCGCATTGACATTTTGAGGATTTGGCCACTGCAGTATTGATAAGGAAGGAGTAAAACTCCGTTAGGAGTTTTCAGAAGAAAAAAAATCTGAGATCTTTCAGGGCGCTTATTGGTGATCTAGCCCATCAGAATCAGGACAACGAGCTGAGCACGGTGGTACCATTCAATTATTAGTGAAAATTTTTAGGCGGTCCCAAATTTTGATCAGGTTGGTGTATGGTAGAAACTAGAGCTCAAGCGATGGCCAATGAAAGGATCGACAAACTTGAAGAATCCATGCACACCCTCAGCCTTCAGCTTAACGGACTAAGTAGCCAGGTCGCGCAACTCATCTCGAAGGACAAGGAGCAAGCCCACGAGGAGGCGTATAATGGCAATGGATACAATGAGGGTGAGTCTAGCCACTCTCCTCACGTCTGGCACACCCACCAACCACCCAGTCAGCGACCTCCCAAGTTGGATATGCATAAATTTGACGGTTCTCACCCATCGACATGGATAGCACAAATGGACCAGTATTTCAAACTGAATCGTATCTTAGATGATGCGACTCAGCTTATGTTGGGGAGCATGTACTTGGACAATGAAAGGTGGCAATGGTG
This sequence comes from Pinus tabuliformis, assembly GCA_031772625.1. Lineage (NCBI taxonomy): Eukaryota > Viridiplantae > Streptophyta > Pinopsida > Pinales > Pinaceae > Pinus > Pinus tabuliformis. Next base: position 955,597,545 of record CM062806.1, on the reverse strand, counting down.
GGAATGGCATCAACGTTGCAATGGACCTTTTAGGACTTGGACCCAATTTACAAAAGCTCTTCAAGGCCGCTTTGAACAGGAGGACTCTTTTTTGGGTCGTCTTACTAAGCTCCGACAGACTGGTACAGTGGATGAATATATTACAACTTTTGAAGCCTTAGCCTTCCGCACTTGGGGTCTCTCAGATGCGTTCTACACGGAATGTTTTATCAGCTGCCTTAAAGAAGCCATCAAAGCTCAAGTCCTACTGCACCACCCTCCCACATGGACGGAGGCTTGCAAGGTAGCTCGTAACGTGGAACGTGCATTAGTAGCCCAATACAGTCGCCCAAATTTCTCCGCTAAAGGTCGCCCCCCACAGGCTCACAACACGACTCAAACACTTAAGGTCAAAAAGGTGTCACCTGCGGAAATGGCCAAAAGAAGAAAGCAAGGACTATGTTACTACTGTGATGAAAAATACTCCCCAGGTCATAAATGCAAGGAGCCCAAATTTTTTCAAATAGATGCCACTGACTACAGCTCAACAGAGGAAGATCCACCACTTGAGGACCATGAGACGCTATAAGAAGACAACCAACAGGACAATGTCCCTGGCGAACCAGTTATTTTGCTACATGTGTTGGCAGGGATTTCTTCCCCTCAAACTCTCAAAATCAGAGGTTTTATTAAACATCGCCCAGTAGTAGTTTTGATTGATAGTGGAAGTACACATAATTTCATCCATCAAAAAGTCGCAGAAGCAGTGCATTGTTTTGTACGTGCAGTTCTAACTTCCAAGTTCAAATTGCGGATGGAGGCACAATGAAATGTGAAGGCCGCTGTGAAAATGTCAAACTTCAAATGGGGGATTATCAGTTGAAAACCCACATGTTTTCCATACACATGGGGGGTTGCGACATTGTCCTCGGTGCTGAATGGCTCCGCACTCTTGGGCCAATCACAATGGATTTCCAGGAATTATATATGAGTTTTAAGCAGAACAACTACACACATACCCTCCGTGGACTCTAGGCGGGAGCCCCCTCTATCATCAGCTCGCATAGGATGGAAAAATTGTTAAAAAAGGGCAATCATGGAGTTGTAGCTCAATTTAATGCCATCCAGGCAGTCGAAACAAAGCCTCTGCCAATTCATCCTGAGATGCAACAGATTTTAAATAACCATCTGCGGGTCTTTGACAAGCCTCATGAGCTTCCACCCTCGCGAGGGGAACATGATCATAGCATCACCTTGGTTGCAAGGGCCCAACCCCCAAATGTGCACCCATACAGATATCTATTCACCCAAAAGAATGAAATAGAAAAAATCATCAAGGAACTTTTGAAAGCAGGTGTCATTCGTCCCAGCATTAGTCCTTATTCATCCCCAGTGGTCATGGTGCTCAAGAAAGATGGGGAGTGGCGGATGTGTCCCGACTTCAGGGCCCTCAATAAGTTGACAGTCAAAGATAAATTTCCCATCCCGGTGGTTGATGATTTGCTGGATGAACTCAATGGGGCTCAATTCTTCACTAAGCTGGATCTTCGCTCAGGCTACCACCAAATTCGCATGAAGGAAGTCGACATCCCCAAGACTGCTTTCAGAACTCATGAAGGCCATTATGAATTCCTGGTCATGCCATTTGGTCTTTGTAATGCCCCCTCTACTTTTCAGAGCCTTATGAACCACATTCTCAAATCATATCTCAGGAAATTTGTCCTTGTCTTCTTCGATGACATCCTCATCTATAGTTGCACTTGGGCCGCACATCTTCAGCATGTAGATCTACTCTTGCAACTGCTCCGCAAGCATAAATTATTTGTCAAGGTGTCCAAGTGTTCGTTTGGCATGGCATAAGTAGAGTATTTGGGCCACATTGTGGGGCGTGAAGGTGTCAAGGTGGACCCCAAAAAGATCCAGGCAATGCAGTAATGGCCTCAACCTAAGACCTTGAAGAGCTTGAGAGGATTTTTGGGTCACACAGGCTATTATCGTAAATTTGTCCACAACTATGGTCGCATAGCGAAGCCCCTTACCCAACTCCTAAAGAAAAATTCATTCTTCTGGAATGAGGAAGCACAACAGGCCTTTACAGCTCTAAAAAATTCCATGTGTTCCACTCCAATCTTAGCACTCCCTGACTTCACCAAATCTTTTGTCATTGAATGTGATGCTTCGGGTACAGGTATTGGGGCGGTCTTAATGCAGGAAGGGCGATCATTGGCCTTCACAAGCCAACAACTCAGTGGGAGGAATCTGGGCCAATCTACCTACGAGAAGGAAATGATGGCCATCTTACATGCAGTCGAGACCTGGCGACCTTACTTATTGGGGCGACGTTTCCAAATCCGCACAGATCATCACAGTCTTAAATATTTTTTGGAGCAACGCCTATCCTCCCCACAACAAAATAAATGGCTAGCCAAAATGCTGGGATATGATTATGAGATCATTTACAAGAAAGGGAAAGACAATAGTGTAGCAGATGCATTATCTCGCCAATTTGAGGAGGAAAGTACTCTGCTAGCAATTTCCCTCCCCATTCCAGAATGGATTGAAGAGGCTCGCAGGGAATGGTTTTCACACCCCGGGCTCTCCCAACTCATTTCTCAATTGCAGGTAGATCCGAATTCCACCAAGGGCTACTCGTGGCAGGATGATATTCTTCGCTACAAGGACAGAGTCGTAATATCACCAACATCCACCCTCAAAAGTCGCATTTTGGCAGAATTGCACTCATCTCCCATTGCAGGACATTCGGGCTTTCAGAAGACGTATGCTCGCACCAGAAGATCATTTTTTTGGACAGGCATGAAAAAGGACATCCTTACTTTCGTAGCAGAATGTGATGTCTGTCAACGCCACAAAGGGGAAACCGTCAACACACCAGGCACATTACAACCATTGCCCATTCTGGCATCAATTTGGATGGAGGTTTCTATGGATTTCATTATAGGTCTTCCAAAGTCAGGGAACAAGTCAGTCATCATGGTGGTTGTGGACCGATTGTCGAAGTATGCTCATTTCTGCGCCCTACCCCACCCGTTTACACCAACTTTGGTTGCTCAATCTTTCATGGATCAGATCTTCAAATTGCATGGCATGCCCACTTCTATTGTGTCCGACCGCGACCCAATCTTCACCAGTAATTTTTGGCAAGAACTCTTCAGAATACAAGGCACTCAACTCAAACTCAGTACTTCCTATCATCCACAAACAGATGGTCAAACCGAAGCCGTCAACAAATGCCTAGAAACCTACCTTAGGTGTTTCACTTCAGAAAAGCAACACCTTTGGGTACAGTGGTTACCTCTGGCTGAATGGTGGTATAACACCAACTATCATGCCACCACCAAAATGACTCCCTATGAAGCAGTATATGGTCAAATCCCACCTTCACCTACTTCGTATCTCAAGGGATGCTCAAAAGTACAAGCAGTGGATAAACTCCTACAACACCGCGCAACCATGCTCGCCCATCTTCGAGAGAATCTTCATCAAGCTCAGAACCGCATGAAGCAACAGGTAGACCAACATCGCTCAGAGCGCCAATTTCAAGAAGGGGATCAGGTCTTTTTACGGTTACAACCATATAAGCAAACATCACTCAAGGACAAGGGGTGTTAGAAACTCTCTCCCAAATTCTACGGACCATATCAAGTACTTCAACGCATTGGAGAAGTGGCCTACAAGTTGGCCTTGCCACCTACTGCAAAAATCCATCTAGTTTTCCATGTCTCATGCCTCAAGAAAGTGATTGGGAACAATTGTAGAATTCAGACCAGTCTACCTGAATTGGACGAAGAAGGGTCCATCTGGCTTTAACCCGAACAGGTCCTAGACACACGAGACAAGCAACTGCGCGACCGCATGATTAAGGAAGTCCTCGTCAAATGGAAAGACACCTCTCCAGAAGATGCAACTTGGGAACCAGCCACTATTCTTCAGCAGTTTCCGCAGCTTCAGCCTTGAGGACAAGGCTCGTCTTAAGGGGGAGGGCATGTTAGGGTCCCACCCTAACCCCCTTATTTATGTAATGGGATCACGTCATAGTCAAGAGTCAATAAAGCCCATATTAATAATTGTAAGTGGTTAATCCGCAATTAATGACGGAACCACAGTTAGTTGCAAATGGGCCGTAGTATTAGATAGATGGTATTAATAAAACCCACGGTATTGGCCCATGGTATTGCATGTATGAGTCATATATAAAGGATAGAGACTCCCTGTGAGGAGCATCGTGTCTTATTTTGTAGTCGAGCTCTGCTTTATTGGAGGTTGCCCCCTCGAAGAGGCAAGTGAACATTACTCTCTGAATAATAAAATCATTGCTATTTTGTGTTCTGGGTATCTTTTCTTCGCATATTCTGTATTTGGGTATCATTTTGCAGGTTAAGAGCATAACAGATGTTGTCTTTACTAAGGGAAAGGTTTTCCTTAGACACATCACCATGAGACAGGTGAAACAGATCGGTTCATGAGTTAAGAACCTGTATGCTCTTGAGGTTCAAGATGCATGCAAAGCCTTGAGGAGCAAGGAAAATGTTAGAGATTTGGTGGTTGAGAGGGAGAGTAAATTACCTCTCAACATGTAGCCCCAGAAGAAGTCTCAGACAATTGTGGAGGAGCCACAATTGGAGAAGTAGAGAGGAGACTGAGTGAAGAGATCCACTCATGCAGATACCTCCATTAGGGGGGAATTTCGATCCAAGTGGGCAGAGGGATCACATGCAGCCATACCTCCAGGTGTGAGGTGGGGCGATGTGAAGTGATAGTCCCATGAAGGTTGAAATTGGGCAGGGTCCATTGAGAGGTTTTATCTCATGGATCGTACCTTGCTATGGGAGCCCAAAGTACATAGTAGCGGGAGGAATCAGTGGGATTGATGCAGTTAGAGATCAAAGTGACAGAGGCTAGAGTAGTTAGATACTGAAGAGCGCAGAGAAGGATTGAAAATGGTGCATAAAGGGAGAGTAAGCAAAAGCACAAAGTTTCCAGTTGACAGAGGCAATAGCAGTCAGAGACTTTGATGATAGATGCATCATACTGATTCAGGTTGGATGTTCTTTTTGTTTTTGGAGTTGCTTGTGCAACAACACTAGAGATAAGTGTTGCATGCATAAAATTCCAAAGGTTCACGATCAGGATCAAGTTGAATTCCTTTCTTGTTGAGAGGGAGTGTTGAAAATAGCAACAAGAAATGATAAAAATAGAATCCAAAAATTCCAATTTTAATTTGTCCTTGAATTAAATTTTGAATTTCAAATTTAGTCTTAACAGCTACTTGGAAATAATTAATTAATTCATTATGGATTAATTAGTTGGAGAAATTCAAGTTAGAAGTCTTTCTTAAGTCATGCAACAGTTATCCCTTAAATTAAGGAGATTATCCCTTAATTAAGGAGATGAGATTGAGTTATATTTGAGTTGTAATTACTTAGCTCAGTTTATGGAGTTAAGTCTAGTTAAATTAGTTCCAAACTGTTTGAGGAACTAATTGTGAGTTATCAGTCAGTTGATGCATGCATGCACTCAACTAGTGTACTCCAGATAACTGAAGATTCCCTCATCAGAAACTCATGCATATCTATTCTAAGAATGACCCAGTTGAGCTAAATGTCAAGGACAATGTACTATTAGTTGCATGTGTTTTCCTATAAAGGAAACTAATGCATGCAGTCAAGGTAAGGTTCCTTAAGGATTGCACAGTTCTGACAGGGTGTGAGATCAATGTGAGAGATTAGTGTTCCACTTGGTAATAGGAGAATCACCCAAGAGAAACTGCGCAAGGAAATAGGAGCTTGGAGGGTAGAGGAGAAGGCTTGCGAGAAGCTTTGATTGCCTGTGAGCATCCAGGAGGATTGTACTGAGAGCTGGCTAGCTGTGAGAGCTAAGGCTTTGTATAGTTTTGATGTATTTCCACCTTGTATGATAATACAGATAGTGGGGTTTCTAGCCGAGGTTTTCCCCTGAGTATTTTTTGTGCTTCATGTGCATTGAATCTTCTTCTTCTGGTTATATGTGTTCAGCTCAATCTTGCTCAATCTTTAAGCTTCCGCAAAGCAAATTGATAGTAGAAGTAGATTATAGTATTTTTCTTTGGTATATTGCATTATCGGGTTAATCTATAGTTAGATTTTCTATATGGTCTCAGAGTGATATTTTTACATAATTTGCAGAATTTTCTACATGGTATCAGAGCCAAGTTTATTGGAGCAGTGAACAGTATACAGAGAAGAGAATTTGAAGTTTGAAGTTCAGGGTTGCATGTGCAAATCAAATTCATATCATACTTCAATTGAGATGGGACATTATGCGACTAATTGCCCATCGAAGAAGTCCATGAAGGGATCCTTGGATGGATCAGAAGGTGAGGCATTATCCTCTCAGTTTAAAATGGACTTTACAATCATCGCATGCATGGTGTCATCGATGATGGGTTGTGTTTGGTATCTTGACAATGGAGCCTCATTCCACATGACCGACGAAAAAAGTTTATTTAGTGCCTTGGAGGAGAAAAATCTCAAGATGCACATGGAGATGGGTGACGATGGAAAGTATAGTGTTTTAGGAGTGGGCACGGTTACTTTTCAGAGGGAGCTTGGAGCTCCTATCACCTTGATAGATGTGAAGTATGTGCCTGGACTAAAGAAGAACTTGGTATCAGTCGTGGTGTTAGAGGAAAAAGGCTATGATGTTGTCTTTAGTAAGGGAAATGTTTTCCTTGGACACATCACCACGAGACAGGTGAAACAAATCGGTTCACGAGTTAAGAACCTGTATTCTCTTGAGGTTGAATATGCATGCAAAGCCTTGAGGAGCAAGGCAAATGTTAGAGACTTGGTGGTTGAGAGGGAGAGTAAATTACCTCTCAACATGCAGCCCCAGAAGAAGTCTCAGACAATTGTGGAGGAGCCAGAATTGGAGAAGCAGAGAGGAGACAGAGTGAAGAAATCCACTCATGCAGATACTTCCATTAGGGGGGATTTCAATCCAAGTGGGCAGAGGGATCACATGCAGCCATACCTCTAGGTGTGAGGTGGGGTGATGTGAAGTGATAGTCCCATGAAGGCTGAAATTGGGCAGGGTCCATTGAGAGGTTTTATCTCATGGATCGTACCTTGCTACAGGAGCCCAAAGTACATACTAGCGGGAGGAATCAATGGGATTGATGTAGTTAGAGATCAAAGTGACAGAGGCTAGAGCATTCACATACTAAAGAGCGCAGAAAAGGATTGAAAACAATGCAGAAAGGTAGAGTTAGCAGAAGCACAAAGTTTTCAGTTGACAGAGGCAATAACAGTCAGAGACTTTGATGACAGATGCATCATACTGACTCAGGTTGGATGTTTTTTTTGTTTTTGGAGTTGTTGGTGCAAAAACACTAGAGAGAAGTGTTGCATGCATAAAATTCCAAAGGTTCACGATCGGGGTCGAGTTGAATTCCTTTCTTGTTGAGAGGGAGTGTTGAAAATAGCAAAAAGAAATGATAAAAATAGAATCCAGAAATTCCAATTTTAATTTGTCCTTGAATTAAATTGTGAATTTCGAATTTAGTCTTAATAGCTACTTGGAAATAATTAATTAATTCATTATGGATTAATTAGTTGGAGAAATTCAAGTTAGAAGTCTTTCTTAATTCATGCAACAGTTATCCCTTAAATTAATGAGATTATCCCTTAATTACGGAGATGAGATTGAGTTATATTTGAGTTGTAATTAGTTAGCTTAGTTTACTGAGTTAAGTCCAGTTAAATTAGTTCCAAACTGTTTGAGGAACTAATTGTGAGTTATCAGTCAGTTGATGCATGCATGCACTCAACTAGTGTACTCCAGATAACTAAAGATTCCCTCATCAGAAACTCATGCATGTCTATTCTAAGAAAGACCCAGTTGAGCTAAATGTCAAGGAAAATGTACTATCAGTTGCATGTGCTTTCCTATAAAGGAAACTAATGCATGCAGTTAAGGTAAGGTTCCTTGAGGATTGCGCAGTTTTGACAGGGTGTGAGATCAATGTTCCACTTGGTAACAGGAGGATCACCTAGGAGAAACTTTGTAAGGAAATAGGAGCTTGGAGGGTAGAGGAGAAGGTTTGTTAGAAGCTTTGATTTCCTGTGAGCATCCAGGAGGATTTTACTGAGAGCTGGCTAGCTGTGAGAGCTAAGGCTTTGTATAATTTTGATGTATTTCCACCTTGTATGATAATACAGATAGTGGGGTTTTTAGCTGAGGTTTTCCCTTGAGTATTTTCTATGCTTCATGTGAATTGATTCTTCTTCTTCTAGTTATATGTGTTCAACTCGACCTTGCTCAATCTTTAAGCTTCCGCAAAGCAAATTGATAGTAGAAGTAGATTATAGTATTTTGTTTTGGTATATTGCATTATCGGGTTAATCTACAGTCATATTTTCTATATGGTCTCAGAGCGAGATTTGTAGAGAATTTGCAGAATTTTCTACATGGTATTAGAGCCAAGTTTATCAGAGCAGTGAATAGTATACAAAGATGAGAATTCGAAGTTTGAAGTTCGGGGTTGCAGGTGCAAATCGAATTCATATCATACTTCAATTGAGATGGGACATTATGCGACTAATTGCCCATCGAAGAAGTCCATGAAGGGATCCTCGAATGGATCGGAAGGCGAGGCATTAGCCTCTCAGTTTGAAATGGACTTTACCCTCATCGCATGCATGGTGTCATCGATGATGGGTTGTGTTTGGTATCTTGACAATGGATCCTCATTCCACATGGCCGGCGATAAAATTTTATTCAGTGCCTTGGAGGAGAAAGACCTTAAGATGCACATAGAGATGGGTGATGACGGAAAGTATAGTGTTTTAGGAGTGGGCACGGTTACTTTGCAGAGGGAGATTGGATCTCCTATCACCTTGAAAGATGTGAAGTATGTGCCTGGATTGAAGAATAACTTGGTATCGGTTGTAGTGTTGGAGGACAAAGGCTACGATGTTGTCTTTAATAAGGGAAAGGTTTTCCTTAGACATATCAGCACAAGACAGGTGAAACAGATCAGTTCATGAGTTAAGAACCTGTATGCTCTTGAGGTTGAAGATGCATGCAAAGCCTTGAGGCGAAAGGTTAATGTTAGAGACTTGGTGGTTGAGAGGGAGAGTAAATTACCTCTCAACATGCAGCCCCAGAAGAAGTCTCAGTAACCAATTCCTGGTTTAGATCCATAACCTTCTCAACAAAATCGTAAAATATCTTCTTTATCTCTAAGGATCCTCTCTAATCCACAAAATCATGAACAAATTCCTAATCTAAGCTTTACAATTGATTTCCCAAATCTCTCAATCCCTCAACTATCCTAGTTCTCTCATGTTCTCCAACATTCGAGAACATTTACAAATATGCCTCACAATACGTAATTAAATCCTATTACTCAAAACCTTAATAATTACATTAATTTAATACTCACGAAACCAACTTCCTTAAAACACAAGACCCCCTATATCTACTAAAATACAATGACATTTCTGAGGCAAATTCTCCTGCATCATTTCTTCATAGATATGGTTGTGTGAGATGAATGATGTACAAGACACGGTGTGTGGGGAAGGATGGATGTGCTAGGGAATAATTGATGAAATTATCCACACATGAAGGAAAATTGTGAGGTGCTGAAAATGCAGAAAGATTAATGTGGAGTGTAGAGATGTGCAAAATGTGGTTTCAAAAGTGTTTCCACATATTTTTCTTGAAAATAACCAAGTTAAGAAAAAATTGGAGGTATAGAAAAAACAATTAGGAGTACCAAAATACATCAACATTCAACTCCTACTATGGGATAGTAACCCCTTGTGGGTTGTTAAGAACAACAAAACTTGACTAGTCACCTTTTCCATGGTCTATGGAGTCAAACTATACTAGTGAATGAAAAAAGATACAATCTGGATATGTATATGGTTATACATTTCTATATACATAAAGGTATTTGAGGACTTTTAGTCAAATAAATGCTTGAGATGTTTCCCATTAACAAGAAATTTGAATCCCTGATCATCCATTTCCTTCAAAATATATGAATTGCAACCATTGATCTCATATATGCTCCAACCCATAAATAATTTAACTTCTTGTGCATTAAAGGATTCTCTTTAGCTTTATTTCATATTAACACTAATTTGCCTCTTGAGAAATTTTTACCTATCACTCCCTTGTTGAAATTGTTGGTTACAACTTCCTATCTTCTTTGAACCCTTCAAAAAGCTTGTTCTCTTTGTTCTTCCAGTCGAATTAGTTGATGAAGTCTGATTTGCAGAAGTGTGATAGCATATTCATCTTGCATATGGTTTTTTATAGCCAATGAATAAATTTCCATATGTAAAGGTAACTTTGCACCCTTTCCATATACTAGAAGAAATGGTGTTTGGCTAGTGCTTACTTTTGGAGTAATTTTGTAGGCCCATAAAACGTTCAACAACTTCTTATGTGAATTTTTTTTAATTTTTTGCCATTGTTTTCTTTAAGAGCCTAGCTACAATCAACTTTATTGATTTTATCAAGGCCATTGCCTTTTAGATATTAATTGGAAGATCATCCTATATTTATTCCAAATCTTCCACAAAATTCTATAAATTGGACCCAATAAATTGTTGGCATTATGACACAGGTTGGTGCTATGGCACTGGTGTGGCACAGGTGTTGTCCTTGATGGTAACTCACTCTGGTGACAGATCTCAGTTCAGGCTCTCAGAATGAAGGAAAAGATATATACGCAAGTTCACCTAGACGAAGACGTGTATACACGCGGGTTAGACGTTCCAAAGGCGCGTATGCATATACACGCACTTTCACGCAAGGAAAAGCGCATACATGTTGGAGAACTTACTTTTGGTCCGTGGTATTTAGTCCTTGGTAATTGAACCTATGGTTTTGGGCCATGGTATCTCGTCAGAAGTGTTGATCCCAAGTATTGGGTCCATGGTATTGTTTTGTTATGGTTTTGGACCGTGGTATTGTGAAAGGCCTAAGACTATAAAAGAGGAATGAGATCATTTGGCAAAGGACAATCTAAATTATTTGAATAACTGATAAAGTGCTAGATCTGGAATACTGGTGAGTGGGTTATGGTGCAGATCTGGATCTGAATAAAGGAGGAACCTGAGCGCAAGGAGAAGGATAATTTCTATTGATGGGTCATAATCTTAAGGATTGAATAATAGTATCTTTGTATGATTTTGATCCGTTATATGTGGCGCATGCTTGATCTATAAATCTGGTAATCTGGGTTAACTAATGTCTGAATATTTGAAAGAGTACACAGGTTCAATGAATCGAAGGCGCGTATACACGCTAGTTTTGTGAGTAAAAACAACGTATATGCAGGTTGGTCCAAACACAGAAGTGTATGCACACAAGTTTCTGGTTATTGAAGTAGCGTACGTCTCTTGAATTGTGTTCTAGCTGCTTCTGTTTATTGCTGCAGTGTTCTAGGTTCAGAATTTGGTGTGTGGTTACTGTTACTGTGTTCTGGGTACAGTTGTCAGAGAAGTGTCGATTTGATTCAGTTTTAATTGGTGAAAAGGAGATTGTTTGATGCAGAAATTCTTGATGATTGATTGATGTTCATGGATCCAGTCCGAAAATTTATGAAACGTGGTCCCTGGAAGAAAAGAGAAGGTTGTAGCCTTCTGCAGGTAGTAGCCTGCATACTAGTATCTTGGCTAGTGCAAGAGCTAAGGGGGTTGTAGCTCCCTTCTAGGAGAAGCTAGAGAACGAGAGAGAGTTGTAGCTCTCTACAGGTTGCAGCCTGCGTACTGGTAAAGGATTGCACCAGTACAGAAACATTGTGAAAAGAAGTTTCTAATTAAAATAAGATAGAGACGAATTGCAGCAGGTGGTTTTCACCCACATTGGGTTTCCACCTTATATCTTGTGTTCTTGTGTGTGATTTTCTTCTGCTCTGTTTCACTGTTTCTGGTTACTGTTTATTTGATTCTGATACACAGATTAATGATCAACATCTATAAGATAAATTAAATTATAATTCTACATGGTATACGCTGGTTTCTTTATCTGTAGTTGCGTATATACACGGTTTTCACTAACTGAAGTAGCGTATATGATCTGGGTGTGAAAAAGAAAATATTTGACTTGATAATACTGATTCACCCCCCCTCTCAGTATTATTTCCAACAATTGGTATCAGAGCAGGTCCTTCAGAAGAAGCTTGATCGCTTGAAGGAAGATCTATCATCATGAGCAACTACAAGAAAGAAGCCTTGATCAGGCCACCAATTTTTGATGGGACCAACTTCGTCTATTGGAAGGTAAGAATTACAGCCTATCTTCAATCTCTTGGTACAGAAGTCTGGGATATCATAGATACAGGGTACACATTTCCTTCAGCTACTCCTACATATCCGGCTGAGAAGAAGCAGTATGAAACAAATGCAAAGGCCGTCGATACTCTATTAGGAAGTCTATCTCAATCAGAATTCGTCAAGGTTATGTAGTATAAAACTGCAGAATATATATGGGACAAGATCGTTCTGAGCTATGAAGGAGATGAACAGGTAAAACGAGCAAAACTAAAAACTCTTAGAATTCAATATGAAAATCTCAGAATGCACAATGATGAAAGTGTGGCTAGCTATTTCCTACAGATAGATGAAATTGTCAATTGTATGAAAAACTTGGGTGAAGAAATAAAAGAGGTTGTTTTGGTTGAAAAGGTTCTAAGATCTTTGTCCTCTAAGTTTGAATCAAAAGTTTCTGCAATAGAAGAAAAACATAATCTACAGAGCCTTACCATGTCACAGCTGCACGGAATTCTAACTGCTTATGAAATGAGGAAAGGAGGACCATCAGATAGGAGAGAAGCTGCTTTCAAGGCTTCAGGCAAAGGAGATTACTATGAGTCAAGACATATGTCAGAAGAAGAGGAAGAATCAAATTTTGTCAAGAACCTTCAACGGGGTGCTGGAAGATTTAGAGGTAAGTTACCTTTCAAATGTTTTGCTTGTGGAAGAGTCGGTCACTATGCTGCCAAGTGTCCTCACAAAGATAAGCTTGACAAAGGTAAGGAGCCAGTTAGGTGGAACAAGAAACAGAATGTAAATAAGAAAAGCTATTACACTCATGAAGACAGTGATGGACTTTCAAATAGTGATGAAGATGAACAGGGTAATAATTATAGACTTTTAATGGCTTTTGAAGATGATGATTTCTTAGATGCTATAGATGATGAAAGTCTTTATGAAGAGATTTCTAAACTCAAAATTTGTTTAGAAGAGAAAAATATGATTATTGATACTCTGCAATTCCAACTGGCTGAAAGGGAAAAACATCATGAAAAGTTAGAATGTGAAATTGTGGGACTTAGAAAAGAGATTGAGAAAACAAAAGCTCTTAATCTTAGATTTGTTAAAGGATCTGAAACGTTAGATGAGATTATCAAAGTGCAGCGTTCTCCACTAATCAAGACAGGTCTGGGATATAATGAAGAAGCATCTCAAGCGTAGAAACCATCTACCTCCAAAATTTATCTTCATGCAGCAAGGAGAAGTGAGCAAAAGCCCAATGGAGATCACCAGGGACAATTTAACTCAAGAATGAACAAATACTACCAGGTAAATCAGGGGCAATCTACTTTAAGGATGAACAAAAGCTACAACCAGCCACAGGTAAAACATTCTCAATTTGCCTCAAGAATGGATGTCAATAGAAACTACAATCATTTGGTTGGTAGATTTGATAATCGCAGGAGTTTCTTTAATGGCCAATGTTTCTCTTGTCATAACTTTGGTCACAAAGCAGCTCAATGTGTTGCCTATAAGACAATCATGACTAGAGAAGCTCAAAAACAAAGAAGTATGACTGGAATCATGAAAAGAACCTACAATAACTTTTCTGCTCTTGAAAATGAAATAGAATGTTCTATCTGTAACAACTTCAGTCATGAAGATTCTGAATGCAGAAGCAGGTTTCGGCAAACAACTCAGAAGGAACAAGCCTCAAGTGCCAAAACATGGAGAATGAAAGAACCGCAACCAGAAAGATGTGGTATAGCCCTATATGTGGAAGGGTAGGAAAATCAATGGTACATCGACAGTGGATGTTCGAAACATATGACAGGTGATAAAGAAAAACTTCAGTCATATAGTGCCTTAGAAAAGGAGAAGAAGGTCTCATTTGGAAATGACACCCCTGCACTCATAAAAGGTAAAGGTTCTGTTCAGTTGAAAGAAAAGGTCAAAGCTGGAAATGTTATGTATGTGGATGGCTTAAAGAATAATCTATTGAGTGTCAGTCAGATGTGCGATCAAGGAACTGAGGTAATATTTCGATCAAATGGATGTAGTGTTCGTGATCTTGATACAGGAAAAACAGTGATCAAAGGCATAAGAACTCCAAATAATTTATACATATTCAAAGAAGGACAACATCAATGTTATCTAAGTAAGAATGATGAACACTGGCTATGGCACAGAAGATTGGGGCATCTTAGCTTCTCTCAGATAAGGAAAGCATGCAAATATTAGGCAGTTTGTGGTCTTCCAGACATCAGAATTCCAAACAATACAATATGCAAATCATGTCAGTTTGGCAAGCAAACCAGAACTAACTTCCCTGAGAAGGAAGGATCAGCTAGCAGGCCACTTGAACTTGTCCATACTGATGTATGTGGTCCATCTAGGAAAAGATCACCTCAAGGAGAAGAATATTTTATATTATTCATTGATGATTTTTCAAGGATGTGTTGGATAGGACTTATGAAGCACAAAGACGAAGCCTTTGAAAAGTTCAAGTCATTCAAAGCCTTGGTGGAGAATGAATCAAATCGCAAAATCAAATGCCTCAGGTCTGATCGAGGAGGAGAATTTACCTCGAATGAATTTTTCGATTTTTGTGAAGAACATGGAATAAGAAGGGAATTCTCTATAGCTAGGACTCCTCAGCAAAATGGAGTAGTGGAAAGGATGAACAGAACGGTTCAAAAAATGGCTCATGCTATGCTTGATGAGTCTGGAACTCCCGCAACCTTCTGGGGTGAGGCTACGTTTGTAGTAGTTACTATTCTCGACAAGACAAACGTCTGGGTAAACAGCACTCAGACTCCTCACGAACTATGGTATGGTAAGACTCCCACGGTAAAATACTTCAAAATTTTTGGAAGCAAATGCTATATCAAAAATACTGATGAAAATCTTGGCAAGTTTGAACCTAGAGCAGATGAAGGCATTCTCCTTGGTTACTCTCCCCACAACAAAGCATACAAGTGTTACAATAAAAGACTTGGAAGAATTGTTGACAACATTGATGTAGTGGTTGACGAAGAAGGAAACATTCCTAGGTAAGAAAGTTCCAAAAATTTTGAAGATGATGAGGACTATCCTTCAGCATCAAATCAGAATTATGATGAAGAAGAAGCTCAAGAGGCACCAGAAGAACAGATAAGGATAGAAGATAAGACTCCATCCAGATACGTTCAAAAGAATCATCCTGAATCTCAAATTCTGGGGCAGAAAGAGGCAGGTATACAAACAAGAAGAACAATTGCAGAAGCTTCAAGCTATTTGGCATTGCTCTCCTCCACTGAACCACAAAATGTAAAAGAGGCATGCAAAGATGAATGCTAGGTCAAGGCATTGGATGAAGAACTTGAGTAGATTGAAAAGAATAACACTTGGGAGTTGGTTCCTAGACCAAAGGATAAGAATGTCATAGGGACAAAATGGATATTCAAAAACAAGTTGAATGAAAATGGGGAAGTTATTAGAAACAAAGCCAGACTTGTTTGTAAAGGGTATGCTCAACAAGAAGGAATCGACTTTGAAGAAACATTTGCTCCCGTTGCTAGACTTGAGGCCATCAGAATGTTCCTTGCTCTCTCTAGTTTTCAGAAGTTCAAAGTATTTCAAATGGACGTGAAATCTGCTTTTTTGAATGGAGACTTAGAAGAAGAAGTGTATATTGAGCAACCAGATGGATTCATCCTTGGAAATGATCCAAAACTTGTATGCAGACTTAAGAAGGCTCTCTATGGTCTTAAGCAAGCTCCAAGGGCTTGGTATTATCGTCTGGACAAATATCTTCATCAACAAGGTTTCTCAAAAGGATCAGCAGATAGCAATCTTTATATAAAAATTGAAAATGACAAATTGCTAATACTTGTTGTGTATGTTGATGATATCATCTTTGGCAGCAATGAAGAAGCTATGAGTCAAAACTTTGCCTTGGTGATGCAGAAAGAATTCGAAATGTCCTTGCTTGGAGAACTGACATATTTTCTTGGTTTACAAATCCAACAAAAAGAAGGCAGTATCTTTGTATCTCAAACCAAGTACCTCAAGCAGATCTTGAAGAAGTATGGCATGGAATATTCGAAACCAGTATGTACCCCTATGGTTATAGGATGCAGCCTCAGTGCAAATGATGAATCAGCAGCAGTGCATCAACCAACTTATAGATCCATGATTGGAAGTCTTCTCTATTTAACAAGTACCCGACCAGACATCATGCATGCAGTGGGATTGGTTGGAAGATTTCAGGCAAATCCAAAGGAAACTCATCTTCAAGCAGTAAAGAGAATTTTCAAGTATCTTCAAGGAACTCAAAACTATGGCTTATGGTATCCTAGAGATACAGATCTCACACTTCATGCTTATACATATGCAGATTGGGCTGGAAGCGTGGATGACAGAAAAAGCACTAGTGGTGGTGCATTCTTTATGGGTTCCAGATTAGTATCTTGGTTCAGCAAGAAACAAAGCTCAATTGCATTATCTACAATTGAAGCAGAATATGTGGCTGCTGCATCTTGTTGCACACAACTCCTTTGTATGATGCAAACCTTGCAGGATTTTCAAATCACCTGTACACCACCTATCTCCATCTTTTGTGATAATACAAGTGCTATCAGTATCTCAAAGAATCCTGTCATTCATTCAAAGACTAAGCACATACCAATCAAGTATCATTTTCTCCAGGAACAAGTATTGGAACAAAAGGTCAAATTGGAGTATGTTCCCTCTAAGGAACAAGTTGTTGATATTCTCACAAAACCACTGCCCAGGGAAACTTTTGAATACCTCAGACAGAAGCTGGGGGTAGTTGATGCATCATCTTACTGTTGAAACCTGTCTGTTTCACAGAAATATGGGTGTACGCGAGTTGCATGAGGGGGATCCACATACATACGCTGATTTATGCAGATACAGTCACGTATATGGTGGTTTGAAGGAAATCAGTGGGGACAGACTCTGGTTGAACAGAGTCTGATATGGGTCTGACAGAGACCATCTGGCACAGGTTCAGGGGGAGCAGATAAACTTCTAATAATGCATTGTTGGCATTTCATTAGAAGCTCTTGGTTCGAGTACACAAGTTGTTTGGGTTCAGGTGGATCAGCTGCAGAAGGAGAACAGAAGGAGAACATGGTTGCTGATCTGCATAGTGCTGTTGATATTAGTTATTGGTGACTTTCATAGTCTTGCTCTAGATATTTCGTCTCTATCTTTTAATATTATTATCAAGGTCATGTAACGGCCTATGTTGGTTTCCCCACTATGCCTGGGATGAATGTTGTAATGTTCTTGGTTGTCATATGTAAACTTCTGATGTATCCCCACTTGTTTGGGTGGATGATCCCCACTTGGTTGGGTGATGGATGTTGTATAGAGTCTTTTGGTGATAGGAAGGTCTTTTATGATGTATAAATCATTGTTCTTCGTGAAGAACATCTTTTTGCAGATCTTGCCTACAGTCAGGGGGAGCATGGCCAGCATAGCAGAGCAGAGATTTCAGCATGTACTCAAGGGGAGCATAACCCTTTGCCCTTGATGACAAAGGGGGAGAATGACTTTGAGGATCTTGGGGTTGCCATAAAGTCTAAAGGGGGGGATTGTTGGCATTATGACATAGGTTGGTGCTATGGCACTGGTGTGGCACAGGTGTTGTCCTTGATGGCAACTCACTCTGGTGACAGATCTCAGTTCAGGCTCTCAGAATGAAGGAAAAGATATATACGCAGGTTCACCTAGACGAAGACGCGTATACACACGGGTTAGACGTTCCAAAGGCGCGTATGCGTATACACGCACTTTCACGCAAGGAAAAGCGCGTACATGTTGGAGAACTTACTTTTGGTCCGTGGTATTTAGTCCTTGGTAATTGAACCTATGGTTTTGGGCCATGGTATCTCGTTAGAAGTGTTGATCCCAAGTATTGGGTCCATGGTATTGTTTTGTTATGGTTTTGGACCATGGTATTATGAAAGGCCTAAGACTATAAAAGAGGAAGGAGATCATTTGGCAAAGGACAATCTGAATTATTTGACTATCTGATAAAGTGCTAGATCTAGAATACTGGTGATTGGCTTATGGTGCAGATCTGGATCTGAATAAAGGAGGAACCTGAGCGCAAGGAGAAGGATAATTTCTATTGATGGGTCATAATCTTAAGGCTTGAATAATAGTATCTTTGTATGATTTTGATCCGTTATATGTGGCACATGCTTGATCTATAAATATGGTAATCTGTGTTAACTAATGTCTGAATATTTGAAAGAGTACGTAGGTTCAGTGAATCGAAGGTGCGTATACACACTGGTTTTGTGAGTAAAAACAACGTATACGCAGGTTGGTCCAAACACAGAAGCGTATGCATGCAGGTTTCTGGTTATTGAAGTAGTGTACGTCTCTTGAATTGTGTTCTAGCTGCTTCTGTTTATTGCTGCAGTGTTCTGGGTTTAGAATTTGGTGTGTGGTTACTGTTACTGTGTTCTGGGTACAGCTGTCAGAGAAGTGTCGATTTGATTCAGTTTTAATTGGTGAAAAGGAGATTGTTTGATGCAGAAATTCTTGATGATTGATTGATGTTCATGGATCCAGTCTGAAAATTTATGAAACGTGGTCCCTGGAATAAAAGAGAAGGTTGTAGCCTTTTGCAGGTAGTAGCCTGCGTACTAGTATCTTGGCTAGTGCAAGAGCTAAGGGGGTTGTAGCTCCCTTCCAGGAGAAGCTGGAGAACGAGAGAGGGTTGTAGCTCTCTGCAGGTTGCAGCCTACGTACTGGTAAAGGACTGCACCAGTATAGAAACATTGTAAAAAGAAGTTTCTAATTAAAATAAGATAGAGACGAATTGCAGCAGGTGGTTTTCACCCACATTGGGTTTCCACCTTATATCTTGTGTTCTTGTGTGTGATTGTCTTCTGCTCTGTTTCACTGTTTCTGGTTACTGTTTATTTGATTCTGATACACAGATTAATGATCAACATCTGTAAGATAAATTAAATTATAAGTCTGCATGGTATACATTGGTTTCTTTATCTGTAGTTGCGTATATACGCGGTTTTCACTAACTGAAGTAGTGTATATGATCTGGGTGTGAAAAAGAAAATATTTGACTTGATAATACTGATTCACCCCCCCTCTCAGTATTATTTCCAACATAAATATAGATCCATTGTCTATGATAAACTTCTCTAGAACACCAAATCTTGCAAGAATGCTTTATTATAGGAACTGTATAAACCTGCTCTCTTTTTGCATGCTTCAAGGCTACCACTTCTGTCCATTTAATAAAGTAATATTTTTCTATTATAATATATGAATGATCAACACTTGATTTGGGATTAATTTGACCAATAACATCCAATCCCCATTGAGGGAAATGAGCACATAAAAAAATAGTTTAAAAAATATAGCATTCTTCCATTGCTTTCCCGAGAACTTTTGACAAGAAAAGCACTTCTTTGTGTAAGAATGCATGACTCTAAAAAGTGCAGGCCAATAAAATCCAACTATGATAATTTTATGAGCTATCACAACATGAGAAAAATGCCCTCCGCATATGCATTCATTCATTTCTCTGATAATGTCCATGGTTTTTATTTAAGGAGGCTTATTAAAAATACTCCATCATGATTTCTTTTGAAAAAGATTCTGAATATTAATACATAAGAGTTTGATTTCATCTTGGGAATCTTTGCCTTTCTTTTTCGATTATTCCATTTGGAAATTTTCCTGAAGTAAAATAAAACATCCTTATAACATTCAAATGTTTGTAGCTGATCATCTCGACCTTCCCCTCCAATTATTTTACATAATCCTTGTCCTATTACAACTTTGAGGGGTTTGATCTCAATCCCATATTCTTCTATTTTATCCAACCAACTTTCCCATTTTCTATCTCTCAATTTTTGTTTCAGCATCATCTTAATAGGTGGATAAGGTACATAAACTATTTCACGTGATGTCAAAAATAACTTATGAAATATGCAATAGTTTTAACTGGAGCATAAGCTTGCTTTTCCATCAAAGTATACTTCAATTCATACTCTTGTAATGACTCATGAAGAAACAATAATTTTTTCTTTTAGTTCCATTGTTTGGGTTAAGACTGTAGCAATATTCTCATCTAATGAAAAAGAGTATAGGAAGAAATATTTTGTAAATTCAGGATTGATTAAGACAAAAGCTAAGGCTATAGTTGACTTGATGTCTTCACAGGCTTTATGAGTTTCTTCTGTCCATTCAAATTTAATATCATTCTTCATCAATTTCTTGATAGGATTAATGATGGATGCATAGTCCAAAACAAAGTGTCTCACAAAAGTAAATTTTCCAAAAAATTATTGGGCTTGTTTTCTTTTTGTCGGAGGATTTAGCTCACCTATTACTTTGACTCCATCTAGGTCTATATAGATTCCCTTTTCGCTTACTATATGGCCAAGTAACCTTTCCTCTAATACTATGGATAAGAACTTCTTAGGGTTAAAGGATACTTTATATTGGATGCATATTTCAAAAATTTGTTGTAGGTGAGCCTAGTAAAATGTTCCAAGTCTAGTATATACAGTTAAGCCATCTTGATAATCAGCCATGATTTTACCAATCATCTCTTTGAACGTGTAATCCATGGCTCTCTAAAATATTTCCCCGACATTTTTTAGTTCAAATGGAATTCAAGCATAAGCATAAGTTCCCCATGGCATGGTAAATGAAACGTTATGTATATCTCTTCTACCACCAATATCTACTTTCATCCAAAAAATCCATCTAGAAATGACATTATTGTTGCTCCAGTCACTTCTTGTAATAGCCTCTCCATATTTGAAAGAGGATAGTTGTCTTTGAATGAAGCTTTATTGATATCATGAAATTCAATACACAATATTATTTCACCATTTCTCCTTCTAACTACAAATGTATTTTCAATCCATTTAGAATGCCTTATTGGAAAAATGATTCTTCCCTTTTCCATCTTCTCAATTTCCAATTTGACCGAAGGATTTAATTTAGGATTAATGATCTATGGATTTTGTCTAATTGGATTTACCCCTTCTTCCAAAGGAATGACATGTTGGATGGTATTATTATCATATTCTTTCAAATCCTAATATGTCCATTCAAAAACATTCTAGAATCTTTTGAACAAGGTGATGTATTGATCAAGGAGAACATGGTGTACCGACATTCAACCATTTTGGTGCTTTAGGAATTGCAATATTTAATTTTTTGACTTCCTAAATTTTCTTACTTAACAATCCTTCTGATAATTGGAACATCTCGATATGATTATTTTGATTGAACATCAATTCAAGAAAGACTCGTACTTTATATTTTTGAAATAGTCTTCATTCTCCTCACCTTCCTAAACAAGGAATTCTATGATATGTTCTTCAATATCAAAAGCTTTCCAATTTTCTTGATTGTCAATAATGGATGGGTGAAACAATATCTCAACCTAATATGAATTACCAATCAATCCAAAATTATATAGAGAAGTTGTTGTTGCTAAAGAATAAGATTTTTTATTTTGTTCCCTTGGAATGAAAATAATTTCAAATGAATTAAAATTTTGCAGTAACTCCCAAACATAAGCTTCAATTTGTTTTTCTCAATATTATACATCTTGTTAACCTGATTGATTATTAGTTTAGAATCTCCAAAAACAATAATGTTTTTGATCCATTTTTGTTGAGCAAGAAGCAAACCTTGAACTAATGTCTTATATTAAGCTTCTTTATATATGTATGTGAACTATAAACGAAATGCATATGGAAAGTACTCTCCATCTTGACTTTCAAATATTACACAGACTATTGATAACATATTTGAAGAAGCACCATCAAAGAACATTTTCCATTTACTCTGAGATACATTTACACTACCATTATCTACAATATTTACATCATACAATATGGCATAATTTCCATGACCATTATCAATATAGCTAATTTTCATATCAATCTCCTTTTTCTAGAAAAAAAGGATTGCTCAATGATCTTTCTATCCTTATCTTGCGACCATATTTTTTTGGAAGCTTCATATAACTTCCATCATTCATCATGTATACTCCTAGAGGAAGAATCCATTCTCATTCTAAGACTAGTCCATATGTCATAGGTAGGTCCACCACTATTATATTGAAGATATTTGTAATATTTTGTGCCAAACTTATGGAGGCATAGAAATATTTAATCTCACCATAAGTTGGTACCCTTCATAAATTAATTGCATAAATGCTTTCTCAAGTATCATTACACTTCTAAGTGCAATCTAAAAATATTGATTTCATAATGTAGAGTGGCATGATATTATTGATTGAACCAATGTCTACCAAACAATTATGCAATGTAACCTCTATAGTTTCCAATGTTATGTAAAAAGGAGGCACTTTACCTTGAGTCTTGACAGGAGGAGCAAGATTCATTAACAGATGAAATATAACAACTACCTCTACTCATGTGTTTGATGGATCCTTATTGGTAATATCTTTGAGAATATTCTCTCTTTGTTGAGGAACCTTTATCACCTCTGAAAATGGTAAAGTGATCTAGATGTTGCATAAGTCATCCATAATATTATCATATATTTTAGTTAGATTAACTAGATTATTTCTCTTGATTTAGACTAGTCCATATTTCTCTTGTGCATTTGTTTGTACCAATGTTTCTCCTTGACTCCTTGTATTGATGTCTTGAGTTGGACCCTTTACTTTTGTTTTAATTAACTAAGCTCTTGTTTGAATAATGTTTTCTTGCTCCATGATACCTTGACTCTCATGTATAATCTCTTCTTCTAATGAAAATAGTTGGATGTCTTCCATTTCCGTAGACTCTAAGGTGGTTTGATTTTTATCTGTAATAATTTGAGGTGAATCTATGTCTTCTTCTTGTATTTCTTATTCTTTCATTACTAGAGAACTTAGATTTTGAAATCTTGGGGAGATGTGTCCCCTTGGAGGTACATTGTTAACATTCTGACCTTTATCATATCTTTCTCTAAAACCATAAGTTTCTCCTCCAAATTTTTTTTGAGGTCAAGGCCTTTTCTCATGTCCTCTTCTTAATCTTATTACTTCATTTGGCATTTGCTTGATTGTTCTATTCAACTAAGCAATGTTTTAATCAATTTTTGAAGGAGATGGTTCCTCTAATATAGGTACATTTCGCAAATTGGGAGTAATCCCATGGAAAATTCCTCTACCAACTAATGTATCTTGATTACTTCATACCAGTGATGGATTCTTTGCTTCTTATTTTTTTCAAGGAAATCATTTCTCTTTGTATTTATCATAGAATAATCTCTAGACCAACAATTCTTTCCGACATATACTCCTCCATCTCTTATGCATTCCTCATAGCTTCATACAATGTATTTATATGTGCATACTTTATATCATAGTTGGCATTTGCAGTAATTGCATTTTTATAGCAATCAAATATGAATAGGTCATTAGGGCTAGTATCTTTAGGTATCTATTACAATGCCTTCAATAATCTAAGATCAAATTCTCTAATCTATTTGTTCTTTTCTAAATGAATTTGAGTAACTTGAGTAAGCAAGGTATGGTATGCAACAAGATGGGCATATCATGCTATAATGACTTCTTCTATATCATAAAAAACGGTAATTGAATTAGAAAGTAGGGGGAGATACCAATAATAGATAGGTTCTATTAGACTTTGGAGAAATATTCTAGCCATAAAATCTTCATGTACAATTCCTTGGATATCACAAATGGCCATGAATTGATCCTGTTAGCACTCCAGGAAAGTCTCCTAGGTTGTAGATCGGAGATGCCTGGCAACATATAAATCTTCAATATCATCCTCGGAACTATTGGAATGGATTGGGGTTTGGATCAAGTCAGATGATTGTTCATCTCTGTTTCACACAAGACATGCATGAACACCCTCAGCTTAACAAGGCTTTCGACCACTAATTCTCAATAGTTTATAGATTCAATGAATAGGTGGAGAATCCTGACTGTACCAGCAGATACATACATAAACACATATGAATGGCTAGCTACAGAAAGTAAATGTAGCTTGAAAATCTAATTTAACAATGCAGAGATAAGATGGCGATTATCTAGCATTAGATACAGAAGAAAACGTGAATAACCTATTCAAGTGAAAGCTTAGAACAGAGGATAAAATGGGAATTGAACATGTAACAGCAAAAGAAGCTTGTATTACTGGAATGAAGATGAGACACTAGAAGGAACAGAGTATCCACAGTCTCTAAAAGTTGAACCTCTATTCCTTCTAAATTTCAACCATTTATAGGCTTTTTACAATGCTCTCGGACTCTCTAGGGCTCGAGATGTCTTAATATATCCTCTCTATCTTTTTAACTACTTGATGCCATAACTAGACAAACATGAGCTCAAAGGTCTCTTTTTCTAACAACACAGTAACCAAATCTGGTACCTTTTCCACGTTGTCAGGTGGCTCTCTCATGCTAGTGACGTTCCATGACCATTTCTGTTGGTTCGGCTGCACCGTGTTGTTGTTTTACCCCTTTTCGGTCATATATTCTGTTATTTCAGTTCACCTGTCTGGCTGTAAAAAAAATACTAACATAGCCAAAATAGAGCTATCGGGAGCTATCAGAGGAGCAAAGAGCATAGCGAAGCTATCGGAGGCCAAAACCCATATATATATATATATATATATATATGCATTTAACACTATCAGCGACAAAACATATATAGATAGGGCTATATACACTATCAACAGCATAAAACCATACATATATGCAATACACTATCGGAGAGGAAAGGCAGAGATTATATATGTGTGCTCTAGTTTAATGTATATCGCATCCGCCCATCGCATAATGCCCAAAGGGCTATCCTCCAGAAAGCACTGATTGCGATTAAAAGACCAAACCCGATGCAATATCGCAATTTGGCTTAATGTCATATTGCGTCCATCGGCCATCGACCATTGGCGACTGTCGATTGCGATTACAAGGCGAACCCGAAGTAGTTAAAGATGTGAGAGTAATATTTTTGAAGTCTGGCTTATGGCCAAAACAGAGCAAGAGGACACGTGGAGCATCGGGGATAAAACAGGGGAGATTTCCATTAACATAGCAGCACCCCAGGGCTAACAGATCCATATGTTTATTTGGATTGATAACGCCATTTCCATTCAATACAAACAACACTCTAGGGGGTATAGTAGGAGGGGTATTTTGTTCACCTTTAAGGAAAGATGATTTACTCTTCTTCACCTTCAATTCCTTGTATTATCATCCTCTTACCTTTCTTACCATCTTTCTTCATGATTTGACATCTTTTCTTTTTTCTAGTGGAAATAAATGATAGGTTTGTTCTTTCCTGGAAGTGCTAACCTTTTCAGTAAGCTTCTTTTAGGATTATTGTTAAGGGAATTTTTAGATTTTGTGAATACTCCACCTTCAATTTTATTTTTGGATTTCGGAGTGCAAGTAACTCATGTTGGGATAAAACCTACCACAATATTTTAAACTCTTCTCGAGTTCTCATTGTCTCAAAGGCCAAGTTATATAACTAATGCAATATGCTTCTTTGGTTTTCCATTCCAATGGAAATATGTGGTTGTACTGGGTTAGGATGAGTCATCTACTGGGAAAAGAATATTAATCTTTCATTATCCATTATGGTCACAAAATATGTTGATCTCTTTTCTTATCAAGGAAAAAATTCAACCTCCTAGGGTACATTTCTAGATTCCCTCTACTTTTTTATAGAGGCAGTACTCCTTTATTGATCAAACTCTCATATGCATATATATCAAATATTAAGGATTGAGAATTCAACAAATGCACCTATGAGTGGACTGCATATTCTTCAAAGTAAAGAATAAAATGATAATATAAAAATTATATTCTCACAAATTCATTCCACATTGCAGCCCATGAACACATGTGAGAAAACATATTTGAAGTAAATTCAAATAGATGGAAATAGAAATCATTGATCCATACACCCAAATATTTATCAAATGATATCATGCATTTGAAATCATAAGAGCATAGGAAAACATTCACAATAATCCTACTTCTTATTGGAAATTAAAGTTTCACAATCACAAATGAAATAATTTCCTAAAATAAGCTCTTTATGAGAGTCAAAAAATAATTTATAGACTTGAAGTCTCAAAATAAGGTCAAGTTCCTAAATCACAATCACAAAATCCTATTACTTAATCATAAAAATAAAATGAATTCATCCCTAATAGACTCGAATTGGGCTCACGTGGACCAATAGTAATGATAAAGGTACTTGGAAGAAAGAGAGAAAAAGCAGTCAAGGATTGGCTTAATAAAACTCGCAACAGTTCAATAAAGTCATATTAATCAAAGACTAAGAAGAGAGTAGGGAATTGCATCAAAAAGAAAAATCACTCGTAAAAATTGTAGAAGGACTACAGGTGGAATGAATCATCTCTTCATGTAGATTCTATAGAAGAAATTAAATAGAATTGGAACCTTAGTTATTCATTATCCTAATTTATTTTTGAGCAATGACTTCGTTTAGGAATTTCCTGAGCCATTCTTCAATGTATTCTTTCATAGGCAGGATAGTTATAACTTGCTTCACTCTCAAAGTAAATATTTCATCTTCTATTCCTTTTCCATCTTACTACAGTTTCACGATGTTATCCATTTGGTCATTATTGTCATTAACGAATGCAACTAGCCACTTGTCCATTTGAGTTTCAAAAAATTTAGCTAGATTGTTGAATTTGACCCTTAATGAAACTTTAATAATGTTAAATTATTCTTTTATAATGTCCTTAGGTATCATCATAGAGTCCCCTATCATTCAATGGCCTCTAAAGTATTCAATAATTTTAATGGATTTAAAGAAGTTACTGCTTTTGCGGTCATCAATTCTTAAACATTCAGCAAGGGCCTCTTCAAATAACTTAATCTTGGAAGAGAATCCTTCTTTGTTTTGTTTTATTCTTTTTGGGGTGGGTAAGCCTTGTTAGGTCTTTGAATTTCACTAAGAGAGTTAATTTTATTCATGAATATATTTAAATTATTTCCAACAAACTATTGATCATATTCTAAGGCCATCCATAGATACTTGGAAAAAGACTTAATTATTTGGGATAAATATCTCAATTGTAGATAAGCTTCCCAAGTTTCCTTTATGTTTCAAGTCACTTATTAATATTCATAACAATATATGATGTGATTTTTGTTAACAATTGTGTTACTTTCCTAATCCTTTGGGGTGTGATGGGTGTTTTTTTCACTTCTAGTGCTTGAATGGATAATGGAGTCATGCAACTACATGAAAATTCTCAAGCGAAACATGAAGGGGTGGCTCGTCCTCATCACCATCACCAAAATGTTGGTTGTTACTATCTCTTCTTATCACAATTGTTTCCTTTTTCTTCTCTGTAAAAGAGAAGCTTCGACCAATTTAGGATGGTTGAGTAGGATGATAATTGGTGGACCTTTTCCCTCTTTACCTTTTTTTTTTATTTTTTTTATTTCAATGTTAGTGCTTGCTTCAGCGATAACATTGTAGGATAGGGTAGGTATTCTAGAGATTTGTTTCTCTTCAATTTCTTCTGAAATCCTTGTAAACATATTAGCATATCTCATATAGGCAAAATCACTAGAAACTATACCATCATGGTTGAATTCTTAGATGAATTTTACTTCAATCAAATTAAAAGGTTTCAATAATTAGCCATATGTGGTATGGTCTGCATACTTCGACAACAAAGTATCTATCAACGATGAACTTCAAGAGAAATAAGGGTTTGTGTTGAAATACATATATTTTGATAATGATGGTGTCCTCTTGCTCCTCATATTTCTATTTTTCTATCAGAAACTTTGTTGCTTCATCAAAAATCCTCTTGGGCTTTTTCCCCATTAGCATATGATTAAATGCATGAAATAAATGATCCTAAACCTAACAAAAATGGAACAAGGCCTTGTGCTTCCACAAGATAGGATACTAGAATTGAACTTGTTTTGTATCACCATCCATATTATTTTTACAAGGTATATAATTGAAGATATTGCATGAAACTATTGCCATTACCAGGTAGGCCATCATATAATATTTGTAGGCCTTAGGGAAATTGACCAACCGATATGAAATCTTGTTGGATATGGCTTCCCCCCAATAAAAAAGAGTATCTCTTTTGAAAGAAAATACAAAATATATAGTGTTGACCTGGGAACTTTTGTAGTTGGTTCACACCCCATAACTTGGGGAAACAACAAAGAGAAATCTCTAATGATGGATTAGCAAAAATAGAGATATCTAGTGAAGTAATATTAGATAAGGTGGGTGCATAAGATAATGTAATTTCTTGTGAAATATTCTTATGGTATACTTGTGAGTGCAAGAAAGAGTTGAATTTAGTGAGCTTGAGATTCTTATTTGGCTTGGGAAGCTTCAAAATTCTTATAAATTCCTTGGGAGTTAGATGTATGATATTCCTTTCTAATTTGAGCTAAATAGTTCTAGTCTTTGAATAAAATAGTATCGCATACCAGTCCTTTATTTCTTTGAATTCAAAGACTTCTAGAATGCATGCGACATTTTCCAACCCTTTGTTACAAATTTTATTTCTCATCTCTCTTTTGGGGCCAAGCTTAAGTACCATTAATACACAACATACCAATGGAAAATTTGGTCTTTCCTGGCTAGTGAGTTTTCTATGTCTCGACAAATTGACGCCTTTCTTCCTTTAATTTCCATGTTGCTCATTAGATTAATGTATTTTGGACATGTGTGGCAAATCAATAATTCCTTAGTGGAATCCTTAGCTATTAAACCCTTGAGTTGCAATAATCTTTAATAGAATATCTCCTTTTCATGCATGACCTTGATTGGGCCATGTGAGAATGATAATGGAAGTTCATAGCTTACAATCAGTCTTAAATAGGCGTGATAGAAAGTAATTCATATAATACAATGTTAGGGAAGTAAGTTAAGCAATCGCTATAGTGCAAGGATAGGGCACGAAACATAGATAATTTATGTAATAAGATATCAACGTGGAGGAAAATATGGTTGATGTAATACAATATCAAGAACCTTTTTCAACCTCGATGATCATACATCCTTAAATGAGCTCTCAATTTACCTTGAAAGGAGAAAACAAATTATTTTTTTCACTAAGTGTGGAACACAAGTGGAGAGGTAAGTTATGGCATGTTGTGTGGATATATGGTTTTGTGCAAAGATGTTTGTGTGGGAGGAATGACTATAATACTAGTGTTACGCCATTACTATTGTAGTTGTATCGCTTATTAATATTTTTGTGCCCCTATTGTCCCCATATTGTTATTACTCTGCCCCATATAATCCCTTTATTGTTATTTGTGTGCCTTTATATTATTATTGTTAGGTCGGCTGGGTTATATTGTGACACCTTAGACTCCTATATATAGAAAGGAGGTTTTGTCATTTGAATCATAAAAGAATCATTCATTTGTGTAATTTAAAGGAGGTTGCCCCCTTGAAGAGGCTGAATTCTAAGGCGTTGATCTATCTTTTCTATATTTTTGTGAGCTGGTTTCATAACATTTGGTATCAGAGCTTTGGATTCTAGGGTTTCGCTGCTCCAAATAGGTCATCGTGGAATTTTCGCTATAACTTTATTTTTGTGATGTTTCAGAAGCAAAAAAAAAAAAACCCATTTGAGACGAAATCGTACTGAACCTCGGGTTCGAATGTCAGAGATTTTTGCACTATATTTTTGGAGATATGATCTGAGGAAGTTAGTCTTTTTGCAGACTCCTGAATTACATTCCAAACAGGTGAACTGGGTAAAATCGTCATAAATTTCTCTCTGAGTATCGGATTGAAATTTCGTAAGAAGGTACAGAAAGAGGACGGACTATAGTTTCTTGTATATATTTTTCAAAGCCAAAGGTTGAAACAAGGACATGTGGCACTTCGTACAAGTTCACTCTATTGAACTAGTCTATAATCAGGTCACTGTGGGAGATTTGGCATAACTCTTCCTTGGAGAATCCAATTTGGATCACACTGGTGGAATTGGAAAGAGGACACAGAGGGATATTGTAGGTCACAATTTCAGAATTGGTTGGTCTGAAATTACAGACATACATCAGAGGCAATATGGAGCTCCTACAAAGTGAAAAAAGGTGTGTAGATTTTTTTAAAATTTTTGCTTAAGCTTGGTTTGAAAAATTATTTTGAAGGAATTCAAAGGGCATAGTAGAGCATTATTATCAGTAACTGATGCCTTGAGGAAAGAAAATTCAAACACCTAGTAAGCAACTTGAAATCTCTAGCATGACTCATGAAGAAGAGGAAGAAATGCTACATGATATATCAAAATTACAAGACCAAGTGCAACAAATGTCACTCTCACAAAAGCTAATAGAAGCTAAGATAAATGGCATGGAATCTAAGATAAAGGGTGTGGAAGCTAAGATGAATGGAGTGGAAGTTAATATGGACAATTTGAAGATAGATTTGAAGACAGATTTGAAGACAGACATGGCATATTTGAAGACAGATTTGACAAAATTTCTACAAGAAATACTTACTAATGGTGAAAGGGTAGTAAAGGAAACTCATGATGCAAACAAAAGAAATGTTAATCATGATTTCATAGACTCTAATGTTGGATCGAAGACCCACCATATTCCAAAAATCGATATGAGGAAGTTTGATGGCAAGGATCCCGCAACATGGATATTACAGATGGAGCAATTTTTCGATCTCAATAATGTGCAAAACACACAAAAGGTACGTATTGCAACTTTATATTTGGAACCAAATCAGTTTGTATGGTATCAATGGCTTTTCTCTTGCAAACAAATTATCACTTGGGCAATTTTTATGGAAGAATTGATAGCACATAATGAGGATACAAAAAGCAACACCTTTGTTAGCTAATTGATAAGTCTCAAACAAAAGGGTTCAATAATGGAGCACATTGAGGAGTTCCAAAAATTGAACATAATGGTAAAAAAATATTCCAGAGGAACATAGGATTGATGTGTTCATAGGGACTTTAAAGGATAATATCCAACATGATGTTTGCCTTTGGGAACCTGATTCATTAGAGAAGGCATTCAGGTTAGCAAGAAAAATGGAAAGCAAAATTATGGCAACCAGGAAGCATACCACTCACAACTATAAAGATGGAAGTGTTGTTGCCCCTAGTCTTCCACAACCTATAAGGTTGACACCACAACAATTGGAAGAAAAAAGAGCAAAAGGGCTTTGTTACAATTGTGATAGCAAATACATTAAAGGTCATAAGCGTGCTGAGAAGAAATTATTCTACATAGATTGTGAAGAGGAAGAAGAAAAGGAGCAAGAAAGGTAAAAAGAAGAGGATATACTCCAGGAACAAAGCCTAGATAAAGAAGAAATGAATCTAACCATATCTTGTAATGCATTGGCTGGAATTACCACTCCTCAAACCATCAAGATAGAAGGACAAATCAAGAATAAAAAGGTAATAGTGTTGATTGATTCAGGAAGTACCCACAATTTTATTCTTTGTAAGGTAGCAAAAGAATTGAATTGCTTCCTATCTCCAGCACCAGAGTGTCAAGTGATGGTTGCAAATGGAGGAACAATAAATTTCTCTAGAAAGTTCCATAATATCAAGCTATCCATGTGAGAATATACATTGACTAGCCCAATGCTTTCCATTCCAATGGGAGGTGTTGATGTTGTACTAGGAGTCTAATGGCTACAATCCTTGGGTACAATAGCTTTTAATTTTCAAGAACTTTTCATGAAATTTTCTGTAGAAGGAGAGGAAGTTGAATTAAGGGGTATTGCAAGGAAACCAGGAAAGATAATAAGCTCTAACGGTATGACAAAGCTTCTAAAAAAGGAACAAAGAGGTGTAATTGCACAATTATGTTCGCTAGATGTTTCCACATCGAAATCATCTATTTCTCCAAATCTCCAAAAAGTCTTGGACAATCATTCCAAGGTATTTGAGACTCCCAGAGGTCTCCCACCTATTCGTGATCATGATCATGCTATTCATCTAATTCCAGGAAGTGTTCCTCCAAACATCAGGTCATACAGATATCCCTATGCCCAAAAGAGTGAAATTGAACGTATGGTTGCAGAAATGCTAGAGGCTGGTATAATTCAACCTAGTCAAAGTTCTTTCTCTGCTCTAGTAGTATTGGTGCACAAGAAGGATGGATCATGGCGCATGTGTCTGGATTATAGGGAGCTCAACAAGCTCACTATGAAAGATAAGTTTCCTATTCCTGTCATTGATGAATTACTGGATGAATTGCATGGATCAATTTACTTCACCAAGTTGGATCTTCATTCAGGATATCATCAAATCAGAATGAAGACTGAAAACATTTCGAAAACAACATTTAGAACTCATGAGGGTCCTTATGAATTTTTGGTCATGCCTTTTGGCCTTACCAATGCACCTTCTACATTTCAAGGTTTGATGAATTCCATTTTCAAACCCTTCCTTAGAAAATTTGTGTTAGTATTTTTTGATGATATACTAATCTACAGCAAGTCTTGGAAGGATCATGTTGAACATGTTAACAGTTGCTACAACTATTGGAGGAGAAACAATTATATGAAAAAAGATCCAAATGTTTCTTTGGAGTACAAGAGGTGGAATATCTGGGTCATATTGTATCTCATGAAGGTGGGTTAAGGTAGACCTTAGCAAAATTAAAGCCATTAAGGAATGGAAAATCCCCACATCCATAAAGAATTTGCGAGGATTTCTCGGGTTGACAGGGTATTATCGCAAGTTTGTTAAGAATTATGGGAGAATAGCAGCACCTATACCAACATTATTGAAGAAAAATGCATTTTCATGGACTCCAGAAGCAACAAAGGCCTTCGAACATCTTAAAGAGGCAATGTGCCAAGCACTGGTCTTAGCTACACCGGACTTCACAAAAACCTTTATTGTGGAATGTGATGCTTCAGGAAATGGAATTGATGTTGTTTTAATGCAAGATGAAAGACCCATTTCTTTTGAAAGTCATCCAATCAAGGGAAAGTTTTTACACAAAGCTATTTATGAGAAGGAAATGTTGGCAATACTACATGCACTTAATAAATGGCAACCCTACCTAATGGGAAGACACTCCAAGGTAAAAACAGATCATGATAGCCTTAAATATTTTTTAGAACAAAGATTATCCTCTGAAGAGAAACAAAAGTGGGTCACAAAGATGTTGGGTTATGACTTTGAAATCATCTACAAAAAAGGGAAGCAAAATGTGGTGGCAGATGCACTCTCAAGAAAGGATGAGGATGTGGAAGCATTGTTGTGCACCATTTCTATTATCCAACCAGATAGGATAAACGAAGCAAGGGAGGAATGGAAAAGTGATGAAGAAGCGTGGGCACTTATTCGAAAGTTACAACAAGATTCTAGTACATCTGATACATTTAGCTGGCAAAATGATTCGTTATGGTACAAATATCACTTATACCTTTGTAAAAATTCTCAACTCAAACAAAATATTCTTAAATTGCACACTTCTTCCTTAGGAGGGCACTCAGGATTTTTAAAAACTTACCATGGGGTTAAGAAGGAATTTTTTTGGGATGGTCTTAAATCGGATATTCAAAAGTTTATGGTGGAATGTTTGGTTTGCCAACAAAATAAAGGTGAAACAATTAAGACCCCAGGTTTATTACAACCTTTATCCATTCCAAGCCAACGTTGGGAGGAGGTTTCAATGGATTTTATCACAAGTTTGCCCAAGTCTAAGGGAAAGAGTGTCATCATGGTGGTAGTTGATAGACTTACCAAGTATGCACACTTTTGTGCATTATCACATCCATTTAAAGCCAGTACAGTTTCTACTGCATTTATGGAAACAATTCAAAAGCTACATGGAAACCCAAAGATTATTGTAAGTGACAGAGATCCCATTTTCACTGGAAATTTTTGGACAGAATTATTTTCTTGTCTCAGTACTCAGTTAGCTCATATCTCATCTTATCATCCTCAATCTGATGGGCAAACTGAGATAGTAAACAAATGTTTGGAAGGATATCTTCATTGCTTTGTATGTGATAAACAGACATAATGGGTCAAATGGTTACCTTTGGTTGAATGGTGGTATAACACTTCCTTCCATACAGCAACAAAAATGACCCCATTTATGGCACTTTATGGATATCAGCCACCATCCATCACATCATATTTAAGAGAAAATTCTAAGGTTCAAGCAGTGGAACATCACATCGAGCATCAACAACAAGTCCTCCAACTCTTAAAGGATAACCTCGTGTCGCAGAATAGAATGAAACAATAGGCAGATCAACATCGCATCGAAAGAAGTTTTGATGTAGGTGATTGGGTATTCCTATGGCTACAACCATACAAACAAATGTCCCTCAAGCAAGCTAAGAAGGATAATAAATTATCACCAAAGTATCATGGTCCATACAAGGTGTTGCAAAATATTGGTACTATGGCATACAAATTGGAGCTTCTTGTAGCTTCTTGAGTGCACCCAATTTTCCATGTTTCATGTTTAAAGAAGGTTATAGGTGACAAGCTCCCAGTTCAAACAATATTGCAAGAACTAGACGAGGAAGGAAAAATTATATTGGAACCGGAAGCAGTCATAGAAACAAGAACTCGACAGCTACGAAATCGATCAATTTCGGAGTATCTCATTAAGTGGAAGAACTTATCCACTGAAGATTCCACATGGAAGGATGAGAATTTTATACAGAAGCATCCAAAACTACTCAAGCATTGAGGACAACACTTTTTTGAAGGAGAGGGGCCTGTTAGGTCCCTATAATACTAGTGATTACCCCATTACTATTGTAGTTGTATCCCTTATTAATATTGTTGTGCCCCTATTGTCCCCATATTGTTATTATTGTGCCCCATAGAATCCCTCTATTGTAATTTTTGTGCCTTTATATTATTATTGTTAGGCTGGCTGGGTTATATTGTGACTCCTTAGACTCCTATATATAGAAAGGAGGTTTTTTCATTTGAATCATAAAAGAATCATTCATTTGTGTAATTTAAAGGAGGTTGCACCCTCGAAGAGGCTGGATCCTAAGGTGTTGATCTATCTTTTCTATCTTTTTGTGAGCTGGTTTCATAACAGGTAGGTTATGGCATGTTGTGTGGATATATGGTTTTGTGGAAAGATGTTTGTGTGAAGATATGGTTGTGTTTGAGGAACGATGTGCAAGACATAATGTGTGTAGAAGGATGAATGTGTGGGGTAATAAGTGATGAATTTATCGACACACGAAGGAAATTGGCTAAGTGTTGAAATGTGGAAA
Source organism: Pinus tabuliformis (assembly GCA_031772625.1). Lineage (NCBI taxonomy): Eukaryota > Viridiplantae > Streptophyta > Pinopsida > Pinales > Pinaceae > Pinus > Pinus tabuliformis. Next base: position 955,562,025 of record CM062806.1, on the reverse strand, counting down.
GCTTAATGCAAAGTGTGAGGTGAAAATTGTTTATGCACATTTCCCTTGGAAAATAACCAAGTGGAGTAAAATTTGGGGGTGGAGAAAAAATAAAAATAGAAGTACCAAAATACATCAACACTTCCTTATATACTTGAAATCTTTTCGATCATGCTCAAAACTCTGATGGCACGATCCACCACTAGAATATGGGTATTTCTACCCACATATGAACATTTCTTGTCATGAGAACAAGGGAAGTTTTTTATTTTATTAGATAGTGAATTTTTGCTACACTAAAGCCTCTTTGTTGACTATAAGACCACCTTCATGAGTTTTCATCAATATGAGTAAGGTATCATAAAGTTTTAGATCATCGAAATATATAGCAACTAGAATAAGAAAAACTGTACCACCATCATGGAAAAACAGTTTCAAATCTGATGTCCCATGGCTATCTCTATAACTACTTTCCTTGGTTTAATTTTAGAAGAAAACTAGCTAAAATTATCCATCATTATAACTCAGATACATAGGACTAGATATAGCACTTTGTATCTTCTTTCATCTTTGGATTGCACCCTTAATGGATTTTCTTTACTTAAGGTTTTAAGTAATTCATTTCATTGTATCACTTTAGCTCTTCCCCTTCATGGAAAAGTCGTGCACTTTCAAATCATTTCAAATCTAAAGAAAACACATATTAACTACATAAAGTGGTATGGATTTACTCATATATTCATTCAAATTTCAATTGCTACCTTTCCAATCAAAGCCAATTGAGATAATTTCACCACCTAGTTACTAACTACAATGGAAAAAGAAAAAAAATTCATCGATTTGACACTCAAATTTTAGATGTGTCTTTAGCATCTTTCTTCTAGGAGCAACTCTTCTCCTTCCCTTTGAACAAAAGCATTTATTTCTGAAGCTCCAAGCTCATCTCATTGTGTGGCTTGTAGACCTCTCAAATTATAGTAATAGGATGGCCAAAAAATAATGACAATCTCTTTCATGAACATGAATAAATCTGATGATGTTTTAGAGTATTCAGCGAATCAAATGCAAGTATATTCATCCACCATACATTTACATATATTATCTAATGCACATCCATCTCTCAACCCATCTAGGCTCCTCAACACCTTGGATGAAATCCAAATCAAAACATGATGGTTTCCAACCACTCCTACACCAATTTTCTTCATATTATGTCACATATTATTTGCAAACAACTCACAAACCTTGACATGCACCCAACAACATAACTTAGCAAGTGTGAAGTTGGGATGCAAACCATGATCATCTAGAATTTCCAAGATTATGCTTCCTAATAAATCTCTTCTGATCCGAATTGGATCATTATATTGTTTTTCATCCATATTGATGCATTTGGAGTGGAAAAAGTGGACGAATCAGCTCACAAGACCGTTTTTATCGGCGAGACCCAGTTTGGCGAAATGGGATCTGAAACCATTTGGGAGCGTTTTGATGGATCAAACGACATTTTCTGGGGGTAAAACTTTTCCACGTTAGCTCATTACCTTTTCATGCTTCTATACACACATAAATCTTTCCAACTATTCAAGAATCACGTCAATCGAAGTCCGTATGCAAAAGTTATGCCACTCAGAAGTTGACCTTCCTGTTTTCACACCTATAGTTTGGGAGGATGTCGTTTCAGCCCCCATTATTCATGGAAAAGGGTCTAGCCATGTGTTTTTGATGTAGAAGACTCTAGAAGAGTCTATTTTGTAACTCTAGTTAAGAGTTTATGTAGTCAAACTTAACCACTAGTAGGTTATTGGGCTATGTTATAACCGGGCCACTAAGAGGAAGAGGCATTCCATTATTTCAAGAGAATTTGTTCCATAGATAAGCAAAGATAGCCAGGAGATATAGGAGGTAGAGCACACAGAGAGGATTTGTGCACTGTAGCAACCCATGGGCCACATGCATTACTTCTTTGTACCTGCAACCATATTTCCAGACAGAGAAATAGAGCGACACGACCTCACCTTCCAGCTGGGTTTTCTCCCGAAAGGGTTTCCTATGGAGCATATCTTATGTATTATGTGTGTGTGGGCTTATTTTGTCATTCTCTTATTTTCTGCATAATTTACTTTTACATGCATGCACTAATTACAGTAAGATCTATAGATCTAGAAATTAAATAAAATCATAATAGTGTAGAATCTCAGATTTTTAATATAATATTATCAGATTTGTTGTGACAAACAGTCCAGTGGAATATCCACGGTAGTTTATGGATCATCTTCACTCAACAACATCATGGACATTAATTATGACTACTCACCTTCCATATTTTTAATGTCACTATTATCAGTGAAATTATACTCAGACCACCCACCTAACAAATTCACAACAAATCAATCATTCCACCATACTGAGCTCGCCACAAACCACAAATATTTGTTTCTTTTCTCATTGGATTGGTGTCTTGTATGGGAACATGCTACTATGATATATATATATGTGTGTGTGTGGGGGTGGGGGGAGAGGGGGAGTGGGGTGTGGTCCTATGGATTTGATGACTGAACTTGGGGTTGACCATACCACCATACAATTTGTTTTTTAAACATGTTGGCATGCATCTTGGGGCTTATCCCTCAATCGAAGGAATTGTGACCTTTTGACCTTGCTTTAGAATTTGTGCTTAGCCCCATATGACCTTACCTTTACCTTGCAATATGACCCTAACCTAGGGGTTCATGGTCACTCACATGATCAATTCAGCATGATGGAGGCGCCCCATAAACCAAAGTTTATGCACTACTTTTCATGTGATGTTCATTCATTGTGCATATGCTGGTATGGCCTATGTATATTTTTTCTTTTATATTCACTCTATTTTTCTTATATATCTTTAATTTTCTTGTTTATATCAATTTTTTATGCTTATATGAGCCAAGGAAAATTTTAGAGGTGAATGTTTTCCCTTTGGCGAAATTAAGGGGTTTTAAATTTTTAGTGGGCAAATATTTTGTATCATAGTACATTTTTACAAATCGTCTCAAATAGCCCACCTTATTTTAAGGGAGAGGGTAAAAAAGGTAAATTTAGCCCTTGAAATTAGGAGTTACAACCTTCCGTTTGCCCTAATTTTCAAGAATAGGTTTTATTTAAGTGAATCCTGTGGGCCAAATACCATATTTATAAAAGAAGTATGGTAAATTAATAAAAATATAAATAAATGAGAGGTATGGTAAATAATTAAAACATTTTTTATATTTACTCCATAAGTCACCTTATATACATGCAAGGGTGTAAACAAATAAAAATATAAATGAAGTGGAGGTATGGTAAATAAATAAAACCTCTTTTTATACTTACTCAAAAATATAAATAAACTAGACGTATGGTAAATATATAAAACCTCTTTTTATATTTAGTCCATAACCCTCTTTCTATTTATGAAGGCTCAAAAAGGAGGTTTTGTTTAAGTGAATCTTATAGGCCAAATACCATATTTGTAAAAGAGGTATGGTAAATTAATAAAAATACAAGTAAACGAGAGGTATGGTAAAAAAATAAAACATTTTTTATATTTACTCATATGTCACCTTATATTTACGAACACTCAAAAAATGCGTTATATTTAGGTGAAACCTATGGGCAAAATACTATAGGCAAAATACCATGGGCTAGATTATTATTAATACCATGCAAAAAAACATTATTAACCCTAATATTAGTATTAATAAAAATAAAAATGGCACATGGTATTGACCCATGGTCTTCACGTGGAATGTAGCCTATTTAAATGGGGGAATTAAACCAGCATAGATCCATCTTAACTCTGGATCTACTAAGCCCCGAGAGGGATCAAATATGCATAGAGTGAAAAAATATTTGATCCCTCTCGGGGCTTGGGCTTGGTGGATCAAGAGTAAAAATGGATGTTGTAATTTAATGTATGTTAATTTTTATAAATTACTAATAGTAAATTTTAAGCTCCAGGTTTATGATAACCCATGGTATTGACCCATGGTAACACCATGATATTCATGTGAGCATAGACTATTTAAAGGAGAAATTCTATCATCTTAGATCCATCTTAATTCTGAGTCTACCAAGTGCTCAGAGGGATAAATAGATTTCATCCCCCTAAGAGTGGTAGATGTGGAGTTAAGATGGATATAGGTTGGTTTTTATGATAATGAAGATATTAAATAGACTTAGGAAATTATATTGTAAAAACATCTTAAGGTGAATGGTTAAAGCTACATTTAGTCACTTCACAAAATTTAGTAAAAAATACCAATATCTCCATTAAAATTGGTTTTTAACTTTTTCTGATTTAACAAAAAAAAAATTCAAAACAATGAAACCTTATCGCTCTTTCCGCATCACCCTTGCAGAAGATTTCTCACCATTTTTCAAACATTCTCAATATGATATCTTCATGAAAAAGTTTAGGTACTGATGTTGGATTAGTTGTTTGAAAAATAAGTTGGTTTGTACAACCTTTCATCTTCTGTGCTATTCTTAGTTTGTCCTAATGATCTGTAGGGGTTGGAGCCATTGCACCATATTTTCCTAAAAGGTGGAGATTGTTCGCCAAAAAGGAAATTAATCTACATGTTACAACGTTGTTAAAAAATGTGAGATCTATGAGGGTAGTGAATTATTCTAATAAGCAATTTAGATTGGGAGAGATGTAATTAAATTTTATTATTTAATTGAAGATTTCCAATTAAAATAATAATAAATCTACATTTATATATTCATATATTGATTGGAAGGATTCTCACAATGGTAACTTCTTTCAATTAGATCCCCTTCAAGCCTTTGGGATACCTAATACTCTCTTATATAATATAGTTGGGGCTTGCTACTTGTTGGTGTGTTGGGGTAAACAAACTTGATGTGTTTTTTTTTATCTCGCAGTTGGAGTCTATGGAATAAGAAAGAAATTTGATAACTTCAAAAAAGTGGTAGCTTGAAAAAAGTTGTAGAGAAAAGATTAATCTCTCTTACCTTGACAAAACTCGTTGTCAATATCAACACCTACAAGAAATTTGTTGTGGAATATTATCAAAACTAATAGTAGGATATGAAAGAGTGTATTGTAAGAACCTTGACAAACACGACCACTGAAACTTGGAACATTGTTTGTAGAAAGAGAAAATTATGTTTCTTTTTTCCAAACATGTATGTTAGTATATTACAGTTTAATGAATATGTTTTCTTATTATCATATATGGTTTCATACTTTAACAAAACATTGGCCAAGTCTTCACCATGTTTTATTATTCAGTAAAAGATTTGCCAAGATCTTACAAGATTTTATAATTCAGTGAAAGATTCTCCATCACTGTACAAGATAATATAATCTGGTGAGAGATTCACCAATATATATATATATATATATATATATATATCTATATATATATATATACATATTATATTATTGATAAAATCGCCTCCCATTTTTCCTATGCATCATGGGGATTAGCCCATTTATTATACACATAAATTTAGGGTGGTTCTTAAAATTTTCTCTGATGTGAGCTCACTAGTATATTCATTGTTATATTGTTATACATAAATTTTTATATGGTTTTTTATGTTTAATGATTTCAAGTATTGTTGATGAGCTTTATTTATCATGACATAATTATTGCTTGTGAGGATAATCTAATTAATGGAAAAGCACCAAGAGTGCCATCGACCACCTGTCTTGGTGAAAAAGGCCCCAACCATTTTGATAACTTTTTCACTTAGAATTATATGAATCAACACCATAGTTCATTGCTTTCAATCATTTATTGCTCTTTTAAACTAGCTCAATGTTTTGGGTACATATTAATTAAGAGGATGAGTAGAAGGCTACCTCAGTGCCATTCATTTTCACTCTCATAAATGGAGAGGACCACAATTCATTCTCATATTTTCAATTAGTATTGGGTTGAAGTGTATTAGATTGAACAAATGGCTATCGAACTGTCCACTTGCTTCTATCAGCAAGAGAGGCCCTAGTGAATTACCAATCTATTAAACCAAACAACTTTTCATTATTGTTTCAATTCCAGTTATCTATAAGAATTTGGGTGTGCTTTACATTTCTAGCAAGTGCGTTTAGTTTAAAGTTTTGTTTCATGCTTGCTTGACTTAAATTTTGATTAGAATTTTTAGTTTTGATTTCAATTAACCAACTTTAACACTTAAAACTAGAAGTGACGACCAATCTAGTCTAACTCTATAAAGATCGTATTGTCCTCCCAAGTTTATGAAAACTGGATTGATGCACATGTCATGTCCTAGTTTATGTAATTAAGCTAGCCTAACAATGGCAATGCTATTCATTTGCAACCTGGAAGTGTACCAAAAATTAGGTATTACATTTTTTCATATGCGCAGAACAGTGAGATTGAGCATCTGATTCAAGAGATGTTATCAGCTAGCATCATTCAGCCTAGCCAAAGTTCTTTATCTTCACTAATGATGATTGTTACAAAAAGGGATGATTCATGGTGTATTTTTCCACATAAATGAACACATAGGTATTATGGCACGTAAAGGTGTTGCAGAAGATTGGAAGTATGGGTTATGAATTGGAGCTTCCTCCATGTTCACGTGTACATCCACTCTTCCATGTTTCTTGCATAAACAAGGTAATTGATGGAAAGATCCTAATCCAAACTATTTTACCAAATATTAATGAAGAAGGGAAAATTTTACTAGAACCAAAAACAATCCTCGAAACAAATATCAAGCATCTAAGAAATTGAGCAATTACTAAATATCTCATCAAATGGAATAATACACTAGTGGAAGAGGTAATGTGTGACAATGAGTTCTCATGCAGAGACAACCACAATTAGTCAAATGTTAAGGACAACACTTGTTTGAAAGGGAGGGGCATGTGAATCCCTAAACAAGCCTTATATTAACTCAAAAATCATTTATTAAGCCATAGAGATTGGGTCATTACATTTATATTGTTATAATGTTATGTAGGTCATTGTACCCTTTGTCTTGTAGAAATATACAAAGGATACCTAGTCTTAGGAATATCATATCTTGTCTTGTATTTATTCATTGTAAAAGGAGGTTCCATCCTCGAATTGGATTACATTCATTGAATTCTCATCTTTTTTAGGCACATGGTTCATGATAATTTTTTCTCGTAAGGGTTTAATGGAGAAAATCTATGTATCTATTGTGGATGGTGTGTGTATTACTTTCTATTTTCTATTTCTCACATTTCAATTATTTCATTTAAATAAGAAGAAAATCAGATAACTAAAGAACCTACAATCTAAAGGAAAAATTAACAGTAAATATTTCAATACTTCTATCAAATTTATTTTGATGAATTGTTCTAGTAGAATATCCATGACAATTTATAATTAACCATAGAGATCTTGATTGTACCAAGAGCTCTTCCATATATGAGAATGGTTGCAATTCTCCCTCAGTATTTCATGTGTTACAACAACCAAGATAAATCGTACCAAACTTTATAGACTTTAAGCGGTGTAGTAAAATATCTACATTGATGGGTTCTTATATTTGAGGATTAGGGATATTGAATAAACTAGACTATAGCAATTGAGAAAGATTCTCTTGCTTATGGAATGATTTTTGGAGAAAAAAATTAGAAAAATCTCTAGTCTAAATAAGCACCCAGAAAAAAAATCTATGCCTCTTTTGTATTTTCAAATACACAAGAACTTTTGAAAGTTGATCAGCTAGACAAGTGATAAAAATTGGGTAATCTTCTATGAACCCTCTATTTCATTTATGGCATTTATTTCAATCATAAATCTTCATGTCAAATATTGGTTCAATTAGTGTTTTAAAAAAAGGGAGTTATGGTTATGATCGACAAGCATTGAAAATCCGGAATTTGTAAGTACAACTTGAACTGGTGAAGGCAATGAATTGGATGCTAACCATGCAAAGTATCTATTGACCAAGTATGCCAAAATTGTTTCTATGATCTATACACATACAACACCAAAAAGAAAATATTTTCTTTAGTTAGAATTAAAGTATGACAATTTTCCAAATGTGGAAAGTGCACAATTTTTTTTTGATAAATATATTCATACTCTATTGTTACAAAGACAAGAAGATTTGCATGCTAAAACAACAATACCATGACTACTTCTAGATCCAGTCACAGTTTTAGGCCATGTCCATATCTCTCCTTAGTATTTCTACAACTAAAGTAGAAGAGACACAATCTTCCTAGGAAAATATTGCATTTGCAGCTGCATTCATCTATGTATCTCATCACCTTTTATATGTCTTCACAACCTTTTGCATATTTTTCATTAGTCATCTTTGTACTAGCCATCTTTGTTATTACTCTTGCTCCCAAATGGTTATATAAGATAAAAATCAGACTTGAATTAAAAAGAAGGAGTTACAGCTCACAGGTGAGTACTACACCTGGAGACTGCACTCATACAAAGAGAAATCTCTATGTACACTCTATTGCACATCAAAATGATCAATTACATCATTAAGTACATTTACTAGAACTCAGGAAGTTGCAACCAAACTCCTAAACTCTAGGAACAAATCCTAAACTAAGGAGATACGTTACAACTTGTGTAACCATTTCTCCATTAATACAAAATAATATTGATTATTTTCAACTCCCCCCCTTAATGGAGAAAGGATTATCCTGAACTCCTAGCATCCCTCTAAACAATTCAAACTTTACACGCCCAAGAGGCTTAGTAAAAATATCAGCCATGTTATCACAAGTTTTACAATATTCCACACATATTTCTTTTGGCTGTATTTTCTCTTGAACAAAATGAAACTGAGTGTTGATATGCTTGGTATTTTTATGAAAGACTGGATTGTATGCAAGCTTGATGGTACTCTAGTTGTTAGTTTTGATACTAGTCGATTCTTTTTGTTCTTCTCCTGCATCGTTGAGAAGTCTTCTCAACCAGATAGCTTCACATGTGGCTGCACACAATGCTTGGTACTCAACTTCACATGAAGATAGAGCTACAGTGCTTTGCTTTTTGCTGCTCCATGCTATGACCCCGGATCCAATGCTGAATGCGTAACCTGTGATAGATCTTCGATCATCCAAGTTACCTGCCCAATTGGAATCTAAAAAACTTGTTAGAATAACATCAGAAGTGTTAGTGTACAAAATGGCATAATTACTAGTACCATTAAGATACCTCAACACACTTTTTGCTGCGACCCAGTGACTTTCGAGTGGTTTTGACATGAACTGGCTCAACACACTAACAGAATATGCCAAATCTGGTCTAGTTGTAGTCAGATATATCAAACTGCCAACTAGCTATCTGTACATAGTGGCATCCACCTCTTTAGTACCATCGTCACTGCTCAACTTTAAATTCTACTGTAATGGTGTTGTTGCTGATCTGCACTGCTCCATTCTGAACCTTTCTAGCAAGCTTCTGACATACTTCCCTTGAGTAAGAAAAGTTTGTCCAGAATCTTTCCATACCTCCAATCCCAAGCAATAATGAAGGTTTCCGAGATCTTTCATCTCAAACACTTGTGACATCTGCTGCTTGATTTCTTTGATCAGATTGTTAGCATTCCTTGTTATGATCATATCATCTACATACAAAGAAATCAAAATAATTTGCCTCTGTTTATTAAACTTGGTATACAGATTTGGATCATTCAAGCTCCTATGAAAGCCATGCTGAACAAAAAATGAGTCAATTTTCTCATACCATGACCTGGGTGCCTGTTTTAAACCATAAAGTGCCTTTTTCAATTTACACACAAGATGTTCCTGTCCCTTTTTCACAAAACCTTCAGGCTATACTAAATAAATTTCTTCTTTCAAGTCACCATTCAGAAATGCAGACTTGACATCTAGCTGGTGTAGCTGCCATTTGTGTTTTGTTGCTAAGGAAATTAGCATTCTAATGGTGTTTAATTTGGCTACAAGAGCAAAGGTGTCATCGAAATCTATTCCCTCTTTTTGTGAGTAACCCTTTGCTACCAGTTTAGCTTTAAATTTCTCTATACTCCCATCTGCATTTATTTTTGGTTTATACAGCCATTTGCATCCTATGGGGGTTTTACCTTCAGGCAATTCAACCAAATCCCAAGTATGGTTTCTGTTTATTGATTCTATTTCCTCATACATTGCAGCCCTCCATGCATCAGATTTACTTGCTTCCTCATAATTTGCAGGTTCTACAATGTTTAAAATCTTTGACATTAATGCATAGTCTTTCAACTTAGATGATAAGCGAGTCTTCCTACCTAATCTCCTTGGTAGGGGACTTACCTCAATTTCAACCTTTTCCGAGCTTGCATCTTCATTGATTACATTGTCTGTTACTTCTTCTTCTTCTTTCTCCTCTTGCTCTTCATCTTCCTCACTGTTTTCTTCCAATAGCAATGGAATGTGCCAATCACTGTTAGAGTCATTCTTTCCTGATTCAACCTGTTCATGAAATATGACATCTCTGCTTGCAAAAACCTTGTGAGTCATAGGATTAAATAACTTATATGCCTTGAACTCAATGCCATATCTAACAAATATACATTTCAGGGCTTTACGATCTAACTTCTTCCTATCTGCCTTAGGTATATGAGCATAAGCTTTTGACCCAAATATTCTTAAGTGACTCACTGCTGGTTTGAATCCAAGCAATGCTTCAAAAGGGGTTTTGAAGCCTAGACACCTAGTAGGACTCCTATTCTTTAAATATACAGTAGTGTTAATAGCTTCTGCCCAAAGACCATTTGATAGACCCTTACCTTGAAGCATGCTCCTTGCGCACTCCACAAGAGTTCTGTTCTTTCGTTCTGCCACTCCATTCTGCTGTGGAGTGTGAGGCACTGTAAACTGTTGCACAATCCCATGATGCTTGCAGAAATCCATGAACTCTCCCAACCTGTATTCTCCCCCTTGATCTGAGCGGAGAATTTTTATCCTTTTTCCTGTCTGGTTTTCTACCATGGATTTAAACTCTTTAAAATACTGAAAAGCTTGACTCTTTTTACTCAGAAAGTATACCCATGAAAATCTAGTGCAATCATCTGTAAATAAGAGAAAGTAATATGCTCCTCCTAATGACCTGGTTTGCATGGGTCCACAGATGTCTGTATGCACCAGTTCTAAAATATCTCTTTCCTTTCTTTTAACATGCAAAGGGAACTCTTCTCTATGCATTTTCCCTAATGCACATCCATCACAATCCAGCTTAACATTATGGAAAACAGGGAGTCCATCGACCATACCTTTTCTCTGAAGTAGGATGAGGTCTTGCAGATTAAGATGGCCGAATCTCTGATGCCAGAGATTTTCGGCTGTCGATCCAGCTGCAACCATTGCCTGCTGTGGCATACTCTTCACATCTAGTCTGTACAGGTTCCCCACGCGCACTCCTGTTGCAACTGTTTCCATCTGGCTATCCTTAATGACACAATTAGTCTTAAAGAATTGAACTTGCATGTCCTGATCAGTAATCATTGAGACAAAGACCAAATTTTTCTTAATTCCTGGAACATACAATACATTTTTAAGATGTCTAATGTCACTGCTAGGTAATTTTACAGGAATGTCACCATGTCCTTTGATCTCATGTCCACTATCATCTCCTAAATAGATTTTCGACCCACATGAAGTTTCTTCAAGAAATTCAAACCAATCCTTCTTACCAGTCATATGTGAGGATGCGCCCGAGTCAACATACCATATGTCGTCCTCATCTCCTTTTGAAGCTGAAAGGGCACGATCGACTACAAATAGTCGAAGTTCGTGGCTATGATCCTCCTCTTCATTAACAAAGTAACTCTTATGTTTTCTCTGTTTGTTTCTTCCTTCGTCTGCCTGCCTCTTATAAAAATCTCTAATCTCCTGTCTAGGTTTCCCACAGTAAAACCATTTCTTGATGGGAAAATTATTAGCATACATACCTTTAAATGGTCTCTTCTGAAATGTGTTGGCTCCTTTCTACTGCTGCTGCTGCGGTTGCTGATGCTGCTTCCCTTTAAACTGTCTCCTTTTTGCCATCAGAGCAAGGTCATTGCTCTATGATTTCAAATTTTGTCGTCGCTCTTCTTCCTGTATCAGAATCCCTGTCAGCTCTTCAAATGAAGGGGCTTTCTCCCTTGCTGACAGCCCTGTGATGAATGTCTGATAATCATCAGTCATTCCGTTCAACGTGATCATGACCAGATCTGAATCGGAAACTTTCTCTCCGATATCTCCCAATCTGTCCTTCAGGTCTTTGACTCTAGCAATGAATCCAGCAGCGGATTCATTCTCCTCCATCTTCAATGCAAACATCTTGCCTTTGAGTGACAAGACACAGTTTGTATTCTGCGTCTGGTATAGGTTTTTGATCGTCGTCCAAATGTCAGTGGCCGATTTACAGTCTCTAATATGTGGGATAACATTGTCCTTGATGGACATCTTCAATATGACCTTTGCTTTTGTCTCCCTTTTATCCCAATCTTGTTCTTGTGTGGCTGATCCTGATCTCAGCTCACTTCCTGTAACGATCGACCACGCATTTGCACTTTCAAGTAAAGTCTGCATCTTGAATTTCCAGTTGTTGAAATTCGATCCATCGAGTTTTCCAGACTCGTGGAGATACGATTCTAGACTGTTATTCATATTAGATTGATAAAATTTCTGATCCTCTGATGAATAAGTCTATCGAACTGAACACTTTCAGGATACTAAAAAAAATCACCACATACCAGATCTGAACCTCTGTTTTGCTGAAAAAAAAAAAAAAATTATCTTCAGTGAGCCACCACCGGGCAAGTCCGATCTGCTGCCACTAAACAGATCCGGAACTCCAATGCGCCACCACCAGGAAAATCTGATCTACTGCCACCGAACAGATCCGGAACTCCAATACGCCACCACTGGGCAAGTCCGATCTGCTACCACCGAGTAGATCAGGAACTCCAATATGCCACCACCGGGCTACTCCGCTCTGCTGCCACTGAACAGAGCCGGAAATTCAAAGTGCCACCACCGGGCAACTCCGATCTGCAAAAATTGCAGATTTTTCAAAGAGAAAGAGGTTGGCGCTCCTTCGACAGCGAAATACCCGCGCCAGAAACAAAATCGACGCGTCTCCCGAAATTGGCGTGATTAATCCTTGATTTTCTGCGCCAATTGTACTTTCTGGCGCGCTGGCGCGCTTATCACCCTCAAAACCACGCCAACTGGCGCGTCTGTTCCTTAAAAAATCGCGCCAGCTCTTCCTTCCGCACAAAAATGGCGCGACTGTTCGCGACGAAACTGCGCCAACACTTTCTTGCACTCAGAGATGATCAGTCATCTGAGACCTGTCTTCAGGTGTTACTGCAGTCCACCTGATTCTACGAATGCTTCTGTACACTCCATCGCCACTACAGTTCTGTAATCAATGATGCATCCTAAAAAAAAATTAAGGCTATCCCTACTCTGTGCTCTGATACCAAGATAAAAATCATACTTGAATTAAAAAGAAGGAGTTACAGCTCACAGGTGAGTACTGCACCTGGAGACTGCACTCATACAAAATGAAATCTCTCCGTACACTCTATTGCACATCAAAATGAGCAATTACATCATTAAGTACATTTACTAGAACTCAGGAAGTTGTAACCAAACTCCTAAACTCTAGGAACAAATCCTAAACTAAGGAGATACGTTACAACTTGTGTAACCATTTCTCCATTAATACAAAATAATATTAATTATTTTCAACTATATATTCATCCTATAGAGTTTAATTAATGACTGGAATAACTAGATAGGTATAAGAAACCTTACCACCACTAATTCCATTTGTTTTATATTCAAGTTGTCCCGTGATACATAAATTTTAGGATATTTGATTTTTCTTAATATATTTGTCTACTTCCCATATGGAGTGACAACCATATTCATGAGACAAGTGACATGTGGCAATAATTCAGGGGAGGATCATGGTTACGTGCAACTACAAATGGGATACCATCGACATGTGGTTCATCATTGTATGTCTTATCCCAATGGTACCAGACTTAGTTGGCTTGTTGCGAGTATAAACAATGGTTCATTAGTTGATGGCTTCAGACTCTACAACAATCATGGCAGTTCGTTGAGCCATTAATTCACTTCAAGTTGGTGATGTCTGACTCTCTTTGGCTGCAAATGAATGATGGACATAGATATGTTGTTTCCCCCCGCGTTTGGCATTCCTTCCACTCCATCTCATGGTCTATTTTCCTTTTCTAGTTAATTATTTGGCTCCAAGCTACCCTGGCTCCTTGAGCAAAGTGAAGGGAGAAAACCCTATCACACTCCACCAAATCGTAGCTGGTAGCTAAGGATGCTATGTTTGTTTTGCATTGTTCCTATACACCCGATCTCAAACATCATTTAAGTCTACTAAGCAAGGAGGTAAACCAGGAAAGAGCCCATTTATTTGATGAGGAGATGGCAGAAATGGTTCAACATGTGGTTCACAATCCTAGCACAAGTAGGACAAGGGACACAAAGTATTATAGGAGCCTCAAGTTATAGTAGCACATGTAGCCTTTCATGGCTTGAGCCCTCTAAGCCAATGAAGCAGGCCACCTCAATCTGCACTAGCAACTCAGTCACTTAGAAAAGCAATCATCGTTGTTGGTCACCATATGCACCCGACTCACTAAAAATCATGGTGAAGTTTTAGTTTATACTACTAAGACCTAAGAGGAAAACCCCATAAAAGTTTTTGTTGCTTCCTCCACCTCGTTCACAACATTTTTATTTTTTTTAGTTCTCATGGTCTCAATTTTTGCTTAGAGTACCTTCCATGTTTCAATTTTGGATTTTGTCTTAACTATTACTTTCTAACACTAGTAAGACCAACCTAGTTTTTTATATAACAAGTTACTTTTGCCTAACTTTACATGTCCCGTAAATTATAACTCTCTAGATTTTCTTAATAAATCATATAAAAATATTATGATTTGTTTGAAAAACAATAAATATAAATATATATATATATATATATATATAACTAAAATAAAATCAATACACCTATTTATTATTCCCACTTGTACTTGTGTGTCTAACACTAGTAAGACCAGCCTAGTTTTTTATATAACAAGTTACTTTTACCTAACTTTACGTGTCCCGTAAATTATAAATTTCATGAGAGCTCTCTAGATTTTCTTAGTAAATCATATAAAAATATTATAATTTGTTTGAAAAATAATATTATATATATATTTCTAACTAAAATAAAATCAATACACCTATTTATTATTCCCACTTGTACTTGTGTGATAAGCATCGGAATAATGTATTAATTATGAGCATTGGAATAACTTTACAAAATATATGAATGGAAATTTAAAGTTCATATCTCTCTATGAAATTATTCCATTAAAACAAAATTGATAGACCTGTCTAATATTCTTCGAACCTAACCAAAATTTGTTGTGTCATTAGCTTTGGAATTTGTTTCGAAATATATAAGCAGCATTGGAATATCTTTCAGAAATATATTAGTAAGCATTGGAATAACTTTAGAAAATATATCTGTATGGAATGCTCTACCGGCTCGTAATTCCACCAGAAGGGATGGCGGCCTACCATTTCCTTCTTTAATGATTTATCTAGAGGCAACGAACAAAGGTCTGACATAAAAATTGAGATTAATTATAGACTGCACCAGTGAAAGTTCACCAAACAATCACTGGTCAACTTGATTGAATTTTCTGAAGTACATTTATGCCGGAAAATATATTCAAAGCAAAAGCAATTTAGTTCACATAGTGCTCAACAGGGATCCCTATGCCAAGGGATCAGGTTCATGGACAAGGAGCTATAGCAACGATATGCTCAACTTTATAGAAGTTTGCAACCATATGCGCAATTTTATAGAACTTTAGAACTTTTTTAAAGTAAATTTATTTTGCAAAAACATATTTGGAATAAAACTTATTTTGTTGGAGATTTTCGGAAGAGAACGGTGTAATGTAATGAATGGATCATAAATCACTCTTTCTTTTTCTTTTTCTTTTTTTTTTCGGAAGAGAAAAACACTGGATTTATATTAAATAAGGATAGATCCAGTACATTATTCAAGATGTTTGATACCTCTATAATTGTGTTGTGGATAATACTCAGAATTTGACCAGAAATTGTCTACATACAAAAATATAGGTGCCTAGGCAAGTTATGAAAAGTTCATATTATATATTCTGGAGAGTAAACCAAAAATAAGATATAGGAAATGTCATACATAGAGTCATGCATAGTTTTAAAGCCACATCAGAAAAACAAAAGATATAAGTACTAAAGATGCATAGGTTGCTAAGGTAGATTTAGCATGCCCTCTTCTCGGGTGACGTTGTCTTCGACATATATGTACCTCATAACACCATATGCCCCACTGAGACCTTCCTTAGACAGATTGTCCGCCTCCATGTTGGCTTCCCTGTATATATGATTAATAGAGATGTCTGTGAGGGTACCCATAAGATGTTTGATTCTGTCTATTCTTCCAAATAATGAAGGAGGATCAAAAGCAGTATGTCCCTTTATACCTTCAATGAGTGTTCTTGAATCACCGTATATATGGAGATTGTTTACCTGCTTATCTTTTGCAAACCAAAGTAATCCCCATAATGCTAATATTTCAGCCCTAGTATTGGTGTCTGGTCCTCCATTCCAGGAAAGTTTATAACGTAATCTTTTAGTGCATCCACATACGCCAAGTTGTGCCACTCCATCAAAAAAACCTACAGGTAAGCAAAGAACAGGAGGACAAAGGCGATAGGATAAATCTTTTGGTGTGTCAGTATCTTGGGAGAAAAATGACATCCAAGTAAAGATCTTGTGGCATATCCAGATTATATTAATCAGCTTCCCTTCAAATAAACAGTGATTGCGAGCATTCCAAATCTCCCAGAATATGTAGAGTGGAATTTCCTTAAATTTTATGTCACCTGTAGTCCAATATGTGATGCATTGTTCTAAATTGTTAACCCATCTGATTGAAAGTTGTAGAAACCATGATATATGACTCCATACCAGTCTGGTAGTGGGGCATAGAAAGAATATATGTGTACAATATTCTGAATCATTTCTGTAGAAAACACAGTATCTAAGTCCCCAGAAATTGCACTTCAAGAGATTGTCCCATGTAAGAGTTTTATTTCTCCACACCAGTCAGGTAAACAATATGATTTTGAGGGGGATGCGCCATTTCCATATTTTATGGAACTAGGATGGGGTATGCAAGTCATACATCTGCTTCACGGAAAACTGATATGACACTGGCACAATAGTCCACTGATTATGAAGTCTCCCACCCCAAGTAATACAATCTCCTTGTTCACTATAAAAAGACCTGCCATTGGAAGTTGTTTAATATATCCATGTTATTCCTCAACATGTTTTCCCTCCAGTCCCAGTGCTTCTACCCCTTTCCAAATTAGGCAACCCTCTTGCCATTGTTTGATGACCTAGTATAGAAAAAATATCCTCGAGTGCATAGAGTCTAATGTATGCCCATGTAGTATAATATCATTGTTTGTGCCTTTGATGTTGTCTATCCCGATCAAAACCTTGTGCCTGTTTCCAAACACCCATGTCATCCTCATATGCCACCAGTGAAGAATTTTTATGAAACTCTACCATATCTGATATTCATATGTTTTGGAGGGTCCGAGATCTCTATACAGGATGTGGATATCAATACCCTTCAAATACTTGTCATGTATGATGTCCTGCCCGTCCCCCTATCCATTTAGATCCCTCCAAAAGGATTTGATCAACAAACAATATCCAAAAATTTTATGATCGAAGAAGCCCCATCCGCCGTATTCCTTCAGTTTAGTCAGATCATCCCACCTACACAAATGATATTTAGAGGTCTCTCGCATACCAAACCAAAGGAATCTAGATATGATAGTTCTAACCTTTGAAGAGATTGTTAAAGGAATCATAAATAAATGTGCCGAGTATACAATTATTTGTTGTAGAATGACCTAAATACGTATATATCTTCCTCCCATAGTGAGTCATCTGTGTGACTAGGTGTTCAGTCCCCTCTTGCATTTATCCACCATACATTTATAGTCATTATTCATATAGTTGTTGGGCTTGAGTCTAAACCTTAGGTAGGTGAGACTGACCTCAAGGGGGGCATCTCTAACGCCAAAAGTTCTTGCACTCAAATCTATATCCAACATGTCACGAGAAGAGTAAAAGAGAATAAATTTGTTGTTGTTTGTTAGAAGACCAGAGGCTGCACCACATCGAAGAAATATATAGTGTAAAGCAGACCACTGTGATCTGGAAATGATACCAAAGGTAAGGATATCATCAACAAAAAATAAATGAGTGATGTTCACATGTCTAGATATGGATAAACCCTAAAAAAGGCCCTATGATCGTGCCTCCCTGATTCTCATACTAAGACCATCCATAACAAGAATAAATAGTAATGGGGAAAGTGAACACCCTTGTCGAAGTCCTCTTCTTGCATAGAAGAAAGAAGTGGGGAAGTCGTTGATCAAAACTACATAACAAACGGAAGATATACAAGCCATAATCCACTCCACATTATGAGACTATAGGCCAATCTTGTTGAGAATGAGTCGGATGTATGACCAGTCCACATAGTCATAAGCCTTATGAAGGTCGAATTTCATAACAAGTGCCTCCTTTTTTTTGTGAATAGTATGTATACATTCTGGTGCAGTTCCAATGACATCGTGAATCTGACAGTTGTGTAAAAAACCAAACTGTTCTCGGGAGATATATATATATATATATATATATATATATATATATATATATATTCCAGAACTTGGCGAAATATTACTAGTGCTATAAATTCTACCTTCATAGCACTCATTCCGAAATCCTCTTCTCCCAAAATTTCAGGGATTTCAGACCTATCTCCCTATGAAACATCCTCTGCAAGTATATATATATAGATAGGACAATTGTGATGCACCTTGCAATCACTTTTGATATTAACTTGTAGAGGATGTTACAGAGGGAGATAGGTCTGAAATCCCTGAAATTTTGTGGAGAAGAGGATTTCAGAATGAGTGCTATGAAGGTAGAATTTATAGCACTAGTAATATTTCCCCATGTTCTGGACTATTCCACAATATCTAATAGACTTTGTCCCATCAACTCAAAAAAATGTAAAAAAAAAATCCACATTCTAGCCGCATGGTCCTAGGCATTTGTCTTTAGAAAATGATTTTAAAACCTGTAATATTTCCTCCAACTGTACTAGGTGGTAGAGGGCTTCATTTTCTGCTTCATCGAACATGATTGGATAAATATCCAAAGCCCATATCTGGTCCATATAATCCACATCCTCTCTGGTCTTATAAAACTGCTCAAAATATTTAACCGCCTCTTTTTGTATCTCAGGAGTAGAGTGCTTGTTCTCCTCGTCATACGATTCAATGTGTTAAATGGTGTTGGTATGCTTCCAGTGATTTTCATAATGACAGAAGGAATTTGTGTTACGGTCACCCTCACGTAACCATATCTCTTTGCTTTTGAGCCTCCAGGTTTCTTCTTATATTTTGAGGATTTTATTCTTCTTGTCTTCCAATGATTTCAAATATGCCAATTACTGTAGAGTTAGATTTTTCAGCTCCATGTCTCTACCAAAATTAGAGATATCACTGGTCATCTTCTGCAATTCTGAGATAATCTATTTTTTTTTCATTCTCTCCCATGTTCTAGATGTGCTTTTAATGATATTGAGTTTATGAGTAATGGCCCAGATCACAGAGTCTTCCAAAGCCCGGCTAGTCTTTGCCCATGTGGAAGTAACTAGTACATTATAATATTTATCCTCCAACCAAACCCTATTAAATTTTAAAGGTATCCCTCGACAGGTATTATCCATCCTCCATTGTAGTATAATGGGAAGGTGATCAGATATATATGTCCTATGTACACATGACTTCATGTTGCTAAGGATCGCCATCACATTTTCATGAACCAGGAATAGATCCAAAAGCTTCCCGATATGATATTCACCCGCTCTGCGATTATTACAAGTTGGGGAAAGGGGACAAGGGCATATGTCCTCCAAATGATGTTCTGCAAAGAGATTATACAATCTATCAGCCAGAGGATCATATCTACAATGAACGACCCAAGATTTTTGTGCCAAAAGAGTAGCATTAAAATCACTCACCATGATAAGTCCACCAATCTTGAGCAGGTCACATTGTAGCATGTGATCCCAGAAAGTAGTATGATTTTTACAGGGCGCACATAGGTTGAGAAAACAGATGCGACAGGGTAATCCCATGAAATGCCTAGTCATGAGAATGCTCGCAAAAAGGCTATATGCATGCAAGTCCACCCACGCAGGATCCCACATGGAAATAAGACCATCTAATGAACCAGAAGAACTCACACCAACAACATGCCACATAGGACAAATAGAACGCAAGTATGAGATAGCCTAAGAAGAATCAACTAAGGTTTCTTGTATGAGGATGATGAAGGGACAAATATTTTGAATCAAGTGATGCAAGCCCATTTGTTTGGAGTGGTCCCCTAAACCGTGAAGGTTTAATGAATGAATATTCATCATGGTGCCTCGTAAGTGGGATTAAAAGCTCTAAGGTCTCGAGATTCATAAGAAGAAATGATAGGAACATCTATTAATCCAACAAATTCACCAAAAAGAGCAATCTTTGAAGCAAGATGACCATGAAAATGTCAGCTGCATTTTTTCCCGATCTTAGGGACGGTGATGTTAATAGCAGAACTAGGACTAATGATAGGAGAATAGGAAGGAGAACCACCCTTATGTATAGTCAATGCCTTCATATGCATGGCAAAGTTGAGTAGGAGGAAGTCTATGTCGATACCTACAGAATTATGGGGGGAAGAAGTGAGATCCTGATCATCAGGAGGAAATGAGGGAGGGGAAAGTGCAGATTCCAAAGGGGGCATAGAGGGAGAAATGGCAGGTCCGGGATATGCCTTAGGGGGAGAAAATAGGGGATCCTATAGTAAAGGCATTTAGAGGGAGAATAACAAGAGAGGTAGGAGGTTCCGGAGGGTGAAGGGGATCCACCCTCGAAACCATAAGATCAAATGATAAGTCAACCAATTCAAGAGGGGGAGGAGGAAAATGCATGTTAAGAATGTTAGCAGAGCCTAATGGTGAGGGAGAAGGGGATGTATAATGTGGAGACGAGGAAATAACATAAACCAAAGAAGAATCAATCTGACCATAAGAGGTACCTCTGCGTGATGTGCCAATTCCATATGCAATAGGGTGTCGAGACCTCCCAGAACATCCATTCCAGCCTTATTATGGAGCGAGATAAGACGTCTTCCTGCTAGAAGACTAGTTCAGTAGATGCCTAGTGTGGTGACATATGACGCATATTAAGGGGATTCCCGAGTAATAAATTTTTTGTCGAATCCGAAGCGGTCCCAATTCCAATCTAAATTTTTTGGAAGACCTCCAGAGTACTAAACCTCAACCAATATCTAGGCCACCCATATATCCCATTCTGCCATAACTCGCGGATCCAAATAAATGAATTGGCCAGTGGAATTTCCAATCTCCATAAAAGCACGCCAGGTCCAGAATTCTAGTGGAAGACCCAACAATTTAACCCACACAATATCATTCTTCGGTGTGTCGTGTAGGGGATTAAATCCTATGTACCACTTATGCAATTGCAGGAAACTCATGCCTTGCATCCATGGAATCTTAAGAATCTTCTTTGTGTCATCCAAATGCAAAAAATGAAAAATATATGAGGAATTCATTAATATATAGACCTTGGGCATAACCCAGTATCAGAGCCCAACACTTCTTCACCTAATCCTACATGTCCATCTCACAAATCTTAGAGAAGATCCAATGTCCTACTAGAGATTGCTTCAGCACAATAGTGACCCGACCCCATAGGACATCATATCCGAAACTAAGGAGCTTGGTATCAGTGTTAGGCTTGATAACCTTAAGATCCTTCCTTTGCGATATTCTGTGCCAAGAATAGGCAAGTTTAGGGCTAGAGACAATGGACGTGTTTTGTGGCACATATTCAATTTTGTTTGTGGAAAATTTTCCATGTAGGAACAACACGTCCGACCAATCCTTGATGCGATATTTTGAGGCAAGTGTCTCTTCAGCATCCACCATGGCCTATATGAAGGCCTCATGGGCCGCCACATTAGCATCCAGAAAATCCAAACAATGGTCCATATTTATAAAATACCAATGTCAATAGAAGATTATGAAATAGTGTGACGGTACCCCACCAACTCCGAGATCCACTTGAGAGAAAATTAATGAAAATGGAATACCCCAGCAGGAATGTCAGCAATAGAATATCCAAAGAGGATATGAGAATGTCTTAGGATTGTGAAAGAGACTATCTCCCTACCAACTCCAACCCACGCCCAAGAGAAAATATTAAAAGAGAGAGAGGACCCAGAAGGACTGACGACACAAAATATCGAAAAATGAAAAGAAGAAAGTTCGGGAGAAATAGCAGTGAATGCCCGGTTATAGAACATCAACCACCCACTAGAAAATCCACTGCCAGAGGTCTGACAAGATGTGAGTATATAGTAACAGCCTCAAACCATAAATGTCGGCATCACACCAAAGGAGGGTATAAATATAATTCATTATCCCAATATGGAAAGATCCAAGAAAAAGCAAGGTCATATAGAAAGGTCACCTCATAAGATGTGAATAATAAAAACAAGTTCCATTGGAGAGAAATCATTGGTGACTAGAAAAACGGGGGAGTAATGCGGGAAAATCCCACCACCTTAGCATCAAGGGAGACAAGGGAATTAGAAGCAAGTATTACAAAAATACCACGATCAAATCCACCCAATGCAACATCATCATGAAAGGAAACAATTCGATCTAGATAACACGCTGAGAAGAAACAAAAATAGAATAGACCAGAGAAGCAGGTTCTTTGCAACAATACACACATACACTGCAAACACAGAACCAACATAAACTACAACACCACCAACAACAACCACAGGTCCAGCTAAAACGGTCGCCTTCATAACACCTAAATATATGAAACTTTTGATGCCAAGAGGCACTAGTACAACCCTTACAGTCCCCAATACAAGGACACTTCATGCCACAATTGTCCGGAGAAGAGTCATTTGAGAAGTGTGGAACAGACGAAGCTTTCATGGATACAATGTCCCGTGGAGAGGAAGAAACTGGGCAACAAGGGAAAACAATCATGTTCATATGTAAAAGAGCACAATTCTCTTTCTGAAATCTCCAACAATATAAATAATTGTGAAAGCCTCCAACCACTTATAAAATTCATTTTTTCCTTTTTCATTGAGTTGAGTTTAGGTGAAGGCCAATTTCAAGATTGAACAAAAGAATAATCTATCTATTTACAAAAAGTTATGATCAAAAGAATAATGTCATGTATGTGTAGTGTTGTCTTCCGGATCCTGATGATGAACCACAGAGGTTGGTTTGAAACGTCAACACAATAAAATCATGAATGCGATGAATCCGGAAGACAACACTACATAAAATGAAGATCGCAGAAGCCTCAAATCTATAAAATGTCATGTATGTTAATAATTGTGCTATATATATATATATATATATATATATTGTTGGCATTATGACATAGGTTTGGCACTATTACACAGGTTTTGTCCTTGATGGCAACTCACTCAGATGGCAGATCCTTGTTTAGGCTCTCAAAATGAAAGAAAAAGAGATATACGTAGGTTCCTCTTAACCAAATCGTGTATACATGCGGTATTTTCGATCAAAAGGCGTGTATACGTATGCACACACTTTCATGCAAGGAAAAGCGCGTACAAGTATTAAACCCAGGTATTGCACCCCAAGTATTGGTTCTCAGTGGTTTTGGACCATGGTATTGAGTAAGGCCAAAGACTATAAAAGGGGAAGGAGATCATTAGGCAAATGCAATTCACTCAAGCATTGAATATCTTATGAAGAGGAAGATCTAGAATTGGGTTATGGTGTATAGCTAGATCTGAACCAAGGAGGAACCTGAGCGCTAGAAGAAGGATAAGTCCTATGGATCTTAAGGCTTGAATAATAGTATCTTTGTGTGATTTTGATCTGTTATATTTGGCACATGAATTGATCTATAAATCTGATAATCTGGGTATAACTGATGTTTGAATATTTGAAAGGGTGAATTATCTTTTATAGATCTGTATGCAGGTTCGGCACATCAGAGGCGTGTATACACGCTAGTTCAGTAAGTCAAAACAGCATATAAGCTGGTTGGCCTTAATACATAAGCGTGCACGCACACATGTTTCTACATATTGAAGTAGCGTACGTCTCATGAAATATGTTTTAGCTGCTTCTGTTTATTGCAACAGTGGTCTGGGTTCAGGATTGGTGTCTGGTTACTATTATTGTTTTCTGGGTACAGCATTCAGAGAAGTGATTGTTTGATTCAGTTTTGGTTGGTGCAAGGAGATTGATTAATGCAGATAGACTTGATGTTTGATTGATGTTATTTATGGATCGAGTCTGAAAATTTATGAAACGTGGTCCCTGGAAGTAAAGAGAAGGTTGTGGCCTTCTGTAGGTCGGCACCTACGTACTAGTACCTTAGCTAGTACAAGATCTAAGGGGGTTGTAGCTCCCTTCCAAGAGAAGGTTGTAGCCTTCTGCAGGTAGCAGCCTGCGTATTAGTATAAGACTGCACCAGTACAAAAACATTGTAAAAAGAAGTTTCTAATTAAAAGAAGATAGAGATGAATTGTAGCAGGTGGTTTTCACCCACATTGGGTTTCCACCTTATCTCTTGTGTTCTTATGTGTGATTGCCTGTTCTGTTTACTGTTCCTGGTTACTGTTTATATGGTTTGATGCACAAATTAATGATCAACATCTGAAGAATAATTTAAATTACAAGTCTGCTGGTTATACGCTAGTTTCCTTAACTGAAGTTGCATACATACGCGGTTTTTACTAACTGAAATAGCGTATACAAATCTGAGTGTAAAATGAAAAATAATTGTCCTGATAATACTGATTCACCCCCCCTCTCAGTATTATTTCCAACATATATAACAAGTATTTATATTAAAATTTTGTAAGAGAAATCTGCAAGCTTGAGATAGAGGTTGGCATCGAGAGACAATCATTTTCATATTTGGAATTGATGGATGGCATGTCAACTTGGGATCTTGACCCTGGGCATACTAGGGGCAGGAAGAAGCAAATTATACCTCAATTCTGTAGCTCTCAATTGGAAAATGAAGACCCTCCTTGGCCTAGTCGTGAGGGATAAACAAGTGGAGAAGTACAACACCTTCTCTTCTCTAGAAGACGTCAATAAAATGTTAAGAAATCAGAGGTTCTGTTTAGACAGATTTGACTCTTGGTTGATCCATATTGAAAGCCATATTCCATGTGAATCAAATGGAGGGGACTTGATGGATCCTCTTGGATCTAGGACAAGGGCTCTGGCTAATGTTTCTTCGTCTGATAATGATGAGAAAATGCAGTAGGTTGAGGGGCAGTAGGGGGACTCTTTGCGTTGCCTACCGACGAGTCTTGTTGGGAGTATGGAGTGTCCCTTCACAAATAGTTTGTTTGGTGGCTTCTCTGTTTCATGTATAGTTCATGCTCTGATGTTTCTGGACTCACAAATTATGGGTTAAGTTTTGTTTTGACCATGTAGTCAAGTTTTGACTCTTATCTTTGTTTTTGCTTATGGAGATAGTTGAAGGAGTGTTCCTTTTGATGTTAAAGCCCAAAACTCTGATGGTTTTATTTGTATGTATGCATTTTTTTTTCTATGTGGGACTCTAGAGAATTTTGTATGCGAGTTTATGTTTGTGACTAGAGAAATATGGGGATCTAGTGTTTTAGTCTCTGTGGTTCTGAGTCAAATCACTTATTAAAGGTGAATGTAGGGTTTTGCTAAGGATCAATGAATCCTCCAAGTGCAGTATGGATATCTATGTAACCTCATGTATTTTAGATTTTTAGTAATATGAATGCATCAACTTACCAAAACAAAACAAGTATTTACATGACCATTTTGAAATTTTGTAGGCTGTTTTGAGAATGCGAGGTAATATGTTTTCCTAAATTATTTCTTTTATGTTGAAATAAAATTGAAAAATAATTATTATTATTTTAATTTTACAAGATTATAAGGAATCATAGCTAATAACATTTTTGCCTTCAGGATTGAAAAGAAATAAAATTAAAAGAAATTTGCAGGATTATAATGAATCCATGTTAACAACTTGTTTGCCTCTAAGATTGTAAACAGATCTTTAAAAAACAATATATCGAAATTTTAATATTGAAAAAACATCATCATGTTTAAATAATGGGTTTATTATGTTGTTCCTTTCTTTTCAGATCATCTTTTGCATATGATAATTGATGTTTTACATCTTTGATCCCTTGGAAAGTATTGAAATCCTTTGAAAATAAGATTCCACCACCTTTAAGTCCTATTAACTCACTTAAATGTTGCTTCTCCTAACTTAGCTAATTGTTGCTTCTCTTGTTTTGTCATACCCAAGATAGAGCAATGTAGGAACCAACTTGTTAGAAATTAGTTGTCGAATGCATTTTCATGTAGAATGTGTTGGAATTAATGCTTACATATTATAAGTGAAAATTAATTTGTGAGTTGTTAAGGGTGGTTGAGATATTCTCTGAACCTCTCTTCTTAAATTAGGAATAAGTTAGATTTGATAACAAGTTGAAAACTCTATATAATAGAGTTATAGTAGAGTGTAATACATTTTTTTTGTTCTTATGAAATATTAGTTCAGTATCAGAGTTGGAAGCTTTGGGTGTAACTCCCTATAATATCCCTTTTAAATTATTTTGTAATCCTCAAAGACATTTACCCAAATTTCCTCAATTTTTTTTTAGAATTTTCCATAAAATGTAAGTAAATTTAATAGGGAAAATTTATAGAACCCACATTATTTAAATTCACACAAGAAAAAGAATGAGCCAATAACCGTAATTTCCAGATAAAAATTGCATAGCAAAATTCTAGCTAATTTTTATTAATAAAATTTGGGGAAATTTACACAAAATTATTCGTGGAACTTATTAGAAAAATTTGGTTGGTTCCCCCCTAAATCAAATAAGTCCTCCTTGAAGATATGCATATTGTTGCAAGTAGACCCTTCTTCCGGACTTCGATCTTGATCCTCCTCTAATGTGTGCCAATGAAGAACCTGAAGTGGTTTTCCCTCTTGACTAGCTAATATGGATGGTTCACCATAGAAACTAATAGCCACTAGCTAAGGTGTGTAGTTCCAACACTAAAATTGGGATCTCCACAAGGGTTTCCCCTCACATAGTAAGCTCTTGGAGCTCTAATATCAATTCATTAAATATCCAATCTTGTCCCCCTAAATGAGTTCCTTCTTTCTTTTATAGAGATTTCCATTTTGTATACCATGGGTCAAGACCATTAGTCATCTGAATACTATAGTTCACTTTTTCCTCCTTTAATAATTGGCTTTATAATATTTATTTTTGATATTTAATCTTTTGTAGCATATGGGAATTAGCTAGGCTACTGAGATATCTCTACTATCAATATCTATAAAAGGGGCCATTATAGTCCTCCCTTCCCAAAATCGCTTGACCCCAAGCAATCCAAACACCAATACTGGGGTCGCACACAAATCTACAGATGACTTCCTTACAAAATTGTTGTATCACCTCAATCCTAGCACACTCTACCATCCTGTGAAACAATCCACTATAATGTAAACCATTCCTCTGATCTAAATGGAAAGTGATATGAACCCATGGTATTGAATGATGTAACTCAAGAAGGCACTGAAATACCATTAATAATGGGCCTTACCTTGCAAAAGGACAGATAAGTCCACAATTTTAGTTGTAAAAGGGTCTTCTTATCAACTAATAAAGTTATATTTTGTATTTAGTGTGGATATTTCTTTGTTATTTCCAGAGTTAAGATGGATCTAGGTTGGTTTCAATTGTGTGCGACCAAGGAAAATCTATGGAACATATGATTGATTTTATCAATAATATGTAAATACGTCTAATATTAATATAATCATTTTAATTATGCTAAATATCTCTGAGATTTATCTGGTCATTTTAATTTTAAATTTTCTTAGTTACCTCAGTTTGTTGAGATGATAGATATTGTTAATAACTTTAATGATGAAAAATGATGAAATAAATTTTTTGACTGCAATGTGACAATATAATAGTGTTTAATGATAGAAAATGTGAATAATAAGAATGTAGTCAATTACAAATTGTCTTCATTGTGATCAAACTCAAACTATTTTCGTGTACTATTCTTACTGTCACCCCTGTTAGTTTTGTCATCTTTTCATATCGATTATATGAAAAGGACAGTTGAAATCATAAACCATTTAAATCTTTAGCTTGATCTGTTGTAGTGAACATCATACATTGTCTCTCTTGCTCTCCAATATTAATAGGTTGAATTACTATAACATAAAAATCAATGTACATTGTCAATAATTTTTTTTGCTTACACTAAAAGAAATGCACACTGTTAATCTGATCACTTTAAAATTAATGCACCATCATACATCCAATTATATCAAATTAGAAATGAACATCTACTCTGAAATCAATGCATCTAATGCAAGCAATAAAATAAGATTAGAAATCAACATCTACACTAAAATCAATGCATCTAATGAAAGTAATCAACTAGGATTAGAAATCACTATCTACATTGAAATCAATGCATCTAGTGCAAGTAAGCAAATAGGATTATAAACCAATATCTACATTAAAATCAATGCATCTAGTGAAAGTAATAAAATAGGATTAGAAACCAATATCTACACTGAAATCAATGCATCTACTGTGAGAAATCAAATAGTATTAGAAATCACCATCTACACCTAAATCAATGCATTTAGTGCAAGCAATCAAATAGTATTAGAAATCGACATCTACATTGAAATAAATGTATCTAGTGTGAGCAATCAAATAGGATGAGAAATCACCATCTACACTGAAATCAATGCATTTAGTGCAAGCAATCAAATGGGATTAGAAATCATCTACATTGAAACTCAAACATCATTAGAAATCAACATCTACACTAAAATCAATGCATCTAGTGCAAGCAATCAAATAGGATTAGAAATCACCAGCTACATTGAAATCAATGCATCTAGTGAAAGAAATCAAAGAAGATTAGAAACCATCTACATTGAAATTAATGCATCTAGTGCAAGAAATCAAATAGGACTAGAAATCACCATCACACTGAAATCAATGCATTTAGTGAAAGCAATCAAATAGGATTAGAAATCATCTGCATTGAAATCAATGCATCTAGTGCAAGTAATCAAATATAATTAGAAATCAACATCTACACTAAAATCAATGCATCTAGTGCAAGCAATCAAATAGGATTAGAAATCACAATCTACACTAAAATCAATGCACCTAGTGAAAGAAATCTTCTTCCCTCTCTCCCCCCTCCATCTATATATATATCTCCCTCCATCTCTCCTTCTTTGTCTCTCCATCTTAGCTCCCCCCCCCCAAACTCACATGCTCTCTCACTCCATATCTATAAGTCTCTTCGTCCCTCCCTCCCTGTCTTCATCTCTCTCTTCTTCCCTCTCTTCACCTTCCATCTATATCTCTATCTCCCTATGTCTCTCTATATGACCCCCAAAACATACACTCTCTTTCTCCAATCCATATATCTATCACTCCCTCCACCTCTCTCTCTCTCTCTCACTCTCACTTCTATCTCTCTTCCCTCCTACTGTCCTCTCTCCCTCTCTCTCCACCTTTCTCTCCCTATGTTTTTCTTATTACCTCACTCTCTCTCCCCCTCCATAGCATCTCTCTTTCCCTACCTCTCTACACTCTCTCACATCCTCTCTCTCTTCCTTCCTCTCTCTCCATTTCTCTCCCACCTCTCTCTCTCTCTCTCTATATTCACCCTCCAACTTTGTTACAATATGCCTCTCTCTCTCCTTCTCTTCTTCCTTATCTCTATCTATCCTTCTTTGTCTCATTATCTCACCCCGAAACATACACACTCTCTCTCCATCTCTCCCTTGTCACTCCATCTATCTCTCCACTTCTCACTCTTTATGTCTTTCTTCTTCCCT
The DNA here is from genome assembly GCA_031772625.1 of Pinus tabuliformis. Lineage (NCBI taxonomy): Eukaryota > Viridiplantae > Streptophyta > Pinopsida > Pinales > Pinaceae > Pinus > Pinus tabuliformis. Next base: position 955,531,929 of record CM062806.1, on the reverse strand, counting down.
CCCTCGCTCCCCCTCCAACTCCATCTCTCTATCCCTCCCTCTCTCCTCATCTCTCCCAAGTCCTCTCTCTCATCCTTCCTCTCTCTCCCTTTCTCTCCTGCCCCCCTCTATCCCCCTCTTCTCTCTCTCTCTCTCTATTACACAATATTTTGTCACACCTCCTACACTTCCCTGTGACATACCTCGAAGTGCTCAAAACATGACCATTTTTCGATGTATTCATTCATGTATGCAGCTCAGATTCCTCCTAAGACATTGATTGGAAAATGCATTGATCTTTCCCTGAAGAAATAGCTCTAAAAACCCTAAATTGAGAATCATCACTCTTATGAGGCTTAAAACAACGATGGTCACATGTTACATAATGCTTGACCAGCGATGGCATCACTCTATTCCCTTGTATACCTGCGCTAATCCTAAAAAGGCAATTTTCCCAAAGAGGATGAGAAGCTTTGTGATCTAGAAGCTTCCAAAGCGGTGAGCTGGAAGTTGTTTGGCATAGATGAGGTCGAATTCTCCAAACTTGGCCTCTTGGTCTTATCCCTATGAGATACCTCCTTGAGATAAGGGCCTAATCCTATCTTTGGAGAGGTCCTAACTCCCTTTCCCAACCTATATATTCATCCTCTCCCATTCCCAAATTGTTGGTCTATGTCTATTTGCACCCTTATGCTAGGATTGTGCTTATATGCTACTCATTTGGCTTGGAGAAGGAGTGCTTGGAGAGATTAGCTTGGACTTGGATATTCATTCAAGACAAGCCTATCAACATTAAGGCTTGGTTGTATGCTTCCCATTATTTTCTATTAATATACAACTGCTGGTTCATTTTCCATTGATGTGTATGCTCATGTATCATCTATCTTAACCTTCCTTGATCAGTTAGGTAGGTTTCTTTTGAATATTCTATTTGTATTCGCATGCCTTGTTGCGTCTTGTTCTCTTATGCAGGTGCATAAATGCTATAAGAAGCAAGAACGAGCTCGTGATGCAAGTGATTCAAGGTCTTCAAAAAAGGAGATCAAGATAGCATCATAACAAGGTAGGCCATATTTTTTGTCTCTCTTTTTAAATTGTAACCTAGGAAAGTGTCTAGTAGATTGTCACATAGGTTGCTAGTCCCATTCATTGGGCTAGAGGGATCATCTCTGTGTGCAGAGAGGATTTACCTAGACAACAAAATGGCGACTCCGTTGGGGATGCTATAGCCCTTTCCATTCAATCCTTCACCTTGAATTTGTGATGAGTTTGACCAATTGTCAGTTTTCTAGCTTGTTTGCTTTTCTGTAACTATTTTCACTTGCTGGTGATTGCTTGAGGACATTGATTTTTGTTTGGTCTTGAAGATTTCTTATTTTTTCTTCATTTTTCTCACCCATCATGGGTTTGCCTCTCACAATGACGATATCATTGCAGATCCTTTAATTACAATCATGATTATCATGCTTTCATTGTTGTTTTTTCTTTAACATGTGCGATGATCCCAGAGTATAAGAGAAAATAGGGTTTTTCTTCTTGTTTTCAGTCTTTGTGTCCTCTATTAGTGATTTTCTAGAGTGTTTATGGTGTTTTTGATTGATTGTCTTGATTAATTTGCAAAAATTGTCTCATTGGCTTTGAAGTGAAATCTGATTGAGTTCTAGGGTTTCTAGTCAATTGGTCATCACTTGTTGCTTATTGGTGTCATTGAGATGCTTGTTTTGCTGATTGATTAAATGTTGTTTTATGTGGAAATAATTGAAAACATAATTTTTCATTTGTTTTAGCTTAGTATTTCAAAACTTAATTTTCGTGAAAATGCATTAGATTAGTTGAATTGAAAAGTTATTTTTTGAGATTCATCATTGAAAATAGATCACATTTTTAGTGATTAAAAGCTAAAAACTGTATTAGATGCATTAAAACATTCAAAACGAAAAGAAAAGCATAATTCATATAAGTGCATCTTAGTAAAGTTCAAATCATTTTGCTTTCGAAAAGTTGCATTTAGGATAGTGAAAAGTGAAAATCATTTTTACTTTTGGCATTGCATTTGGAAGACGAAAGTGAAAGTTATTGGAAGGAATTTTTGCATGGTGCGCTTTGTTTGATGCATTATTGATTGAGTTTCTTCCCTTGGTTAGTATAGCTTTCATTGAAGTGGAAAATTTCCTTTTCTCATTTAGCTACATCTTAGGTGTTCAAGTGACATCGTTAAGGCATTGAAACTGAAACATAATTTCAAGATCAAATTTAAAATCTATCAATTAATCTAAGGAGAATTTGAAACATTAACGCTCATACTTAGTGGTCTAGGCTAGAGACATGTTCCAGCGTCTATAAAGCTCAGTAGTTGTTATTCGCAATACTCTTGCATTAGATAGTGCTAACACAGACTTATGCTCCCCGTACCGTCGAGTATATAAAGGGAGACCCTCATAGGTTGAAAACCTTTATCCATAGGAAGCCGAGTCTGCTGCCCTATAAACATGATACACTGAACACAACATTTGGGGATATTTCCTGCATGTACATCAAGTCCTTGGTAAATTTGTTTGCTAAGGTGTATATTGCAGTTCATGGTTACTTGGTCATCCTTTTTGCCTAGAGTACCTGAGTAGTCATTTCGATCTTTTCTGAATCCTTAAATTTGAAAAGATCATTGAGCACTTGTCCTTTCAAGCTTGCTAAACTAATGAAACCGACTAGAGTCACCTTTTTGTCCTTTCCTCGACTCTTAAAACATGAAAAGGAAAAGTTTTTGTTTCAAATTCTAAAATTAATTGACCACGAAACAACATCCTTCCTATGGAAATACTCCTTATTAGACCTTAGGTTCATACCAATGGAAACATTTCTCAATTCTACCAACCAAGGAAATCCCCCTAACGGGAATCCTAGTCCTTTTCCTTCTTTTGGAAATGTTGTTGTTCCCTATATGGCAGTGTTGTCCCTTCCTGGATTGACCATTGGTCTGTTAGTTTGGTTATTTTCGACCTCGGTGTTTCCGAGTGTCCAAACTTATTTTCAACCGAGTTCTCCTCCACCTGAACAACATCAACCTCATGTTGATTCTAAATTTGACCCCTCGCCTTCTTCGCCTATTTCTTCACCCCATTCTTCCTCTTCATCTGGTGAAAGTTTGGATTCTAGTAACCAGGAAGCTAAGAAGAAGAAGAAGAGGATGAATAAGAAGAAGAAAAATAAGCAAGGGGACAACCAAGCAGCCATTTCTACTGATACAACTAATGAAGAAAAATCTTCCAACCAACCCTGGAAAGTAAAATTCCCTTCCTTGTTATGTAAGGATGACCACCTTCTTCGGAATTGTCCTAGTATTCCCAAGGTCTTAGAAGTGTGGTCTACAGGTTCACATCAACCTTTGTCATCAGCCTCTGGAGATCATGTTGATGATAAACTTTCAAATAGTAAATCCTATGGAAAAAAGGGAAAATTGAAATCTCCCTGTAAGTCTTGTGAAGGTAATCATCCCATTCACCTTTGTCCTCTTATGGATGAAGCTTCCAAAGACTTGGAAAACCTTACAACTTCTCAACCTTGTCTTCTGACTGGGTATCGAAGGCTTTCCCCAATCCTTTGCTATTTTATCAAGTGATTGATCAAAAGACATATTTGGTCAACCCCACTCTCTGTGAAATTGCGTCTCGTAAGTTCGTTCTCGACCAACCATTGGTTGAGAAAATGGTAGCCTTGACTCCACCTTTATTTAACCGTACATTTCAGGTAGAGAGTGAACCCCATACTACTCAGGTTCTTCTGGTTTCTTTAGTTTCGAATGAAATGGCGGTAAATCCTCTTATTCCTGAGGTGCATGAGAGAATTTCTAATGTTCCCATAGAGCAAGAGGGTAGCTCTCACATTCCTACTGTTAGGTTCCTATACCAATAGGAGTCATAATTTTTGAATGGCTGAGATTAAACCTGTAATATGTACACACCTTTGCTTTTTGCAAATGTTTTCCATATTCAAAAAAAAAAAATTAAAAAAAAAAAATGTAAAGAGGGTATGTCCTAAAAGAAAAATCAAAGGACAAAAAGAATAAAAAGGTCAAAAAAGATGAAAAATATGAACCCCAAGAAATAAAAAGACCATGAAAGTGTGCAAGTCAAAATGCCACTACTATTTACTTTTTGTGCAAAATAAATTATTGTGTACAGCTTGTAATCTTTGCCACAATCCATGATAGTCAAAATGTTTAAACTTGGCTATTTCATGTTCATAGATAGAGAATAAAATATGACCAAATTGTTTAATCTTGGCAGATAAGTAGATTAGGTAGAGTAAATAAAAGGAGCCCAACTATTTAATCTGAGCCATTCGATGTAATAAGGTTAGATTTAGTTAGTTTACTATTGTAAAGGAAAAGAAAAATGTTTGACAAGGGTTTGCTAGCTCAAATGCACCCTAATAAAGAGAAGTAAAAATGGTAGGATGAGTAGATGGGTAAGTAGAAGAAAGGTTGCAGAATTATGATGATTATTAGACAAAGCACATTTATCACTCTCATCATGAAAGTTCTAAGTATGAATGAGAAATTGGACTGGCATAAAGTTCACAAAGTCAAATTAATTAATTTCCCCTTACTCATTTCACCCTTTACTTAACTAATTTCCCACAATAAGTTTGAAGTACCCAAAATCTTAAGTCAAAGGGGCTCAGAGCATTTCTCTAACTTCTAGAGGGACTGGACCCTCAGCCCAATCAATTATAGATCTTAAGTACTAAAGTCCCCTTATAAAACATTTACCCCCCTTAAGTTCATTCATTTTCCCTAATAAATGCCTTTTCCTAATGTTAAAATTCTATTTTTTCCTAAGGAAAAGCAATTACCTCCATGGATACCCCTTTTTATGAAAAACCCACAAAAATACACTTAGCCTAAGTTATAATATTTCTATGTAAAAAGCAAATCGATTACAATGAAATACATTATACTTAGCGCAAATTCATTCTCATTTATCTCCCGCAATTTTCACATTAACTCTTGATATTATTTATATGGTAATTCCTGAAAAACCCTTTTTCCCATATATATTTATTAAACCCCCTTTAATATCAATATCCCTACCCCCAAAGTTTGAAATATAAACTTATATTACCCAAACCCCGACTAATTGACATAATTAATTGATCTGCGATTAATTAAAGTCAACCCATCCACCAATCATATCTCACCCGATACCTTAATCCCCGCCTTAACCCCTCATTAAGCTAAAACTGCCGCACTTAAATGCCCATCGGGCCCCTCCATTACCTTCCGTGCAACTCTCGCGCCTGACCACCACACGATCTCCCCCCTCCCCATCCGACGGCCCATGTTGATTTCGGAAGGGCCCGAAATCCGAACGATACCCACCCGAAATGGGCTATTTTCCGCTGGGCCCCCGAAGCGACATGACACACGATAAATGGAATCGGGCGGCCTCCCCCCAATATTGCCAAGCGCCCAAAGGCTGCGTGAAATAAACCACTTACCGCCAACCCGCTACCTGCCAAAACAGTCACTGTTCACCCCGCTACACAACAAATTGTCATTGTTCACCCGTACCCACCAAATTAAATTTTCGCGCATAAATCCAAAAAAGCCCCAAATCATTGTTTTTATCATTTTTTAACTGTAATTTTCCATGCACGTGCCTGTGAACGTTGAAAGCCGTCAACCCACGTACACTTGCACTCTGAAGATGCCAAAAGCTCCCAGATTGCCTTCCAGCCTGATTGAAGCCTTTTCAACCGTTCAGAATTGCTAGTTACCTGGTTCACACCCCATTTTCTTCAATTCCAGGTATTTAAGCCAGAATCCATTGAAAGCCCTGTAAATTTTCGAACCAGTCTCTAAGTTTTCTTAATTAAAATTAAAGGGAACTTTAGTAACATAAAACCCACCTGGAATTGAACCTCCATTGCCTCAAAGACTGAAAATTTACCTTCCCCATTCTTAAATCCACAAGAACTAAGAATGGCTACCCCAATTTCCATGGATGTCAGGCCAATTTCCACTCCTCACCTGGACTTGGACCACCTTCCCCTTGCTGATAAAGATTTCCAAATCAAGGACACCTCTGTCCTTGAATCCCCTATCAAACTATACTGCCGATACAAAGACCAATACCTCAACCACGCCGATAAAATAGGTCTTTGGGAGTCTAATTTGCCCAAATACCAATTCCCTGAGGTGCACATCTTTCTAGAGATTGTCCATTATTGCCATGCAAACTACATTCCCAGTCAAAGAGCAGTGATATCCCCTGACCACACCATAATTTTCACCATCACTACCAAGTCAATCAATGAAATGCTGCAAATACAACGAGGGCATAGTTTAACCCCTATTTCAATTGGAGACCTACGAGACAGATTCCCCAAGCTTACCACTGCCAAACTTGCTTAAATGCTCCCAACTTTCATTAGGGAGGAAAAGCACATCCCAAAAGACTCTTCCCCATATGTGCCTACCATATTTTCCCCATTTGGTCAGGATATAGTAGCAATGATCTCTTGTGTTTTAGGCTATACCACTAGTGAGTACATAGATGAAATCATCTTAGCCTTCATGTCCATTTTCTCTCCTGGACAGCCCCCTGCTATCATGTATGATTATGCCAAGTTCATAGCTAACAAAATGCATGACCAATTCCTTAGAATGAGTACTGAGAGAGTATTTAAGTATTCTTCAGTTTTGTACCACCTTTTCTTATATTACCAAGCTGACAAGTTCCCCTTCACTCTCCAAAATCTTGACACTAAAGGTCATCCTAGGTCAGTCATTTTCTGGACTCCTTTGATACATAAGTATGATTCCCCATATCCATACATAGACTTCATAGATCTTTTTGTACATCCAGTAGTGACCATGCTGCTAGGAAGTCCTCCTCCAAGAATTAGTTCAGATATCAGGAGGATCCTGCAACTGTCAAAACAACACAAAGTGGGAGATTGGTACTTGTACCAAAATCACATAGAAATTAGGATCTATGGTTGTGAGTTGGCCCCATATAAACTGCCTAGATACCTCCCAATGAGGTTATTTTCTCTGGAGTACTACAGGAAAATAATCAACTCAGATGAGGTGCATTTTGTTAAGGCCAAAAAGAAGGTCCAGCTTAGAATCAAAGATCAACTAGGCCCCTTTGTATGTAATAGCCGAGAAGCTAGAAAAGAAGCAGAGGAAATCCTTCAGAGACTTAAACTAAAACAAAGCTTCATGTGGAGATATGACCTCTGTGACTTCATCTGTAACAGAAGACAGAAAAACAAGATGGCTCCCTACATTCACCACTGAATCCCTGAGATAGAGAAATATGCAAACCAATTGGAATGGGTGGAGAATACTTTAGTGGACAGGGATAGCACTAAAGTAGCAGTTGAAAATTCTCTAATTGATTTAGAGAAAAGGCTTGATGAAGGTTCTTTCCTGTAGGTGCCAGGAGAATCTCAAGTCCAAGGAGAGTCTCAAATCCAAGAAGAATCACAGGCACAGGGAGAATCTCAGGCACCAAGTGAATCACATACAGAAGAAGAATCCCAAGTGCAAGAAGAGTCAGAACAGCCAAGCCTATCAGAGGAATTAAATCAAACAGGAATACCAGGGCCTATCATGAGTACTCCCCCTACCTTGCAAACTCCTCTAAATGAGGAGAAAAGCCTCAAAAGAAATAGGGAAGAGGCCACTACATCAGGCAGAGCAACCACACAGACATATGTAGAGACCAGCCTAGTCAAAAGGTAGAGGTTAAATCCTATTTCAGAATAGGAATTCACAGAAGAAACAGTTGGGGCCACCAGCACTAAAAGAGAAAGAAGCAGGCCTACCACTCCCTCTGGGGGCACACTAGAACCTTCCACATCAAATACTCAGATGTTGGAAAGGCAACAGAGTGTTGAAGTGTCCTCCTTTAGGATGCTAGTTGACAAGGATCATGACATCAGAGAAAGGTACAAGGATATAAAGGCTAGGAATGAGAGGCTAAGAGCCCAAGCTTATGCACAGTACCTAAATATGGCACCCACAAACCAGAGAAGGCTTATGTCAGCCTACGATGTTAAAGAAGGAAAAATGCAGATGACATTTGTGAAACCTACCACTCAGCAACCAAGAACAGCAGTTGACCTCAAAAAGATAGATTTCGAAGTGTTGGCAAAGGACATACATCCTATTGATTAGATTGAGCTACACAAACAGACAGGGGAGATGATTTACTCCACCTTGACAGGGAAATCCATCGCAACTCACCAATTGCAAAATTCCCTAAATAACTATCAGCTCATTCCAATTCGAAATGGCCTCTTCATAGGTAAAGGAAACCAGAATCAAGTCATTAGAGGACTTAATCATTGAGTTGGGACATGATCCCAAATATGTGAAGGCCACTGAAAGACTGATGAAGAAGAAAAATGATGACAGAGATGCTTTGAAGAAGCAACTTAAGATTCCACCACTACATCACCCACAGACAACAGAAGTCCTAGAGACCCAAAAAGGACAAGAAGATCTTATGGACTTGGTCTTAAAGCTAAATGACCAGTTGAAAGAAACAGAGAAATAATTGGACACATTGATTCAGTCCAAACAAAGTGAATTGGCCACCACTTCTACAACTGCCATTCCCACAGTAACAACTGCAGTTCCCTCAACACTGGTAGCATCCTTGGCACCAACAACTCCACCTGCCATAGCACTGCTAGTCACAACTAAGTCTACAATAGCAGGTACTTCAACAGAAAATATAGCAGAGCTAGTGAAAGCCATGGAGGAAATGTCCATCCAGGCAACAAAACTTAAAAGGCTTAAGGAGAAAGTGGCAAGCTTAGAAACTGACTGCAAGCTTGCCCAGATTCAGCAGAGAGAAGAAACACAGAAAGCCCTAAGGATGGGTGAGAAGATTAAGGTCCTAGAAAAAGATTTAACTCTACAAAAGCCACTAGGACAGACCAAAGAGATGCTCTGGGCCAATATCATTGACTCTGTCAATGATATTTGACCATCTATTAAGAAAGTAAAGGAAGATTTAGGAGACCAGCCTAAGGATGCTAATCGATTCATCCACTTCTTGAACAACACGAACATGCATGAACTTAATGATATGGGTGTAGAGGATAGAACTGAAGCTATCATAGAAGTCAAAAAGGTTGTTTCCAAAAGAAACCTTATGCTTAACCTAGAGGAAAAATGCCATAACATGCAAGTGGGCATTGACAAATTCATGGCAAAGTTTCAAATTTTGAGGGATAAAGGCCTTCCAAGTCCTATGGTCATCCATGAAAAACTTATGACCCAATTGGACTACACTGACAGATTAAGGAAGTTGGCCAAGGATCAAGCAAGCACTTCAGGTATCAAGGCCTTGCCAACAAGGAAAGTATTGTATGATACTTTAGAGGATCTGTTCTTTCTGGAGCATGAGGTGAAACACTTGTTTGTAACCAAGCCTAATTTTTCCAAATACACAGAGGCAGGCGAGATCTACAGAAGAATGCTCAAAGTAAAGTTACATAAGAATGAATGGTGGGAAAAGATGACATATTTACTATAAGTTACCACAACAAATCTGAATGGCATCCAGATGGAATAGGTGAACAAGGTCAAAGAGTAGCAGGTTAAAGAGTATCAGTAAAAGACTAAAGACACAGATGATTCCAGCGTATAAATATCAGCCAGCTTAAAAGGGCTCAAATTCAACTGCAACAGCCAACACTAACACAATAAGAGGGACATCATGATGCAGTTTTCAATTTGTCTCTATCTTCATGCTTGAAGATATTTTTATTTCCTTAATTAAATCTCAAACTGTTATAAGATATTTTGTAATACTTTTTGTATAAATGCTTCCCATTTCGAAGTATTTAGTGTGGCTTCAAAGACATTTTTGTAGACCTTTATATAAAATCAAAGTGCTATTGTATGAAAACTAGATTGGCTTGCTGGATCATGGAATAAAGTTCAGACATTTTACAGGATTCTTGTGTAAAGCGAAAATCAAATAAGTATTCTCTCATGTGTATTATTATTTTTCCTTATGTTTATTAATAATCATATGTGTTTCTATGAAATTTGAATGGTAAACTAGGAATGATATTTCAGAACTTGCTTTGATGCACTCTGTCTTGACTGTTTACATTCTTAATGTTTTCTGCTAAACTATCTTAGTTAGGGAATTCTTGAAATGCTTCCTTACTTACGTAGTTTATCCTTGTGGTCTATGTCGCAAAGGATTCTTAATTGCTCTTTGTTGATGATCACCCTCTGTTCCTCATTTTGATCCCAGTCTAAGGATTCTTCATTGCCCTTTTACCCTGGTTAGAATCATTCCATCCATCAGCCCTTTGAAAATTTTCCTTTTGCTTTGCTAGCCTGCCCTGTGAACAATCCCTTTAATGATCTAGTCCAGTTAAGCTATCCTTTGATTGACTCCATAGCCCAATGGCTTAAAGACCTAGCTCTATCCATCTGTTCCAAGAATTCCACCACCCAACTTTCAATCAAAATCAAAATCCTCATGAACATTAAGAACTAGCCTAAAATCTAATAGAAACAAAGTTAAATTATAAAGAGAGAGCCCTCTCTGGACTTAGGTTGGCTAGAACCTGAGTCTAAAAGATTTGGTTTGTGGTTACCTCAGATTATTCCTTCTTTTGATAACTTCTAGGGAAAACTTCTGAGTGATAACATAGTGGCGACTCCACTGGGGAACTCAAATCCTCAGTCTTAATAAAACTTTGAGAAATTTCAAATCTTTATTTCAAACCTCTTGAAGGGTTTAATAGAATTTATTTATAAAAAATTCATAAAAATAAAGTAACTAGAAAAGTTTGAAACTCTGGCTTCAAGGAGAACTCATTATACTAGGGCCAATCCTGATCCAAACCCTACCCCAGTATTTGATAATCCTAATATGATTTCAAGAATATCCAGAAGACAAGAAATTTTAGTCAGTCCTATACCTTCAATCAAAGTAGATTCATGCCCTGATGAGTGGTTTTTTTTAGAAGCCCTCCCCTTTGACAAGTCATTTGACGTTTCCCTATTTAGAACCAGGTCTGAAAGTGCACTTGATGACATAGTTCTAGATCCAAAGTTTATTGCAGATCTTGAAGTCCAAAAAGAAAACCTGTCAATTGATCAGTACATTCTAAATTCCCCGCAATCATCCCTCACTACTGGTAATATCCCTAAGCTTTCTAAAACAATTTCAACTCCCTTTCGTTCACCACTATTCCCTTCCACCTTTGAAGTTCATTCCTTACCTCCATTTATACCTTCACTTCCCCACCAAACTATCATTACACATCAGTCACCCATTACTCCCAGTTCTCCATCACCCACTGTATCACCTCTTGGTACTCCAACCCCACTTCTTAGTCCTGCCCAACTTAGAGCCATGGAAAATAGATATGCTCCTCTTGTGTTACCTACTCCACATGGTGCCATGCCACAAGATTACCAGAATAAAATTGTCTAATTCGATGGCATAGGAACTTACACAGCACAACAACATACAAAAAAATGACATATTTCTTTGAATTACATGAAATTGATATTGGAGATGTCCAAATGAGACTTTTTGCTCAGACTCTAGCTGGTGATGTAAGAACATGGTTCAGATCTTTACCAGCTAATATCATAGACGCTTTAGAAGTATTTTATCAACAATTCTTAAATAGATGGGAAAAGAAAAAGAACCCTCTGCAAATCCTTTCAGAATATGAAAACATCAAGAGAGGACCAAATGAAACAGTCCAGGATTACTATACTAGATTCAACAATATATATAATGCAATACCAGTCAATCTCAGACCCCCACCTGGTTTAGCTCTAATAAATTTTCCTGATGGGTTTGATATTGATATGGCCTTCCAACTTAGAGAGAGAAATCCTCCAACTTTAGAAGACATGTAGAGTGTAGCAGTTAGTGTAGAAGCTAATTTTCTAGGAAAAAGAGTTAGGGTTAGGAATGAAAGGAGAGAACCCTTGAAATATGAAACCTCATCCTCTGACCTTAAAATAGATGCCCTAGCCAAAGGAATGGAAAAACTGATGGATAGGATAGAGAATATTGAAAGGAAGCCTCATTAGGATAATCAAAAGACACCTCCAGTGAGAAATCCAAACTTTAGAAAGAATCAAAATCAGAATACTGGAAAAATGGACCTGATCAGAATATTAGGCCTCCCTTTCAAGAAAACTATGCTGAAATTTCCCATTTAGAAGACCCTGAAAAAGACACACAAATTAACTTAATGGGATTAGATGATGAGGAAAGTATCTTTTTGACCCAAGATGATCAAGAACTACACATGCTTCAGCAGTTGCAAACCCAATCAGGAGAATCATTTGATTACAAGCAAGGGTATGATTCTGCTATATTTGAAGTGCAAAAACAGTACAACTCGAGGAGTAAAAAGAACAATGATACTCCTGACCAAAACAAGAAATAAGTACCAAATAAAACTAAGAAAATCAAAGCAGTTCCAGTTACTAAAACTCGCCAAATCCTCTCTAGTTCGAATCAGAACCTTTCTGGTCCCACCATTTTAGATGTAACCAATGACCAACCCCTTGATAATCAACCATCTACTTTAATCCTCTCCAAGGAAACAGTGGAGGAATCTCCAAAAATCATTTTAGAAAATCTACAGAAAAAGACTCCAAATGTAGAAAAAGAAGAGAAACCTACTCCAAATCCTGCCATGAAAATTCCAAATCCTCAAATAGAGAAAGCCCCTTTGCCTTTCAATTTGGGAGCAGAGGTGGCTAAGCTAAAAATTTCAGTCCCCTTAACAGAATTGATTAAAAATGAAATGTACAAGTCTCAAATAAGAAAATATTTAAACTTCGTTCAGAATGAAGACTCTGTTAAATTATTTGATGATTAGCCTAAGCTTATATTCGGTCCTGATGTTAATGGAAAACCATTATAAGGAGGGATACCACCCTTTTATATTAGCCTTAACATTCATTGTAAGATCTTACACAATGCAATGTTATATTCTAGGGCTTCACACAATTTAATGCCTAAATCTGTTATGGAAAAATTGAACTTGGATATCACTAGGCCTTACAAGGACTTATTTTCATTTGATTCAAGTCAAGTAAAGTGCCTAGGGCTAATTAAAGACTTGTGTGTTTCCTTAGTACAATATCCATGGACATAGTTGTTGCTGATATACCACCTAAATATGGCATGCTATTATCTAGATCATGGGGGGCTAAACTCCAACGATTTTTGCAACTTGACATGTCATATGCTACAATTTCAGTCTTTGGACATCCTAAAAGACTGTACAGGGAAACCCTAATGAAATATGTAGTGAGTAGCCAGGCTAGGCCTCAAAACTTTTCTATATATTCCATGCATTCTGACATCGATTCTTTTATTCTGTACAATGTTAAACAAACACAAGAAATTGCTTCAAACAACATTATTTCGGAACAAAAATAAATTGCAGTTACAATTCGAACTGAAATTATCCAAACTCAAGAGATTTCAAATAAAAAAGATAATCAAGACACCTTAATCAATGAAAATTTTGTCCCCCCAGATAGTAAGAATTATGAACATGAAATATTATGGCATCTTGAATTTGATGGATCAGTGAACAAGTTAGGAGCAGGAGCAGGAGTATGGATTTACAATTTAGAGAATGATTACTCAGAGGGCCATGCTTACAGACTAAATTTCAAATGCACCAATAACATGGTTGAGTATGAAGCGCTTATTTTAGGTCTCAAATTGGTTAGAAAGTTAGGAGCCATAAGAGTGTCTATTATGGGAGATTCTGAGTTGGTTATAAAACAAATTAATGCTGTATATATGACCAAAGACCCTAGATTAAGTTTTTATAGAGGAACAATTGTAGAAATATTGAACACTTTTCTAGAAACTAAGCTTGCAGTCATTCCAAGGAAACATAATATGCAGGCTCATAGTTTAGCAATGTTTTCCAACACTTGTAAGTTACCATTCCAACCTAACCATCAGTACACTGCTGAGGTTAGGCACAGACCTGTTATCCCAAATAACTTGAAAAAATGGCAAGTGTTTGCTAATGACCAACAGATAAATAACTTTTTAACCTTAGAAGGAGAATTTGTAAATAGCAATATAGATACTGACATAACATTAGATCCCTTTTTTACAGATAAAATAGAAATTAACAAATTAGAAGATGAAGTGATAGATAGATTCCATCCCACTAAATTCACAAATTCAGATGTCCAAAACCTAAAGAAAGTTGAAATGGAAGAGATAATTGACGAAGATTCTGAAATCATCAATCTCAAAGATAACTTTTTGCCCAAAGGATTAACCCCTTTGGAAGCCTTGTTCGATTCAAATGATGTCCCTAGAAAACCAAAAATGGAACCCCTAAAATCTGATATAGAGGAGTGTAACATAGGTACTGAAGAGAATCCAAAATTGATAAAACTTTAAAAGTCCTTACCTCCTACTGAAAAAAGTAAAATACATTGAACTTCTAAAGGAATTCCAAGATGTCTTTGCTTGGAGTTATGAGGACCTCAAGTCCTATGACACCAGCATAATACAACACACCATCCCCATAAAAGAAAACCAAAAACCTTTTAGACAGAAGCTTAGGAGGATTAATCCCATTCTATTGCCTTCTATTGAAAAGGAAATCAGAAGGATGTATGAAGCCAAGATAATAGCACCAATTAGATTCTCTGATTGGGTTTCAAATTTGGTGCCAACAAGGAAGAAAACTAGTGAGATTAGACTGTGTGTTGACCTCAGGAATCTCAATAAAGTTTCACTTAAAGACAATTACCCTCTCCCTAAAATGGATCATATATTACAAAGGGTAGTAGGGTCAACCAGAATCTCATTATTGGATGGGTTTTCTGGTTACAATCAGATTTTAGTTCACCCAGATGACCAGGAAAAAACTACATTCACTACTCCTTAGGGCACATTCATGTATGTGAAGATGCCTTTTGGATTAAAGAATGCAGGGGCCACCTTTCAAAGAGCTATGGACATAGCTTTTGCTAAGGAGATTCATGACTTCCTAGTAATATACTTAGATGATATCATTGTATTCTCAAAATCTGATAAACAACACTTAGATCATCTAAGGCAGGTTTTCATCAAATGTAGGAAGTATGGAATTTCTTTGAATCCTAAAAAATCTTTATTTGGGTTAGAAGAGGGTAAATTGTTAGGCCACATAATCTCTAAAGATGGTATCCAAATAGACCCTGCAAGAATTGAAGCCATCTTACTGATACAACATCCTAGGAGCATTAGGGTATTACAAGACTTTTTAGGAAAAATAAAATTTGTTAGGAGATTTATTTCTAACTTAGAAGAATTAATTAGATCATTGAATAACATGTTGAAGAAATATTCGACCATAAAATGGATAGTTGAGGCTAAGAATTCCTTTGAAGATATTAAACTAGCCTTAACAAAAACACCAGTTTTGATCAGTCCAAAGTTTGATAGGGATTTCATTATTTTTTCTTTTGCCTCAAAACACACAATTGCTGCAATCCTACTGCAGAAAAATGATGAGGGTTATGAACAACCTATTTCCTTTTTTAGCAAAGCCCTGAGAGATGCCTCTTTAAAATACAATATAATGGAAAAGAAAGCTTTTTCTTTGGTCAAAGCTATCAAATATTTTAGATTTTAGATTTTATATTCTCATATAATAGCCTATGTCCCCAATGCAGTAGTCAAGGATATCCTAACACAGGATGGTCCAAATGGAAAGAGAGGGAAATGGATTACTACTATACTAGAATATGACCTAGAAATCAAGCAAACAAAGTTAATCAAAGGCCAAGGTTTAGCCAAGCTCTTGGCTGAACCGAACTGTCAAGCCTTAGACATAAATTTTACTGCAGAAATGGATAATGGAGAGGAGATGGCGACTCCACCAATCAGCCAGGCCTTTATTGAATCATCATGGTATGTTGACATCATATATATTTTACAAAATTTACAAGCTCCTCCTAAATTATCCAGGACCAAAAGCAGGTTTTAAAAAATGAAATCTTTGAAATTTTGCATAATTGACAATGCTTTGTTTTGGAGGAATCATGAAGGTATCCTTCTTAACTTTTTATTGAAAGAAGAATCTGACAAGGTATTGCAAGAGTTTCATGCAGGTGACTCTGGAGGACATCTTTAATGGAGAACCATTGTTGACAAGATTCTTAGAGTCATTTTCTATTGGCCCACTTTCTTTTCTGATGTAAAGAAATTTGTAACCTCATGTCATAAATGCCAAATTTTTGAAGGAAAGAAAAAGCTTTTACCCCTCCCTCTAAAACCAATATCTACTGAAGCACCTGTGATCACTCAGATTTTTTTCTTAGAAGTTATCAAAGAAGGAATAGTTTGAGGTAACCACAAACCTAATCTTTTAGACTTAGGTTCTAGCCAACATAAGTCCAAAGAGGGCTCTCTCTTTATAATTTAACTTTGTTTGAATAAGATTTTAGGCTAGTTATTAATGTTCAGGATTGTTTGTTTTGATTGGGTGGTGGAATTAATAAAATAGATGGGCAGAGAAATCATTTAGGCCATTGGGCTATGGAGTCAATCAAGAAAGGCTTAACTGGATTTGATCTATTACTGAGGTAAGAGTTGATAGGGAAGGCTAGCACAACAAGAGCAAATCTGCAGGTTCAAATGAATGAAAGTCCTAACCAGGGCCAAGGGCAATGAAGAATCCTTAACCGGGATTAAGATGAAGAAAGGAAGGATGGCTAGTAGCAAAGGGCAATGAAGAATCCTGTACTATGGGCCAAAGGGGGGATAAACTACGGAAGTAAGGGGCAATTAAGAATCCCCAAACCAAGGCAGTTTAGTAGAAAACATAAATAAAGCAAATAGTTAAAATAGAGAGCACTTAAGCTAATTCTGATGATATCATTCCTTGTTTACTTTTAAGGGTTTATAAGAAAACACATATGAATCTTTCATAACATAAAGAGAAAACGATATTTAAACATGAGAAAATGATACTTATTTGTTCCAACTATGCACAAGAATCCAGTGAAATGTCCTCAGCTTTATTTCATTTCTAGCAAAACCAGTCCAACCTTGAGTACAATAGCTCCTTGGCTAAAAAATAATATGTCTACAAAAATGTATTTTAATCCACACTAATTACTTCGATTTGTGAAGTATTTATACAAGAATTAATACAAAATATCTCATATCTATATGAGAATTATTCTAGGAAACAAAAATTATATTCAACACGAAGATAGAGATAGATGGAGAACTGTCTTCTAGCTGTCCCTTTTATTGTGATTGTGCTGGCTGTTATGAATTAGATTTCTCTCTTGTAATTTCTTTGTAATTATGTGTTGGAATCATTTTCATCTTTGACCTATTGATACTCTTTACCTGTGCTATTTTGATCCT
This sequence comes from Pinus tabuliformis, assembly GCA_031772625.1. Taxonomy (NCBI): domain Eukaryota; kingdom Viridiplantae; phylum Streptophyta; class Pinopsida; order Pinales; family Pinaceae; genus Pinus; species Pinus tabuliformis. Next base: position 955,514,530 of record CM062806.1, on the reverse strand, counting down.
GTCTTGCCTGTTTGACCTGGCAGTTATCTTTTATCTTATATATTTACTATAGTAACTTATAGTAAATCAGTCAAACTGGTCCACCATTCACTGTCAGGTAACTTCATCCTTATCATTTTCCTATAGATTTCATTAGCTTCTGTGTACTTAGCAAAATTTGGTTTGCTTGTGAATAAGTGCTTGACTTCATGTTCTATGTAGAATAGATTTTCCAAGCCATCATAAAGCACTTTTCCAGTGGGTAAAGACTTCACCCCTGAAGTACTAGCTTGGCTTTTGGCCAACTTGTTTAATTTGTCAACATAATATTCCTGGGTCATCAACTTATCATGGATCACCATAGGACTGGGGAGTCCTTTTTCTCTTAAGATGTCGTACTTTAGCATAAAGTTATCAATGTCTGTTTGGATGCTCTGACATCTTTTCTCCAGATTAATCATTAAGTTCCTTTTAGTGAGAACTTTTTTTATTTCTATGATTGTTTTTGTTCTGTCATCTATCTCCAGTTCATCAAGCTGATATCTGTTTTTGTTGTTCAAAAAGGTGATTAACTGATTGGATTCTTCAGGTTTGTTTCCCAATTCTTCCACTGTCTTGTGGATTGCCTCTGTAGCCATTTTGACTAATTCTGTTTTCTCAAAAATAATCTGAATAGAAGGCCAAACATCATTGATGGAATCAATGATGTTGGCCCAAAGGATTTCTCTCATGTCTCCTAATGGTTCTTGCAGTGTTAAATCCTTCTCAAGGGATTTTATCCTTTCTACCATCCTTAGGTTCCTCTGAGTTTCTTCTTTATGCTGTATTTGTACAAGTTTACAATTGGTTTCTAAACTTGACACTTTCTCTCTGAGTTTCTTGAGCTTAGTGGCCTGGATACTCATTTCTTCCATGGCCTTGATCAATTCTGCAGTCTTCTCTGTTGGTGTCTTTGTATTGGTTGATGTACCTGTGCCTGATGTAGTACTTGTCACTGGCAATGTTGTAGCTGGTGGAAGTGTAGGTGCCAAGGCAATTGCCAAGGTGGAGGGTACTGTTGTGGAAACTGTAGGTATTACAGTCTGAGGAGTGGTGGCCAACTCACTCTGCTTGGACTATATCAAGTTACCCAATTCTTTCTCAGTTTCCTTCAATTGGTCATTTAACTTAAGGACTAGGTCCATAAGTTCTTCCTCCTTCTGTGTTTCCAACACTTCAGCTGTTTGAGGATGATGAAGAGGAGGAATCTTAAGTTGCTTTTTTAGTGCAGCTATATCATCATTTTTCTTATTTATAAGTTTCTCTGCTGCTTTCACATCCTTGGGATCATGTCCTAACTCTATGACCAAGTCCTCCAAGGACTTTATTCTAGTGTCTTTGGCCTGTGAAGAGGCCTTTTCCAACTGGAATTGTGCTGAGATGTTATTTAGTGAATTCTGGAGTTGGTGGGCTGTTATTGCCTTGTTGGTCAAGGTGGAATAAACCATTTCACCAATTTGTTTATGCAACTCAATTTGGTCAATAGGATGGATATCCTTTGCTAGTACCTCAAAATCTATCTTTAGGTAGTCTTCCATTGATTTAGGTTGCTATATGGTTGGCTTGAGAAAACTCATCTGCATCTTATCCTATTTTATATCAAAGGCTGACATTAGCCTTGTCTGGTTTGTTGGAGCCATCTTCAGATAATGTCCATACCTTTGCACCTTTAACCTCTCATTCCTTGCTTTGATTTCCTTATACTTTTCTTTGATGTCTTGGCTCTGTCCAGAAGGAGCCCTAAAGGAGGATACTTCCACACTCTGTTGCCTTTCCAACATTTGAGCATGTGAGGTGGAAGGTTCTTGTGTCCCTCCTGAAGGAGTGGTATGCATGCTTTCTGTCCTTTCTTCTCCTAAAATTGTTGTTGTTTCCTCAGTGTATTCCTGCACTGAATATGGATGTAACCTCTTCCTCTTAGCATAGGTTTGGGAAATAGGCTTGTTGGAAGGAGTGGCCTCCTCTCTGTCTCTCTTGAGGTTCCTCTCCTCATTTAGAGGAGTCTACAAAATAGGAGGATTGCTCATGATTTGTTTAGGTTGAGCAAGTTCCTCTGAAATTTCAGGCTGTTCAAATTCTTCTGGCTGTTCTAAAAGCTCTGGTTGCTTTGATGACCCTACTTGATCTGAAGACTCTAGTTGTCTTGATGGTCTTGCCTCTGCCGATGGACCTCTTCTTCTATCTGCCCACTGTGGCCTTGTGCATGTCTCTGAGATTGAGATTATCTTGGAACTTGTACAAAGGAATCCTCATCAAGTCTTCTATCTAAGTCCATTAATACATTATCAACATCAACCTGTGTACTATCTTGATCTATCAAAGTTCCTTCCACCCATTCAAATTGATTAGCATATTGTTCTATTTCATGGATCCTATGGTGGATGTAAGGAGATAGTTTATTCTTTTGTCTCCTATTACAAATGAAGCTGAAGGGGTCATAGGTCCACATGAAACTCTGTTTCAGTTTCAATCTTTGGAGGATTTCATCTGCCTCCTTTCCTGCTTCCCTACTGTTACAAATGAATGGGCCCAATTGATCTTTTATTCTAAGTTGGGCTTTCTTCTTGGCTTTTACAAAGTGCACCTCATCTGAATTGATCATTTGTCTGTAGTACTCCAGAGCAAATAATCTCATGGGGAGGTACTTTGGCAATTTGTAAGGTGGCAATTCACATCCATAAATTCTGATTTTAGTGTGGTTTTGGTACAAGTACCAATCCCCCACTTTGTACTGCTTTGACAACTGTAGGACCCTCCTAATGTCTGCACTGATTCTGGGTGGAGGGTTTCCTAGTAGCATGGTTGTCACAGGGTAAACAAAGAGGTCTATGAAGTCTGTATATGAGTATTGAGAATCAAACTGATGAATCAAAGAAGTCCAGAAGATCACTGATCTGGGGTTTCCTCTGGTATCTAGCTTTTGGAGGGCAATTGGAAATCTATCAGCTTGGTAGTACAAGAATAAATGATACAGAATTGAGAAATACTTAAACACTCTTTCATTATCCAACCTCATGAATTGATCATGAATTCTATCAGCAATAAACTTTTCATAGTCAAATATGATGGTTGGTGGTTGGCCAGGAGAGTAGATTGACATGATGGATATTAAGATCTTATCAACAAATTCACTAGTGGTGCAGCCTCGTATACCGGATATCATATCTATAATATCTTGACCAAGGCTAGAGAATATAGTCCATAGATAAGGAGGAGGGTCCTTTGGGATATACTGTTCTTCTCTGATAAAAGTCTGGAATAACTGAGCCAGCCTAATTGAAGTGAGAGTAGGGTATCTGTTTAGCATATCCCCAATGGAAAGAGGGGTTAGGCTTTGGCTTGGTTGCAATTGAAGCATCTGGTTAATGGATTCAGCAGTGATAGTAAACAAAATAGACTAGTCAAGAGTTCTTACTGCCCTTTGGATAGGATCATAGTTCATGTGGCAGTAATGTACAATTTCTGGGAATACATGCACTCTAGGGAACTAATACTTAGGAAAACTTGATTCCCAAATTCCAATGGAGTCGGCTTGGTTCAGGTACTGGTCTCTATACTTGCAAAAGAGTTTTAAAGGGGATTTTGAGACAGAGGTATCTTTAATCTGGAAGTCCTTGTCTGCAAGGGGAAGGTGGTCTAAATCCCTGTGGGGAGTCGTAATGGACATGAAATTCAACGCAATTGGGGCTTCCATCCTTGGTTCTTGTGGATTCAAGGACGGGGGCAAAGGATTTCATGGAAATATGGAAAAATTGGTCTATTACAGAGTATTTCAGGACTACCAGGTAGCTTAATTTACTAAATTACTTAATTTTCAAAAGCAATTTAGCTCAGGTTCGGCAAGAAAACAGGGTTTCTTAGTTGAAATGGGGTAAATACTTGGTTTCGGCTATTTGAATGGAGTAATGGTGCTAGTGCACTATTCACAGGAAGTGCACGAGTCTACAAGGTGGTTTGGAGTTGAGTGGCTGCGGAAGGTTGACGGTTGGCAGTAGTTTGATAGTTGAACGTTCTCTGTGCTTTGCATGGAATTCAAAACGTCTTTTTCATGATAAAAAACAAAAAATAATGATTTTTTTGGGTTTTATGTGTAAAGTCAATAATATTGGCGGGTACATCAGAAAACAACAGTTGGCGCCAATTGGGAGATGTGACATTTTGTCATGTAGCGGAGGTAATAAGCGGAATCTATCACACCTCTTTTCGGGATAAATGGTTTTGGGGAGAGACCGCCCGATGCCATTCATCGGTCGCCATGTAGCGGTGGGGTGAATAGTGAAACCGCTCACATTGGGCGGGTAAAGGTCAGTCTTTGGAGGCAACCCAATATGAGCGTAAGCCGTTGGATCTGAAGGGGTCAGATTGCACAATGGTCGAGGGTGTGATTTGATCGGGAAGTTAATGGTGGGGCCCAACGGGATATTAACTGCGGGTTAGGGTGGCTTAATGACGTCGAGGGCGATATGATTGGAGGAACAGGTTATTAATTAATCATTGTTTGATTAATTAACCCCTTTTTGTTTGGCAGAGGGTTATGGCTCTTAATTAGTCGCAGATTGACTAATTAATCCGTTTAATTAATTTACTACTAAGGTTTATATTTCAAACCATCGGGGTGGGATATTTATCATATGGGATTTTAATAAAACATACGGGAAAGGGGGTTTTCTTTTTGGGAGTTAAATAAATATAATAAAAATTAAAGTTAATATGAAAATGAAGGTGGAAGGAAAATGCGCTAAGTATAATGTATTGACATTTATTCATATATCCATATTTACACATTATAACTTAGGCTAATGCTTTTTTGCGGGTTTTTTGTGGGAAAAAGAGGTTTTATGTAAGATTAATTACTTTCCCTAGGTAAATGGTAATTTATCCTTAGGAAAAGGGATTTTTAGATGAAATGAATGTATTATGGAGGGAGTGAATGTTGGTAAGGTGGTTTTAGTACTTAGACCCTATAAGTCATTGGGCCTAGGGTCCGGTCTCTCTAGAAGTCAGAGAAATGCTCTGAGCCCCTTTAACTTAAGGTTTTGGGTACTTTTGACATTGCTTATGGAAAACTAGTAAAATTGAAAGTAAAGTGAATGGGGGAATTAATCACTTGACTTTGTAAATGGTCCATTGTCATCCATTCTTTTCACAACTTGATGATGAAAGTAAATGATATGATTTTGTCCAATCAATCACCATAATTTTGCAACCATCCAACTACTTACCCATCTACTCATCCTACCATTTTTTCTAATCTTTATTAGGGTGCACTTAAGCTGGCAAACCCTTATCAAAACATTTTTCTTTTCTTTTACATTAGAAATCTATCTAAGTCTATTCTTATTACATCCAAGGGCTTAGATTAAACTGTTGAGCTCCTTTTATTTACTCTACCTATCTACTTACTTGCTAAGATTAAACAATTTGGTCAGGTTTTATTCTCTCTCTCTAAGCATGAAATTCAAAACATGGAATAACCAAGATTAAACTATTTGGTTACCATGGGTTGTGGCATAAATAACAATTTGCACATAATCATTATTATGTAGAAAAATAAATAGCAGTGGAATTTGGACTTGCACACTTTCATGGTCCTTCTCTTTTTTGACTAGGATTCACTTTTTCATCTTTTTTGACCTTCTTTTTTTTCATTCTTTTTGTGCTTTGATTTTTCTTTTAGGACATACCCTCTTTACATTTTTTTTTTTTTTTTTGATTTTTTGAATATGGAAAACATTTGCAGAAAAGCAAAGGTATGTACATATTATAGTTTTGACCTCATCCATTCAAAAATTATGACACCTATTAGTATAGGAACATAACAGTGGCTCCACTTGGGGATGGCATTTCTTGGTGAAATGTCAAGAACTAGTAGATCAATGGCCTTCTGAATTTCTGTGATTTTATTCTGCAACTTTCCTTTTACTTTGCTGCTTTATTGATATTTACTAACAGTGAAACTTTTGAAGCTTAGGGCCTTCTCTTCGAGCTTCAACTCCAAAATTTACCATCCAATCCAAACTAAACTTTATGAAGGATATAATATGTACAAGTGATTAGTAAAATCAGTGACTGGGATCTATATAGTGCTTAAGCATTCGACCATTGACTAGTCCTCCTTCTACTTCTGCACCATCCAATTCCTTAAGAAAATAAGCATTATTACCTCTGAAAGCATAAATAATGTAAGGACCTTTCCATAGGAAGTCAAACTTCCCATGTTTCCCTTTATCTTCCCTTCTTGAGTCCCATTTCAAGACTTTATCCCCTAGATAGAAATCTTCTGCCTTGGTTCTCTTGTCAAATGCTTTCTTGATTTTCTCCTGCACAACTTGGGACCTGATATACACTTGCTCCCTGGTTTGCTGCAAATGAATTGTCTAGTTGATCCTTCTCTGAATATCATTTGGCTCAACCTATGCTTCTTGGAGTAATTTCATCACTAGAGTTCCCAAAGAAGATGGGAAAACAGCCTCCATTCCATAGACTAGCTGATAGGGACTGGTACCAATAGATTTCTTTGTGGTCAGCCTGTCTGCCCACAAAGCATTCACTAGTTTCTTATTCCAGGTCTTTTTATTGTCTTCCAACAATTTTTTGATAATATTCATTAAGCTCTTATTGGAAGACTCTGCAAGTCCATTTCCCTGGGGATAGTAGGCTATGGAATGACCAAGGGTTATGTGATATTTGTTGCAAAAATCAATCATCCTTTTTGATTTAAAGGCTGCAGCATTGTCTGTGATGATTTTAGTGGGACAACTGAATCTAGACAGAATGTTGGCCTCAAGAAAACCTATTATGATAGTATCGGTGGCTTGTCTTGAGGGTATGGCTTCTATCCACTTTGTAAAATAATCTGTGGTAGTTAAGATCCATCTATGCTGGGCAAAGGAAGGGGGATGAATTTCACCAATGAAGTCAAGACCCCACTGTTGAAATGGTGTTTCAGTAGATATAGGTTTCAAAGGTAATGGCAATAGTTTTCTTTTCCCTTCAAAAATCTGACATTTGTGGCATGAGGTTACAAACTTCTTAACATCAACAAACAGAGTGGGCCAGTAAAAACCAACCCTCAATATCTTATCAGCTGTTGTCTTCCAATAGAGATGTCCCCCACAGTCACCTGCATGAAACTCTTGCAAAATTTTATCAGATTCTTCCTTTAATAAACAATTTAGAAAGATGCCTTCATGATTTTTCCAAAATAAAGCATTATCAATTATGCAAAACTTCAAAGATTTCATCTTTAAGAACCTACTTTTAGTCCTGGATAGCTCTGGAGGAGCTTGAAGGTTTTGTAGAATGTATATTATGTCAGCATACCATGGTGAATCTGTAAAGGCTTGGTTGATCTGTGGAGTTGCCATCTCCTCTTCGTTATCCAATTATACAATGAAGTTTATGTCTAGGGCCTGATAGTTTGATTCAGCCATGAGCTTAGCCAAACCTTGACCTTTGATCAATTTTGTAGGTTTAATTTCTAAATCATACTCTAATATTGTAGTTATCCACTTTCCTCTCTTTCCATTAGGTCCATCCTGTGTTAGAATGTCCTTAACTATAGCATTGGGAACATAAGCTACTATATGAGAGCACAAGATATAAACTATGAAATCTTTAATTGCTTTAACCAGAGCAAAAGCTTGCTTTTCCATTATATTATACTTTAAAGGTGCATCTCTCAGGGCTTTACTAAAGAAGGCTATTGGCTGTTCAAAACCCTGATCATTTTTTTGCAAGAGGACTGCAGCAATGGTGTGTTCTAAAGCAAAAGAAAATATGATGAATTCCCTATCAAACATTAAACTGATGAGGATTGGTGTTTGTGTCAAGGCTAACTTTATATCTTCAAATGAATTTTTAGCCTCTAGAGTCCATTTAATAGTCAAATCTTTCTTTAACATGTTGTTTAGTAATCTAATTAACTCAACTAAATTAGAGATAAATCTCCTCAAAAAGTTTATTTTACCTAAAAATGCTTGAAGTTCTTTGATGTTCTTGGGATGTGGTATCTGCAAAATGGCTTCAATTCTCGTTGGGTCAATCCTGATACCATCTTTGGAGATAATGTGACCTAGTAATTTTCCTTCTTCCAACCCAAACAAATATTTTTTAGGATTCAGAGAAATTCCATATTTCCTACATTTAGTAAAGACCTGCCTAAGATGATCCAGGTGTTGTTGATATGATTTGGAGAATACTGTGAGGTCATCAAGGTATATTACCAGGAAGTCATGAATTTCTTTAGCAAAGGCTATGTCCATTGCTCTTTGAAAGGTGGCCCCTGCATTTTTCAACCCAAATGGCATTTTCACATACATGAAAGTGCCCCATGGAGTTGTGAATGCAGTCTTTGCCTGATCATCTGGGTGGACTAGGATTTGGTTATAACCAGAGAACCCATCTAGCAATGAGATTCTGGAGGAACCTACTACCCTTTGTAATATGTGATCCATTTTTGGAAGAGGATAGTTATCTTTAAGTGAAACTTTATTCAAATTCCTAAGGTCAACACACAACCTAATTTCGCCAGTTTTCTTTCTTGTGGGTACCAAATTGGAAACCCAGTCTGAGAACCTGATAGGTGCAATAATCCCAGCTTCATACATTCTTTTGATCTCCTTTTCAATGGAAGGCAATAGAACAGGGTTAATTCTTCTAAGCTTCTGTCTAAAAGGCTTTTGATCTTATTTTAATGGAATAGTGTGTTGTATTATGCTAGTATCATAGGATTTCAGGTCCTCATAACTCCAAGCAAAAACATCCTGGAATTCTTTCAGCAGTTCCATATATTTCATTTTTTCATTGGGATGTAATGATTTTGACAGTTCTATCAATTTGGGGATCCTATATTACATTCCTCAATGTCTGATTTCAAGGGTTCCATTTTATGCTTTTTAGGAATATCATTTGAATCAAATAAGTCCTCCAAAGGAGTTAATCCTTTGGGTAGAAAATTGTCTTTAAGGTTTATGACTTCAGTTTCTTCATCAATGGCTTCATCAATTTCCATTTGTTTTAGGTTTCTAATATCTGATTTTGTAAACTTTGTAGGATGAAATCTATCTATCTAATCATCTTCTAGTTTGTTAATTTCTACTTTATCAGAGCAATCGACATCTAATGCTATGTTTATGTCTATGTTGGTATTTACAAATTCATTATCTAAAGTTAAAAAATTGTTAATTTGCTGATCATTCTCGAATACTTGCCAGTTCTTTAAATTGTCAGGAATGGAAGGTCTGTGCCTAACCTCAGCAGTGTACTGATGGTTGGGCTGAAAGGGCAACTTACAAGTACTAGCAAACATGGCTAAGCTGTGAGCTTGCATGTTGTGTTTTCTTGGAATAACAACAAGTTTTGTTTCTAAAAAGGTATTTAGTATCTCTATGACCGTTCCTCTATAAAATCCTAATCTAGGATCCCTGGTCATGTAAACAACATTAATTTGTTTGATTACCAACTCAGAATCTCCCATAATAGAGACTCTTATGGCTCCTAACCTTTTGACCAGTTTCAAACCTAACAGAAGTGCTTCATATTCGGCCATGTTGTTTGTGCATTTAAAGTTTAACCTGTAGGCATGACCCTCTGAATGATCGTTTTCTAAGTTATAAATCCATACACCTACTCTTGCTCCTAGTTTGTTAACAGACCCATCAAACTCAAGATGCCATAGGATTTCATGCTCATAATTCTCATCTGGGGTAGTGGAATCCTTCTTGACTAAGGTATCTAGGTCATATTTTTTTATATGAAATTTCATGAATTTGGACATTTTTATTTTCTTTTAATACTACAATTTATTTTGGTTCTGCTGTTATTATGTTTGAAGTGTCTTCCTGATTAGTTTCAGCATTGTAAAGTATGAAAGAATCAATATTAGAATGTACTGAATATATGGGAAAGTTCTGAGGTCTCTCCTAAGTACTCACTACATACTTCATCAGAGTCTCTCTATACAGTTTCTTGGGGTGTCCAAAGACTGATATGGTAGCATAGGACATGTCTAGTTGCAGAGATCCCTGGAGTTTGGCACCCCAAGATCTAGACAACAGCATACCATACTTAGGAGGTATATGAACAACAACTATGTCCATAAGTATGGTCTTGGCAGGGTACTAAATCAATGAAACACACAAATATTTTATAAGCCCTAAGCATTTAACTTGGCTTGAATCAAAGGAGAACATATCCTTATAAGGCCTAGTGATATCCAAGTTTAGCTTTTCCAATACAGACTTAGCCATAAGATTATGTGAGGCCCCAGAGTCTAGCATAGCATTATGTAGGATTTTATCGTGGATTCACAGAGTCTTCATTTTCAATGAAGTTCAAAGATTTACTAATTTGAGATCTGTAAGTTTCATGTTTAACCAATTCTGTCAGAGGCACTGAGATTTTAAGCTTGGCCACCTCTGCTCCCAAATTGAAAGGCAGAGGGGATTTATCTGTTTGAACATTTGAAATTTTTGCACCAAGGTTCTGAGTAGTCTTTTCTTCTTTTTCATTGTTTGGATTTTCTAATATAATTTCTGGAGGTTGTTCCATTGTTCCCTTGAGGGGGACTGAAGTGGAAGGTTGTTCATTAGATGGTTGGTTATCAGTTACATCTTCAATGGTGGGACTGGGAGGGTTTTGATGTGGTCTAGAAAGGATTTGTAAGGTTTTTGTAACTTGAGGATTCTGATTTGTAGCTTTTACTTTCTTAGGCTGGTTAGGTACTGCTTTTTTATTTTGATTAGGAACATCAGGGTTCTTCTTGCTTCTTAAGTTGTATTGTTTATGAACTTCGAAAATAGCAGAGTCATACCCTTGCTTATAGTCGAAATATTCTCTTGTTTGGGTCTGTAACTGTTGAAGCATGTATAGTTCTTGATCATTTTGAGTTAGAAAAACAATTTCTTCATCATCTAAGCCCATAAGGTTGATTTGGGTGTTTATCTCAGGGTCTTCTTCGTGGGAAGTCTTAGCATAATTTTCCTGGAAAGGTGGTCCAATGTTCTGATTAGGCCCATTATTACCCATGTTCTGGTTTTGGTTCTTCCTAAAGTTTGCATTCCTTACTGGATTAGCCTATTGGTTATCCTAGTGAGGTTTCCTTTCAATGACTTCTATTCTATCCATCAACCTTTCCATTCCTTTAGCCAAAGCATCAATTTTCTAATCAAAGGGTGAAGTTTCATCTTTCAAAGGTGTTCTTCTCTCATTTCTAACCCTAGCCCTTTTGGATGGAAAATTAGCTTCTACACTAACAGCTACACTTTGCATATCTTCAAGTGTAGGGGGATTCCTCTCTCTAAGTTGAAAAGCCATATCTGTTTCAAATCCGTCTGGAAACTTAATCAGGGCTAAACCAGGTGGAGGCTTAAAGTCAAGTGGGATTGCATTATAAACATTGTTAAACCTGGTGCAATAGTCTTGAAAAGTCTCGTTTGGTCCCCTTTAAAGGTTTTCATATTCAGAGAGAATTTAAAGGTGGTTCTTTATCTTCTCCCACCTATTTAGGAATTGTTGGTAAAGGACTTCTAAACTATCTATGCTCTGAGGGGGCAAAGATCTAAACCATGTTCTCACTTCTCCAGCTAGAGTTTGGACAAAGATTCTCATCTGGACATCTCCTATGTCAATCTCATGAAGTTCAAAATAATCTATCATTTTCTTAGTGTGTTGTTGTGTTGTGTAAGTTCCAGTGCCATCAAATAAGGTAATTTTACTCTGATAATCTGCTGGCAAGACACCTTGAGGTGCAGGCATTATAAGGGGGGCATATCTGAGTGCCATAGCTCTAGGTTGGATGGGATTGAGAACAGGAGTTGGGGTAACAGGAGGATTTGGGACAACAAGGGGAGTTGGAGTAACAAGGGTAATGGGTGTTTGAGGGGTAGTGATGGGCTGATGGGGGAGTGAAGGTATGAATGGAGATGAGGGATGATCTTCAGAGGTGTGGGGAAACGATGGTGAGCTAAAAGATGTTGAAGCTGACTCAGAAAGTTCAGGGAGTCTATCAGTGGTGAGGGATGACTAAGGGGAGTTCAGAAGGTTTTGGTTAATTGACAAGTTGGCTTGTTGGGTTTCAAGTTCTCTGGTAAACTCTGGATCTAGGACTGTGATCACAAGTTCACTATCAGACTTGGTTCTAAACAGAGATAGGTCAAAATACTCGTCAAAAGGGATGTCTTCAATGAATAACCACTCAGCAGGGCATGAATTGGATCTAAAAAGAGGTCTAGGGCTTACTGAACTTTCCTGTCTTCTGATTATTCTCAGAATAAGGTTTGGATTTTCAAATACAGGGGGAGGATTTGGATCAGGGTTGGCCCTGGTATAGTGAGTTCTCCCTGAAGCCAGATTTCGAGCTTTTTATGATTATTTTAGTTTTTTATGAACTTTTGGAAATAACTTCTAATAACCCTTTAAGATGCTTAAAAATAAAAATTTGAATTCCTCAAAGGTTTATTAAAACTGAGGGTTTTGAATCCCCAGTATGGTCGCCACTATGTTATCACTCAGATTTTTTCCTTAGAAGTTATCAAAGAAGGAATAGTCTAAGGTAACCACAAACCTAATCTTTTAGACTTAGGTTCTAGCCAACCTAAGTCTAGAGAGGGATCTCTCTTTATAATTTAACTTTGTTTGAATAAGATTTCAGGCTAGTTCTTAATGTTCAGGATTGTTTGTTTTGATTGGGTGGTGGAATTAAGAAAATAGATGGGCAGAGCAAATATTTAGGCCATTGGGCTATGGAGTCAATCAAGAAAGGATTAACTGGATTTGATCTATTACTGAGGTAAGAGTCCATAGGGTAGGCTAGCACAACAAGAGAAAATCTGGAGGTTCAAATGAATGAAATTCCTAACCAGGGCCAAGGGCAATAAAGAATCCTTAACCGGGATTAAGATGAAGAAAGGAAGTATGGCCAGTAGCAATGGGAAATGAAGAATCCTGTACTATGGGCCAAAGGGGGGATAAAGTATGGAAGTAAGGGGGAAAATAAGAATCCCCAAACCAAGGCAATTTAGTAGAAAACATAAATAAAGCAAACAGTTAAAACAGAGAGCACTTAAGCTAATTCTGATGATATCATTCCTTGTTTGCTTTTAATGGTTTATAAGAAACACATATGAATATTTCATAACATAAAGAGAAAACAATATTTAAACATGAGAAAATGATACTTATTTGTTCCAACTATGCACAAGAATCCAGTGAAATGTCCTCAGCTTTATTTCATTTCCAGCAAAACCAGTCCAATCTTGAGTACAATAGCTCCTTGGCTCAAAAATAATATGTCTACAGAAATGTATTTTAATCCACACTAATTACTTCAATTTGTGAAGTATTTATACAAAAATTAATACAAAATATCTCATAACTATATGAGAATTATTCTAGGAAACAAAAAATATCTTCAACACGAAGATAGAGACAGATGGAGAATTGTCTTCTAGTTGTCCCTTTTATTGTGATTGTGCTAGTTGTTATGACTCGGATTTGGCTCTTGCAGTTGTTTTGTAATTATGTGCTGGAATCACTTTCATCTTTGACCTACTGATACTCTTTACCTGTGCTGTTTTGATCCTGTCTTACCTGTTTTACCTAGCAGTTATCTTTTATCTTATAGATTTACTACAGTAACTTATAGTAAATCAGTCAAACTGGTCCACCATTCACTGTCAGGTAACTTCATCCTTATCATTTTCCTATAGATTTCATCGGCTTCTGTGTACTTAGAAAAATTTGGTTTTCTTGTGAATAAGTGCTTGACTTCATGTTCTATGTAGAACAGATTCTCCAGGCCATCATAAAGCACTTTTCCAGTGGGTAAAGATTTCACCCCTGAAGTACTAGCTTGGCTTTTGGCCAGCTTGTTTAACTTGTCAACATAATCTTCCTGGGTCATCAACTTATCATGGATTACCATAGGACTGGGGAGTCCTTTTTCTCTTAAGATGCCATACTTTAGCATAAAGCTATCAATGTCTGTTTGGATGCTCTGACATCTTTTCTCCAGATTAAGCATTAAGTTCCTTTTAGTGAGAACTTTTTTATTTCTATGATTGTTGTTGTTCTGTCATCTATCTCCAGTTCATCAAGCTAATATCTGTTTTTTCTGTTCAAAAAGGTGATTAACTAATTGGATTCTTCAGGTTTGTTTCCTAATTCTTCCACTGTCTTGTGGATTTCCTCTATAGTCATTTTGACTAATTATGTTTACTAAAAAATAATCTGAATAGAAGGCCAAACGTCATTGATGGAATCAATAATGTTGGCCCAAAGGATTTCTCTCATGTCTCCTAATGGTTCTTGCAATGTTAAATCCTTCTCAAGGGCTTTTATCCTTTCTGCCATCCTTAGGTTCCTCTGAGTTTCTTCTTTATGCTGTATTTGTACAAGTTTACAATTGGTTTCTAAACTCGACACTTGCTCTCTGAGTTTCTTGAGCTCAGTGGCCTGGATACTCATTTCTTCCATGGCCTTGATCAATTTTGCTGTCTTCTCTAATGGTGTCTCTGTACTGGTTGATGTACCTGTGCCTAATGTAGTACCTGTCACTAGCAATGTTGTAGCTGGTGGAAGTGTAGGTGCCAAGGTAGGTGCCAAGGTGGAGGGTACTACTATGGAAACTGTAGGTATTACAGTCTGAGGAGCGGTGGCCATATCACTCTGCTTGGATTGTATCAAGTTACCCAATTCTTTATCAGTTTCCTTCAATTGGTCATTTAACTTAAGGACTAGGTCCATAAGTTCTTCCTCCTTCTGTGTTTCCAACACTTCAGCCATTTGAGGATGATGAAGAGGAGGAATCTTAAGCTGCTTTTTTAGTGCATCTATATCATCAATTTTCTTCATTACAAGTTTCTTTGCTGCTTTCACATCCTTGGGATCATCTCCCAAGTCTACGAACAAGTCCTCCAAGGACTTTATTCTAGAGTCTTTAGCCTGTAAAGAGGCCTTTTCCAGCTGGAATTGTGCTGAGATGTTATTTAGTGAATTCTGGATTTGGTGGGCTGTTATTGCCTTTTTGGTCAAGGTGGAATAGACCATTTCACCAGTTTGTTTATGCAACTCAATTTGGTCAATAGGATGGATATCCTTTGCTAGTACCTCAAAATCTGTCTTTAGGTAGTCTGCCATTGATTTAGGTTGTTGTATGGTTGGCTTCAAAAAACTCATCTGCATCTTACCCTCTTTTATATCAAAGGCTGACATTAGCCTTGTCTGGTTTGTTGGAGCCATCTTCAGATAATGTGCATAGCTTTGCACCTTTAACCTCTCATTCCTTGCCTTGATTTCCTTATACTTTTCTTTGATGTCTTGGCTCTGTCCAAAAGGATCCCTAAAGGAGGATACTTCCACACTCTATTGCCTTTCCAACATTTGAGCATGTGAGGTGGAAGGTTCTTGTGTCCCTCCTGAAGGAATGGTATGCATGCTTTCTGTCCTTTTTTCTCCTGAAATTGATGTTGTTTCCTCAGTGTATTCCTACTCTGAATATGGATTTAACCTCTGCCTCTTAGCATAGGTTTGGGCAACAGGCCTGCTGGAAGGAGTGGCCTCCTCTCTATGTCTCTTGAGGTTCCTCTCCTCATTTAGAGGAGTCTGCAAAATAGGAGGATTGCTCATGATTTGTTCAGGTTGAGCAAGTTCCTCTGAAATTTCAGGCTGTTCAAATTCTTCTGGCTATTCTGAAAGCTCTGGTTGCTTTGATGGCCCTGCTTGATCTGAAGACTTTGGTTGTCCTAATGGTCCTGCCTCTGCTAATGGACCTACTTCTTCTGTCTACCCACTGTGGCCATGTGCTTGTCTCTAAGACTGAGATTCTCCTAGAACCTATAGAAAGGAATCCTCATCAAATCTTATGTCTAAGTCCATTAATACATTATCAACAACAACCTTTGTACTATCTCGATCTATCAAAGTGCCTTCCACCCATTCAGATTGATTAACATATTGTTCTATTTCAGGGATCCTGTGGTGGATGTAAGGAGATAGTTTATTCTTTTGTCTCCTATTACAAATGAAGCTGAAGGGGTCATAGGTCCACATGAAACTCTATTTCAGTTTCAATCTTTGGAGGATTTCATCTGCCTCCTTTCCTGCTTCCCTACTGTTACAAATGAATGGGCCCAATTGATCTTTTATTCTAAGTTTGGCTTTCTTCTTGGATTTTATAAAGTGCACCTCATATGAATTGATCATTTTTCTATAGTACTCCAGAGAAAATAATCTCTGGGGAGTTACTTTGGCAATTTGTAAGGTGGCAATTCACATCCATAAATTCTGATTTCAGTGTGGTTTTGGTATAGGTACCAATCCCCCACTTTGTACTGCTTTGACAACTATAGGACCCTCCTGATGTCTGCATTGATTCTAGGTGGAGGGTTTCCTAGTAGCATGGTTGTCACAGGGTAAACAAAGAGGTCTATGAAGTCTGTATAGGAGTATTGAGAATCAAACTGATGAATCAAAGAAGTCCAGAAGATCATTGATCTGGGGTTTCCTCTGGTATCTAGCTTTTGGAGGGCAATTGGAAATCTATCAGCTTGGTAGTACAAGAATAAATGATATAGAACTGAGGAATACTTAAACACTCTTTCATTTTCCAACCTCATGAATTGATCATGCATTCTGTCAGCAATAAACTTTGCATAGTCAAATATGATGGCTGGTGGTTGGCTAGGAGAGTAGATTGACATGATGGATATTATGATCTCATCAACAAATTCACTAGTGGTGCAGCCTAGTATACCGGATATCATATCTATAATATCTCGACCAAGGCTGGAGAATATAGTCCATAGATAAGGAGGAGGGTCCTTTGGGATATACTGTTCTTCTCTGATAAAAGTCTGGAATAACTGAGCCAACCTAATTGAAGTGAGAGTAGGGTATCTGTTTAGCATATCCCCAATGGAAAAAGGGGTTAGGCTTTGGCTTGGTTGCAATTGAAGCAACTAGTTAATGGATTCAAGAGTGATAGTAAACAGAACAGATTGGTCAGGAGTTATTACTGCCCTTTGGATAGGACCATAGTTCATGTGGCAGTAATGTACAATTTCTGGGCATACATGCACTCCGGGAAACTAGTATTCTGGCAAACCTGATTCCCAAAGTCCAAAGGAGTTGGCTTGGTTCAGGTACTGGTCTCTGTATTTGTAAAAGAGTTTTAAAGGGGATTTTGAGACAGAGGTATCTTTAATCTGGAAGTCCTTGTCTGCAAGGGGAAGGTGGTCTAAATCCCTGTGGGGATTCGTAATGGGCATGACATTCAAGGCAATTGGGGCTTCCATCCTTGGTTCTTGTGGATTCAAGGATGGGGGCAAAGGATTTCATGGAAATATGGAAAAATTGGTCTATTACAGAGTATTTCAGGACTACTAGGTAGCTTAATTTACTAAATTACTTAATTTTTAAAGCAATTTAGCTCAGGTTCGGCAAGAAAACAGGGTTTCTTAGTCGAAATGGGGTAAATACCTAGTTTCAGCTATTTGGATGGAGTAATAGTGTTGGTGCACTGTTTGTTGGAAGCGCATGGGTCTACAAGGTGGTTTGGAGATCAGTGGCTGCGGAAGGTTGATGGTTGACAGCAGTTTGATAGTTGAACGTGCTCTGTGCTTTGCATGGAAGTCAAAACATCCTTTTCACGATTAAAAACAAAAAACAATGAGTTTTTTGGGTTTTATGTGTAAAGTCAATAATATTGGTGGGTACATTGGAAAACGACAGTTGGCGCCAATTAGGATATGTGACATTTTGTCATGTAGCTGAGGCGGTAAGCGAAATCTATCGCACTGCTTTTCGGGATAAATGGTTTTGAGGAGAGGCCGCCCGATGCCATTCATCGGGTGCCACGTAGCGGTGGGGTGAATAGTGAAACTGCTCACATTGGGCGGGTAAAGGGTGGCCTTCAGAGGCCACCCAATATGAGCATCAACTGTTGGATCTGAAGGGGTCAGATCGCACGGTGATTGGGGGTGTGATTTGATCGGGGAGTTAATGGCGAGGCCTAACGGGATATTAACTGCGGGTTAGGGCGGCTTAATGATGTCGGGGGCGATATGATTGGAGGAACATGTTATTAATTAATCACTGTTTGATTAATTAACCCTTTTTTGTTTGGCGGAGGGTTATGGCTCTTAATTAGTCGCAGATCAACTAATTAATCCGTTTAATTAATTTACTACTAAGGTTTATATTTCAAACCATCAGGGCGGGATATTTATCATATGGGATTTTAATAAAACATACGAGAAAGGGGGTTTTCTTTTCGGGAGTTAAATAAATATAATAAAAATTAAAGTTAATATGAAAATGAAGGCGAAAGGAAAATGCGCTAAGTATAATGTATTGACATTTATTCATATATCCATATTTACACATTATAACTTAGGATAATGCTTTTTTATGGTTTTTTTGTGGGTAAAAGGGGTTTTATGTAGGATTAATTACTTTCCCTAGGTAAATGGTAATTTCTCCTTAGGAAAAGGGATTTTTAGATGAAATGAATGTATTATGGAGGGAGTGAATGTTGGTAAGGGGGTTTTAGTACTTAGACCCTATAAGTCATTGGGCCAAGGGTCCGGTCCCTCCAGAAGTCAGAGAAATGCTCTGAGCCCCTTTAACTTAAGGTTTTGGGTACTTTTGTCATTGCTTATGGAAAATTAGTAAAATTGAAGGTAAAGTGAATGGGGGAATTAATCACTTGACTTTGTAAATGTTCCATTGTCATCCATACTTTTCACAACTTGATGATGAAAGTAAATGATATGATTTTATCCAATCAATCACCATAATTTTGCAACCATCCAACTACTTACCCATCTACTCATCCTACCATTTTTTCTACTCTTTATTAGGGTGCACTTAAGCTGGAAAACCCTTATCAAAAAAATTTTCTTTTCTTTTACAATAGAAATCTATCTAAGTCTATCCTTATTACATCCAAGGGCTCAGATTAAACTGTTGAGCTCTTTTTATTTACTCTACATATCTACTTACCTGCCAAGATTAAACAATTTGTCAGGTTTTATTCTCTCTCTAAGCATGAAATTCAAAACATGGAATAACCAAGATTAAACTGTTTGGTTACCATGGATTTTGGCATAAATAACAAGTTGCACACAATCATTATTATGCAGAAAAATAAATAGCAGTGGCATTTGGACTTGCACACTTCCATGGTCCTTTTCTTTTTTGATTGGGGTTCACTTTTTCATCTTTTTTGACCTTATTTTTTTTCATTCTTTTTGTCCTTTGATTTTTCTTTTAGGACATACCCTCTTTACATTTTTTAATTTTTTTGATATTTTGAATATGGAAAACATTTGCAAAAAAGCAAAGGTATGTATATATTACAGTTTTTACCTCATCCATTCAAAAATTATGACACTTATTAGTATAGGAACATAACAACACCTTTTCAAAAATGGGGTCTTGACTTCATTGGTGAAATCCACCCACCTTCCTCTACCCAACACAAATGGATTCTCACTACTACAGATTACTTTACCAAATGGATAGAAGCCATACCATCAAGGCAAGCCACTGACACTGTTATAATAGCCTTCCTTGAATCCAACATCCTATCTAGATTTCGGTGCCCAACCAAAATCATCATTAATAATGCAAAAACCTTCAAATCTAAGAGAATGATTTGTAACAAGTATCATTAACTTTAGGCCATTCCACAACTTATTACCCCCAAGGAAATGGACTAGCAGAGTCCTCAAATAAAAGTCTGGTAAATATCATCAAAAAACTGTTAGAAGACAACAAGAAAACATGGAACAAGAAGCTAGTGAATGCCTTATGGGCAGACAGGCTAACCACAAAGAAATCCATTGGTACTAGTCCTTATCAATTAGTTTATGGAATGGAAGTTGTTTTCCCATCATCCTTGGGAACACCAGTGATGAAGTTGCTCCAAGAGTTGCAGGTTGAAGTAAATGACATCCAAAGAAGAATCAACCAAACAATTCATTTACAGCAGACCAGGGAAGAAATGTACATCAGATCTCAAGTTGTATAGGGAAGTATCAAGAAGGATTTTGATAGAAGGACTAAAGTAGAAGATTTTTACCTAGGGGACAAAGTTTTGAAATGGGACTCAAGAAAAGAGGATAAAGGTAAACATGGGAAATTTGATTTCCTATGGAAAGGCCCATATGTCATCTATGCATTCAGAGGTAATAATGCTTTCTTCCTCAGAGAAATGGATGGCACAGAAGCAGAAGGAGGACCAGTTAATGGTCAAATGCTTAAACACTACATTGAACCTAGTTACTGATTTCACTAATCATTTGTACATATTCTGTTTTTCAAAAGTCTAGAGTTGATTGGATAGTGAATCTTTGGAGTTGAAGCCCGAAGAGAAGGCCCTAAGCTTCAAAGGTTTTACTATCATAAATAGCAATAATGCAGAAAAGTGAAAAGGGAAAAGTTGCAGAGTGACATCACAGCAATTCAGAAGGCCATTGATCTACAAGTTCTTGACATTTCACCAGGAAATGCCATCCCTAAGTGGAGTCATTGTTAGGTTCCTATACCAATAGGAGTCATAATTTTTTAATGGCTGAGATTAAACCTGTAATATGTACATACCTTTGCTTTTTACAAATGTTTTCCATATTTACAAAAAAAATAAAAAAATGTAAAGAGGGTATGTCCTAAAAGAAAAATCAAAGGACAAAAGGAATAAAAAGGTCAAAAAAGATGAAAAATATGAACCCCAAGAAATAAAAATATCATGAATGTTTGCTAGTCAAAATGCCACTACTATTTACTTTTTGTGCAAAATAAATGATTGTCTGCAGCTTGTAATCTTTGCCACAATCCATGATAGTCAAAATGTTTAAACTTGGCTATTTCATGTTTCAATTTCATGTTCATAGATAGAGAATAAAATCTGAGCAAACTGCTTAATCTTGGCAGATAAGTAGATTAGGTAGAGTAAATAAAAGGAGTTCAACTGTTTAATCTGAGCCCTTGGATGTAATAAGGTTAGATTTAGCTAGTTTACTATTGTAAAAGAATAGAAAAATGTTTGACAAGGGTTTGCTAGCTCAAATGCACCCTAATAAAGAAAAGTAAAAATGGTAGGATAAGTAGATGGGTAAGTAGAAGAAAGGTTGCATAATTATGATGATTGTTAGACAAAAGCACATTTATCACTCTCATCATGAAAGTTCTAATTATGAATGAGAAATTGGACTAGCATAAAGTTCACAAAGTCAAATTAATTAATTTCCCCTTACTCATTTCACCCTTTACTTAACAAATTTCCCACAATAAGTTTGAAGTACCCAAAATCTTAAGTGAAAGGGGCTCAGAGCATTTCTCTAACATCTGGAGGGACCGGACCCTCAGCCTAATGACTTATAGATGTTAAGTACTAAAGCCCCCTTATAAAACATTTACCCCCCTTCAGTTCATTCATTTTCCCTAATAAATCCCTTTTCCTAAGGTTAAAACTTTATTTTTTCCTAAGGAAAAGCAATCACCCCCATGGATACCCCTTTTTATGAAAAACCCACAAAAATACACTTAGCCTAAGTTATAATATTTATATGTAAAAAGAAAATCAATTACAATGAAATACATTATACTTAGCGCAAATTCATTCTCATGTATCTCCCGCAATTTTCACATTAAATCTTCATATTATTTATATGGTAATTCCCGAAAAAACCCTTTTTCTCATATATATTTATTAAACCCCCTTTAATATCAATATCCCTACCCTGAAGTTTGAAATATAAACTTTATATTACATGAACCCTAACTAATTGACATAATTAATCAATCTGCGATTAATTAAAGTCAACCCATCCACCAATCATATCTCGCCCGATACTTTAATCCGTGCCTTAACCCCTCATTAAGTTAAAACCGTTGCACTTAAATGCTCCTCGGGCCCCTCCATTACCTTCCGTGCAACTCCCGTGCTCAACCACCGCATGATCTCCCCCCTCCCCATCTGACGACCCATGTTGAATTTGGAAGGGCCCGAAATATGAACGATACCCGCCCAAAATGGGTTGTTTTCTGCTGGGCCCCTAAAGCGACGAGGCGCTTGATAAATGGAATTGAGCGGCCTCCACCCAATACCGCCAAGTACCCAAAGGCTATGCGAAATAAACCACTTACCGCCGGCCTACTACCCACCAAAAAAGTCACTGTTCACCCTGCTACGTGACAACTGTCACAGTTCACCCATACTCGCCAAATTGACTTTTCACGCATAAATCCAAAAAGGCCCCAAATCGTTGTTTTTATCCTTTTTTAAATACAATTTTCCATGCATGCACCTGTGAACGTTGAAAGCCATCAACCCACGTACACTTGCACTCTGAACATGCCCAAAGCTCCCAGATTGCCTTCCAGCCTGATTGAAGCCTTTTAAACTGTTCAGAATTTCCAGTTACCTGGTTCACACCTCGTTTTCTTCAAATTCAAGGTATTTAAGCTAGAATCCATTGAAAGCCCTGTAAATTTCCGAACCAGTCTCTAAGGTTTCTTAATTAAAATTAAAAGGAACTTTAGTAACATAAAACCCACCTGGAATTGAACCTCCATTCCCTCAAAGACTGAAAATTTACCTTCCCCATTCTTAAATCCAAAAGAACTAAGAATGGCTGCCCCAATTGTCATGGATGTCAGGCCAATTTCCACTCCTCACCTAGACTTGGACCACCTTCCCCTTGCTGATAAAGATTTCCAAATCAAGGAAACCTCTGTCCTTGAATCCCCTATCAAACGATACTGCTGATACAGAGACCAATACCTCAACCACGCCGATAAAATAGGTCTTTGGGAGTCTAATTTGCCCAAATACCAATTCCCTGAGGTGCATATCTTTCCAGAGATTGTCCATTATTGCCATGCAAACTACATTCCCAGTCAAAGAGCAGTGATGTCCCCTGACCACACCATACTTTTCACCATCACTGCCAAGTCAATCAATGAAATGTTGCAACTACAACCAAGGCATAATTTAACCCTTATTTCAATTGGAGACCTACTAGATAGATTCCCCAAGCTTACCACTGCCAAACTTGCTGAAATGCTCCAAACTTTCATCAGGGAGGAAAAGCACATCCCAAAAGACCCTCCCCCATATGTGGCTACCATATTTTCCCCATTTGGTCAGGATATAGTAGCAATGATCTCTTGTGTTTTAGGCTATACCACCAGTGAGTACATAGATGAAGTCATCTTAGCCTTCATGTCCATTTTCTCTCCTAGACAACCCCCTGCTGTCATGTATGATTATGCCAAGTTCATAGCTGAAAAAATGCATGACCAATTCCTTAGAATGAGTACTGAGAGAGTATTTAAGTATTCTTTAGTTTTGTACCACCTTTTCTTATATTACCAAGCTGACAAGTTCCCCTTCACTCTCCAAAATCTTGACACCAAAGGTCATCCTAGGTCAGTCATTTTCTGGATTCCTTTGATACATAAGTATGATTCCCCATATCCATACACAGACTTCATAGATCTTCTTTTACATCCAGTAGTGACCATGCTACTAGGAAGTCCTCCTCCCAGAATCAATTCAAATATCAGGAGGATCCCGCAACTGTAAAAGCAACACAAAGTGTGAGATTGTTACTTGTACCAAAATCACATAGAAATTAGGATCTATGGTTGTGATTTGGCCCCATATAAACTGCATAGATACCTCCCAATGAGGTTATTTGCTCTGGAGTACTACAAGCAAATAATCAACTCAGATGAGATGCATTTTGTTAAGGCCAAAAAGAAGGCCTAACTCAGAATCAAAGATCAACTAGGCCCCTTTGTATGTAATAGCCGAGAAGCTAGAAAAGAAGCAGAGGAAATCCTTCAGAGACTTAAACTAAAACAAAGCTTCATGTGGAGATATGACCCCTGTGACTTCATCTGCAATAGAAGACAGAAAAACAAGATGGCTCCCTACATTCACCACTGAATCCCTGAGATAGAGAAATATGCAAACCAATTGGAATGGGTGGAGAATACTTTAGTGGACAGGGATAGCACTGAAGTAGCAGTTGAAAATGCTCTAATTGATTTAGAGAAAAGGCTTGATGAAGGTTCTTTCTTGCAGGTGCCAGGAGAATCTCAATTCCAAGGAGAGTCTCAAATCCAAGAAGAATCACAGGCACAGGAGAATCTCAGGCACCAAGTGAATCACATACAGAAGAAGAATCCCAAGTGCAATAAGAGTCAGAATAGCCAGGTCTATCAGAGGAATTAAGTCAAACAGGAATACCAGGGCCTATCATGAGTACTCCCCCTACCTTACAAACTCCTCTAAATGAGGAGAAAATCCTCAAAATAAATAGGGAAGAGGCCACTACATTAGGCAGAGAAACCACATAGACATATGTAGAGACTAGCCTAGTCAAAAGGCAAAGGTTAAATCCTGTTTCAGAAAAGGAGTTCACAGAAGAAACAGTTGGGGCCACCAACACTGAAAGAGAAAGAAGTAGACCTGCTACTCTCTCTAGGGGCACACTAGAACCTTCCACATCAAATACTCATATGTTGGAGAGGCAACAGAGTGTTGAAGTGTCCTCCTTTAGGATGCCAGCTGACAGGGATCAAGACATCAGAGAAAGGTACAAGGATATAAAGGCCAGGAATGAGAGGCTAAGAGCCTAGACTTATGCAGAGTACCTAAAGATGGCACCCACAAACCAAACAAGGCTCATGTTAGCCTATGATGTTAAAGAAGGCAAAATCCATATGACATTTGTGAAACCTACCACTCAGTAACCAAGAGTAGCAGCTCACTTCAAAAAGATAGATTTCGAAGTGCTGGCAAAGGACATACATCCTATTGGCCAGATTGAGCTACACAAACAGACAAAGGAGATGATTTACTCCACCATGACAGGGAAATCGATCGCAGCTCACCAATTTCAAAATTCCCTAAATAACATATCAGCTCAATTCCAATTGGAAAAGGCCTCTTCACAGGCAAAGGACAACAGAATCAAGTCCTTAGAGGACTTAATATTTGAGTTGGGACATGATCCCAAAGATGTGAAGGCCACTGAAAGTGTAATACCCCACTTAAATCTTATCCTGCAAATTTTATTAATGTTTACATTATCTGAAAATATTGAGAAATATTGGTCTAATATAAAATTCATGATTTCTATTATTCAAATTCCCAACTTACCTTCTCAAGTAGAATCTTAGGAAGGGTATGGTCTCCTTCCATTATTTCAAATAATATATGTATTCATCTCACATTCCCCAATGTACCCTCAAATTTACTTGGGAGAAGACATGGTCCTCTCCAACTCATTATCAACATATATATTCATCTCACATTCCCCAATGTACCCTCACATTTACTAGGGAGAAGATATGGTCCTCTCCATTTGATTACATCTCACATTCCCCAGTGTACCCTACAATTTATTAGGGAGAAGACATAGTCCTCTCCATTTAATTATATATATATATATATATATATATATATATATAGATATATATATATTCATCTCAAATTCCCAAATGTACTTTCATATTTACTTGGGAGAAGACATGGTCCTCTCCCATTAATTTCCCAATTTTATATTCATGTCACATTTCCAAATGTACTCCCAGCTTTACTTGGGAGAAGGGAATTCAACTATAAGGATGGATGAGAAGTTAATGACATTAATGATGGGTGGTTGATTTGGAGAAGAGAGGGAGGGTATAAAAAGGGAAGGGGGAAGGGAGAAAAGGGGGAGGTTGGGGGTCTTGCTTATGATTGTGGGGTTGGTTGTGATTTGAGGACTTGTTGTGTTTTTTGGAGACCTTAAGAACCTGTGGAGGTTTCTTGGGTTGTTGAGAGGAGGGAAATATTGTTATCTTGGTCTAGATTATTCATCTTCAACACACACACTACATCTGGTTGGACTTGGGCTCAGAGGGCTAGGGATTATTTCCTAGTTGGCTGGGAGGTAAATCCAGTTGGGTTTGTCAAAAGGAGCGTTCATCAGGAGCAGCAGGACAAAGGCATCTCCACCAGCCACTGGTATAGGTATATCTCCATAGTTTACTCATGTAAATTTTATTAGAATGTAAATGGTAAAATTTTATTTGTCTAAAAGTTTGGTAAGTGAGTAAACTACTGCCTCTTATTGCATTTAATTTTTTTTAGAAATAGATCGGTTAGTAGACCCTAGGATATGGCTCTTACACATGGTATCAGAGCTTTGGTTCAAAATCTGGACCTAAAGCCCACTAAACCCCAAATACCGCTAGAAGGAGGGCTTGAACCTTCGACCTTGTAGCAGTTAAGTTTTTGTGGTTAACAGCCTTTACCCATTAGAGCATCTTAATTTTGGTGCTCAACAGCAACCCCATTAAGGAATCTTAATTCTGGTGCATGTAATATTAAAGAAATGAAATAAAGGGCCAACTTATTGATCCTCCTAATAATGACGTGGAGGCGTAGTAAGAGGGGTCTCTAACCAGAATTCGATGGCGGCCTGCGCATGAAAGTGGGTGTAAGGCGGACGAGTTGAATAACCAAACATTGCATTGCAGACATGCATTGCAGGAGGATATGGCATCAATGCGTCCATCCCATTTCTTCTTATGGCTATGTCTATTGCCTTTCTATTTCTCAGACGCAGAAGCCCATGGTCACGGATCGGCTCTTAACGTGACTCTGTTCAGGTAGATTTAGGGTTTATAGATAGAGAACCCTGTGTATATGCTCATTCTCGTGGTGTATACGTTTATGATTTGTTGGTATGTGTTTTTTATTTGTATTCTGGCTGAGAAAACTTTGTCCCTGTGTATACATACTCTTTTTTTTGTATGGCTATTTTTGTTTTAACTTCTGTTGTGGATAAATTATCCGCTAAGGCCTCAGTGCAAAAGAAAATAGAAGAAATGGAGTTGCAAACCCTGCACGGGTTACTTGAAGAGGGGTAAGAAGAGTAGCATAAAGGAATGTCGTAGGTTTTTGTAACCTCTATGGACCATTTTTAGGGGGGAATTTACAGAGGTGGATTTCTTGGTTTTGATTTTGAACGATTTCGTTCGGATTTTAGTGTTGGGGTTTTGATTTCAACTGGTTGTTTTCGTCCGAGTCAGGGGTTGATTCGAGTTTGGCATTTTCTTGGAAGGCGATGTAGTTCGAATGCCCCTATGGAGCCTGGGGACGTGATGGAGAGTTATACATTGTGCATTTCAGCTTGTATATGATTTCTGTGGTTATTTCTGTCGGTGTTGAATGTTTTGGTTAAGAGTTGCAGGTAATTTGAGAGTCCTGGTCCTGGTCAAAAATGCTTTTGGATATTGAAATGTTCCCCATATATCTGATGCAATGTATGAGCGATGGACATGCTTGGCTTTCCATGTACAAGCTTTGCACTGGCTTTCCATTACTTGATAGGGCTGAATACCTTATGCATTCCTTCAAAATAAATATTTAAACTCGTGTTAACAATATTTTTCCCTTCTTTCCAAATTGGAATAAATAGATTAAGTAATATGTCAACTTGGCTAGAAAATACTATCAGATAGTTCAGGGGTGCCTCTAATTTAATTCCTGAGAGCAAATTGGCTTGGGTGTCTCTAATCAACATTCCAAATGTATTTCCTGACTAAATTATCTTCATACTCTATTAGAACTTTAGAACATAGGGCCATCATTCTCAAGAAAGTTCAGGGGAGGTTACTTTTAGATTTTGTGAATGATATCCATCTATGCCCCTATTCCATACAACTTGAAAATGCCAAAATGGTATGCTGTAGAAAGTATCAAGAAAAAAGCATTAAGCTAAAGGGACCAAGGACATTCTGTTTATGAGTTATTTGAATGTTGGCTTCTAGGAGTTGTACAATTGACCTTAATGCTCCATACGGCTCCAGTTCATATAAATAGTATTTGAATCTGATTGTAAAGAGGAAAAATGTTTGCATCTCTAACAGCATGTCAAATCTGTGACCTATATTATGCTTAATTTCAAATTCTCCTTTAAAATTAGATAATCTAGCTTCTATTTTCACCTACGGGCCGAATTTTCTTCTCTTTGTATCATTTTTTTTATCTATTGGAATGTCAATGGGTGTGCAATCCTTTTTGTCTAAATTTCAAATGGCTCTTGGTATAAGCATCATATCATCTTTTGTTTCCTCAAGTGGACCTCATTTGAGGCTATTGTAGTATTGTACAAACTTTCTCACCTGCAAGTTTCAAGCAACAAGCATTATATCAACTTTTTTTTGTTCCATTAGTTGTTTTAACTTTTTATCAAATGGAGCCTATTAGAAACCCTCAGATTTCCAAGGGGGTTCATCAAAACACATCTATTTGAAAACAGCATCTGGCAGACTGACCTTGTCGCCCTTTTCCTTTAAGGGGATTGAGAGTGCAGGTTGCACAAAGATTTCAAGATTATTATCACAGGGAGCAAGGGTTCATTTCCTGAGAATTTATCCGCAGGTCAAGAGTTGTTTTCTCAACCATCATCTCTGTGATGAATTAGCTCTCCACACTCAGTCATTAGGGGCATCCATTATTATATCAAACAGAAGAAACAATGCCACTACTAGAAATTTTAGGAAGATTGTTAGCAGAATTGGTTGTTTATTACTTAAGGATGGCATTCATCATCATGTGTACCATTTCACATTCACCGGTGTCATGGTACCCAGCAGACCTCTGTTTTGGAACCTGGAACATAGGAAAGTTTGAACATTCACCCAATCATGCTTTCTGTAGAGAATAGCATTGTAATATGATGAGCTATAGATGATGGCGAGCAAAAGGTCATGAGAATCTCACATGGATTAAAATAGGGTACTTGAAGCGTGAGGCGGTTTATCCCTCTTCGAAGTGATACTTCATTCCAATAAAATGTGAAGCTGTCTTTTTTTAATGAGTCACAACTTGTTAGCCTTTAAAGCTTTATTAAGCTCATGTGTAGCAACTGTTCCTAACTAGATTCCAGGGTAAATTGGCATTTGGCGGCACCCTTTCTCTTGCATAGCTTTCATTTTGCTGCAAAAATGGCCAAGTTACCTGAAAATGGCCAAGTTCCTCAGTTAGCCTTGCATCTCTCAAAGTGTAATTGTAGTTGTAATCTCCCTAATATTCCATGTCATACATGGGTTTTCTTACCAGACCACAACTAAAACATGTCTTCACCAATTTTGGATAGAGTATAGCAACACATTACTTGCAATAGAGCATCTATCAATTTCCCATGTTTGATGAAGACACAAAAACACACTATCTTTCCAATATCCAATTTTATTAAAAAGACCAAGGACAGAGAGAGCATATTAATATTTGTTAGAGCCTAGAGGTTCATTAGGATAACTCCACTTCATTAGGTTCATTAGAGTTCTCATTAAGGATGAAATTTAGCAAGGACCAAAATTGGCCTAAATGAAAAATAAAAATAAAAATATAACATAATTTCAACACCCTGATTAACTATATATATATAGATGCAACTAAATAACAGTGGTGGTATATGAAGAGCACTATACCATGATTCAAATTCATAAGGGACGCGAAAATTTGAGGGAGGATGAAATTTAGCAATGACCAAAGCTCTCCCAGGTTATTATGCAATGGAGTACCAGTCAATAGCAATGTATTATCAATAGGAAACATCTTCAGGTGTCTTAGCAACTTGCAATTGAAATTCTTCAGCCGATGTCCCTAACACACAAACAAACCTCCAGTCAGATTCCCAGACAAACGATGCCAATCAAAAATATATAAATTGATGAAAAGCTACTTTCCAGTTTACCTCATCAACAACAAGATATTTCCACTTGTATCGAGCCAAAACCTTATAATCATTCAATGCCACATCATAAGATGATAACAACAGGGAATGTTGGGCCCATTGTTATGGGCATATACTTGATCCTCAACTCAGCTCGTTCTTTCTTTGATCCATGATAAAGGAGCACACTCATGCTTGGAACAAATCTACATGAGAATGCAATTAGTTAATAACAAATGGTCTCAACTTAAACGCAACCTCATACAGGCACAATAAGCAGATAACTAACAACCTGATAAATTCATTCCCCCAATTTGAGAGAGTAGAAAAAGGAGCAACTATCGAGAAAGGTCCATGTATTCCCATTCCCTTCAGATGTGCAAGGAATCCAATAGTCTGAATAGTCTTTCCAAGACCCATTTGATCAACAAGAATTCCATTAAGACCATTTTGCCATAGTGAAATTATCCACTTCACCCCCTTTCATTTGAAGAGATTTGAGCCTCCCTCCAATTAATAAGGGTATGAGTTCCATCTGTTCTTTCCAAAGCCTCTCTTCCTCAGTTAAATTATTAGAACCTTCCTCAGTTTTCTCTTCCTTGCAACTAACAAGCATTGCCTCAACTACTATTCTTGCTTGCTTGCGGGCCTGATAGTCATAAATAAGAATCAAAGAGTTAGGACTAGTATGCTAGATCCTATTATGCATGGAAGAAAACACAGTTTCACTTTTACTTCTATATTTATTATATTTTCCATTTTAGCTTGCAAATATTACAAGGTTTCTATTTTCTATTCTATTGATGATTCAGGTGTAAACATTCCACCTCAATGACCAACTCCCAACCATGAGATGTCATCCACTACCTTGCAAAATTTCATAAGAAACCAGATGCCTTCCACAAAAATGATCATACAAATATTCTTTCAGAGAGGATATCAAAGAAAAAAAAAATGGAAGAAAGGTCGAACATATTTTCAATTAGTAGGCTTTTGGTGAAGTACATAAAACATATTAGACATGAAATATATCTTTTAATTGGAAAAGCAGAGGACATTCACTGAACTAAAATAATTAATCATAGGGTACTCACATAATATCACAAGAAATTGAACATCTATGTCAATTTAGCACTTAGACATTTGCTAAAGGACAAAAGTAAGGCGATACTTGAGATGAGTTAAAATTACCACATTATGAACAACAGTTGATTTTCTTTTGTGAGATATTTTTTCATTAGTCCCTTGAGTTGATTGTGCATTGTCATCTTCACCTGCATACTGTGCACAGGGATTAAAAACTCAGAAAAAGGCCAAGATACATTGAGAAACAGCAAATAAAAGAAGCCTTGGTAAAACTTACAGAAGTCATGTCATCCATCTTTTCCAGTAGAAACTTTGTATACATCTCAGTCTGATTCAGAAGTTCATCCAATTTGCTAAACATGGAATCATTCATTTCTAAAGTTTCACTCTTGATTGATATTTCCATTTCTGCACCCTGGTGTTTCAAACGTGCTTCTTCAAGTCTTTTCTCCTCCTCGACCATTTCCTTTGTAATTACTGATTCTGCATCTCCTCCATTCATAATCTTTTCTTCTTCAGGTATTTTCTCCTCTTCAACAATTTCCTCCTTAATTATTGTCATTTGAAAATTCTCTACATTGAGTGGTATTTCATTGTTCTCTCCTCGCACTTCAACTCCAATAAATTTTTGTTGTTTATCAGAATATTAATGTCAAATCCCTATGTCTTCCGTATGCACAAAAATTAGGAATGTGCCAAGAATTTGACATGAACATTAAAGCACCACATAGATAATAGAGAACTTAAATCCCTATCTAATTTTATCAATACAGTGAGGTTGGATTTACCTCTTCCAAAACAGATATAAATGCCTCTGCATTTTCTCCATTTACAGCCTTTTCTTCTTCGACTATTTTCTCCTCTTCAGCCATTTCCTTTGTAATTACTGAAATTTGGCCATTCTCTAAGTTGAGTGGTTTCACATTATCCTCTCTTTGGAGATGCACTTCAATTCTGTACATGTTTGTTGTTTATCATACTAATGATGTCAAACCCCAGTACTGTTTGTGTGCACAAAAATTATGAACCAGCTAATAACTTGACATGAATGTTGAAATAGATAAAAAGAAACGTGAGAAAAAGATAAATGATGAATAGATTTCACAAAAGGAGAAATGAACCCAATTGAATGCAAAGGGATACTACCTTGCATGGTGCTTAAGGAACTACAAAAAAATATTAAATCTCATTAAACAATAAGGTTGGATTACCTCCTTTTTCCAAACAGAAATTAGTGACTCTCTGTCTCCTCCATTCATAGGTCTCGCCACCTTAACCTCCATTTCTTACTTCTGCTCAAAGTTCAAAGAAATTAGAGCAGAATAATGAAGTTCTTAATCATTATTAGACACAAGATTTATCAAGCATGCCTAACTCCAAAACAAGATATCAACTACTATTAAGAATAAAACTTCATATCATCTAACAAATGGTAAAAAAGTTATACCTTTGGGGATACTCTGCTAGGCTTGAAGCATACATGTATAAGCAAACGTCTTTGATAATAGGACCAATAAGAGTCAGAATCTAAGGGGGGTTAAAAGCATGAAATCTCGATAGCATCTATTGTCACAATCAGTATATAAGAATAGACAAATATGGTCCCAACTTGAGAACTAAGATTCTCAGGGGTTGGAGTTGGGTAAGGGATAACAATTTTGAATATTCTTGATTATGTCTAATATCCTGAAGCACTGATAACACAGAGGATGTATTTCCATGAAAACCTGCAAATCCTCTAGAAAAGATAGGATATGTAGATAAATTTGGAGAATGTTGGAGCCATGGAATATCTGAAGGGTTTAACCCTATTAATAATTGTCATTGTCTTAGGTCTATCCAGAAACCTATGTTTCAGGCTCAGATGACTATCATCAGTAAATGTTTTATCTAGTAAAGATGAAGATTCCACTAATAAAGAACCACAATTATTAGCAGTCAAACATTAGAAGGCACTAATGGAACTCTAGAGAAGACATGGGCATTCCCTCTAAAAAAAAGAAAAAAAAAACGCTTTGAAAAACAAAAGACCTCTCAAACATCTTTAGATAAGAATAAATTCAGTCCTAAAATACATTTTTTTCAATGGGAAAGCTGGTAGAGTTGGTATATTAGGAAGGGTTCAGGAGTTTGTAGCCATTAAATAACTTGGATCTGATGTTTAGGAAGAAGACTTTCCAGCATTGCCAGTCATATATTATCACTAAGGATCTAGTAGCTAGTTATGGTTTTCTAGGTCTAAGGAAACTTTCATATTTGTTAATTGCTCATATAAACCACCTGCAGAGATAACTTACTGATATGAAAACATCCCCTCAAGAAGTGATCCCTCAAGAAGTGATCTTGTTATGAATAAGTAATACAATAATCCCATTGCATCCTACAGAGAATCTAATATGCTTCTATTAATAATTAGTGATATTCAGTTAGGCTATAGGTCCTTACATGGATATCTGGCAATTGGAGATATAGAGATAATCAGATTGCACATTTAGTTTCCAAGTCTTCTACCTATTCCACTAAATTCATGTCAGTTAGTTTGGGTTTCATGCTTCTAAAACCAATCCTAGAAATTGACACAAAGAAAAATATCTTCACCCTTTCGAGAAGTAAAGTTTCATTTTGAGATTCAACCTGACCTTTCAATTATATTTTCATTTTGTACAAAAACAGCTCAACCTTTTATAGAAAATACAAAGTTTTGACTGATAACAAAGGTAAAGTTGAACCCAGTGAAAATCTTAAATTAATGGGAAAGTTTGTTAGAAAATAATGTACTTGGAGTTTTCTCAATGGTTTGATTGCATTTTGTAATTTCATAGTTTTGAGAGGCAACTTTTTCTTGTATGCAACCCGTAGCTTCTTGAGCCTTTAAATGATAATCCTCCAAAGAAGCACTACAATTTATTCAGATATGCCTAATGCCAAATGTAAAATTAGACAAGTTGAACATTAAACTGCTTTGTTATACATATTATAAATTAATCAATTTCTTTGTTGACAAATTCAAAGAATGTGCCTCCAGTAATCATTAAGAAGGTATGCGAGGAGTTCAAATGCACTAGTCAGGACAAAGGCTATCAAATTGTGTTTTAAATTTTAAAATTAAACTATTCTTCTCCTGCACAATGGCTTCATTAAGGAGAACACTGGTAGAATAAAGTAGATTAAAGTGAATGATGCTAATAGATAGGTTAGATTTAATAAAATGTCTGAAGACCTTTTGAGGCAATTTTCAAACTGCTCATTGAGAGTCTTAATATTGTTCAATACAGTTAGAAAAGCTGTAATTGCATGATTTATACTTTACACTTATATCGATGATCTTGGATCTTCAAAAATGGGTGGTTTTTATTTTTATTTTAGTGGAGTACTATATAATGATGCTTTAGAGATGATGAACTGAATAATGGTCAAAGTTCTGACTTGAAAGAAAGGAGATGGC
The DNA here is from genome assembly GCA_031772625.1 of Pinus tabuliformis. Classification (NCBI taxonomy): domain Eukaryota; kingdom Viridiplantae; phylum Streptophyta; class Pinopsida; order Pinales; family Pinaceae; genus Pinus; species Pinus tabuliformis. Next base: position 955,480,237 of record CM062806.1, on the reverse strand, counting down.
ATTTCGGATCCCAAGTTGGTTATTTTATGTTCGGGTCACTCTAGAAATTTCACTCATCAATTCAGAAGCCTATATTTTTTTTAGAGGCTCAGGGCTGGGTGCATGTATGAATTCTTACTCTGCTAGCAAAGTGGGAGAAACTGTAAGATAAGAGAGTAAACAAGGGACTTATAGCCTACTCATTTCACCACCAGAGATATTTTTATAAATAAATCTTATTCTGTATTCTAGAATCTAGATGCAATTCTGAGTGCATTACCTTCTTAGCTACTAATCATAACCATGACAATGAAAGGATCTGCGTATTGGATCCAAGGCTTGGTCTTCTTGATGTGGAAAGCCAAGACCAAAACTAACCACCAATGCCAAAAATAAACAAGCCTATGTTATCAATTTGCAGCCCTCTAAATCTGCTTTGATAGTGCATAGAACCAATGGTAATTTTCCTGTTCATCTTTTGTAGGTTTAAATATGAATTGTTGTACCTGAGTTCCCATGCTCACACCTTGTTATTAGATGCCAAAAGTACACAATCGTGTGCTAGTTATTAGTTTGTGAAAGAAAGCACGAGTTTTTCCCACACTGGCAAATTCCAGAACAACATATACAAGCTGTTAGTATAATAGTCCAAGCTGTTAGTATAATAGAACAACATATACAAGCTGTTTTGCAGTTCCATGTTATTTATTTATGAACATTATATACATTTGGTTGGACACATGAAAATCAATTGATGGATTTGGTATTGATGATGGAAATGTTGGATGTATGACCAAATGTATGACTTACTTGGTTACAATTTATCTAGTATATGACTCGTCAGAGTTATTGTTGCATCGTATAGGCTTATATAGATATGATTTATCTAATCAATGACTTTTTGAAATTATGATTTATCTTATGTAAGATTTATTTCTAGTATGAACAACAAAAATTGACACGTGGACACTGGGCTTAATAAACATGATGTTTAAGATCATGTATCTATATCTATTTTGTGGTTATATATATGCATCGATGAGAACTAAACTACAGATTGGAAAGAACCGTATGATAACCAAGATCTACTATTCTGTTGGGGAAGGTTGAGACGACCAATAAGGAAAGGTACGATGTACATTTTTCTATTACATTTGGTATCTACTTGATATGCACTCTTATGACACGAGTAAAATGCAAATGACAGGTGGTGAGACGACCTGACTGGATTATTCGATGACAAGTCCAACCAGCTCTGTAGTGTTGTCCGTGTTAGGGTGTTGACCCTAGTTCTGAAGGAGGGGTGGAGGCATTTCCCACCGTGTATCCTCTGAAACCTGGAATCATGGGAGGGCAGTGGTGGACACACTCCCCTAGACGTGTGATGATGATTGCCAGTTGCCTGCTGGGGAAGTTAGGTCGATGTATTCAACGCTTCCACCATGTCGGTTTTATCAGTGGTTAGTATGGCTGTTGCCACTGATAAACCAACAGAGGACAGATAGGGTGGGAATGAAAGTAGGTCAATATGGATAGGAGGATATAGATCAGTTGGAGACTCTTGATGGGAAGTAATGTCATTGTCTGACTTATCAAATTTTAATGCTATAACTCTCTCTAGTTTGCTATGCTTTCAAACTCCTTGTATCTTTTCATTCTAACTTCGGGATGAAGTTTTCTGAAGGAGGGGTGTATGTAATTCCCCACTTAAATCTTATCCTGCAAATTTTGTTAATGTTTAGATTATCTGAAAATATTGAGAAATTTGGTCTAATATAAAATTCATGATTTCTATTATTCAAATTCCCAACTTACCTTCTCAAATTGAATCTTAGGAAGGATATGGTCTCCTTCCATTATTTCAAATATGTTGGTTTTAACCCTGTACAAAAATTACATGCATACAAATTCTAAAACATAGAAAATAAACAATGCGAGAGCATAACACATAAAACACATATACACAGAGATTTTCCCCTGGATCCCAAAACCGAGACTACTAGCTTGATTTTTCGTTATGTTCCTTTCAATGTTATAATACATATTTATACATGCCGAAGCATCCAATACCATGGACCGAAAACCATCGCGTCCAATACCATGGACCGAAAACCATTGCGTACAAAAAACATGTGCGAAAATCATGCACAAAACCATAGGTGGGTCCGCCCAACCTAACATAGGGTCGAAAACCAAAATTTTCCAGGGCGCTGCCCCGGAACCCATAAAGTGGGGTTATGGGTGGCCCTCAAACCCCCGATTAACTACGTGGAAAGAACATAACACAACCCAACATTCTCCCACTTGTTGTTTTCTTTCCACAGGGGGCCACAAGAGAGCTTAGTCATTTTTCTAGCCCTGAAATGCCCATTGTCTCTCTACACCAAGAGAACTTCTCAGAACTCACAGATTTTGTCAATGCATCTGCAATATTCTTCAAAGTGTCCACCTTTACCAGCAACACCTTTTTTTCTTCTATAATATCCCTCACAAAGTGATACTGAACATCAATTTGCTTTGTCTTTGAATGATATGCGGGGTTCTTTGCCAAGAAAATTGCACTTTGGCTGTCACGATCTATCCTTATAGCTCCCTGTACTAACCCCATACTTGAACAAAATCTATGCAACCAAACTGCTTCCTTGCTTGCATGAGTGGCTGCCATGTATTCTGCCTCTGTAGTTGATAGTGCCACTACAAATTGTTTCTTACTCATCCAAATGACTGCACCTTCAAATAGGTTAAACACATACCCACTTGTAGATCTTCTCTGATCCAGATCTCCAGCCCAGTCTGCATCAACAAAGCCACAAATATCCAACATTTTGTCCAATCCTGATCTTCCTTGGTAGCATAAACCATAATCACTAGTTCCATGCAAATACCTGAAAACCCGTTTCACTACTGTCCAATGCTCCTTTCCTGGTTTTGACATAAACCTGCTCAATACTCCCACTGCATGTGCAATGTTTGGTCTAGTACAGACATTGCATACATCAGGCTAGCGACTGCACTTGCATATGGAACACGGGACATGTCCTCTTCCTCTTCTTGTGTCTTGGGACATTGTTCAGTAGATAACCTCACACCTACAGGAATAGGAACCTTCATCGGTTTACTACCCTGCATATTAAACCTTCGCAGTATTTTCTCGACATACTTCGTCTGGTTTAACCAGAGCTTCCTCTTTGCCTAATCTCTTTTAATTTCCATGCCCAAAATATAGTTTGCAACACCAATATCTTTCATGTCGAATTTGGAGGACAATTGGGTCTTAAAATCCTAGATAACTTCTTTGTCATTTCCAACCAACAACATATCATCCACATACAAGACCAGATAAATAACACGGTCACCAATTAATTTAAAATACACACAGTGATATGCTTTGCTTCTGGTGAAGCCAAGTCCTCGTATAAATGTATCAAATTTCTGATACCACATCCTTGGTGACTGTTTTAACCCATACAGAGACTTCTTTAACTTGCATACCAGTTTTTTCTTACCCTTCGCTGCAAAGCCTTCAGGTTGCTTCATGTAGATTTCCTCTTCCAGATCCCCATGAAGAAATGTTGTCTTCACATCCATCTGTTCTACCTCAAAATCAAAAGCAGCAGCAACAGATAAAGGTAATCTAATAGAAGTTACCTTGGCAATAGGAGAAAAAATATCACCAAAATCAATTCCCAGTACTTGGGAATAACCTTTTGCTACCAACTGAGATTTGTATTTCTCCACTTTTCCTTCTACATTTGTCTTCTTTTTGAACACCCATTTGCTGCCATTGGGTTTCCTTCCAGCTGGAAACTCCACCAGATCCCAAACCTCATTTTTGTGCAAAGATGCCATTTCATCAACCATGGCCTATTTCCAGAGTTTTCCATCCTCTGAATCTACTGCTGCCTTCACAGTTCTAGGATCATTGTCAGTAATAGATAAAGAAAAATTTGAACTAAAAGTAGATGGACTATACCTTTCAGGCTGCCTTCTTTCTCGAACTGATCTTATCACAGTCAGAGTTTGTGGCTCTTCATCTTTTGATTCCTCCTCTGCTGTAGAGTCTGATTCTTCCTCCTTTAGCTCAAACTCTATCTTCTCAGGTTCCTTTGGTTGGACTTCATTTTTAATAACATCTTTCACCTCTCTGAACACCACATCTCGACTATACATAACCTTCCTTGTTACTGGGTTCCAAAGCTTATAACCCTTTAAACCATACTTATACCCAATAAAGATGCACTTTTCAGATTTACTATCCAACTTTGTTCTTTTCTCCTTTGGAACATGTACATATGCATCACATCCAAATACCCTCAGATGTGAAAGAAAGGGTTTCTTACCAGTCCATACCTCTTGTGGAGTCTTATCCTCCAATGCTGATGAAGGTGACCTGTTGACCAAGTAACATGCAATATCCACCACCTCTGCCCAGAATTCCTATCCTAACCCGGCACCACTGAGCATGCTTCTTTCCCTTTCCATCAACGTTTTGTTCTATAACTCCATTTTGCTGAGGTGTATATGGAGTAGTTTTCTACCATGATGTACCACACTTCTTACAGAATTCTTCAAATTCCTTGCTGCAAAACTCTCCCCCATTATCTGTCCTTATCACCTTTATCTTCTTCTCTGTCTGGTTTTCCACCAGAGCCTTAAATTCTTTAAACTTGTCAAAGACTTTAGATTTCTTCTTAAGGAAATATATCCATGTATTCCTTGAGAAGTCATCTATAAATGATACATAGTACACAGACTTACCCAGTGATGGAACCTTCACAGGTCCAAACACATCACTATGTACAAGCTCTAATATATGTTTCGCCCTCTTACCACCAGAGGGGAAACTCACCCGATTCTGCTTCCCGTATACACAATTTTCACAGAAATCAAAATCCAGAGAGCTATTACTCATACCTTCTACCATACCTTTACCATGAAGTATTCGAAGGCCCTTCTCTCTAATATGTCCAAGCCTTTGATGCCACAGCATGGTCTTCTCTCCAGAGACCACTAGATTTTCTGCTCCACTTTTAGGAACCATAGAACTATTGCACCTATCAATAACAATGCTACCTTGCAGCTTGTACAGAGTTCCAATCCGAACTCCCCACATCAATACCAGTGCTCCCCGAACCATTTTGCAGGTATCCTTCTCGAACACTGTTTTTACACCTACATCATCCAACTTGCTTACAGAAATCAGATTTCTGGCCAATGCAGGAATATGCAAAACACCCGGAAGTGTTCTAACCCTTCCACCTTGCAACTTCAACTTTACTTTTCCACGGCCAATGATTCTAGCCTTCCTATCATTCCCTAAGAAGACATCACCACCATAATATTTCTCATACTCGCAAAACCACTCTCTATGGGGAGTGAAGTGAAAGGATGCACCTGAGTCAATCAACCATGCCTCATGATCTACATGTGCACTTGAAGAAGCCAAGTACACATCACCACCGTCATCTGAGGTGGCTTTCGCCTCTGCAAAAGAAGCATCATCAGATCCCTTTCCTTTATCAGAAGCTTTAGATTTACAGTCCCTTTTGTAGTGCCCTTCCTTTCCACATTTCCAACACACCACCTTTACAGGTTTTCCTGGAGATTTAGATCTCCCTCTAGATTTAGATCTCCCACTCGATGACTTATTTTTGTTTCTGTTCTGGGACCGTCCTCGTACATACAAGGCATCACCATTCTGCCTCTCTGTATTTTTCCATCTCATCTCCTCCGTCAGCAAGGATGAGACTATTTCATCAAAATGCAAGGCAGTTGCATTGCTACCTATTGCAATAACCAGACTATCCCACAAATTTGGTAGAGAACACAACAAACTAATGCACTTATCTTCATCTGAAATTTTAATATCAACAGATGCTAACTGACTTACCATAGTATTAAATGTGTTCAGATGCTCTGTCACTGAGTCTCCATCTTTCATCCTCAGGTTATATAGCTTTTTCCGCAAGAACAGTGTATTCACCAAAGACTTAGATTGGTACAAAGTCCCTAACTTGTCCCACAAAGCCTTCGCCGTAGCTTCCCCTGATACATTCAGCAATACTGAATCTGAGACACACAATCATATTTTGATCTTTGCCTTCTGATCCAACTTCTTCCATTCTTCATCAGACACTCCCATTGGTTTAGTACCCAGATCTACCACGATCCACTGATCTTTATCCACCAACAGATCCTCCATCTTGAGTTTCCACAACTCAAAACTCTAACCATTAAATTTCTCGATCTCTATCTTTCCACTACTTCCCATCTTCTTTCACCACTAGAATCGATCTCGCAGATCTCCCACTGAACAGAGTCTACCACAGGCTCGAGCAAAACCCCTCAACAAAAAAGGCGTCCCCTTGAAGCAAAAATAGCTCTGATACCAAATGTTGGTTTTAACCCTGTACAGAAATTACTTGCATACGAATTCTAAAACACAGAAAATAAACAATGCGAGAGCATAACACATAAAACACATATACACAGAGATTTTCCCCTGGATCCCAAAACTGGGACTACCAGCTTGATTTTTCATTATGTTCCTTTCAATGTTATAATACATATTTATACATGCTAAAGCATCCAATATCATGGACCAAAAGCCATCGCATCCAAAAAACATGTGTGAAAATCATGCACAAAACCATAGGTGGGTCCGTCCAACTTAACATAGGGTCCGAAACCAAAATTTTCTGGGGTGCTGCCCTAGACCCCATAAAGTGGGGTTACAGGTGCCCCTCAAAGCCCATGTTAACTACGTGGAGAGAATATAACACAACCCAACAAAATAATATATGTATTCATCTCACATTCGCCAATGTACCCTCACATTTACTAGGGAGAAGACATGGTCCTCTCCATTTAATTACATCTCACATTCCCCAAAGTACCCTCACATTTACTTGGGAGAAGACATGGTCCTATCCAACTCATTATCAATATATATATTCATCTCACATTCTCCAATGTACCCTCACATTTATTAGGGAGAAGACATGGTCCTCTCCATTTGATTACATCTCACATTCCCCAATGTACCCTACAATTTACTAGGGAGAAGACATAGTCATCTCCATTTAATTATCAATATATATATATATATTCATCTCACATTACCAAATGTACTTTCAAATTTACTTGGGAGAAGACATGGTCCTCTCCCATTAATTTCCCAATTGTATATTCATGTCACATTTCCAAATGTACTCCCAACTTTACTTGGGAGAAGGGAAGTCAACTATAAGGATGGATGAGAAGTTAATGACATTAATGAGGGGTGGTTGAGATGGAGAAGAGAGGGAGGGTATAAAAAGGGAAAGGGGAAGGGAGAAAAGGGGGAGGTTGGGGGTCTTGCTTATGATTGTGGGGTTGCTTGTGATTTGAGGACTTGTTGTGTTTTTTGGAGACCTTAGGAACCTGTGGAGGTTTCTTGGGTTGTTGAGAGGAGGGAAATATTGTTATCTTGGTTTAGATCATTCATATTGGACACACACACTACATCTGGTTGGACTTGGGCTCAGAGGGCTATGTAACCTGTGGAGGTTTCCTAGGCTAGGGATTATTTCCTAGTTGGCTGGGAGGTAAATCCAGTTGGGTCCGTCAAAAGGAGCGTTCAGCAGGAGCAGCAGGACAAAGGCATCTCCACCAGCCACCGGTACAGGTATTCCTCCATAGTTTACTCATGTAAATTTTATTGGAATGTAAATGGTAAAATTTTATGTCTAAAAGTCTGGTAAGTGAGTAAACTACTACCTCTTATTGCATTTAATTTTTTTTTAGAAATAGATCGATTAGCAGACCCTAGGATAGGGCTCTTATAGAAAGACTGATCAAGAAGAAAAATTATGACATAGCTTCTTTGAAGAAGAAACTTAAGGTTCCACCACTACATCACCCACAGACAGTTGAAGTCTTAGAGACCCAAAAAGGACAAGAAGATCTTATGGACCTGGTCTTAAAGCTAAATGATTAGTTGAAAGAAATAGAGAAAGAATTGGACACATTGATTCAGTCTAAACAAAGTGAATTGGCCACCACTTCTACAACTGCCATTCCCACAGTAACAACTGCAGTTCCCTCAACACTGGCAGCATCCTTGGCACCAATAGCTCCACCTGCCACAACACTGCCAGTCACAACTGAGTCTACAACAGCAGGTACTTCAATAGAAAAGACAACAGAGCTAGTGAAAGCCATGGAGGAAATGTCCATCTAGGCAACAAAACTTAAAAGGCTTAAGGAGAAAGTGGCAAGCTTAGAAACTGATTGCAAGCTTGCCCAAATTCAGCAGAGAGAAGAAACACAAAAAGCCCTAAGGATGGGTGAGAAGATTAAAGTCCTAGAAAAAGATTTAACTCTACAAAATGCACTAGGACAGACAAAAGAGATGCTTTGGGCCAATATCATTGACTCTGCTAATGATATTTTGCCATCAATTCAAGTAATATTTGAGCAAATAGAACTGGTGAAAGTGGCCACCGAGGCTATTAAGAAAGTAAAGGAAGATTTAGGAGACCAGCCTGAGGATGCTAATCGACTCATCCACTTCTTGAACAGCAATAACAAGCACGAACTTAATGAGATGGGTGTAGAGGATAGAACTGAAGCTATCATAAAAGTCAAAAAGGTTCTTTCCAAAATAAACCTTATGCTTAACCTAGAGGAAAAATGCCATAACATGTAGGTGGGCATTGACAGATTCATGGCAAAGTTTCAAATTTTGAGGGATAAAGGCCTTCCAAGTCCTATGGTCATCCATGACAAACTTATGACCCAATTGGACTACACTGATAGATTAAGGAAGTTGGCCAAGGATCAAGCAAGCACTTTAGGCATCAAGGCCTTGCCAATAGGGAAAGTACTGTATGATACTTTAGAGGATTTGTTCTTCCTGGAGCATGAGGTGAAACATTTGTTTTTCACCAATCCTAATTTTTCCAAATACACAGAGGTAGACGAGATCTACAGAAGAATGCTCAAAGTAAAGTTACCTGAGGATGAATGGTGGGAAAAGATGACAGATTTACTATAAGTTACCACAGTAAATCTGAATGGAAACCAGATGGAACATGTGAACAGGGTCAAAGAGTAGTAGGTTAAAGAGTATCAGTAAGAGACTAAAGACAAAGATTATTCCAGTGTACAAATATTGGCCAACTTAAAAGGGCTCAAATTCAACTGCAACAGCCATCACTACCACAATAAGAGGGACATCATGATACGGTTTTCCATCTATCTTTATCTTCATGCTTGAAGATATTTTTATTTCCTTAATTAAATCTCAAACTGTTATGAGATATTTTGTAATATTTTTTGTATAAATACTTCCCATTTTTAAGTATTTAGTGTAGATTCAAAGACATTTTTGTAGACTTTTATCTAAAATCAAAGTGCTATTGTATCAAAACTAGATTGGCTTGCTGGATCATGGAATAAAGTTCAGACATTTAACAGGATTCTTCTGTAAAGAGAAAATCAAATAAGTATTCTCTCATGTGTATTATTGTTTTTCTTTATGTTTATTAATAATCATATGTGTTTCTATGAAATTTGAATGGTAAACTAGGAATGATATTTCAGAACTTGCTTTGACGCACTCTATCTTGACTGTTTACATTCTTAATGTTTTCTGCTAAACTATCTTAGTTAGGGAATTCTTGAAATGCTCCCTTACTTTCGTAGTTTCTCCTTGTGGTCTATGTCACAAAGGATTCTTAATTGCTCTTTGTTGACGATCATCCTCTGTTCCTCATTCTGATCCTGGTCTAAGGATTCTTCATTGCTCTTTTACCCTGGTTAGAATCATTCCATCCATCGGCCATTTGAAAATTTGCCTTTTGTTTTGCTAGCTTGCCCTGTGAACAATCCCTTTAATGATCTGGTCCAATTAAGCTATCATTTGATTGACTCCATAGCCCAATGGCTTAAAGACCTATCTCTATCCATCTGGTCCAAGAATTCCACCACCCAACTTTCAATCAAAATCAAAATCCTCATGAACATTTAAGAACTAGCCTAAAATCTAATAGAAAAAAAGTTAAATTATAAAGAGAGAGCCCTTTCTGGACTTAGGTTGGCTAGAACCTGAGTCTAAAAGATTTGGTTTATGGTTACGTCAGATTATTCCTTCTTTTGATAACTTCTAGGGAAATCTTCTAAGTGATAACACCTACAACACCCCCTCCGAGTAGTTTAGTCACTTATTTTGATTGGAGTCGACTGATAGGATATCGTCTTCCATCTTATGTGCTGTTTCAGATTACTATAAAGACATACCATATGTTAATGCCTAGCACAGTCATAGTCGAAGGCGCATCTATTATCATTCTATCCTCAATAGCTTGGCAAGGTTTAGGTTCTTCTCAGCTTGTTCCCATCACCCAGAATATGTTATATTTTAACAGAGGAACCAGCCAACCGTTAGGGATCCTTCGTAAGTTTCCTATTACTTTGGGAGGAAAGACTATCTATATAGATTTGATGGTTTTCCAAGGCCCATTGGATTTTAATCTACTCCTTGGTCATGACTATGTTTATGTCATGGGAGCTCTTATTTCTTCCCTCTTTCGAATGATGTGTTTTTCACATGAAGGAAGCATTGTGATCATTTATCAGCTTACATTCATTGGTCCTGAATCAACTCCCACTCAACCATCATCCCTAAATGGTTCTTATATGAAAGTGGTATCACCCACGCCACATGTTAATTACGTGGCCACTTGTTCCATGCCCACATATACTGATGATCTAGTAGGTGATATAGTAGGCCATGTACTAGAGCATTGGGGCCTGATTTTTCATTAGGATCCCTCGACATGTATCCTTTCCAGAGTGTTGTTCTCCCATGTGATGAGAACCTCTTCGAAGCCATGGACTCTTTCAGTCTGTGATCAAATGTGATGGAGCTGAGTTCTTTGTCTTGTGTAAAGCTCATTAAAAAATGAAACAAGGACTATGGAGCAGAGTTCCTTGTCTTGTGTTAAGTTCGTTAAAAAATGAAACAAGGACTATGGAGCAGAGTTCCTTGTCTTGTGTCAAGCTCGTTAAAAAATGAAACAAGGACTATGGAGCATAGTTCCTTGTCTTGTGTCAATCTCCTTAAAAAATGAAACAAGGGATATGGAGCAAAGTTCCTTGTCTTGTGTCAAGCTCCTTAATAAATGAAACAAGGGATTTGGAGAAAGTTCCTTGTCTTCTATCAAGATCCTTAAAAAACGAAAAAAGGACCACGAGGATAGTTATTTTATTATGTCAACCTCATTTAAAAATGAAATAGGTTCACATGAGGATAGTTCTTTTACTATGTAAACCTCTTTAAAAATTGAAATAGGTATCGATGAGCATAATTCCTTTGCTTGTGTCAAGCTCGGTAAAAATTGAAACAAAGTGTCATGAACATGGTTCTTTTCCTGTGTCAAGCTCATTAAAAAATGAAACAAATCCCCTACCAATTCAAGTCTTTGATTAGATCTCGTAAAATTCCAGTCGAGTCTTTCACTTGATCTCATAAGTGAACCTTTAATCCATCCACATGTTGGTAACCAGCATTCTACTTAAATGAATGAAATGAAGCTTGTGAGACATGTAACATCAAATTGAGTCATTATGCTGGGGACATGCAAACTTATCTCAAGCATAGTTTATCTTTGTTTCAAGCTTGTGTAAAAATGAAACCAAATCCAAGCATAGTTTTTCTCATGTTTCAAGCTTGTGAAAAATGAAACTATATTCAAGTATGCTGAAGCATAGTTTCTCATGTTTCAAGCTTGTGTAAAAATGAAACCATTCCCACTTTACATCTCGTGATTGCTATTTTTATCAACCGGTTTTTGCCAGATGAACCTTGGTTTTTTCATTCCATCACCACCATCTCTTTGGCAAATTGGTGAACTCCAGTATTGCAACAATAATGCTGCAACTCCTGGGGCTCCCTACTTTACTTTTATCAACCCGGTAGTTCGTAACAAACTTGGGCGACGGTGTTGTATGCATAAGTACTAGCTCTTACTGCAGACTGTCACTTGATCAATTGGCACAAGTTCGCTAGGAGCTTAAGCCAACTTCTATGAGTTCTCAGAAGAATCTTTTAACAATGATGAAAGAAAGCTAACTTGAAAGAGGCTATTCTACTTGTAGAAAGAGAATGAAAACTGAAAGGAAACACAAACCCTAGCAAACCCTAGCTTTACCCACTAATCCTACTTTTGCGAGAAAAGAGATGGAAACTACTGAAATGGATGCCATTGACTACTGAAGAGGTAAAATCCATGTATTCAAGCTATTTTGGAAGAGAAATGAGAAGAAACCATCTTTTTGTACTTTTGAGCAATTTTATGTGGAATTATTATGCTTGTGTTTTAACTAGTTGTGACTGTGCAGAGGTTTGGTGGCGAAGGGAGATGGAGTTAGCTTTTGCAGGAGGTGAGGAAGGTGTCAAGAGGTCCTAATAATTCCCTAGTACCCTTATGGAGACTTCCATTGCGATCAGACTTCGAAAAATCACTCGCATGAACTTCTACAGGAGGATCTATAGGAGGAGGCCGAAAGTGGTTTTTGGAGGTTTGCAGGTGGAAAAATGATGGGAAAAGGGGAATGAATGCTAGATGGAGGTTTTGATGGGTCTAGGACTCTGTCAATGAAGATCAGGAATGAAGGAGATGGTTGGATTTGTTCAAAGGTCAAGAAAGCAATTTTGCACAAAAACGCAGGGATTAGGGAAGTTTGGCGAAATGAGGCGAATGAGTGGGGAAATCTTGAGAGATGAACTGGTACAGGTTATGCTATGGAAGAATGATATGCTGGAGTGTTCTTCAAGTGAGCTACACACTTACTTTTCAAAACTGATCCAAGAAAGAACTGAAAAACAGAGTTTTGCCTATTTTGACCTAAAATTTGACCTAAAAACAGAAAAATGCTTAACAGAACTTTATGGACAGAAAATTATGCGAGAAAGCCATGGTAAATGAACAAGAAAGGATCTAAGCATGTGAATCCAACTGATATCAACTTCTCTAACTCAAAATCTCACACTAGCAATTGCATTGGAAAGAAAAAAAAATGTTTTTGGTGGCAGCAGTAGTGCCTTGATCTCAAATCATGGTCCCAAGGAGGGAGAAAGGAGATCAAGACCTGTTGTTGACCTTTTTGGATCTTTTTCTGTCACTACAGCAAACTACTTAAGCAACTTGAAGCAAAAACAACTATTCTAATCATCAAAAGCAACCTAATCTAATGAAGCAAAATGAACCTAAACAACAGAAATTATCTCATGAATGAAAGCAAAAGCATATAAATACACAAAGGAGGTGCTGGGAAACTTGGGTTGGGCCCTAACCCAAGAGCTTCAGCCCTCTAGGAAAGATCAGTGCTGGTTCAAAACTGGATTCATCTTCATTTATCAGAAAATAGCAATTACATCACAAAACTGTCTTCAAAAAGAGCTCAAAAATGAGTACAAGGCTGCACAAAAGTGTGAAAATCTACTATGAAATGGCTAACCTACTGAGGCTTGAAGCCTTCTTATTTATACAAGTGGGGACTCCCAACAGTCCTCCTAAACTTCAGGAACTCGGCTGCCTAAAACTGAAGATAACAACAACTTCACTAGACTTGCTCGGCTGCCCCTTGGAATCATCATTGTGGGCCTTTGTACTCTGAGCTGTTGATGGAGAACTCGAGGAAGGGGTCATTAATGAAGGAGACACCCCTCCTATAAGTCCTCAGCCCTATTTCCTTGAGTTTGGCTGCCAATCTACTCATAAATGCCTGGTCTTTGTCCAAAAATGTCCAAAAATCTGCAATAAACACTCATTAGACTATGTGGCAAAGTGACTATCCCCATTCACTCTATTGACATAAATATATTCAAAAACATGCACAAAACTATGGAGAATGGTGGATTAAATGAAAATAATAGGCAGAATGAGCCCATATAGTTACCCATTTCTAGGGCTCATCATCACCCCCTACTGAATGGGTTGCTCATCCTCTAAGCAACTAATCCAGTTCTTCATCTTTAATAGCTTTAACAGCTTCCCTGACATCCCAAGCTTCTGATGTGATGTCTTCTTCTCTGTCATGGAAACCTGCTTTTCTATCCACTTCCTCCCATTGTTTCTGTTCTTCCTCCTCCTTAAGTCCTTCCAACAGCCCTAGCAACAGTGGAGGACTGTATTTTAGACCAATCCAGTTGGCTTTCAAGTTTTGCATTGATTGTTTATATAAGGGCACTCTACTCGTAGCTTCCCTCATTCTGGATGGGTAGTGATACTCCCTGATCTTTAGGCTATGGGATAATGTATTCCATCTTCTTGTGCAAGCATGAAGGCAGTGATCACCAAATAGTCTCTCCATATCTTCAAAGTGAGCAATAGCATGTGCTTACCTTTCAACATAGTTAGGGGCAACCTAAGGATTGCTTGCAAGGTGCTGGTGGGCATATATGAGATCCATTGGTTCTGCTAGTTCTGCCCTTATCATGAGGGGCTCACTTAGCTCCTTGGCCATAGTCTTCTGAATTTCCACTACTCTCTTTTCTTCATGGCTCAACCAAGAAGCCATAGCCATGAGCTATAGGTCTCCAAATGTAGCATTTGGATCCCATAAATTCATGTCAAGGAGTGCCATATTGTGTAGGTAAAATTCTACTAATTTGGCTTTATCCTTGGCTGAACTATCATCACATAAATGCATAAACTGATCATAATTTTGGAATGGGATTGTGCCCCTTTGGGCCAATGTTTTAATCTGGAATTGGAGCCATTGGTCTTTGAGATACAATGCATAGGATCTAGCTGGTTTTCTGCACTGCAAGGCCTCCATTGCCCAGCTAGCCATGCAGGCCATCTGGGCTTCCTTTTCCTGCAACTGCTATTTCAAAATCTGCACTTCAGTTGCTGTCTGAGACTCTTTTTCTTGCAGCTATTTCATTAGCATCTCAGCATCAATCTGTGGCTCTTCCTCTTGTTGTTGTTTCTCTACTGCTTCATTATCCACTAGGGGACCTTCTTGCTATGGCTACCCTTCCAAGATTGGCAACTTGTCTCCCCTTTGAGTTTCCCGTTTTTGTAACTTCTTTTTTAGCAGTTCATTTTCTTCCTGTAGTTGGGCTCTTCTAATTCCCTCTATGTGCCTTACCATGGCCAACTCCCCTCTCAACTCTTTTAACTTGTCTTCCATGTGCCCTATGTCTTCAACTCCTTTAGATTTAGTAATCTGCATCCAGGTGTGGGTTCTGACCCTCTCTTTTTCTAATTCAAATAAAAGAGGCACAACGAATTTTTGTGGGATGATCTTCCCACCTTCTAGAAGATTGTAATATGAGCCTAAATTAGGCTGAGGGCTTGGTTCAGGTATTTCTTTAGCCTTGCCTTCCTCTTGTGACTGTTCTGTTGCCTTCTCTTCTAATTTTTTAGTTTCTTTTAGCTTGGCCAGTGTCTCCTGTAGAGAGGTTTGTGCCTCTTGTAGAACTGCTTTGGAGTCCATCAATTTGATTCTTTCCTTCCAGGTGGAGGTTTTGGGACTCCCTCTCTCATAGGTGATAGAGATCTTGGAGGGAGATTCCTCCTTCTTCTCAGTAGGTGCATCCTCAATGATAATTGGTTCTTTTGATGGTGGTTGGGGCTTGCCCACCTTAATCCTGGTGCTCCTTCTGGTTTTGAAATACATAGAGGTTTGCCTTTTTATTTTTCCCTTTTGTTTTGCTGGAGTGCTTAATGCAGCAAGCACAGCTACTGCTTCCCTTGCCAGTGTTTCAGGGGATGTTTCTTCTTGCTGTTCTTCTCCTTCATCTCCTGTAATTTTTCCTGTGTCTGTTGTTTTTGCTTTTGCCTCTGCTGCCTCTGGTGGTGTTTTCTCCTTTTCTTGCTGAGTCCCTACCTTTCCTGTGGTAGTCTTTTTCTGGGCTTTCTTGGGCTCTTTCTTCTCAACCTTTGTCCTTTTCCTCTTCTCTGTTTTTGAGGCTGTCTTCTTTTCTGCCTCAGGCTCAACAGTGGTTTTGTCAAGTTTCTCCTCTTCTGTCTGTTTCTCCTCTGTTTTTCCTTCTGCTTGAATATCTTGTGCCTCCTCATGAATTTCCTTCTCAGTTTCCTCTTTCTGCTCCCCCTCTTCACTGCTAGATGGGTTGATGTCCTCAGTCAAAGTTTTGATGTCATCTTCTCTAGACATATTCCTGAAAATTTCCCAAGCTATGGGGATGGTGTATGTGTGTAGGACATCTTCTACCAACAGTTTGATGAGCCCATGGTGGGCCAGTTGGTCTGGGACCCCTACATTTAGCTTGGTGCCACATTTTATCAAAGACTGGAGGAGGAAATATGGGAGACTAAGTTTTCTAGCTGCAGGTAAGTCCATCCCATATCTCAATTCATGCAATAACCTGAAGTGATAACCATAAATTATACTGAACCTCCCTTCACAAGTGATATATTTCATTATCTGGTAGCTGACTTCACTCCATGGAGGAGGTAAGCTTGTCCTTCTAACCCCATTTTTATCCTCTACAGGATGCTCCTCAGGCTAAAAAAATGTCTTCTTAGCAACCTATCCCAATGTTTTTTCCTCCTTGCTCCAAGGGAGCCCAAGTGGAAGACCTATGATTCTGCTAATAAAATCAGGTGTAATCTCTAGGATTAGACCCCTAAAACTGACTATAGCACGTGTTTTCGAATAGGGTCTTAGGGACATAAAAAATTCTTTAGTCACCTCCTCATCATGTCCATGAATTCTCTCAAAGAAATACATCTAGTTTTCCCTAGTGTAGAGGGCCACCACCTCGGGGTGCTCAAGAAATTTGTTTGAGTTCAAAGGCTCCTCTCTTATAAAACCTCCTGGCATGGTGTTTTTAGTGGTTTCTGAAGATGCTCAGGTGAGGAAGGAGGCAATAATTTCCAAAACCAGAAACAGAGGGACAACTGAGTTTTGTCTTTTTCTGACCAGAGAGGGAATTTTCCGTGTGCTTTCTCTTCACAACATCAATTTGCAATATTTCCCCTGTTTCAAACTGCTTTTATCCTGAATTTGATTCTCGGTTTTTGGAAAAAAATCAATTTTTTTGACAGAACAGAGAATAAATAACACAGTGTTTTTTCAGAGAGTAGATAGACTTGCAAATTTGGTTTTTTCACAGGCTGGTTTCTATGGTTGCATCCTTTTTCTTTACAGTAGAATGTGAGGAAGAAGAAGACAGACTTTGAATGCAGAGAAGAAAACGGAGAAACTGTGTAGAACTCAGAAAAAAATACAGGCAGACTTTTAAGCTTCACTTTCCGTTCTTTCAACCCAATACTGTGTTTTTTAATCCACCACCTTATATAAATATATCATATGCAGAGTAGTTTCCTAAGCCTACCTCTTTTCAAGCTTGAATTTTGACAAAAATCTCGGGTTTTCCTTCTGCAAAGCTGCTCTCTGCCCTTCCTGTAGAAATCTTCCTGTAGACGCTCTTGTAAAATGTAGCAGTGCTCCTGTAGAGCCTAATAGGCGGGAGGGTTTTGCAAAACTGGCAGAAAACTAACGGAATATGACTAGTGCACTGTTCTGAAGGTGGTAGGTGAGCACTGCAGTTGAGAACTTCGTAAATGGAAAAAACAAAAGGGTGGTGGAGGCTTAGACCGCACTGTACTTAACTGATGGCATAATCTGTGGTGAGGAGGTGAGGTGGCCGGATGGGTACGTTATCCCCATCCGGACTGTTGGTCCTACGCCAGTGTCATAATGGTTCTACATGTTGCCTGACTTCCATCACCTCCCTTAATCCCGTTATATTCCACCACCACTACCGGTTCTGAATGTTTTCTTCCCAAGTTGACATGCCACACATGTTGACTGCATATCTGATCGGCAGTTTGAATTTGACGAGGCTCATTTGAATTCCACGATGGTGTGTGAACTGAATGAGGGTGGCTAGTTGGCTAGCCACTGATTCCGTTTAATCGTGAACATTCCCATAGCTCATGAAGTTTTGAAATAATATTCATGCAATCGAGGAATAGGTTTAGGCACTTACCTGCTTAGTTGTTGTTGTGCTATGCATGCTTCGGACTTTGGCACTTCATTTCCTCATTGTTGTTGCTGCTGGTGCTCTGCATGCTCAACCTTTGGCTTATGCTGATGATGGTTTGCTTAGGCTCTGCTCCTTGTATGTTGCATGCATCCCCGCTGCTGACCCTGTCTCTGGAGTATGTTTTTCAAAGGGATCAGCTGCTACAGGAATCCTGCAGGATTTCCTGTAGCTGCTTCTCCTTTTGAAATTCAGGCTGATGCTTGAGCAGGGCTAAAAAATTGTTGAAGAAGGTCTTGAATGAAAAGAAATAGCAGCTGGAAGGTATCAGGTAGGAATAAGTAAGAACGTTGCTGCTTTATTTGTCATCATTTTTTGTGTTTACAGAGTGAAAGAAACAGAATTTTTGTATTTGCTTATGCAGGGAAAGAAAAAATGAGTGGAAATGTGGGTGTGCAGGGATGAAATGGAGAGCTAGGTAGATGGATGGTGGCAGGGAGGCTCACAGGCCTTCTAGACAAATTTCCAACCCTCGGGTCCTTCTCTGAAATTGATTTTGGCCTTTCTGTAGTTTCTACAGGATCCTCCTATAGAATACACAAAGTTTCCTGTAGGATGCGAAATTTTCAGAACAAATGAGACCAAGGCTTGAGAAAGGATAATAGTAATGGAGGGATGGACTATGAAGGGTGTATGCAGCCTAGCCATGTCTTTTTCTTCTTGTGTGACCCTCCTGCAACCTGCAATTTATTCAGAAGAAGTTAGGTTTTTTATTTTTTTTGTTTTCTCTTTTTTCTCTCTTTTTTTTTTTGAGACCGTTGGGGCGCCTCCAAGAGGTTTTCACCCTTACTGCCTACCCTGGCCGCCTCCAAGAGGTTTTCACTCAGGGATATTTTATTCCTTCCTGTTTTTTTCTATTTTTTTTTTTTTTTTTGGCTCAAGATTTGGGTGCAGTGGAGACAGGGACCTGCTCCACTACCAACACTGATTTACCCAGATTCTCAATGAACTCTTGCTTGGAAAGGGGCTTCCTATAGATCTTCAACCTATGCCCATTGACGAGCATGGGGATGGCTTCTTCATCAATGATCTGTATAAGGACCGAACCATTGTCATTGCATTTTTCTTCTGTGTATGGTCCCAACCATCTTGTCCTCAGCTTTCCCTTGAAATATTTATATCTCGAGTCATACAACAGTGCCCAATCTCCTTGCTGGAATTGTTTTTCTTTGAGGTGTCTATCATGCCATATTTTTCTTTGAAGTTGGACTACCTCTGAGTGGAGAAGGGCTTGCAATCTTTGTTCATCTAATCCATTTAGCTAAAGCAATATTTCGTTTTGTGCATGGTTGAGGTCTAGGTCCAGCTGAGCTTCCATCCTTAATATATTATATTCAAATTCTATGGACAACAAAGCCTTCTTCCCATAGACCAGCTCATAGGGTGTGAAACCTGTGGTGGTTTCCCAAGTAGTGTTATAGGCCCAAGTGGCCTCAGCTAATCGATCTGCCCAATCTTTTCTGCTGCTGCTCACTACCTTAGTCAAAATCCCTTCCAAATCTCTGTTAGTGACTTCCACCTATCCATTTTCTTGCGGATGATAAGGGGTGGAAGTTCTGTGCTTAATCTTGTGATGTGTGAGTAGGTCCTCAATCAGATTGGAGATAAAATGACTTCCTTAATCCGTGACTAATTCTCTTGGATAGCCAAACTTATAGAAGATATTTTCCCTCAAAAATTCAACTACTTTTTCTTCTGTTTCTGCCTTGATCACCTTTTTTTGGACCCATTTTGTCAGGT
This sequence comes from Pinus tabuliformis, assembly GCA_031772625.1. Classification (NCBI taxonomy): domain Eukaryota; kingdom Viridiplantae; phylum Streptophyta; class Pinopsida; order Pinales; family Pinaceae; genus Pinus; species Pinus tabuliformis. Next base: position 955,460,454 of record CM062806.1, on the reverse strand, counting down.
AATCCGTGCACACAATGATGTAAGATTTCTGTTTTGAAGGAGGGTTGATAGGACCCACAAATTCCATGCCCCACCTCCCAAATGGCTCGAAAGTCACTAGAGGTTGCAAGGGCATCTCATCCCTTGGAGTAGGTTTCCCCATCCTTTGGCATCGGTCACATTAGCTGATGTATCTCCTGACATCTTGATGAAGAGTGGGCCAATAGTAACCTGCCTGTAGAATTTTGAAGGCAGTTCTCTTTGCTACAAAGTGGCCCCCACAAGGCCCATCATGACAGGTTAGGAGGATGTCAAAAACTTCCTCCTCCCTGACACATCGCCTCAAAATCTGATCTGGACCAAGTTTAAAAAGATTGCCCCCAATCCAGGTGAATGGGGCACTTTTCCTCACAATCTTTCTCTTCTCTTTTGAGGACAGGTGTGGCAGGAACTGTGTTGAAACCAAATAATTTGCTATATCAGCAAACCATGGAGAGAGTATTGAAATAGCAAATAGGTGTTCATCTGGCATTTGATCATCCACCATTCCTTCTTCACCTGCAGGAAAATCTAGTCTAGACAAAAAATCAGCAACAACATTTTCCTTACCTGGCTTATCAATAATGGTCAAATCAAATTGTTGCAATAAAAGTAACCATCTAATGATACGAGCATTTACATCAGGTTTATTCATCAAATACCTAATTGCAGCATGATCAGTGTGTATGAATGTTTGATAGCCAGTGATGTAGTGTCTGAACTTGTTTAAGGAATGGACTACAGCTAGGAGCTCTTTTTCGGTTACAGTGTAGTTTAATTCTGCCTTAGACAGGTTTTTACTGACAAAATATATGGCATATGGTAGCTTCTCTTCAACCTGCCCTAAGGCTGCTCCTATAGCTTTGTTTGAGGCATCTGTGTGAATGTGGAAATGTAGAGCCTAGTTTGGACCTCTCAAGATTGGGGCAGTTACCAGCTTACCTTTCAAGGTATCCAGAACCTCTTGAAATTTGTCAGTCCATATGAACTCAGTATCTTTTCCAAAAATACCAAACAATGGAGAGGCTAGCTTACTAAAATCCTTAATGAATCTTCTATAATACCCTGCTAAGCCTAGAAAACTCTGAACATCTCTTACCTTTTGAGGAGGTGGGACCCTTTGGATGATAGCAATCTTGTTGGGATCCACCTGTAATCCTTGCTGAGAAATTGTATGACCTAGCACGGTCCCTTCAGTCATCAGGAATTCACATTTTTCAAGACTGAGGGACAGGTTCATTTTAATACACTTGGCTAAAACTTTCCTCAGGTTAGTCAAAGCTTCCTGGAAGTTAGAACCATAAGGGGTAAAGTCATCCATATAGATTTCCACTGAATCATGAACCAGTTCAGAAAATATGCTCAGTACTACTCTCTGGAAAGTGGCAGGAGCATTGCACAACCCAAAGGGAAGGACCCGGTAGGCAAAGGTACCCCATGGACAAGTGAAAGTGGTCTTATCTTGGTCTTCCAGGCTGATTTGGATCTAGTTGTACCCGCTAAACCCATCTAGGAAGGAAAAGAACTTCTTCCCTGCCAGGCCATCTAACACTTGATCTATGAAAGGCAAAGGGAAATGGTCCTTCTTAGTGGCTTTGTTTAGTTCCCGATAATCTACACAAATTCTCAACTTCCCTTTTTTCTTTGGCACTAGCAACAAAGGAGAAACCCATTCGCTGTCAGAGATGGGGTAGATGAATCCTGCATCCAACAACTTTTGCAGTTCTTCTTTGACAATGTCCTTAAGGGTTGGATTCATCCTCCTTTGAGGCTACTTGACTGGTTTACAATCTTCTTTAATGTAAATGTGATGAGTACAGACTAAAGGGTGGACTCCCTTCATCTCCTTATAGCTCCAAGAAAAAGCATCCAAGTGGTTATTCAACAAGCTACACAGTTCTTTTTCCTAAGAGGTGGATAGGGATGAGTTGATCTTCAAATTTTTTTCTTGGCTGAACTCCACATTCTTAACTCGGGGAGAGGTCAGATCAGCCGCACAGAGATCAACTAAAGCATTGGCTTGGGTTTCTTCCACCAACTCTTCTAATGGCAACAAACTGGGGGGTGGATTCTAAATCAAGTTCTCAATGAGATCATCCTCAGTTTGTGGACCCCCCATGGTAGCTTCTACTGTACACAATGGTGCGAAGTAGACTTCATCCTCATCTTCCTCCTCCAACCAAAGAGTTAAGTCATGTTCTAGCAAAGGTTGGGCAGGAGGATATAGGACTAGCTGTTTGGAAATATGCCCATTCTTGATGGTCATGCTCCTAGCTCAACAACTGATGTAAGCATCTGCAGTAGCTAACCAAGGTCTTCCCAGGATGAGAGGATACCCAGTGAGCTTTGCCTTTGGCTGAAGAACCAGGAAGTCAGTAGGGTACTCCCAGGAGTCAATAGAGACCATTACATCTTCCACAATCCCCTCAGGGGTCACGGTGGAGCGGTCTGCCAACTGTAGTACTATTGAGGTCTTTCTTAGGGAACCCTGAAGGTTGAGTTTGAGCATAGTGTCCCTAGTCATCATGTTAATGGCAGCCCCTAGATCAATCAAGGTATGGGGGATTATGGTTCCATTGATGTGGACATCGACTACAGGACTCCCAGGGTCCAGATATTTTGGACAGATTACCTGCCCCAACATCAGGTTGGACAGTTGTCCTATGACATTGATAGTTGGGGAATCTCTCTTGCGCCTGCCTGGGTGCCTGAAGCACTTCTCTTTGATCAACTTGTTGTAGATTGGTACATCTTTTATGGCCTGGAGAAGTGGTATTTTTACACATAACTATTTTAGTTCTCCCAGAAGTTCAGTTTCTTCTGGGGTCGGTTGTGTGGTTCTAGTTAGTCTCTTAGGAAAGGGTGGAATGGTTTTTGGTTCACTTTCCTATTTCTCTTCCTCATCCTCCTTAAGAGGAGGTTGGCTATCTGGGAGAACCTTCCCAGATCGTAGGTTGATCTCCTGAATCTCCACAACATAGGTAGGACATGTTGTTTCTCCAGTATATACCTACTGGGCCTATCTATTATTGGGGTTCGAGTTCGATTGAGTAGGTATTTGGGGTTGCCTTGGAGGAGTAGGAGGTAATGGTTGTGGTTGAGTAGGTGGTGGAGGCAAAAGAGCCAGAGGAGAGTTATATTGGGGTCTCCACCCTTGATGAGGTGCATTCCACTGAGGTTGTGGCTCAGCATAGGAGTGAAACGAATGAGCAGCTGGTTGAGTATGATATTGAGATGGGTACAACCAAGGAGAGGGTGTGAACCAGGGAGGATGAGCAGGGGGACCCTAAGAAGGCATAGAAGTGGCTTGATTGGCATTGTAATGAGTCTGGGATGTCCCTTACATTCCCTGCTAGTAAGGCCTAGGTCCATGTGGCCTCCTTTGGTTCATGAAATAGAGTGGTTCAGTGGCTCCTTCAGCCCCTTGGTACATAGCTTTGAATCCGGGTAAGGAAGGGCACTGATTTGTAGGATGGTCTTCTTCACATGCAAAACACACTTCTATAAAGTGCAATGGACATTCGTTCCTAGGATGCTTTCTAGTGCACCTAGGACAAAAGATGGCCAAAGCCCTCTCGACTTCCTCTTGCTTCCTTTGGATTCGCAAGGTATCCATTTGCATGGCAATAGTCTGCCTCATCTCGCTTTTTAAATCTTCCATCTGATTTGTAAGTTTGTTTTTAAGGGATGAACTGGATAACGGGGTACTGGCTAAAGGTTGACTTCCCCTACCTCTTTTTCTGGCTGCCCTAGAATGGTTTCTAAACACAGTCTTTATGTCATCATAAGGTAGTTGGTAGATGTCTCCCCCAGCCAGCAAATGGAGGGTATCTAGAAGGTCTTCAGGGACTCCTCTGAGCAGAACCAACTTTAGAGATTTGGGGTCAAGTGTGCACCTGGCCCTTTTATAACTGAGTTGAAACCTCTCTTCATAGTCTTCTAAAGATTCATCACTTCCCATGGTCATTCGGAAGATTTCTTCCTTGGTATCCTTTGACCTACAGTAGCCCCGATACATGTTGTTAAAGGCTTGCTGCATATGAGCCCAAGTTGTGATACTGTTTCCAGGTAACCCCATCAACCAGTGTAATGCTGCATCCTTGAGGGTAGAGGGAAAGAGTTTCAACTTCTTCTCGTTTTCTACATAGTCATAGGTTCGACAGAGAACAACAAACTTAAACAAGAAGGTATCAGGGTCTTCGGTAGTCAATCCATGGAAGTGAAGTAAGGCTGAGGGACTTATGTTTTTCATATTTATGTCTCCATTGGTCTCTCGGATAGGAAAGGCACCTTCTATTCTTTCCCCATTTCCTCTAGCGTTTCTGTTTTCATCCATGGTCTCAGGAGGAATGGTTTCTTGCTCTTCTTCTGTTATAGGATCTTCGTATATCTTTGGAGGTTCACCTATAGGTTCTTTTGGATCACTGCCACCAAAGAAGAGAGAAGGGTGACTTAGTGATGTGGTGGGGGTGTTGGGTAGGAATTTTCCTAAATTGTCTCTGTTCCTACGAGGCATGAAAGGAAATCTCTTTTTTGGGTGATTTTTTTGTGTTTATTTTTCTGCTTGTACCTGCAAAAATTGAAATGGATTGAACAACAAATTGCAACTAACTAAAATAAACCTTGCTGAAATGAAAATTGCAGAATTGAAATGAAAGCAGGAAATGACTAATCTATTTTGCTGAAATGAAATTGCAGAATTGAAATGAAAGTAGGAAATGTCTAATTTACGCTTGCTGAAATGAAATTGCAGAATTGAAATGAAAGCAGGAAATGTCTAATCTACTTTTGCAGAAATGAAATTGTGGAATTGAGATGAAACAACTACTCTAATCTTGCTGAAATAAACTATTTAGCAGAATGTTGTAGTAGAAAATAAAAGAAAAGCAGTAATCACAAAATACTCTTACGCTTCCCCGGCAATGGTGCCAAAAAAGTGTTGAACCCTAGTATTGCAACAATAATGCTGCAACTCCTGGGGCTCCCTACTTTACTTTTATCAACCCGGTAATTCGTAACAAACTTGGAAGCGACAGTGTTCTATGCACAAGTACTAGCTCTTACTGCAGGCTGTCACTTGATCAGCTGGCACAAGTTCGCTAGGAGCTTAAGCCACCTTCTATGAGGTCTCAGAAGAAGCTTTTAATTGCGATTAAAGAAAGCTAACTCGAAAGAGGCTATTCTACTTGTATAAAGAGAATGAAAACTGAAAGGAAACGCAAACCTTAGCAAACCCAAGCTTTACCCACTAATCCTACTTTTGCGAGAAAAGAAATGGAAACTACTAAAATGGATGCCATTGACTACTAAAAAGGTAAAATGCATGTATTCAAGCTATTTTGGAAGAGAAACGAGAAGAAACCATCTTTTTGTACTTTTGAGCAATTTTATGTGGAATTATTATGCTTGTGTTTTAACTAGTTGTGACTGTGCAAAGGTTTGGTGGCAAAGAGAGATGGAGTTAGCTTTTGCAAGAGGTGAGGAAGGTGTGGAGAGTTCCTAAGAAGTCCCTAGTACCCTTCTAGAGAATTCCATTGCGATCAAACTTCGAAAAATCACTCACATGAACTTCTACAGGAGGCTGTAGGGGCTCTACAGGAGGTTCTACAGGAGGATCTACAGGAGGAGACCGAAAGTGGTTTTTGGAGGTTTGCAGGTGGAAAAATGATAGGAAAAGGGGAATGAAGGCTAGATGGAGGTTTTGAGGGGTCTAGGACTCTGTCAATGAAGATCAGGAATGAAGGAGATGGTTGGATTTGTTCAGAGGTCAAGAAAACAATTTTGCACAAAAACGCAAGGATTAGGGCAGTTTGGCGAAATGAGGCGAATGAGTGGGGAAATCTTGAGAGATGAACTAGTATAGGTTATTCCATGGTAGAATGATATGTTGGAGTGTTCTTCAAGTGAGCTGCACACTTACTTTTCAAAACTGATCCAAGCAAGAACTGAAAAACAGTGTTTTGCCTATTTTGACCTAAAATCTGACCTAAAACTAGAAAAATGCTTAACAGAACTTTATGGACAGAAAATTATGTGAGAAAGCCATGTTAAATGAACAAGAAAGGATCTAAACATGTGAATCCAACTAATATCAACTTCTCCAACTCAAAATCTCACACTAGCAATTGCATTGGAAAGCAAAAACAATGTTTTTGGTGGAAGCAGTAGTGCGTTGATCTCAAATCATGGTCCCAAGGAGGGAGAAAGGAGATCAAGACCTGCTGTTGACCTTTTTGGATCTTTTTCTGTCACTACAACAAACTACTTAAGCAACTTGAAGCAAAAACAACTATTCTAATCATCAAAAGTAACCTATTCTAATGAAGCAAAATGAACCTAAACAATAGAAATTATCTCATGAATGAAAGCAAAAGCATATAAATACACAAAAGAGATGCTGGGAAACTTGGGTTGGGCCCTAACCCAAGAGCTTCAGCCCTCTAGGAAATATCAGTGCTAGTTCAAAACTGGATTCATCTTCATTTATCCGAAAATAGCAATTACATCACAAAACTGTCTTCAAAAAGAGATCGAAAATGAACTGGTACAAGGCTGCACAAAAGTGCGAAAATATACTATGAAATGGCTAACCTACTGAGGCTTAAAGCCTTCTTATTTATACAAGTGGGGACTCCCAACAGTCCTCCTAAAATTCAGGAACTCGGCTGCCTAAACTGAAGATAACAACAACTTCACTAGACTTGCTCAAATGCCCCTTGGAATCATCATTGTGGTCCTTTGTACTCTAAGCTGTTGATGGAGAACTCGAGGAAGGGGTCATTAATGAAGGATACACCCCTCCTATAAGTCCTCAGCCCTGTTTCCTCAAGTTTGGCTACCAATCTACTCATAAATGCCTGGTCTTTGTCCAAAAATGTCCAAAAATCTGCAATAAACACTCATTAGACTATGTGGCAAAGTGACCATCCCTATGCACTCTATTGACATAAATATATTCAAAAAATATGCACAAAACTATGGAGAATGGTGGATTAAATGAAAATAATAGGCAGAATGAGCCCATATAGTTACCCATTTCTGGGGCTCATCATAAATCATATGCTTTCACTCAGTTGTTTTACCCTTGCCTGAGGAACATCTGTAATGAGTGGTCTTATTAGCGAACCTTTTGACCATTACATGTTTTGAGCAGTTCCATCATCACTGGAACTAGTTGCTGTCCTTTAATACCACTCGTTCTTTAAGGAAGAGTCATCTTTCAGCTCCTTTCTGACTCTCAAAAAATGAAAATATTGTCGAGTACTTGTTGTTTTGAACTCGTAAAAGTAAATGAAATGATGTTTACTCAGTATAAGTTTAACCCTTTTTTGTACTGATATATAATATTGTACGAAAAAGGAACACCTTAGTCAAACATGGCTAGGAGGTTCTCTCGAATATTGTTTTCTACCTTTTCGGATTCGAGAGAAAAATTACGAAAAGAGACCTGGTGGAGTTTTCTTTCTTGTCTCTTTTTCAAACTCTCTAAATATGAAAAAGACACTGAGTTACTCTTCTGTCAGACTCGTAAAAATTAAATGACGAAAGACTTGTCACCGTGATGAGCTCGTGTTTCTCCTTCCTAGGACTCGTAAAACTTACCAGGATGGATTCATCTGAATGGTGAATTTATACGACAAGCATATGGTATCCTCTTCAATCTTGTGTAAAAATAAATAGGTACTCACCAGAAATAGTGGGGGAAAAAGTGAAAGTGAAACATCTGTTGTATAGGCAGCTTGTCGCTCTTTAACATGACACTCATCTATATTTCGGGTCGGGTTTGGGATATCCTCACTCAGTCACTTGTATTTCTGGGTATGGGTGATCCATTTTTCCTCTCATCTCACTATTCCACTTCGTCATTATGACCCTTGGTCCTATGTTGAGTCTAATGCTGCCACACTACGGAGTCGTGTTGCCAATATGTTCAAGAGAAGTCCTATCTGCAGTCTATTACCTATACATTGTCTGACCCTTTGCTACAATCTTGGACGTTATTCATTTAATTCCACTTATTCCTTATTTTGTGTCAATGATGAGGGAATCATTATGACCCTCCTTTGATGAGTCACTTCCTGTTGAATTCATCTCATTATCTAGGAATATGACTTAGGAACTCCCTTTCAGAGCCTTAGAGCTTGCATGCCTTGATGGCAAGTTCTTCGCATCCGACGACAGGTTTTACTATTGACCTTCGATTGGGTGGTTCCATGAGTGTTCGACTTCAGCTTCATTATCACATTCATGGATTGTATTGTTGTACCTTGAGAGCCATTTTCATTATTGGTGGTTTCTCTCATGCATGTTAACGGTTCACATCATTGGCCGGTAATCAAGTGGTTTTCCATCATGCTCGACTTCGACACGTTCATTCACATGTTAGAATTCGTACTTTGATCGGGTTGGGATGGAGCGCAAGCATGGTAAATTTTAGGGGCGAATTTTAGCCCAAGGGCGAAATTTAAGGGGTTTTTCATTTTAGAGGGGCCAAATTTTATAAAACACCCATTTCATATATTTAACCCACTTTTATTTAAAAATAATTAATTTTTTTCATTTTAGCCCAAAAAAAGGGGCGGATAAACTATGAAAAGACTCATTTGACCCGATTCGCCTGGTTTGGGAGGTTATATTCCATTACAATTGCCCGATTTTCTGCTTTGCAATGTTAAATTCGTTTGCAATCGCCCATTTTCTGGTTTGGGAGGTGGTTTGGGAGGTTGTATTTGGTCCCAATAAATAAAAATATAAATAAAGTGGAGGTATGGTAAATAAATAAAACCTCTTTTTATACTTACTCCAAAGGTATGGTAAATAAATAAAAATATAAATAAACTAGAGGTATGGTAAATAAATAAAAATATAAATAAACTAGAGGTATGGTAAATAAATAAAACCTCTTTTTATATTTAGTCCATAACCCTCTTTCTATTTAAGAATGATAAAAAAAGAAGTTTTATTTAAGTGAATCCTATGGGCCAAATACCATATTTATAAAAGAGGTATGGTAAATTAATAAAAATATAAATAAATGAGAGGTATGGTAAATAAATAAAATATTTTTTTATATTTACTCCATAAGTCACCTTATATTTACGAACACGCAAGGGTGTAAACAAATAAAAATATAAATAAAGTGGAGATATGGTAAATTAATAAAACATATTTTTATACTTACTCCAAAGGTATGGTAAATAAATAAAAATATAAATAAACTAGAGGTATGGTAAATAAATAAGTCCTTTTTTTATATTTATTCCATAACCATTTTTCTATCTAAGAAGGCTCAAAAAAGACGTTTTATTTAAGTGAATCCTAAGGGCCAAATACCATATTTATAAAAGAGGTATGGTAAATTAATAAAAATATAAATAAATGAGAGCTATGGTAAATAAATAAAACATTTTTTTTTAATTACTCCATAGGTCACCTTATTTTTACGAACACTCAAAAAATGTGTTATATTTAGGTGAAGCATATGGGCCAAATTATTATTAGTATCATGAAAAAAAACATTATTAACCCTAATATTAGTATTAATAAAAATAAAGATGGCACATGGTATTGACCCATGGTATTCACGTGGAATGTAGCCTATTTAAAGGGGGGAATTAAACCAGCATACATCCATCTTTACTTTGGATATACTAAGCTCCGAGAGGGATCAAATATCGTGATATGCAAACTAGCATAGAGTGAAAAAATATTTGATCCCTCTTGGGGCTTGGTAGATCAAGAGTAAAAATGGATCTTGTAATTTAATGTCACTTAAACATTTTAACTTGGTTAAAATAAAAAAATAAAATAAAAATCAATTATTAATTTTATCAATTCTTATAAATTACTAATAGTAATTTTTAAGCTTCAGGTTTATGATAACCCATGGTATTGACCCATGGAAATACCATGGTATTCATGTGAGTATAGACTATTTAAAGGGGAAATTCTATCAACTTATATCCATCTTAATTCTGGGTCTACCAAGTGTTGAGAGGGATAAATAGATTTCATCTCTTTAAGAGTGGTAGATGTGGAGTTAAGATGGATATAGGTTGGTTTTTATGATAATGAAGATATTAAATAGACTTAGGAAATTATATTGTTAAAAACATCTTAAGGTGAATGGTTAAAGATACATTTAGTCACTTCACAAAATTTAGTAAAAAATACCAATATCTCCATTAATTTAACAAAAAAAAAAATCAAAACAGTGAAATCTTATCACTCTTTCCGCATCACCCTCGCAGAAGAGAGATAGTCACTGCCCAAATTTCCCACCATTCTTCAAACGTTCTCAATATGATATCTTCATGAAAAAGTTAAGGTACTGATGTTGGATTAGTTGTTTGAAAAATATGTTGTTTTGTACAAACTTTTATCTTCTCTATTATTCTTAGTTTGATGCCACTGCACCAATTGTCCTAAAAGGCAGATATTGTGCACCAAAAATGAAATTAATCCACATGTTATAACGTTGTTAAAAAATGCAAGACTTATGAAGATAGCGAATTATGCTAATAAGCAATTTAGATTGGGAGAGACGTAATTAAATTTTATTATTTAATTGAAGATTTCCAATTAAAATAATAATAAATCTACATTTATATATTTATATATTGATTGGAAGGCTTTGACAACAGTCACTTCTTTCCATTAGATCCCCTTCAGGCCTTTGGGATACCTACTACTTTCTTATATTATATAGTTGGGGCTTACTACTTGTTAGCGTGTTGAGGTAAACGAACTTGATGTGTTTTTTTTTAACTCGTAGTTGGAGTCTATGGAATAAGAAAGAAATTTGATAGCTTGACAAAAGTGGTAGAGAAAATATTAATCTCTCCTACCTTGATAGAATTGGTAGTCAAGATGAACACCTACAAGAACTTTGTTGTGGAATATTATCAAAACTAATAGAAGGATATGGAAGAGTGTACAGTAAGAACCTTAACAAACACGGCCACTGAAAATTGCAACATTGTTTGTAGGAAGAGAAAAATATGTTTCTTTTTTCCAAACATGTATGTTAGTATATTACAGTTTAATGAATATGTTTTCCTATTATCATATATGGTTTCATATTTTAACTGAACATTCACCAATACTTCACAATGTTTTATTATTCAGTGAAAGATTTGCCAAGATCTTACAAGATTTTATAATTCTGTGAAAGATTCGCCATGACTTTACAAGATAATATAATCTGGTGAGAGATTTTCCAAAAAAATTATATATACATATTATATTATTGATAAAATCGCCTCCCATTTTTCCTATGTATCATGGGTATTCACCCATTTATTATACATATAAATTTAGGGTGGTTCTTAAAATTTTCCCTGAGCGCAAGACCTTGAGTCTTGTCTGATCTGACTCAGGCTATGTGGAGTTATGTATTATTCATGATTGTACACATGTTTCTACTATACGGATGGTTGTGACCATACCGTGGGACTTTACATTTATGATGATTCTTTTATCTTGGATGGTTGTGTCCATGCCTTGGATCTTAGATCTACAGATGATCCTTCTCATTTGGATGACTGCGCCCATGCCATGGAACCTTTCATATAGTCTTCATCATCTGGATGGTTGCATCCATGCCATAGATTCATTTCTTGATCTCAGATATGTATATGTGTGTGTGTGTGTGTGTGTGTTTTATTTTCAGGTCTCTTGATAGTTTGTGTCCTCGTCCTTGCAAAATCTCGTAAAGCATCTCAGCCATCACTCCTCGTTCTGCCTTCATGCTTTAGGGGGCATCTGTTACACAATATTTTGTCACACCTCCTACACTTCCCTATGACATACCCTAAAGTGCCCGAAAGATGACCATTATCCAGTGTATGCATTCATGTATGCAGCTCATATCCTTCCTAAGACATTGATTGGAAAATTCCTTGAGCTTTCCCTAAAGAAATAGGTCTAAAAACCCTAAATTGAGAATCATCACTCTTATGAGGCTTAAAACAACGATGGTCGCATGTTTCATTATACTTGACCAACGATGGCATTGCTATCTTCCCTTGTATACTCACAAAGATCCTAGAAAGGAAATTTTCCCAAAGAGTATGGGAAGCTTCATGATCTAGAAGCTTCCATAGCGGCGAGTTGGAGGTTGTTTGGCATAGATGAGGTCGAATTCTCCCAACTTGGCCTCTTGGTCTTATCCCTATGAGCTACCTCCTTGAGATAAGGGCATAATTCTATCTTTGGAGAGGTCCTAACTTCCTTTCCCAACCTATATATTCATCCTCTCCCATTCTCAAATGGTTGGTCTATGTCTATTTGCACCCTTATGCTAAGATTGTGCCTATATTATACTCATTTGGCTTGGAGAAGGAGTGCTTGGAGAGCTTATCTTGGAATTGGATATTCATTCAAGGAAAGCCTATCAACATCAAGGCTTGGTTGTATGCTTCCCCTTATTTTCTATTAATACACAGCTGCTAGTTCATTTTCCATTGATGTATACGCTCATGTACCATCTATCTTAACATTCCTTGATCAATTAAGTAGGTTTCTTTTCAATATGCTATTTATATTTCCATGCCTTGTTGTGTCTTGATCTCTTATGCAGGTGCATAAACACTGTAAGGAGTAGGAACGAGCCTGTGATGCAAGTGATTCAAGGTCTTAAACAAAGGAGATCGAGATAGCATTAGAACGAGGTCGGCCATCTTCTTCGTCTCTCTTTTCAATTGTAACCTAGGAAAGTGTCTAGTAGATTGTCACGTAGGTTTCTAGTCCCACTCATTGGGCTAGAGGGATCGTCCTTGTCCGTAAAGAGGATTTACCTACACAACAAAATGGTGACTCTGCTGGGGAGGCTATAGCCCTTTCCATCCAATCCTTCACCTTGAATTTGTGATGAGTTTGACCAACCATCAATTTTCTAGCTTGTTTTCTTTTCTATAACTATTTTCACTTATTGGTGATTGCTTGAGGACATTGATTTTTGTCTGGTCTTGAAGATTTCTTATTTTTTCTTCATTTTTCTCGCCCATCACGGGTTTGCCTCTCATAGTCGCGATATCATTGTGGATCCTTTAATTACAGTCACGATTATCATGCTTTCATCATTGTTTTTCCTTTAACATGCGCGATGATCCTAGAGTATAAGAGAAAATAGGGTTTTTCTTCTTGTTTTCAGTCTTTGTGTTCTCTATCAGTGATTTTCCAGAGTGTCTATGGTGTTTTTGATTGATTGTCTTGATTAATTTGCAAAATTTGTCTCATTGGCTTTGAAGTGAAATCTAATTGAGTTCTAGGGTTTCTAGTCAATTGGTCATCATTTGCTGCTTGTTGGTGTCGTTGAGATGCTTTTTTGCTAATTGATTAAGTGTTTTTTTTCTGTGGAAATCATTTAAAACATCATTTTTCTTTTGTTTTAGCTTAGTATTTCAAAATTTACTTTTTGTGAAAATGCATTAGATTAGTTGGATTGAAAAGTTATTTTTTGAGATTCATCATTGAAAATAGATAACATTTTTCAGTGATTGAAAGCTAAAAATTGTATGAGATGCATCAAATCATTCAAACCGAAAAGAAAATCATAATTCATATAAGTTCATGTTAGTAAATTTCAAATCATTTTTCTTTCGAAAAGTTGCATTTAGGATCGTGAAAAGTGAAAATCAATTTTACTTTTGGCATTGCATTTGGAAGACGAAAGTTGAAAGTTAGTGGAAGGAATTTTTGCATGATGCGTTTTGTTTAATGCATTATTGATTGAGTTTCTTCCCTTGGTTAGTCTAGTTTTCATTGAAGTGGTAAATTTCCTTTTCTCATTTAACTGCATCTTAGGTGTTCAGGTGACATCATTAAGGCCTTGAAACCGAAACATAAGTTCAAGATCAACTTTAAAATCTATCAGTTAATCTAAGGAGCATTTGAAACATTAATGCTCATACTTAGTGGTCTAGGCTAGAGACGTGTTCCGGCGTCTATAAAACTCAACAGCTGTCATTCGCAATACTCTTGCATTAGATAGTGCTAGCACGAACTTATGCTCCTCGTACCATCGATTATAGAAAGGGAGACCCTCATAGATTGCAAACCTTTATCCATAGGAAGCCGAGTCTGCCGCCCTTTAAACATGATACACCGAACACATCATTTGGGGAGATTGTCTGCATGTACGCCAAGTCCTTCGTAAATTTATTTTCTAAGGTGTATATTGCAATTCATGGTTACTTGGACATCCTTTTTGCCTAGAGTATCTGAGTAGTCATTTCGATCTTTTCTGACTCCTTAGATTTGAAAAGATCATCGAGCACTTGTCCTTTCAAGCTCGCTAAACCAACGAAAGTGTCTAGAGTCACCTTTTCGTCCTTTTCTCAACTCTTAAAACATGAAAAGGAAAAGTTTTTGTTTGAAATTCTAAAATTAATTGACTACAGAATAACATCCTTACCATGGAAATACTCCTTAGTAGATCTTAGGTTGATACCAATGGCAACATTTCCCAAGTCTACCAACCAAGGAAATCCCCCTAATGGGAATCCTAGTCCTTTTCCTTCTTTTGGAAAAGTTGGTGTTCCCTATATGGTGACATTGTCCCTTCATAGATTGACCATTGGTTTTCCAGTTTGGTTATTTTCGACCTCGATGTTTTCGAGTGTCCAAAATTCTTTTTAACCGAGTTCTCCTTCACCTGAACAACATCAACCTCATGTTGATCCTAAATTTGACCCCTCACCTTCTTCGCCTACTTCTTCGCCCCGTTCTTCCTCTTCGCCTGATGAAAGTCTGGATTCTAGTAACCATGAAGCTAAGAGAAACAAGAAGAGGACTAAGAAGAAGAAGCAAAATAAGCAAAGTGGAAACCAAGAAACCATTGCTACTGATGCAACTAATGAAGAAAAATATTCCAACCAACCCCGGAAAGTAAAATTCCCATGCATGTTATGTAAGGGTGACCAACTTCTTCGAAATTGTCCTAGTATTCCCAAGGTCTTAGAAGTTTGGTCTATAGGTTCACATCGACCTTTGTTATCAGCCTCTGGTGATCATGCTGGTGATAAACCTTCAACTAGTAAAGCCTATGGGAAAAACGGAAAAGTGAAATTTCCCTATAAGTTCTAGGAAGGTAATCATCCCATTCACCTTTGTCCTCCTATGGACGAAGCTTCCAAAGAGTTGGAAAACCTTACAGCTTCTCAACCTCATCTTCCGACTAGGTATCGAAGACTTTCCCATGATCCTTTGCTACTTGATCAAGTGATTGATCAAAACCATTTTTGGTCAACCCCACTCTCTCTGAAAGTGTGTCTCGTCAGTCCGTTTTCGACCAACCATTAGTCAAGAAAATGGTAGACTTAACTCCACCTTCAGTTAGCCATAACTTTCAGGTAAAGAGTGAACCCCATACTGCTCAGGTTCTTCTAGTTTCTTCAGTTTCGAATGAATTGGAGGTAAATCCTCTTGTTCCCAAGGTGCATGAGAAAATTTCTCATGTTCCCATAGAGCAAGAGGGTATCTCTCACATTCCTATGACACCCCTCTGGCTAGTTTAGTCACTTCTTTTGATTGGAGTTAACTGGTAGGATATCGCCTTCCATCTTATGTTCATTTTCAGATTTCCATACAGACTTACCATATGGTCATGCCTAGCACAATCATAGACGAGGGCACATCTGTTAGACTTATGTCCTCAACTGCTTGGCAAGCTTTAGGTTCTCCTCAGCTTGTTCCCGTCACCTAGAATATGTTAGCTTCTAATAGAGGAACCAGTCAACCATTAGGTATCCTTCCTAAGTTTTCCTATTACTTTGGGAGGAAATACTATCTATATAGACGTGATGGTTTTCCAAACCCCATTGGATTTTAATCTACTCCTTGGTTGTGACTATGTTTATGTCATGGGAGCTCTTGTTTCTTCCCTCTTTCGAGTGATGTGTTTCTTGCATGAAGGAAGCACTATGATCATTGATCAACTTACAGTCATTGGTCCTGAATCAACTCCCACTCAACCATCATCCCTAAATGGCTATTATATGCAAGCGGTGTCACCCCCACCACAGGTTAATTATGTGGCCAACCTTTCCATGCCCACATCTACTGATGATCTAGTAGGTGATATATTACTCCATTAACTGGAAGAATTGTAGCTTGATTTTTCATTTGGATCCCTGGACATGTATCCCTTCCAGAGTGTTGTTCTCCCATCTGATCAGAACCTCTTCGAGGCCATGGACTCTTTTGGTCTGTGATCAAATGGGATGGAGCAAAGTTCCTTGTCTTGTGTCAAGCTAGTTAAAAAATGAAACAAGGACTATGGAGTAGAGTTCCTTGTCTTATGTCAACCTCATTAAAAAATGAAACAAGGACCATGGAGCAGAGTTCCTTGTCTTATGTCAAGCTCGTTAAAAAATGAAACAAGGACTATGGAGTGGATTTCCTTGTCTTGTGTCAATATCGTTAAAAAATGAAACAAGGACTATTGCACAAATTTCCTTGTTTTGTGTCAAGCTCCTTAAAAAATGAAACAAGGGATATGGAGAAAAGTTCCTTGTCTTGTGTCAATCTCCTTAAAAAATGAAACAAGGGATTTGGGGCAGAGTTCCTTATCTTGTGTCAAGCTCCTTAAAAAATGAAACAAGGACCATGAGGATAGTTCTTTTATTATGTCAACCTCATTTAAAAATGAAATAGGTTCCCATGAGGATAGTTCTTTTACTATGTCAACCTCTTTAAAAAATGAAATAGGTCTCCATGAGCATAGTTCCTTTACTTGTGTCAAGCTTGGTAAAAAATGAAACAAAGTGTCATGAGCATGGTTCTTTTCCTGTGTCAAGCTCATTAAAAAATGAAATAAATCCCCTTCCAATTCAAGTCTTTGATTATATCTCATAAAATTCTAGTCGAGTCCTTCACTTGATCTCGTAAGTGAACCTTCATTCCATCCACATTTTGGTAACCAGAAGTCTACTTAGATGAATGAAATGAAGCTTAGGGGACATGTAACCTCGAATTGAGTCATTATGCTCGGGGCATGCAAACTTATCTCAAGCATGGTTTATCTTTGTTTCAAGCTTGTGTAAAAATGAAACCAAATCCAAGCATAATTTTTCTCATGTTTCAAGCTTGTGAAAAATGAAACCATATTCAAGTATACTCAAGCATAATTTTTCATGTTTCAAGCTTGTTTAAAAATGAAACCATTCCCAATTTACATCTCATGATTGCTATTTTTATCAGCCGATTTATTCCAGATGAGCCTTGGTATTTTCATTCCATCACCACCATCTCTTTGGCGAATCATACGCTTTCACTTGGTTGTTTTACCATTGCCTGAGGAACATCTGCAGTGAGTGGTCTTATTAGCCAGCTTCTTGAACTTTACATGTTTTGAGCAGTTCCATCATCACTGGAACCAGTTGCTATCCTTTTATACCACTCGTTCTTCCAGGCAGAGTCATCTTTCAGCGCTTTTCTGACTCTCGAAAAATGAAAATATTGCCAAGTACTTGTCGTTTTGAACTCGTAAAAGTAAATGAAATGACGTCTACTCAGTATAAGTTTAACCCTTTTCCATACTGAGATAGACTATTGTACGAAAAATGAACACCTTAGTCAAACATGGCTAGGAGGTTCTCTCAAATATTGTTTTCTACCTTTTCGGATTCAAGAGACAAATTACGAAAAGGGACCTGATGGCTAGTTCTTTGCATTCGACGACAGGTTTTTACTATTGACCTTCGATCAGGGGGTTCCATGAGTGTTCAACTTCAGCTTCATTATCACATTCACATATTTTACTATCGTACCTTAAGAGCCATCGTCATTATTGGTGGTTTCTCTCGTGCTTGTTAACCATAGAAAATTTTAGGGGTGAATGTTCGCCCTTTGGCGAAATTAAGGGGTTTTAAATTTTTAGTGGGCGAATATTTTGTATCATAGTACATTTTTAGAAATCACCTCAAATAGCCCACCTTATTTTAAGGGAGAGGGTAAAAAGGGTAAATTTAGCCCTTGAAATTAGGAGTTACAACCTTCCATTCGCCCATTTTCAAGAATAGGTTTTATTTAAGTCAATCCTATGGACCAAAGGCCCAAATACCATATTTATAAAAGAGGTATGGTAAATTAATAAAAATATAAATAAATGAGAGGTATGGTAAATAAATAAAACATTTTTTATATTTACTCCATAACTCACCTTATATACATGCAAGGGTGTAAACAAATAAAAATATAAGTAAAGTGGAGGTATGGTAAATAAATAAAACCTCTTTTTATATTTAGTCCATAACCCTCGTTTTATTTATGAAGGCTCAAGAAAGAGGTTTTATTTAAGTGAATCCTATGGGCCAAATACCATATTTGTAAAAGAGGTATGGTAAATTAATAAAAATATAAATAAACGAGAGGTATGGTAAACAAATAAAAAAAAAAATTATATTTACTCCATAAGTCACCTTATATTTACGAACACTCAAAAAATGTGTTATATTTAGGTGAAACCTATGGGAAAAATACTATGGGACAAATACCATGGACTAGATTGTTATTAATACCATGCAAAAAAACATTATTAACCCTAATATTAGTATTAATAAAAATAAAAATGGCACATGGTATTGACCCATGGTATTCACCAAAATGGCACATGGTATTGACCCATGGTATTCACCTGGAATGTAGCCTATTTAAATGGGGGAATTAAACCAGCATAGATCCATCTTTACTCTGGATCTACTAACCCCCGAGAGGTATCAAATATCATGATATGCAAACTAGCATAGAGTGAAAAAATATTTGATCCGATCAAGAGTAAAAATGGATGTTGTAATTTAATGTATGTTAAACATTTTAGCTTGGTTAAAATAAAAATCAACTATTAATTTTATTAATTTTTATAAATTACTAATAGTAATTTTTAAGCTCTAGGTTTATGATAACCCATGGTATTGACCCATGGTAATACCATGGTATTCATGTGAGCATAGACTATTTAAAGGGGGAATTCTATCATCTTAGATCCATCTTAATTCTGGGTCTACCAAGTGCTCAGAGGGATAAATAGATTTCATCCCCTAAGAGTGGTAGATGTGTAGTTAAGATGGATATAGGTTGGTTTTTATGATAATGAAGATATTAAATAGACTTAGGAAATTATATTGTAAAAACATCTTAAGGTGAATGGTTAAAGCATAGACATTGGACAAGTATATTTGTATACTTCTGTTTTAAACTGAAACAAATCCAGGGCTAAAAGGAATGGATTGATTGCACTAGTCATCCTTCTATAACTTTCCAACATACGCTGGAGTAAATAGATTTTAATTTGGGTAATTTTTCTAATTGCAAGCAGGAACATACTTGTGTATTGGCAGGGTGGTTACAAGGTCCCTATAAGTGATGAATTTGAATTTTTCTTGGTTTTATATATAGTATTAGGTTTTTCCTCATTCTTTCTGTGAATGGCACGGGTGAATTTTATCCTACACCCACTAGGTTATCGATATGTAATTTCGGTAATTTTGATTTCAAAATATATTTTAAATAAATGCAATGATTTCATTTGTGTATTCAATAAACACAAGATTTTATAATTGAGTAAAATATGCGCCATGCCTGGTGAGAGATTCGCCAAAAAATTATATATACATATCATATTATTGATAAAATCACCTTCCATTTTTCCTATATACCATGGAGATTCGCCTATTTATTATACATGTAAATTTAGGGGGGGTTCTTAAAATTTTCCTTGTTGTTAACGGTCCACATCATTGGTCATTAATCAGGTGGTCTTTTAGCATGTTTGAATTCGACACATTAATTCACATGTTAGAATTCGTACTTTGATCGGGTTGGTATGGAGCACAAGACCCTGAGTCTTTGTCTGATATGACTAAGGCTGTGTGGAGTTATGTATTGTTCATGATTGTACACATGTTTCTACTATACGGATGACTGTGACCATACTGTGGGACTTTATATTTATGATGATCCTTTTATCTTGGATGGCTATGTCCATGCCTTGGATATTAGATCTACAGATGATCCTTCTCATTTGGATGGTTGCACCCATGCCATGGATCCTTTCATATATCCTTCATCATTTGGATGGCTACATCCATGCCATAGAATCATGTCTTGATCTCAGATATGTATATGTACATGTGTCCTTGATTTGCAGGTCTCTCAACAGTGTGTGTCCTCATCTTTGCAAAATCTTGTAAATCATCTCAGCCATCACTCCTTATTCTGCCTTCATGCTTTAAGGGGCATATGTTACACAATATTTTGTCACACCTCCTGCACTTCCCTGTGACATACCCTAAAGTGCCTGAAACATGACCATTATGCATTGTATTCATTCATGTATGCAACTCAAATCCCTCCTAAGACTTTGATTGGACAATTGCTTGAGATTTCCCTGAAGAAATAGCTCTAAAAACCTTAAATTGAGAATCATCACTTTTATGAGGCTTAAAAAAGAGATGGTCGCATGTTTCATTGTACTTGACCAGAGATGAAATCGCTTTGTTCCCTTGTATACCCGAAATGATCTCAAAAAGGAAATTTTCCCAAAGAGGATGAGAAGCTTCATGATCTAGAAGCTTCCAGAGCAGCGAGCTGGAGGTTGTTTGGCATAGATGAGGTCGAATTCTCCCAACTTGGCCTCTTGGTATTATCCCTATGAGCTACCTCCTTGAGATAAGGGCTTAATCCTATCTTTGGAGGGGTCCTAACTCCCTTTCACAACATATATATTCATCCTCTCCCATTCCAAAATGGTTGGTCTATGTCTATTTGCACCCTTATGCTAAGGTTGTGCCTATATGCTACTCATTTGGCTTGGAGAAAGAGTGCTTGGAGAGCTTATCTTGGAATTTGATATTCATTCAAGGAAATTCTATCAACATCAAGGCTTGATTGTATGATTACCCTTATTTTCTATTAATATACAATTGTTGGTTCATTTTCCATTAATGTGTATGCTCATGTATCATCTATCTTAAATTCCTTGATCAGTTAAGTAGGTTTCTTTTGAATATGATGTTTGTATTTTCATGCCTTGTTGTGCTTTGATCTCTTGTGCAAGTGCATAAACACTATAAGTAGTAGGAACGAGCCTGTGACGCAAGTGATTCAAGGTCTTCAACAAAGGAGATCGAGATAGCATCAGAACGAGGTAGGCCATTTTCTTCGTCTCTCTTTGCAATTGTAACCTAGGAAAGTGTCTAGTAGATTGTCACGTAGGTTACTACTCCCACCTATTGGGCTAGAGGGATCGTCTCTGTCCGTAGAGAGGATTTACCTAGACAATAAAATGGCGACTCCATTGAGGAGGCTATAGCCCTTTCCATTCAATCCTTCACCTTGAATTTTTGACGAGTTTGGCAAATCGTTAGTTTTCTAGCTTGTTTGATTTTCTGTAACTATTTTCACTTGCTGGTGATTACTTGAGGACATTGATTTTTGTCTGGTCTTGAAGATTTCTTATTTTTTCTTCATTTTTCTCGGCCATCATGGGTTTGCCTCTCATAGTCGCGATATCATCACGGATCCTTTAATTACAACCGCAATTATCATGCTTTCATCGTTGTTTTTCCTTTAACATGCGCGATGATCCATACTTCTGGTTTATTTATATTTTTATTTGTTTACCATACCGTTCGTAAACCTTTCATATTTTAAATTTATATTGTGTTTATACATAATAATAATTATATTGATTTTTAAATAGGACCGACATTAGATTAAAAATGTTAAATGTTAAATGTTAAACATTACATGTTAAATGTTTACATGTTTAAGTTTACGTTTACATTTACATACATTTACGTTTACGTTTTTAAGTGAGATCTATCCCCATATTTATTTTAAGTTTATGTTTTTACATTTACGTTTACGTTTACATTTACATTTATGTTTTTAAGTGATATCTACGCCATACTAGGTTGTACAACACCTATCGCGCAATGATCACTTGATGTCATTATAATCTTCATATCCAGAAGATTAGACACTTGAATGGTTTGCAAGATCGAGCGAGATATCCTTTTATTCTTGTCAAGAAACTATCTAGGACTGTGGCTTTGGATGCTCAAGACTATAGGGTATTCTCATAAATAATTTTATTTTCGTGGTTCTGAATAGGAAATAAATATCCTTAATATTTGTACCTAGAATACTTAGGCCACGATGAATCATGTTAAATCAAGACTCTTCATTTTGACCATAGTCTATCTTCTTTATGTGATATGTTAATTTTTCAAGAAGTGATGAAATACAAGCAAATTTTACACCTTTCAAATCATCTAACCACTCAAAGGAAGGAAATGCTCTTGCACCATCTACAAAGGATGTTTCATCATTCACAAACCTAAAACAAATAAGGTAATTCCCTAGACCAAAATATACTAATTCCTTTTTTGATTCACCAAGAAAATTGAAAGCATCAAAGGCTCCCATTGAATCATCAATATATCTCCATGTTTGAGATGAACCATTCAACCACCATACTTCCTTTGTTGTAGTCATCGACAGTGCATCTCTAGTAAAAGACCACTCTCATTACATATACATACCATGGGGGAAACAATGCCAAAGAGGTCATCCTCATGTTCTTTGGAAACATTAACAACCACTAATGGTCCAAGACCCCTCTTCTTGGATTATCCATACTCTAAGTATGTTCTCAGAGTTGTAAATCCAAGTAGTTCCAGAGATATGTGAACTAGATTTGATGAAACCATGTCAGAATTGACAAGATGCAAGCTCATATGCATTGAACCCTTTGGATGTGAGTATTTTCTTGACACCATATGCCTTATAAAAAATGAGTTGATCAGAATTCAAGTCCCCCAAAGGCCAATTTTCACTCAATCCCCAACCATATTTTTATGAACATGACTAGAGCTTAGCTTCCTTCACGACTTTTCACATTTCCCTGCACATCTCCATCCCTATTCCTATCATGATCCCTGTCATGATCACATTATAGAATACCATTCTTGTCATAATAATTCTTCCTGTCCATGCCACCATCACTTCTACGACTAATTTCATCAAGAATAATTTCCATAGTCATTAGATGAGATGATTCCTAATAGTGAAGTTCCACTGCCATTATTGTTGTTGTCTGACATGTTTTGGTGACTCTAACTTTGGTAATGAAGGCAGGTGTCGAGAAGGAATATGCACATAAAGCATCTGGGAATTTCTTCCAAGAAAATTAAACTTTCCACCATCTATCATTTTCCACCATTAATGTGGTTCCATGTGGTACAAAACAAGCTTCACTAACCATGATGAAACCATTTCTCTTTCTATGTCACCATTTATTTTTGATAATACGAAAAGAGACCTAATCACTCTACCTATTTCCGGATCGAAAATAAAGGCCATGAAAAAATGGTAAGCATCCCTTCTTTCCCTCATTTTTTACTTCTTGGCAACATACACTATGTTTGTTCTTCTCTCTTCAGCTAGACATTCTCTCCATAAATTCATAAGGTGTACAAGGCATCCCAATTAATTTTGTATGAGTATGGAAAACTCATTTGAAAAACAAAGAATGAAATTTAGCCATTCCTTCCATTATTGTAAAGCAATTGTGAGGAAGGTACCTAATTGTACAAAAAAACACTTGTATTGCTTCTTCACATACACCAGGTTCACAACTTATGCCACTATCAATACAATGTTCCCATTTTAGTCGAAGCCTCATTACCTAGTACAATGGATCGATAGATGACTTGTTCAATTTAGCAATTTGAATATGAGTAGTCTAAGTTCGAGCACCTGCATCAGTTGCAAAAGGAACTTTCAATCCCCTCTTTACACAAGTAGTGAGAAGTGACACCTTAGTATCAATCTTGTTAATACAATCCAAAACAAAATCAATCTATCCTCCAAGAATTCCCCCTCAGAAGATGCATCATAGCTACACTCTAGCAACAAATTTTCTCTGTAGAAAACTAGATTTGAAATGTATTTGAAGAAAAAGTTCCTTTGAAAAATTGTTATCTTCTGTTGTGGAAACAACATGTCGGTTTAGGGATGATAAGGAAACCTGATAAAAAAACAAGAAGTTAGAGCCTTCCTACCCATGATCAAAGTAGTATTGTGGTAGCATGAATACCAACTACAAAAATTGGTTTATTAAATCTCCACAGGGACTCTAAGCCAAAAAAAATGTGAAAAAAATGAACATTCCTTGTGAGATGTTCATGAACTATCTCAACCTGCAAAATATCTTCATCATTAAACCCATTGTTTTAAGTTTTTATATTTGTTATTATCTTTAGCAGAGGATCTTTTGATCTGGATTTATGAAGGAACAAAATGAAATATAGAAACATAGAGCTATAGCAAAAAAAAAACTTCAATTCACTAATAACAAAGTACTAAAAATTGTTACATGCAGAATTGAAATAAACTAGCTCGAGCGATCGTAATTTATCTATGAGAAGAGATGTAGTGGCTACATACCTTCTGAATTGTGTTATAATGAGACTTGGAGTCCTATATATTATTGAGAAATAATGGAAAACCCTAAACATCCAAGAATATAACCCTAAGAAATGAAGCGCCAAAAGTTTGTGGGTCCTGTTGGGGTTAATTGGTACATCAAATTCTCGAGGTCGTAAATTTGGAATATAATCTCTGTTTGACATGGATGATACCTCATTATATAGAAATATATATATGAGGACTACAACTTTCAACTGTAAACCCCTATTATAAACTATTTGTTTGCATGTTTTCCCAAAAAAAACATCGTTTAGGGCCTAAAAACGACTTTGAAAGTTCAAGACCCGAAAACTACCAAAAATAGTAAATTGTTCAATAATTAAGGAAACCTAAAGAAACAATGTTGGATGTCCAAGAATAGGCAGGTTTCCACCAATATCCACTTGGATCAGTCCTCCCCCCTTTGGAATAAATCCTCCCCATTGTGTTGAGTTCCTCTATGAGATGGGGAAACTTTTGCTGCACTTGGTCCTTGGTGAGCCACTTTCCCTCATGCAGGAGCTGGCCAACTTTGACAACTCGATATGGTTGGATATTCTATTGGTGAGTGTTCTTGATCTGTGTGTCCATGATCCAATCAATTGACACTTGTTCCATGCAGCCTGGGTTGATCTTTATTAATGTTAGTTGTTCTACAATGTTTGATGTGTCCAACAATGGTGGAAAATATGGTTTGAGGCGGTCCACATTGAACACTGGGTGTGGGCGAGGAATGGGGGAATTATGAGCTTGAAATCAATTTCTTCCACAACCTTGGTGACGGTGTAAGGCTTGTATTAGAGTGGTCAGAGCTTCTGATGGGCTTTGATAAAGCGTTATTTCTACAAATGCAACTAATCTTTGTCGACCACCTGAAACTTATGTGGAACCTAATGTTGATCATGTCATTTCTGGTAATTGGCATTGAAATTATCCAAGATGGCATGCACCTATTGGAGGATGTGTTGAATGTGTTCAATAAACATGGTTTCTTTATTAGCCTTGGACTATGCATGTGTAGATTTTGCTTGTGTAGTCGCATGAGGCATGGCAACATCAATCAGACACAATGGCTGAAATCCCAGACCCACTTGAAAGGGACTATGACTAGTCAAGCTATGGAGAGATATGTTATAATTGTGTTGCACATAAGGAAGGCTCATATCCTAGGTTTGTGGATGCTTGGAGTTGTACATGTGTAGTATGTGCAGTATCATTCTATTGACAATCTATATTTGGCCATCAATATGGGGATGGAATGCAGTCGACTTGGTGAGCTTGGTGTCCAATAAGGTCCAGAGGCTCGATCAGAATGTGCTCAGGAACCTGCTAACTTGATCTAATATAATGGTCTGCAGGATCCCAAAATCTACCCACACTCGTTCAAAGAAGAGTTTGGCAATGTCCTCTGCTGTGATACTCTTCTTTCAAGTTGTCAATATAGCCATCTTAGAGAATCTATCCATGACCACAAATACACAGTCATTACCATGCTTGGTAGAACGGAGGCTATTATAGAGGAAAATGACCTCCTCATCAGCTCAGAGGAGAAAGACATGATGACTAAAGGACTGACCAAGTTCACAGGCCCAATTGTCAAGCTAACATTGTCCCAACACTAGCAACCTGCTTTAAAAAGCTTCCTAGCAAAGCTAAGGGTGCGTTAGTGCCCAAAGTAACTCTGTTTGTTACCTCAGGAAGAGTGTTAGTGAACCATAATGAGTTTTTATGGGTCAAAGGAACAAGTTGACTAAGAAAATATCCCTAGATTCTCTCCTATGTCAGCTCATAAAAGCAGGGAAACATCAGAACTCGACCTGTTTGGGGGAATTACTAATTCCTAATGGAGTATGCAAATGGGAAAGAGCACAAAGGCATGGAAACATCACTAATTTTTTCCCAATGGAACTCATGAAGGACTTGGAAACCCTATCCCCACATGTTATATATGCAAGGCTAGGGCCATTGTGAAAGAGGTCGAACCATTTGAAAGGATTGCCTATTTGACTATCGAGAAGAGTCTCAGACTAAGGCATCATAAGAGGTTAAGAAGGGAGAGAGAGAGAGGAGTTGGAGGGGTAAGGGAAGGTTGATGCAACTGATGGTTGTAATCACTCTTTCTACATCAATATAGAACTGCAATTGTGTTGTCCACTCTAAGATGTTGATAGTATGACTTGTTTGTATGTTTATTCAATATCATTAGCATGAGTGGCTTAGATATATGCAACTAGATATCTTTATATGTTCATGCATTGTTTATCAAGGTTTTATGTTGTGATATTACGCTTGTCTTTTCTATGTGCAGGTTTTGATCTGGAGCTGGCTCAAGGGTCTTCTGCCTAGCTACATTGCGCTCTCCAGCAACACCACACTAAGACTCGAGGTAATAATTCCTTCTCACTTTGATATTCATTTGTTAAGCATAGATATGCATGCATCTTTGTGACAGCTGCAGCTAATCTGACTATTTGCCAAGGATCCCGGGAAGATCCTTGAGGGTTTCTACATCACCAAACACCCGTGCATTAATCCCTATAGCAGAATTGGTGACTCCACTGGGGACTACACTTAGTTCCTGATTTTCCCAGAAAATTCCTAGATCTCTCTTTCTTTGAGGTCTTCCTGAACTTCTTCATTCCCTTTCCAACCACTCGGGACCATAGAACACCCTTCTCTGAGTGCTTAGCCCTAGATCTGATCCCCATAACCGATTTTTTGAGTATGCTCCTCACTAATGATGGTTAATAGTGTAAACAATGCTTTATAAAGCACCGTGTCCTCACAAACAGTGGGTTAGTGCTGAAACTAACTCTCGGTAGCCTCTAGTATAGAGCGTTAGCTAGCCATTTCTTGATAAACAGCTAGCTCTGTGACCTCATGGGTTGGGAAATCTACTTGTATACTGATCAGGGATCTATAACTGCACTTGTTTGACTAATCTGTGTCCTGAACAATTTTTTTTTTAAAGAAAATAGCTTTACTTCTTAAAGTTTTTGTTTTCATTAAAGAAAAAATACAAAATTTTTATTGTTTTCTGCTTAGCTAGTTAGATCTGCATTATTTGGTTTCAATAGTTGTTAGTGAGCATTGAAGTTCTGTCGGTTATGCTAATGTTTTAATGAATAGGATACATGGTGTATATATTGATGTATGAATGACTCTCCCTTTGTAGAAGCAACTTATTCATCAAAAGTGAAAATTTACAAGCATTGTTTTTGCATGATTTGAGTCAGAGTCCCATATAACTTCATACGTCAACACCCCTACCGAAGACTCTAATGAAGTACATTTAAAATCTACCTAATAAAATCAATTAGCAACTATTTTTAGAGTAAACACACACTAGTTTAGGCTAGGATATTGGGATAGGCAGTGTGAGCTAACTGCCCAAGATCATACACCAAAACTAATGTCATTAAAGAGAGAAATCCTTTTGCACTCATACTATCTGGGACCAATCCATTAAAAGTGGAGATAAATATGAGACAACAGCAGACTGTAAGTGAAGGTAGCCTACCTTTTCTTATATCTCATTTGGGTATTCTATGCATCGGGGATCCCTTTGGGGATATTGGAGCTGAGTCGGGGACTCAGGTATCCTACCCACACAGCATCCTATCTGCGACTATGTCCCCCCCGGTAGTGCCTATGATTTTAGATATCCTTAACGGCCATACTTTTAGGAACGAACACAAGGTGACTGGGACGGGCTACCCTGGTACCTAACACAGACGAACCTACTCTGTCTTTGGTTTTTGGGATGGTGCTTGTCTTCACGAGAGTACCTGGCCCCTTAATTTGAGGTTCGGGTGAAGCTCAAGAATGATTGTAACTGTACATTTGGCCAACTCTCTCTGTTATTCATTGTGATACTGGGTTTCATCTCTAGTGATCGGTGCTTATCAGACAGGGTCATTTCCCTCTACTTGTTGATTGATTTCCTTAGTGTATTTTTTTATTTTTTAAGTGTCAAAGTGTTATCATCGAGACTTTAATAAACATCACTGTAAAATTTACTAATAAAATTTATCAGTCATCGTGGCTACATTCGACCCACATCATCAATCTAGACGGTTGTTAGGTCCTCTCCCACTCACTATGGAGGATCTGTCGAACCCCAGTGTACCAGATTCCCCGTCTTTAGGCTATCAATCTTCGAGATCTAACACAGAATTAGTTTGGACATCCCACGATTCAACCTTATCGAAAGATTTCTTTACTAAAGGATTCCTTCCTCCATAAAATCCTCTGATCGCGAATTCGTTGGGACCGATCTTGATTCTGGTTGCATTTGTACCTTCTTTATCTTCCATTGGAACATTTCCACCCATCCCATCGACGACTAATGGGTCGTGGGCTTTTGTGGACACTTTTGGTCCACCGCCACCTCCCCAGTCGATAGTCACTACCACACCTCTGATGGCAAACTCCGTTATCTCATTTGTCCCAGGTTCAAACCTTATCGTGACACCCACCACGAGTGGAACCCAATACATTCCGAGTTCTGCCCCTTTTGTGTCAGCCCCTGGACCTTCATCAAGTGCTACATATAGCGCTCCTTATAATGCTCAATATAGCATGTATAGCGCGAGTCCCTTCAACCAACCCTATGGTTGGCATCCATTGTATAGTTCTAATCCCCAAGTTCAGATACCTGGGGGCACAATTCCCAATATGCATATACCATCCGGGAACGTAACAATTCCCCCTCCATTTTCAGGTCTGCAGGGTCAATCATTGATTGACATGAACCCTCCTTATGCCAGTCAAGCACCTATAGTTAGTTATGTGGCAAGCGGGAACCCTCAAAAAGGTCCCAATCAATCCATATGGGCACCCTAGTCACAACCTAAAATGAGTCAAGGGGGCATTCCTTATCCTAGGGGCACTTCCAAACCCCAGTCTAATAACCCCTATGGAAACCCACTATACAATACTATAACCCAAGGCACTTACTACACCATGCAACCTATGTATAATATTAGAAACAACATGTTGGGAGGACAACAAGGATACTCAAGTCATATGTCATCGCCTTGGTCCGATTCGGGGGCATCAAACACCTTGCCTTTCTTGGCAACACTTGATATTCCCAACTTGTACAAACTAAAAAATGATCCCATCTATCACAACTTACTTTGGCCGCCAATCCGCATAAAATACCGACATACATCCTGAATTTCGAAGGGAAACAAGGGGAGGATCCAGGTACACAAATCACCACCTATCATCTATGGTGTGTTTCTAAATCCATGGTGGATGATAGTATCTGGATATGGATCTTTCTCCACACCCTTACTAGCAAAGAAGCCAAGTGGTACATCGAGTTACCACGTACGTCAGTCAATACCTTTGTCGCTTTAGCAATGGAATTATTAAAGCACTTCCAGCTACCCATCTGCTATGAAACTGGGACGGAACTCCTCACTTCATTACATTAGGACACTACCACCCACATCTCTGATCATATACATGAATGGAGACTTAGTTGGAGGTTGGTCAAAGATCCCCTCCCAGACTATCTATTAGCGGATTGGTTCTGCAAGTCTCTACTCCCCCAAATTGCTAACGATGTTGCCTTAGGTGGTGTGGTCATGAAAGACAAATCCATTCGTCATGCCCAACACTTAGATTTGATGTATTCATAGGTTGGCACTTTATATGATGTCATTCACAATGCCCCTCACAACTCCAATCCTCCCTCTACTCAACAATTCGGAGCACACGCTGATGGGATTATCGACGCGACCTTCGTGGCTTCTATAAAACAAGTCAGTGGTCACATTGCCCAGTTGTCAGGTGACCCCTCTACCAAATCGACTACTCTTCCTACCACCTCGATAAATCTATATAGTCTACACAAAACCAAGTGGTAAGAACAAGAAGAATAAGAAAAAGACCACTCCTTCTAAAGAGCAGTAAACAAAGTAGTACAACCCAAAGCAAAAGGCTACTGCGCCTTCTGATGATGGAAAGGACAAACCCGCCCAGTTCCTTTGCAAAATTTGTGTGGAAGTCCACATGACATATTGTTGTCCGCGTCTTCAGGAATGCACGGATTTCATCACTAAAAAGGACACCGGCAAGACCCCTGCGGTCCTAAATAATCCTTTCCCCGCTCAGCAGCAACAACACCATGTTGCAAACCAACCCTAACCCCTACAAGGGGGAAACGACAGTTCGCATCATCCTTCAGTTGGTGAAGGACCATCTATCGTTTACATCTTTGAAATGATAGATCTACAAACTAGAGCCAAATCCTATGGATCTCCGGTCATTGATGTTGAGGAAGCATCCTCGAGTCAAAACCCACCGCCGCCTAACGATCTTCATATCAAAAGTTCAGTTGCTGATCTTGTGATTTTCCCCCCAAAAGGGGCACTTCGTCGCACACTGCACAATACATCTACACATGCTGCCCAAATCTACAGTATTGTAGAAGATTTGGCGTAAGCACCATTTTCTATGCCAGCGCTCAAAGTATTACAAACCTGTCCAGCACAAAGGAAAGCTCTCCTTTCAGCAATTGGTGGTATCGACCCGTAGGATTCCATGATTGCAATTTTTGAAATGCACAAATGTAAACCTCCCCTTTCACACCAACTTTCATTTCAGGTGCAAATATTTTCGAAAGGGCGAGGAATACATAGAACTGTCATTGACAAAGGTGCTTCAACCTGCATCATGTCAGCTTCATGTTGGCTCGCTTTGGGTTCTCCAACCCTATCCCTGCCGTTGATTTCCCTTGAAGCTTTCGAAGGCCACACTTTCATCCCAAAAGGTTACCTAGCTAGCTACCTCATCACCTTGAATGGGAAAACGGTAACGGTGGACATCGAAGTCATAGATAGAAAGCTCAACTATAATCTATTGTTGGGTCGCAGTTAGACTTACGCCATGACTGCCATTGTGTCTACTATCTTTCGCGTCATCCTATTTCCATTGGATGTAAAGATAGTCATAGTGGACCAGCTATCCTTTTTCACCCCTGATTATTCCCCATTACGCAACGGCTCTGTACCCTTAGTGGGTGGTGTGCCTGACTCTTACGTCAATATCGGTACCAATCTATTAAAGGGCTCTTCCCTGATGGGTTGTTTCCCTCTTCTGGCGCCTGTGGTTCCACAGATGGTCAATATGGTTTCATCCATTCCTCACGAACCGACTGACCCTTGGATCCTATCGACCCCTTTAGAGATTGACACTTATGGAGAAAAAATGCCACTGTCACTAGCTGAATTGGCCTACTAAGCCATTCAATCTACATCTGAATCTCCAATCACTTTGGTCACGGTCAACGATACCACCTCCCCTCCCATAAATGCTCCTTCTTTCAGTCTCCTCAATCAACTCCTACCTTCGGACGAAGCTATTAGAGAGACCATGTGTTTAGAAGAGCGACCTTGGGAGGACTCTCACCATCGTGTTTCGATATCTGATTTGGACATAATGCATCTTCAAATCCTGTCATTTGACGCACCTGAAATTGTTTCCTCACCTTATATGACTATCCAAACTTTGGACTCAGAAGGAAACATGGGCAATATTTAAAAGACATTGCTCATCGATATTTCTGTCACGACAGGCATCGTAGAACACATCCATGTTCGAGCATATTGCACTCCTGAGGAAATTGCAAGCTTCACCTACCTTTTTAAGGAATTCTGAAATGTATTCACTTGGTCTTATGAGGAAATGCTCGGTATAGACCTGTCTATTGTCAAGCATGAGATCAAGATATACGAAAATGCTAAACTTGTCCACCAAAGACTACAACCAATCCATCCCTGCAAAACAGCAGCCATTAAGACTGGGGTGGAAAAGTTGTTACGTGCTGGTTTTATCTATCCCGTTCCATTAACAGAATGGGTTTCCAATCTGGTTCCTATCGATAAGAAACAAGGAACTATCCGGATATGTGTCGACTGTCGGGAATTGAACGTTGTGTGTCCAAAGGAATAATTATCTGACACCGTTCATTTACCAAATCATCGATGACTGTGCTAGTTGTGAACCATTCTCATTCATGGATGGTTTCTCAGGTTACAACCAAATTGCCATAAAACCAAAAGATTAGCACAAAACCACCTTCATTTGCCCATGGGGAATCCTTTCCTATCGAAAACTCCCATTTGGTTTAAAGAATGCTGGAGCAACATTTCAAAGGGCCATGGACTACGCATTTCACGATATCAGACATATTGTTCAAGCTTACTTGGATGACCTTCCAACCCATTCCAAGAAGAAAGCACAACACCTAGATCATTTAAGAGCTATCTTTCTTAGGTTCCAACTCTATAGCATATGTTTGAATCCGCATAAATGCATTTTCTTTGTCGAGTCTAGATGCTTACTTGGATTCGTTGTCTCCAAGTACGGGATTAGGGTTGATCTCGATAAGGTCAAGGCAATTACTCAATTGCCCAAGCCACAATCCATTCTGCAGCTCCAATGTTTGCAGGGGAAAGCAAACTTCTTATGATGGTTCATCATATACTATGCTGAGTTAACAAAAGGCTTTATGCACCTACTTAAGAAGGGAGTTTTGTATCTGTGGGATGATCAAGCTCAACGATCATTTGATGCCTTGAAAAAGGCGCTTATATCAGCCCCACTCCTTAGTGCTCCCAACCTATACCTGATAGCCTCGCCATCCTCTCTAGGAATGGTCTTGGTTCAAACTCACGATGAACGTAGTGAGCATGTGATATACTATCTGTTGAAAGGCCTAGTTGGACCCGAACTCAGATATTCACATGTGGAAAAGCTGTCCTTGGCAGTTGTCTTTTCTATAGAATCCCATGAGACACATTTTGTCTCGTCAAGTCATAGGAGGGAAATATTCCAAATGGATTGTGATCCTCCAACAATTTGATTTTGGTTTTCACTGCTGCGAAGGCAAAAAATGCCTTAGTCTTCGCCGAACTTTTGTTGGATCTTCCCATTGTCGATCCTAACGAGATAGCCCACGATCCTCTTCCAGATGAAGTTGTCTACCTTATCGACACTATTGACCCTTGGTATGGTGAAATTCTTGTCTACCTCCAAGCGCAAAGGTTCTGCCCTGAACAATCGTCAGGTGACCGTCATCGCATTCGCCACCAAGAGGGGCACTATTTAGTGCTTAATGATACATTATATCATCATGGTGCTCATATAGTTCTTCGACGTTGCCTGACTCATGAGGAGGCGGAACATGTTTTAAATGACTACCATGTTGGGGCATGTGGCGGTCATCTTTCTGGCATATCTAGTGCTAAAAAATTTTTGTGCACAGGCTACTACTGACCAACCTTGTTCAAAGATTGTATCAAGGCTATCTGGCAATGTCATCATTGTTATGTGTCTACAAAGAAAATGTGTGTTCCTCTAGCTGTACTGCACCCAGTTATCTCTGTCGACCCCTTTGCCAAATGGGGGATAGACTTCGTAATTGCAACCCCACTTCCTCTGCTGGACACAACTATATTATTGTAGCTGTGGACTATTTCACGAAATGGACCGAAGCCCTTCCCACCTTTTGAGCCAATGGAGAAACCACAGTGTTATTCTTGTTTAATCAGACAATCTGTCACTTCAGTGTGCCCTGCACAATCGTTACAGACCATGGGTCTCATTTTCAGAATCACATGATGACTGACTTAACATCCTTGCTCAGTTTTCGCCAGGATCAATCATCCTCCTACTACCCCCAAGCTAATGGTCAAGTAGTAGCCGTTAATGGCGATTTAAAAACCATGGTCCTATGTTAGTAGGGAATCATAATACCCACTGGCATCAAATGTTATATCCTATGCCGTGGGCATACTGAACTTAAGTTAAAACTGCTACAGGCTTCATACCTTTTCAACTAGCTTATGGCCTGGAAGCAGTTTTACCAATCGAGTGTTAGATTCGTTCCTTACAAATTGTCGTTGAACTCTTTCCCGGAAAATCTACCGAAGAAGAGTGCCTGCTATACCCAAATCAACTAGATGAAACTCGTCGAGAGGCCGAATTGGCACTCAAAGTCCACAAGTGCCGGGTCAAAAGTCGAGTATGACATAAAGTTCAAGCCTCGTTCTTACCAAGAGAGAGATCTTGTTTTACTCTACGATAAAAAACATGACCTCTTGGGGGCAGGAAAAGTTCAACCCTTATGGATCGGTCCATATGTCATCAAGAAAGCCCTCTCAAAAGGGGCATATAAACTTCAGGACTGGGAAGGGGTCCCACTCATTGAGCCCCAAAATGGTCTCTATCTGAAAATGTATTATGCCTAATACTGCACTAGGCATGTGCTTTGTAATTTTATTTATTTATAAGTTTTGCTTCTTTTTGATGTGACTGGATTTTTTGGTTTTTCTTGAAGTATTTGTCTCATACATATTTCTCGCTATGCAGGTGTCTTCATTACCCTTAGCATACATAGGATACATGGATGGTGCTAGTCATCACACACAACACATTGCATCATCTGCTTGGGCCATTTACACACCTGAGTCAAAACTGTTTTGTTCTGAGGGAGTCTTTCTAGGTAATGCCACCAACAATATTGTTGAGTACATGTCCGTAATTTCACTTCTCACTAAAGTGTCATCAAGGGACATATCCAATCTGGTGGTCAGGTTAGACTCTCAACTTGTTGTTATGTAATTGACAAATCATTATCATGTTCATAATCCAATCTTGTTACGTCATTATATAAGGGTACGACTCTTAGAACATCAATTTGAGGTTATCAGATATGAACACATTCCTAGAGAATTTAATACAGTTGTTGATTCATTGGCAAATTATGTGTTAGATTGGCATCTGTCTCATTCACTACATATACATGTATGAAAATAAATATTTACACAGTTAAAAATTTACGAAAACACTTAAAAAATATTTACATCATAAAATACCAATATATCTATATATATATATATATATATATATATATATATATATATATATATATATATATATATATATACAGATATATATATATACAGATATATATATATATATATATATATATATATATATATATATATATATATATATATATATATATATTGAATCAGTCTTTTACATCAGAAAATTTCCCAAAACGTGGGTGTTTTAAGTAAAAAATGGCTACTAAGACTAGCTATAACCACCATTGGCTATACCATGTGTCTATTAATAGAGCCTACTGCTCATGAAAAGATAACATTGCTCTAGCTATCCTCCGAAGAGGAACTAGAAACCGCTCAGGCACACCGACTGTGTGTTGCTGCATATAAGCGGGGATCTCCCTCATAGGAAGGGGGGGCACACCCATGCTCAAGCCCTCCAAGTTCCTCAGAACCTCGCAAAGACTCTCAGCATCACCCCCCCTTTCGGTTAGTTGGCCTCCTCACCTCACTTAGCGAGGCTCTCCTGCAGGTCGTACCGGTGCCACATTTGTGTCAAGCAAAAAACTTCATGTCAGTACTTGTTCACCCATAAAATCAACAAAAACATAACATAAACATTCAAAAGCTAAAAATACTTTAAGTACTCTAAAAAATCCTTCTTACCTTGAGGCCCCAAGTTTGTTCCAGGTGACAAAATCAAGTTAGGGTCATCAGTGAAGTCCATGCCCTCATAGGCATAATCGTCAATCATCACATTCTGGCCACTAAGCCATTCGAAGAAATCTTCTTCAAAAAATGTTGGATAGGTCCTCCTCCTATGCGAGGATCAAGTGATGTCCATCACCTCCGTCTAGGCTCCCTCGGATCGAGGGAACCTAAGCTCATCCGCGGGTGCATAACTGGCATCCTCTCAAGTAAGAAGGAGATAATGAGAGTGCCATACCCAAAACTCTGTTGGGTATAAGTCTTGCATGCGGTCAACTCTGCCTTCAACTGACGAAGCACTGCCTCGCACCAGTTGAATATCTGCAGTTGGACACAGTCAACTGCAAGCAATAGTTGGGCCTTTGTCGCCACATGGGGACTTTTCGACCCCGCCAAGCGCACAATCATCCATAAAATGGCCCTCATAGATTTGGATCTAATCCTCTCTATAGGGACTCTGTTGTTGACGAGTCTGCTCTCAGGGATGCAGTAAGCTCGAACCAACTCTAGGGTGGATCGAGGATCAGGCCTACCCCTGGTTAGGTTTTCCCATGCTCCTCTACATGAAAAGCTTTTCAAGAAATATATATCATCTCGGTCAATGGCCAACTCATGATCCCCAATCCTGAACACATGCTTGTGTTCATCCCAGTGCTGAATAATCTAGCTCAAAAGGTCCTCCTGACCTTTCATCAAGTCCAACTATGCATACTTCATCAACCCACAACGGAGGAATGCAAGTATGCAAGCAAGATCATTTCGCATCAGCAATTCTTGTCAGCCATGGGCCCGTTCTGTCCATAGACCAGTCATAATGGCTCAAAATCTCCAAAAAATCACCCCAAATGTAGCAAAAAAAGGTTTTCATGGAAAATTTTCTCCTCTTTAGCTCCAAAACACTCTCACAGCTCTTAAATGATGCAAATGGTGAAAGTGGAGGCTCAAGAACTCCCTTATAGTCACTTTGGAGACATGACTTATCTAAATTGAAGTCATTAAGGTAGAAGTAGTTCATTTCCAATGATATTTATCATGTGCCATGACCCCATATTACAGAAATTGCTCATGTTTTGATGAAATATTTTTCAGGATTAAACGACAGAAATGACTATGTTCGATTCTCAATGAGCTCTTTCTTTTATGGGATTTTTTCTCGCTCTAAAACTGCAAAATCCCAGAGTTTTTCATCGTCAGTCTCATTAAACACTTACGACAGTGGCCCGAGCAACTCTTTTTCCCTCTTTTTCTAGCTCACTAAACTGAAAAAGATCGACTGAGCATTCTTTTTTGGGACTTTTTTCTCACTCATAAAATCGAAAAAACCCCGAGTTCCTTCTTCAGGCTCGTTAAAAACTTATGAAGAAGCTCCAAGAATTCTTTTTAGGAATTTTTCTCTCTCATTAAATCGAAAAAACCCAGAGTTTTCTTCATTGGGCTCGTTAAACACTTATGAAGACGGTATGAGCGTTTTCTTTTTTGGGACTATTTCTCCCTATTAAATTGAAAAATCCCCAAGTTTTTCCCTTCTTCGGGCTCATTAAATCTATGAAGAAGGAATGAGCAGTTCTTTTACCTCTTTTTCCTCGCTCACTAAACTGAAAAAGATACCTTGAGTTTTCTTCATTTGACTCGTTAAAATTCGATGAAGGTATATTGAGTTTGTCGTCGCGTGACTCATTAAAATTTCACAACGAATATCGAGTTTACTCTGTCTCCTCGTACTCGTAACAAAATGAGGCAAACATCTATTGAGCATAGGTTTCTCTTTATTCGGACTTAGTAGATTAACTTACAAAAAAGGAACCATTCCGGGTATACTATTAAACCTTTGTCACACCTAGTTAAAAACTATGACAAAGGGACCACCTTGGAGTCATTCTTTATGATCTTTTTAGACTCTCGAAATATGAAAAGACCACCGAGTTGTCTCATCTGGACTCATTAAATTACACAGATGAGGAATAGAGTCACTCTTTTTATGATCCTTTTCAAACTCTTAAAACATGAAAAGATCGACGAGTTTTCCTGTCTGGACTCATTAAACTAATCAGATAGGGCATAGAGTCACTCTTTTTATGGTCCTTTTCAGACTCTTAAAACATGAAAAGGTCGATGATTTTACCTGTCTGGACTCACTAAATTAATCAAATGGGGAAAATGGACAATACAATTGTATTATGTTTCATATTATGAAAAGATTTTTTTGGCAGTAGTCGCTCCCTTGAACATGGCACTCCCTCAGATAAACCTTCCTTGTGATGGCCTCTCAATATGAATCTTACCATCCTATGAGTTTAGCCTATATACCTCGATGTTCTTGCATCTCTGTATCCTAACACTCTTTGGTGTTCATGAGTCTAGTGCTGCATGGTTAAAACCGTTGTCATGCCTTATATTGTTCAAAGAAAATTTTTTATCTTTTGTTTCCTCCATCAAACCATCAAGCATATCCTATCATCATGCCCCCTATCGCTTTGAACCAATGCTCAAAAGATTCCTCAAAAAACAATAATTCTTGTCTTGTTTGATGTCGATTAATGTAGGACACCTTATTGCCTACCTTTTGACAAGTCTCTTCCTATCGACTTCAACACTCTATATAAGAAGAAGACCCAGAAACACTTCAATTCCTTGGTACTTATAGACATCAGTGGTAGGTCACCTTGTGTCTGGTCAAGGGTTTTCATTATTGGCTCTTGGATAAATGATTCTATGAGTGTTTGATGACAAAAACATTATTCACACTCTCTAGATTGCACTGTGCATCTTGGAGACCATCACCATTATCGGTGGCCATCCTCATGTCTGTTAACGATCTCTATTATTGACTAGTAATCAGACGATTCCATTCACGTTCGACATCAATGCCTATATTCACATGTATCAATCTATGTTGTTGTAGTGAAGCGGAAATCAAGACCTTGGGTAGAGGATTGCATCACTCAACCTTGTTTCCTCTCCCAAGTTGCGTTTATTGTTTTTTGGAGACAGCTCATCAGAATGATCATATTATGACACAGGTTCCACGTTGTGCTTATTAACGACCAACATCGTCATATCTCTTTTCTGAGAAAATCACTCTGACATAGCTACTGAGCGTGGGAATTCCCGACTCAGGACATGATTTTAGTTGTTTTATGTACATGTGTTGTATCAGGTTTCTCGTACCACCCGAATCTCTGATCCTCTCTCTTTTTTACAAAGAAAAGGACAGTTAAATATAAATTATTTTGGCCATCGTCGCAGCGTTTGATCTCACACTTTAGGGGGCATCTGTTATACAAGAAAATGACCTCCTCATCATCTCAGAGGAGAAAGACATGGTGACTGAAGGACTTGCCAAGTTCACAGGCCCAGTTGTTAAGCTAACGTTGTCCAAACACTAGCAACCTGCTTTATAAAGCTTCCTAGCAAAGCTAAGGGTGCATTTGTGCGCAAAGTAACTCTATTTGTTACCTTGGGAAGAGCATTAGTGAACCTTAATGATTTTCTATGGGTCAAAGGAACGAGTTGACTGAGAAATTATCCCTAGATTCTCTCCTATGTCAGCTCATAAAAGCAGGGAAACATCAGAACTCGACCTATTTTGGGGAATTACTAATTCCTAATGGAGTATGAAAATGGGAAAGAGCACAAAGGCACGAAGACATCACTGCTTTTTCCCAATGGAACTCATGAAGAACTTGGTAACCCTATCCTCACATGCTATATATGCAAGGCTAGGTCCATTATGAAGGAGGTCAAACCATTTGAAAGGATTTCCCATTTGACTGTCGAGCAGAGTCTCAGACTAAGGCATCAGAAGAGGTTAAGAAGGGAGAGAGAGAGAGGAGCCAGAGGGGTAAGATAAGGTTGATGCAACTGATGGCTGTAATCACTCTTTCTACCTCAATATAGAACTGCAATTGTGTTGTCCACTTTGAGATTTTGATAGTATGACTTGCTTATATGTTTATTCAATATCATTAGCATGAGTGGCTTAGATATATACAACTAGATATCTTTATATGTTCATGCATTGTATATGAAGGTTTTATGTTGCGCTATTACGCTTGTCTTTTCTATGTGCAGGTTTTGATTTGGAGTTGGCTCAGGGGTCTTCTACCTAGCTACATTGTTCTCTCCAGCAACACCACACTAAGACTCAAGGTAATAATTCCTTCTTGCTTTGATATTCAATTGTTAAGCATAGATATGCATGCATCTTTGTGACAGCTGCAGCTAATCTGATTGTCTGCTAAGGATCCTGGGAATATCCTTGAGGGTTTCTACATCACCAAACACTCGTGCATTAATCCCTATAGCAGAGGCCTGATAGATAGTCCATTGAGATGGATTCCCAGGGATGGCTGGAAGTAGGAAGAAGTGTGTACATTCCTTTCTTCTTGATGGTTGGCTTGGCAATGGTATAGGTAGTGTAGGATCTAATATATTTTCCAACATCTTATCAAAGTTTTGGCCAATAAAAATACTTATGTAGTATGGTCGCAGTTTTCTCTAGACCAAAGTTTCCTGCAACCCGACTATATTCTGCCTCCCAAATTAGCTTGGCATGCTTGCTTGAAGGAACACAAAGGTGGCCTGGGTAGCATAATAATGCATCCTGGAGGTGGAAATCTGGAACTTGATTTCCATCCACTAGCATCTGGTATGTGGTGGTGAACTCTGGATCATTTTTGTATAGTTACGGCCATTTGGATATCTCATGGCCACAAGAGTTGAGAAGAGTAGTCAGTGTTTCAACTGGGGGCCGACTAAGGCAATCTGCAACATGATTGGTGTTTCCCTTCTTGTATTTAATGTTTAAGTGGAACTTTTGTAGATATGTGGACCACGTCTGGTGCCAATCATTCTACAACTTCCCTTGTGTCTTTATAAACTGAAGAGGTCAGTGATCTGTGTGGATGACCATCTCCTTCCCCATAATGTAATGTTTCCATTGTCGCCACACCTGCACAATAGAATACATTTATTTATCATAGGTGGGGTATTTCCAAATTGTATCAGAAATTATCTCACTATGATAGGCCATTGAATGCCCTTGTTGCGTGAGAACTGCACCAATAGCATAGTCAGAGGTGTCTATCTCAACTTCAAATGGTTGTTATAGGTCTGACAATGTGAGTATCAGTGCAGAGCAAAGGCAGTGCTTCAATTCAACGAATTCCTTCTGTTGGGACTCAGACCAGGAAAATTTTACTTTTGCTCCACCCTTGTTAACCTAACTCAAAGGCCAAGTGATATGAGAGAATCCCAACATGAACCCTTGATAAAAATTGGCAAGGCCCAAAAATATGTGAAGCTCAGTTAGAGTGGTTGGGGTTGGCCAATCCCAAATGACTTGGATCTTAGCTGGATCCACATGCATGCCTTTATCATCAATGATGTAGTCCAGATATTGGACCTAGCTCATACCAAAGGTGCATTTATCCAAGTTGGCACATAGCTTTTGCAGGACCTACTGAATGTGTTGTAGGTGATCTTCCAAACTCTTGTTGAAGATGATGATGTTGTCTAGATATACAACCACGAACAAAATGGTGAAGGGCCA
This sequence comes from Pinus tabuliformis, assembly GCA_031772625.1. Classification (NCBI taxonomy): domain Eukaryota; kingdom Viridiplantae; phylum Streptophyta; class Pinopsida; order Pinales; family Pinaceae; genus Pinus; species Pinus tabuliformis. Next base: position 955,418,838 of record CM062806.1, on the reverse strand, counting down.
TAATATGTCATCCATAAACCTAATAAAAGTTGTAGGGGCATTTTTCAATCCGAAAGACATGACCAACCACTTGAAAAGGCCCTTCTTGGATTTGAAGGTGGTCTTCCATACATATTTGAGTTCTATTGGAACCTGGTGATAGCCATACTTCAAATCGATCTTGATGAAATACTTGCCCTCTTAAGTTGGTAAAGAATGTCGTCAATATATGGGATTTGATATCCATTCTTGACAGTGATTTTGTTTAGTGCCTGATAATCAATGCATAGACTCCAAGTTCCATCCTTCTTCTACACAAGTACAATCAGGCTCCCACAAGGTGAGGAACTTGGTTGGATGTGCCATTTTTGCAGCAACTCCTAAATCTATCACTTGATTTCTTAATTTTCTAGAATGGAGCAGAAGTATATCATCTGATTGGGTAGAGGTGCTCTGGGATTTAGATCGATCGAATGCTTAACCTGACAGGGCAAAGGTACCCCTTTGGGTGAGGAGAAGATGTCCCTGTATTCTTCCAAGACCTATTCCATCTACTTCTGCTGCATGGGAGAACCCTTTCGAGGGCCATGGATGTGGCCACTATCATTCCCTTACTTTGAGATAAAATTAGAAAGAAAACAAATTTCTTAGTCTGGGAGATGATCTTACTGCATTGTTTAGCAGAGATCAAAGAGATGACGGTAGGTGGGGCTACCTCCAGTATTTGGTATAACTTATTGCCCAAAGTAGTAATAACAGTGTGAGGCTTGGACTCATACATACCATGACGCTTCCACAAGTATGGTTATCCAAATAACACACCACAAACTTCAAGAGGAGAAACATCACACAATACCTCATCTATGAAGGGCTTGATGCTGTAGGGTATGTGGCACTGTTGGCTAATGCAAAGATCTTGTCCTTGGTGGAGCCACCCAATGGTGTATGGTTGTGGGTGTGGTGTGGTTGGTAGGCTCAACCACTTAATTAATTCTACTAAAATGAGGTAATTTTTACTTTTCTTGTTGACAATGAATTGCAGCGGAGAACCCTTCACCCACATCTGTGAGTGGAAGAGACGATCCCCCTCCTCTAGATCTTTGAGCTCAATCTTTTGGACCTTGGTGATGGAAATGATGGCACTAGGTTCTACGTCAATAATATTCTTCCCCTTGTTATTCCCCCTATTAGGTTTTGGATCAAAATCAGAACATGCATCATACTCTAATTTTTTAGCTCGACCACCAATGATTGCTTGGCGTGACACTCATTTGTGTTGTGAGTGGGGCTTTTGTGAAATTCACACCACTTTCTTGTGTCCTTCTTCGTCTTTGTGGTTTCATTCTTTGCTTGTGGATTTTATGGGTTGTCCTGGGTCATTTCACCTTGGCTTCATCCTTTGTTCTGCGGTTTTGGGGTGCCTTTTCCCTGCTTTTGATTATCAGAATCAAAGTCACGCTTCTTTTGTTTAAATTTTTGTTCAAACTTGGCAGCATGTCAGTATGTTTCACCAAGTGAGGAGATGTCCATAGAATCCATTTCTTCTTGAATGTATTTGTGTAAACACTCATGGACTTGAACACCAAATGTTGCTAAGAGTCCTTGATACCCAGCTTTGTGCATAGAGTATGAAAAATATTTATGAAATCATGCAAATCTTGGTCCCTTTGTTGTCGTATCGTTGTCCATTGTATGTACTTGGCCTCATAGCTCCCCAAAGGGTAATATTATTTCTTGACAAAATCTCAGAAAGAGTTCCAAGAGGGCGTGGATATAAACAAAGGGGGTTCCTTGAACCTTTTCTCATAGTAAGTTTCCCACCAGTGCTTGACATGGGGCATGAATTTAAGCAGTGAAAAAGTAATCTTTTTCCTATCAGAGAAACTATGAACCGAAAATGATCCTTCCAGTAGATTTAACGATTTACCTACAACATTTACATCTATTTGACCTTTGAATATAGGGATATCAAAGTTAACTTGTACCTTGAAGGGGATGGTGCCTCCAAAATGACTAGTGGATGAAGATGCATCACTTGTGGGCATCCACCAAAGGATCTGGGAAATTTTTTCCATCGTCTCGTTCCTTTTCTACTTGAGGGATTCTTTGAGCAATAGTTTGATAGAATTTCCTGCTCCCTCATCTTTCTTTTCCTGCGCCATGGGAAGGTGTCAGTGTCAGCAGGGACATTGTTGCAAAGGCTCAACCAATTCAAGTCCCAACTCCTTATACCTCGAACTCATTGGGAACATGCATAGAAAAATAGAGAAATAGAAGATTGCTCTTATACCACTGATCATGATTTATGAAGGAAAGAAATGAAATACAGAAATATAGAGCTACAATGAAAACATAACTTCAATGCATTAATAACAAAGTATTGCAAATTGTTACATGCAAAATGGAAATAAACTAGCTCGAGTGATGGTAGTTTATCTTTGAGAAGAGATGTGGTGGCTACATGTCTTCTGAACTATGACACAATGAGGCTTGGAGGCCTATTTATTATTTAGAAATAATGGAAAACCCTAAATTTCCAAAAACCTAACCTTAGGAGATGAAGCGATAAAATTTTGTGGGCCCCGTTGGGGGTACATCAACCTCCTAGTGTTGTAACTTTGGTATACGATCTATGTTTGATGCATATGATACCTCATTAGAAAGATCTATCAAGGGACTAAAAATTTTGACTACTAACCCCTATTATAAGCAACAAGTTTGCTCGTTTTCCAAAAGAATGTCATTTAGGACCTCAAAATGGTTACGGAAGTTCACGGCCCAAAAACCTACCAAAAATAGTAAATTATTCTACAATTAAGGAAACTAGAATAGACAATGTTGGGGGTCCAAGTGGAATAGGCGCGTTGCCACCAATATCCACCTGGATTACCTTTGCAATTTCCATTTGAGAAATTATCGATCTTATTCTTTGTATTTGATTTATGAGACTCCTTTATTTGAATTCTTTAAACTTGTATCTCTTGTGCTTAATAACCCTTGAGATTTATAGTCATACAAGAAATACAAGGTCAAAACATAAGAATATGGTAGCCTTGTGCAAGTACCAATAAGTTAGAACACATTCTTACACCAAACCCTCCTTGAATTGCACACTTCATGGACAACATCTTGACCCCAATAAGAATCGGGTGCCATTTTATAATTAGACTTGCTATCAATTTCCCCAAGTTGCATTAAGTTTATGTGATCAATTCCTAAGGGAATATTTGTCTTATCTGCATCTTGTTTATCTTTTATATATGCAACTTCTCCTAGTCCATCCTTGATACTTTGATCATAAACTATACCTTCAACCTTTTTCTTGCATGCATCTGCAACATGGGCCAATACTTTGTTGCTTAGAGTGGTAGATATTGTCGGCATGCCATTTGTTTTGCACGAAGGAAATTCTTTATTGTTGGGATTTTTGTTCAACAATTGTGTTTATGATTTCTTGGTTCTCCATTACTACTCTAGCATCATTAGATTTGTAGTTTCTTTTTCCTTTTGTTTCCTTTGATAATGCCCATGCTCCAAGTTTCTCTATCACCTTTGAGGTTTTTGTTATAGTCTTAGAAAACGCGCAAGAATTTTGTGTTTTCCCTTTCCACTAAGAGAAATAATTCCTATTGTAACATTCTCAAATAAAACCCTTTAGGATGGTAGGAAAATTAGCTTTGATATCACTATAATACCCCTGTTAAATTTTTTTATAATCCTCCCAGAAATTTCCTTAATTTTTTTAGAAAAATTTAAGAAATAATTTTGCTGTAAAATTTAATTAAATTCAACATGAAAAATTTGGAGAGCCCATATTTTCATTTAAAATACACAAAAAAATAAGGAGCTAATAACTGTAATTTTAGATAAAAATTCCACAACAAAATTCCAACAAGCTTTTATTAATAAATTATGGGGAAATTTACAAAAAATATTCATGGAACCTATTAGCAAAATTTGGTTGGTTCCCCCTAAATCAAATCAATTTTCCTTGAAGATGTGCATACTGTTGCAATTGGACCACTCTATCTGACCTTGATCTTGATCTTTCTTCTCCGATGTGTGCTAATGAAGAACCTAAAGTGGTTCTTCCTCTTGACCAGCTAGGGTGGATGTTTCACCACTAAGACTAATTGCCACCAACTAGGGTGCATAGTTCCAACACCGAAATTAGGATCTCCACAAGGGTTTTCCATCATACGGTAAGCTCATCAAGCTCCAATATCAATTCATCAAATATCCAATTGTAACAACCCTGGGTTAAGTTTCCATGTAAAAAAATATAAGACCAAGGTCACGGGATACATATTCCAAGCTGAATGGTGGGAAAATACTATAGTGGGGATCACTTTCGGTAAATTAATGACTAAGGAAAATGGAAAAGGAATTCGAAAAGGAAAATAGGCATTAATTGGCATTTTGTTATGAAATAAAGGAAAATAGCAGAAAAATAAGGTGAAGAGACACAAATTTGCATGCTAAGGAAATTAGAGCAAAATGAAGGAAAATGAAAAAAATATAGACATCAATGATAAAATGGCACATGAGAATTAGTTGACATATTTTGCCCAGTTTTATAGCAGGTGCAGCAAAGGAAGGTGAATAAGCACTTGGAAAAGAAAGAAAAGGAAGGAAAAGGAAGGAAAAGGAAAAGCAAAGGAAAATAATGGAGAAGGTTGGATCAACAACTTCAGCAGGAAGATTGTGTAGGTAATAGGTTGCATTTGAGGTGTGAATGCATGGTTCATGCATTTGGTTATTTTCTTTATTTTTTGTCATTGGCATGGGTTTTTCCAAAAGTGACAGTGGTTTCAACCTTTCCTTACCATATTTTGGATAACCATGGTGTGATGGGATTCATTTATTGGTTGATCTTTGGATTGCCGGAAGGTTTTGGAACTAGATGAGGTGGTATCAGGAAAATTCATAGGGGTTGGGGTTAGAGATGGTTTTCTCCAAGAAACCCTCAATAAGTGGGTGGAGATAGGAAAATTCCTCAAGGTATGGTGAAGGAATTCTGAGGGATCTAAGCTTGTTTTGGTTTTGTGATATCTTGACTCGTTTTGGCGAGATCATAATAGTTTGAGGGTGGCAGTGGCTTAACCTCTAGATTCACTTGGTTGTTCATGTCTTAGTTTATCCCATGAGATCCCATATTCATGCTTAGAATATGACAAGGGGGTGATTGGCTAAAAGAAATATTTGGTTCAGCTCAATCTATGGTCGAGTGGTATGTGGAAGTCCCTGACTTGGTTTTGATGGTTGTCTTTTCATGCTTAATATTTTGGTAATATGTTGGTTATAAGCATGGTTCTGTAATATGATCTAGTTATGGTTCTTGTTATACTTGATAAGTTGATGGATACATGGACTAAATAGTGTGCTTGCAGCTACTTGAGGGGCCATTAGACCTTCTCGGTAATTCATAGTTAAAGAATAGATATTTACACTCATATATGCATTCATGACGTGTAGCTTACATGTTTACCATATGTTTGATGAAATCCCTCGTACGTTCTAGTCAGTTTAGGTCAAGTTTTGGCATCAAGTTTGATTGATTAGCATTGTTGTCATGTTAATTATGATTCTAGAAAGTCTTAGGTAGTGGTATGGAGGTTAGCCTAGAAAAGTGGCTCAAATCTCAGGACTGCGGGAACTGAACTAAAAAATTTAGGTCACAACCGCATGGAGTAAGGCTTGTGAGTGCGGTTTGATCCAGGTGGATCTCTAAAAAGTACCAGTGGCATAGTATGGAGGCTCAAAATTCAAAGTGGTAGAAACTCTATAACTGTAGCATCGAATCGAAGTGCTCATCATCCTAATTCCAACTGTGTGAATGAAACTCAAATCCGAGTTCATATGAAGAAGTTAGAGCAAGTCAAAGATCAAGTTTGACTTGGACAGTTGGTAGGAGGAAGTGACATGGAAAAACTCTCAGCAAATGGGGAAGTGCTAAGTGGCAGGCCACCATTTTTCCTGCATATCACAGATCGTAGAAGGAAGAGGTTGCAGTTTAAGAAAATCAGGCCCAACACTACTAAGTTGTGATTTACGTTATCGCAATGGTAGATCGGAGATGGCTAGAGTTAAAGAATCGGCCCCAAGAAAGTCAGGGTTGTGATGCAATATATCACAATCGCATAGTCAGGTTGAAATTTGCGATATCATAATCACAGTTCACAAAGGGAAGTAGTCACATAGAGTACCAACCTCGATTCCCACTGATTTCGATTTGCAATGAGGCTTCCAGACCCGATATATTATGTCTTGTGTTTAATAGCCTGTTGGGTCTATTGTTCTTGCAGGGTGCTTGTTGTAAAGGCACATGACTACCCACCGATTGAAATGTCGATGGGTTATTAGTGTCAATAAAGTCACTGAGATTCAGGGAATACGTTGATTCATGTGAAAACGGTGTTAAAGCGGGTTTTCTATGTTTAAATAGGTTTTGTTACCTGTGTACTATTTGTGGCCCTCAGAATTTGTGGCCCTCAGAATCTCTGTTGGAAACATCGCTTGCTAAAACTTTTCATATGTTTGGAACTACCCGGAAATTGAGGAGCCAACAGATTAAGATTATATAATGGATGTTCTGCATAGGGAAACTGGAGGAGACTGGTTGATAGTTCATAACATTGTACGCAGTAGTAACCCGACCTGGTAGCAGGGACCGAAACCTTGCCTTGAGCAGCAAGGAGGTTCCGATAGTGTGTAGAAAGAGCGATTATCCAAATTGGGTGTTTGGATACGCATTTTTGCATGATTTTTCACCAAGAATTTGGTGGTACTATCTATTTCTAAAGTTTGGCTCTCCATTCTTCATCCATATTCCAAGCTAATTTGGTGGTACTATCTGTGTCTAAAGTTTGGCTCTCCATTCTTTGTCCATATTATAGCTTGGAGGTATAAGGATTGTAAATGAATGTTTCTTGTACTTTTATCTCTTTTATGCCACTTAATGAAAGAAGGCCTCCCCACTATTGAGTAGGGCCCAGAGATGTAGTCCAAATTGGACAAACTCCGTAATCAAATCTTTGTGTCATGGTTTCTTGCTTATCATGTTATTTCCACATTGTTTTATGTGATTTTAATTTCCATAATTAATAAGCTATGTTTCATGTAATTCTGATGCATCTATAAGTAAAAGATCTTGGATCAAGTTTGGTATCAGAGCAAGTCTTTGTTGATGCGAATTACATGAGTACATGCTAACCCAGGACAAGCTACGAAAAGTCAAAGGAAAGATTAATTCCTTTGATCCTAAAGCAGGACATGCACGATGAAGAAGAAACATGGAAAATGAAGAATATTGTTGGGAAGATGAACATAATTTCTGCAAGGTATTCTACAATATGGAAAATAAAGTGGACAAGTTGTTTTCAGAGTATGAGAAGGCACTTGGGCACGAGAAGAAAGATGTCAATGACAATGGATCAGAAAATCATGAAGGTGGTGGAGAAGAGCCTCCTCCCTCTCCTTCTTCAAGTGATAGTTCTCATCACTTTAATCGAGATTCCAAACATACATCTACGAGATCATTCTTCAAGCTAGATGCAAAGTTTGACCTGCCCATGTATAATGAAGAGTGTAGTGTACAAAAACTTAATAGTTAGATAAGACAAATATAGGTTTACTGCTGGATCCAATAGATCAAAGAAGATGAGTCAAAGTTCCAGTTAGCATCTCTTTGGGTGAGTGGAATTTCTCTCGTTTGGTGGGAGAGCAAGTTGCAAAAGGGCAGCACAAAGTTGGGTAACCTTCTTTCCTCTTGGTCCAGTTTTATTTCTGCATTGAAATACCAATTTTACCCTTTGGATTATAAACAAAAGGCACTAATGTAATGGAAATATCTAAGGCAAGGTAAAGTCCAAAATGTGAAAATATTCACTGAATAATTTCAGAAACAAGCATTGAATTCGGGCATCTCATTAGATTTGGCCAAGGTTGTAACTAAGTATGTTGATGTGCTACATACTTACATAAGACACTAACTGTTATTCTTCCAGCCTACTACGATTGATGCAGCTAGCGTAAAGGCCATTCATCTTGAAATTTGAGGCAATAATGACAGAGATGAACAAGCCAAGAAAACACTATTCAACCCTCAGCATGGAAAATTCCAGAAGAAAGGCAAGGGGAAGTATAAGAAGACTGTCGCAACCAAGAAAGAGGACGGAGCAATGCCATCTTGCACACATTGCAAGAGAGAAGGTCGTGATGTGGATCATTGTTGGAAGCTACATTCGGAGCTGAGACCAAAGAGATTCAGCGGAAAGGGCAAGTAGAAGACAATGGAAACAGCATAGCAGGACCTTGGATCAGATTCTAGCGACGAGACATTGATCACAGCTGTGGGCGCAAGAGGTACTCTTTCTATTAGTAATAATTCTGATTCAATTGCAAGTAATAGTTATTTGAATGAGCCTGTAAGTAATGAATGAAAGAGAATTGAATTATTCCACATTAGGGTTATTATAAAACACACAAAGGTGGAAACTCTATTTGATTCAGGATCCCAAGCAAACTTAATCTTAGAGTCCTTAGTTAAAAAGTTAGGCCTCGAAACTAAGCCTCATCCAAGTCCATACCTGCTTGGTTGGGTAAGCGATAAAGAAAAATTACAAGTAACCAAGTAGTGTAGGGCCAAATTTGTTATTGCTTCCAAATTAGTTGATGAGGTAGAGTTAGATGTTGTGCCTTTGGATATCTATGGAATTATCTTGGGAAGTCCATATCTATATGACAGAAAGGAAGTTTTCTTTTGGCACGAAAATAAATACCACCTCACGAAGGATGGGGTAGAATATATAGTCATAGCTCATCATACGAAAGTTAGTGCTAGCCTTGTAAGTGCAGGATAGATTAAATGACTGGTTAATTCCAGCAAAGGGTGCATGCTCATGGTAGTGAGAGTGAAAGAGGCCAAGATGGCTGACGCTTTCAAAGGTTGTGATCCTGATCATAAGAAAGAATTGTTAGAAATTATTTCTGACTATGATGGATTGTTTCAAGAACTGAGAGGATTTCCCCCAAAATGGGAAATCAAACATGAGATCCATTTAAAATAGGATGCTCCTTTACTGAATATTTGCATGTACAGGATGGCTTCTATCGAGATGGAGGAGATCAAGAAACGGGTGCAGGAGTTGCTAAGTCAAGGGGTCATCAGACTGAGTTCTTCTTCTTGTGGCTCACCGATCAAGTTGGTGCCAAAGAAAGACAACACATGGAGAATGTGCGTAGACTACAGGGCGTTAAACCATAATTACAGTGAAGAATTGATACCCTCTCCATCACATTGATGAATTATTAGATCAGTTGAAAAATGTTGTCTATTTTACAAAACTGGATTTGCATAGTGGGTATCACCAAGTTAGAGTTGCATAACAAGACATTTGGAAGACTACATTCAAAACCAAACAGGGGTTGTTCGAATGGATGGTGATGCCATTTGGGCTATGCAATGCTTCGACCACGTTTATGAGGGTAATGAAGGATTTGTTTAGGCATTTTCTTGATAACTTTGTGCTTGTACATCTGGACAATATTCTTGTTTATAGTAGGACATGGGATGAACATGTATGTCATGTGAATAAAGTGCTTGATTTTCTGGAAAAAAAGAAAAGAAAAATTGTATGTAAAACTCTCAAAATGTGATTTTGGGAAGACCTCTCTGGTTTATTTAGGTCACATAGTCAGTAATGGGCAGTTGAAAATAGATCCCTCTAAAGTAGATGTGATTATGAAGTGGCCTGAGCCCACAAATGTTACAGAGGTTCGAAGCTTTTTGGGTGCGATATAGTACTGGAGAAGGTTCATTGTGAACTTCTCTATTATCACAACCCCCTTACATGCATTGACAAGTGTGAATCAGGCCTTTCAGTGTGGAGGAAAACAATAGAAATCCTTTGACACGCTGAAAGAGAAGATCAACACAACACCAGTGCTAGTCTTACCAGACCTTCAATAGCCTTTTGAGATTGAAATAGATGCCAGTGGATATGCCATGGGCGATGTATTGATGCAGCAGAGGAAGCCTATATGTTACCATTTGGAGACTTTCTCCCAGGTTGTTGTGAATTATCCCACGTACGGAAGGGAGTTGTATGCCTTGATTCAGAGTGTAAAAAAGTGGAAACACTACCTCATAGGCAAGGAGACCATCATCCATATGGATCATCACCCCTTGCAGTACCTTCAATCACAGACCAAGCTTCAACAAGCCTTTCATTTCATATGGATGGGATTCCTCCAACAGTTTCATCTGGTAATAAAATACAAGAAGGGCGCTAGCAACAAAGTAGCAGATATGCTTTCTCGCCCTCCTATTTCTGCATCTGTAGTTTTGCAAAATGCTTCTTTATCGTTGGAAATTTATGCTGAACAATATGCTAATGATAATAATTTTAAAGAGATTTATGAAAAAATGACTCGTGGATTGCAGGTGGACAATTATTATTTGCAAGAAAAAATATTGTACCACCTTGGCAAGCTGTGCATACCCATTAATGAAAGGGTACATGTAATCTGAGAGGCTCATACCTCTCTTGTGTCTGGTAATTTTGGGGTTGAACAACCTTTATGTCATTTACAGAGGTTTTGTTTTTGGCCTCATATGAAAAACATTGTGACTCTCTTTGTAAAGCGTTATGTGTTGTGTTCTATTTCAAAGCCCTCTAATAGAAAACTTGGGCTCTACACACCACTCCTTATTCTGAGTCAACCATGGGAAAGTGTGTCCATGGATTTTGTAGGAGGTTTGCCTATGTCTAGGAAAGGTCATGACTATTTGTATGTTTTCATGGATCGTTTTTGTAAATGTGCATTTTAATGCCTTGTTAAAAGCAGGTCACTGTTGAGCGGACTACTTATCTTTTCTTTCAGCATGTTTGGGTCCATTTTGGCTTGCCCACATCTTATTGTGTCAGATCAAGACTCAAGTTTTCTTGGAGAGTTTTGGACCAAATTGTGGAGAATGATGGAAACTAAGCTGAAAAGAAGTACGTCATTTCATCCACAAACCGATGGGAAGACAGAGGTCATCAACCGCACCGTGGTACATTTGTTACGAGGCTATTGTGGGAAACATCCCAAGTTGTGGGATGAACAACTTCCTTATGTGCAGCATACACACAATCGAGCAACACATTCATTCACATAGAGCTCACTGTTCAAGACATGTTTTGGTTTTCTACCAAGGGATCCCTTAGACATGGTCTTTGGGAAAGATGACGATGGCAATGGACAAGATGATAGGGACAAAGAACGAAATTTTATTCAATGGATACAGGTGATTCATCAAGCAATACAGGAGTAGTTGGAGAAGAGTCAGGCTTAGTATAAAGCTCAACATGATAAGCACTGAGCTGACCATCAGTTTCAAGTTGGGGACAAGGTATGGCTCCACATCAGCAAGGATAGAATGAATGGAGAAGGGAAGAAATTGAGACCCATTTGATATGGTCCCTTCACCATATTGGCAAATATTGGAGACAATTCTTTTTGTCTTGACTTGTCCGCTTCTATGCAAATGTATTCAGTAGTGAATTTTGAAAACCTGAAGCTTTATGAACCTCCATTGATTATGGATACCGAAGAGGTTGCACAGATTCCTACAGTGGACGATTTTGCACAAGAGTATCTAGGTAAGTTTCCCGAAGATATCATACTTGATAAGAAAACCAAAACTTTGAGATGGGGAGATGTGGAGTACATTCATGTGGGCTTCAAAGGAATGCATCTGAGTAAAGCTCGATGGATGGAGAAAGAAATAGTGAGGGAGAAATTTCCTCACTTGCTAATTGACTGAAAAGGATTTTGGCAGTCCAAAAGTACTAGTGGCATGGTAAGAAGGCTCAAAACTCAAAGTGGCAGAAACTCTATAAATGTAGCATCAGATCGAAGTGCTCATCATCTTGATTCCAACGGTATGAATGACACTCAAATCCAAGTTCATATGAAGAAGTTAGAGAAATCCAAAGATCAAGTTGGACTTGGATAGGTGGCAAGAGGAAGTGATGTGGCAAAACTCTCAACAAATGGGGAAGCACCAAGTGGTAGGCGGCCATTGGTCTTGCATATCGCAAAAGGAAGAGGTTGCAGTTTAAGAAAATCGGCCCCAGCACTAGCAAGTTGTGATTTGTGATATCGCAATCGTAGATTGGAGGCAGTCGGAGTTAAACAATCAGCCCCAAGCAAGTCAGGGTTGTGATGCGATATATCACAATCGCAGAGTCAAGTTTCAATTTGTAATATCGCAATCACATTTCACAAAGGGAAGAAGTCGCATAGAGTACCAACCTCGGTTCCCGCAGATTGCAATTTGTGATGAGGCTTCTGGACCCGATATATTATGTATTGTATTTAATAGCTCGTTGGGTCCACTGTTATCACAGGGCGCTTGTTGTAAAGGCACAGGACTGTCCGTCAATTGAAACGCTGATGGCGATTTGCGATCTCTGCGCCGATGGGTTATCAACGCCGATAAAGCCACCGAGATTCAGGGAATACGTCGATTCATGTGAAAATGGTGTTAAAGTAGTTTTTATATGTTTAAACAGGTTTTGTTACCTACGTACTATTTGCGGCCCTGAGAATCTCTATTGGAAACACCGCTTGCTAAAACTTGTCATCTATTTGGAACTGCTCAGAAATTGAGGAGTTGGCCAATTAAGATTATATAATGGATGGTTTGCACAGGGAAAGAGGAGGAGACTGGCCAATAGTTCAGAACATTGTACGCAGCAGTAACCCGACCCGATAGTAGGGGTCGGAACCTTGCCTTGAGTAGCAGGGAGGTTCCGAGAGAGTGCATAAAGCTTGATTATCTGAATTGAGTGTTCGGATAGGAATTTTTGCATGATTTTTCACCAAGATTTCGATGGTATTGTCTATTTTTGAAGTTGGGCTCTCCATTCTTCATCCATCTTCCAACTTGGAGGTATAAGGATTGTAAATGAATGTTTCTTGTACTTTTATCTCTTTTATGCCACTTAATGAAAGAAGGCCTCCCCACTATTGAGCAGGGCCCGGAGACGTAGTCCAAATTGGACGAACTCCATAATCAAATCTTTGTGTCATGGTTTCTTTCTTATCATGTTATTTCCGCATTGTTTTATGTGCTTTTAAGTTCCATGGTTAATAAACTATGTTTCATGTAATTCTAATGCATCTATAAGTAAAAGATGTTGGATCACGGTTAGAGGCTCACAACTACATGCAGCTAGTGTGAAGGGTGCAGTTGGGAGTCTAGGTCACTGAAGCAAAGTTTTATCTCTTGGATTGACCACTTGGGGTGTTTCTTTAGCTCCTAGGTGATCTATTATTCCCTATAGGATGTCAATTTTTCGTTAGTAAGTCTCAGTTCTAAGCCCCACTTCCTTAATTGGAACTAGGAGGCTGAGTACTGACATAGTAACTCTTTGTCTCATGTTTACCTTGGCAGGCTAGTGATAATGGGTAAATGTGGGTAGTGCGGCAGTACCGACTAGTATCAGAGTGGGTTCCACACTCTTTGGGTGATATATAATACCATAGATTGGTATAAGAGCTTCTAGGTTCAAACACTTGGAATAAATGGGCTAAATGTATATGGTTACCCATGCATAGTAGGTCATACGTGCATCGTGGTGGTCATTATGCAGTTTGTGGCATCATGATGTTGTTGGTATGTTATGATGTTGATATGTTGGTTGAGATGGAGTAGCAGATGCAAATTATCAGGGCGAGGTTGTAGCACTGGACCTCTAGGTAAGAGCAGATTGTCATGCAAGTTTGTATGTTTGGCATGCAGGTATGATGGTTAATGGTTTTTATATGTATCAGGGTTAATATGCATGCTTGTCATTTTATTGTCGTTATGGTTACATGCATGATAAATGTTAGTTAATTAGTGTGGTCAAATTCACGTGTGTCAGTTAGTCATGCATGGTAGTTAACTTCTTGTTATATGCATTGTCGTTGTACAAATGGTGATTATGATCATTGAATTTAAGATCTTGATGTTAGATGTATTGTGCTAATCCATATTGGCCTATACAGATGGTTATGGTTGCGCTATTCAAGTATGTGTCGATATACTTGTGATATTATGTTGTACTAATATGGAATGACTTGTGCAGACGTGACAGCCTCCCCTGAGATACATTGAGGTATCTGTTTGATTATGTCGTCTATTTGGTTTAACTAACATGAATGTTTACTAGTTGTTTTAATGTTTGATTAATGGAATGATATGAGTATGTGTCTATAAGATGCATAAAGGGATGATATTGTTTTAAGATGGTTGTACTAACACAATATGTGCTGATATCGCTGATATGCACTTGAGTTCAAGTGGGTTCTAGTTGTAGCATTATGACTAATGACTGTGAGTTGATTGCGGATTATGGCATGGTTGTTAGTCTTGGTAAAGGTTGATTTCAAATTAGACAAGGTGTCTTGATCTTTGGAACATATGAATGACATGTGTGAAGATTTGCAGGGAAACATACTTGGTATTGGCATGACAAGGTAACAGTGGATTTGTTTATGTAACTAACAATTGGGTGATGTGATAGCACATGATAAGACTCAACCACATCAAGGAAAAATGGCCAAAGAATGAAATTATGTGAGAATACCTTTGGATATGTTTGGAAACCACAATTCCAAATGAATGAGTGCTTTGCATGAATACAATAAGTCTTCTTAACCTTGATTTTTTCTAGCATTATGTGGATATGTGTTATATTCATGAACATGTATTTGACAAGTATAACAACTGGTTTCCAATTATGACTAGATTCATCAAGGAATTGCAGTTCCTTGAGAGATGATATGTGTACGTGTTCAGTTATAGGTCAACATGTTGGACACAAATAGGTAAGGTAACCAATATATTATATTTATTTATGCACTGACAGTTGTGTGTTTATGACAGTGTGATGCAGGGGATTGCATAGCAAAAGAGACTGCCATGAAATCTCAAAGAAGGGTCGGGTTGAGCTTTCCCTTGAAAACATTGGGAACCCATGGGGTTGAGTCATGGTGTTTGTTGCTAGTTTTGTGCTTTGAGTATTTTGTGATTTGTTTGCGTTTGATTTTCAATTTTGTTTATGTTTGGTGCATGGTCATGCCGCTTTGTTTGTGGTGTTGTATTTATGTTTGGTTTTCTTTTTGTTTTCTTTTTTTTCTTGCCTTTTATGTTTTGAGGGTCTTAGGAATTGGTTGGGGACAGACGAAAGTCAATGGAGCTTGGGGAGAGATGAATGAAACCCAACAGGTAATGTAAGACTTAGATGAAGCCTGATGCATGTATAAGGGTAGTTTAAGGCAAGAGTATGACGACCGGTTGAGCTGCTTGAGTCCATTGGGGTAAATGGACGATGGTAGGATAGTCATGAGAAAGGTAACATGAGAGGTAAATTAAATGGATTTGAGGTGTTGAATGCCTTGGCTATGTTGGGAACCGTTGTTCTAAATGTTGTGCATGCATTGCATGGATAAAGGGAGTTCTCTTCATCTTGACCTTATGATATCTAGTAACTATGTCGTGATCATTATTACATTGATTTCTATATGTGTATACATGTATGAATGTATGTCATTTTTTGAGAGGGTCATCAATGATCATGATTGTTTTATGCTAATTTTTATATGAATATATGTATGTATTCTATTGTATAACAAGGTTGTGAGGATCATTCTTGTGGAGGAATGATTATTTATGCAGGTGAATGGCATGAAGAGGTTCTTGGTTTATGAGGAATCAAGTGGGCATAGTAGCCTTAGAAGATCTATGAAGTTAGTACCATGTGGATATGATTTGATATTATGTGCTTATGTTATGTCTATGTTTATGCTATGGCAGGTAATGCGGAAGGATACATCAATGGGGTGAAAGTAGTGTGATCTACAACATGTTGGGACAAGCATGGATAAGACACTAGAAGCAAGGTTGCTTTGTAGAGACAATGTGGTCTCTAGATGTGCAGTACGGTGCTGTCTACATGAAGTGTTGTGTACATGTTGTAAATATGGTGTTGCGTACATGTGGTGTAGTGTACATGATGTACATGAAATAATGTGTACATGTCATACTTGTTGTGTTGTGTACATGTGGTACTTTGTTATGTGTATTGTGTAGTCATTTTGTTGCGACATGTGTATTCATTGTGTTGTATTATGTGTACATATATGTATCTTGTTGTACATAGGGTGTAGGTGTATGTGTGTTGTTGTACACCAAGTTTAGGTGTTTTGATTGTGTTTTACATTGTGTACGTGTATGTGTTGTACAATGTGATGGGACAAACAAGTATGGGATTGTTTGGGCCCTTGTTGCTGATATTGAGGGTTGAGGCGATTTAGTATACGGATGCCCTTATTGATATTCAGGGTTGAGGTGGTTTAGTCTTTGGATGCCCTTGTTGATATTGAGGGAGGAGGTGATTTAGTCTATGGATTCCCTTGTTGATTGAAGAGAAGACACTAGGGTGTTTTTTAGGTTACACAACCGATCCATTATGTGTACGGGATTGAAGAGAAGAGAAGGCACTGGGATGCTTATCGGGTTTGACAATCGATCTAGTGTGTGTACATGATTGAAGAGAAGAGAAGGCACTGGGGTGCTTGTCGGGTTTGGAAACTGATCCAGTGTGTGTAGGTGGTCAAAGAGAAGAGAAGGCATTGGGTGCTTGCTGGGTTTGGCAACCAATTCAGTGTGTGTACAGAAAGAACAAAGAACAAAGATAGAAGCAAAGAACCATTTGAAAGATAAGTATAAATATTTTATTTCAGTTTTAATTATGCATGTGATCTATGATTATGATTTATGATGGTTTCATGTGATCTATGATTTTGATTTATGGTTGTTGCATTTTTTAGGTAATCAGATATGATATGTTTATACATGATGATTTGATCAAATAGTTAGTTCGACTTGTTGGGATAGGAGGTAAATGGGATTGTAAGTGTACCTTATTAATGTCCACCAATGAGGTATGACATGAATTCATTTCAATTCCTTTTTAATCAAATGAAAATTATTGGTATAGGAAAGAAGGAAATGTCCAGTTTGGGTGGTTGAAACTAACTACAGGAATTAGTAGCAACAGTGAAAAAGAGTTGGAACGGGCAACAATATGTTGGTAAAGCATTCAGGAACAAGTCCATTATGGAAACTGGTACCCAATAGTGTCCATTGATTTCCATGAGCATGCTATGACTGGTATGATGGTTTTGAGACAGAGATATGCCTTGGTTTTTGGAACTTCAGATGTGAGGAAACCTTGCCAAGGGATGGATCACCCGGGAAAGGTGATGTCGGGGAACTTGGAAGGTGAGTGACTACATGGAAGGGGGTGAATGGATTTATCTAGGGTTTGTGTAGCACAGAATGTAAGGTTGGTGAATGAATTTATTTTGGTCATTAGCATTTCCAGATGGAATCAGAAACACATTGGGAGTGTGTCTTGGAACAATGAGCTATTAACTATTCACTGAGAGAACAGGTAGTGCAAGGATCATAGCATTGGATATTGGATGTAGGTTTGACTTTGGTAGTGGATTCTAGAATTCCTGGGAAGGAGGTGAATCTTGGTACTACTTATGAGGGTGGAGGTGTGAGCCTTTGGATTCCCTTGTTGACTGATGCAGAGATAATATCCTTTTATTTATTGGTTAGATAAAATGTGCATATGTATATATGTGTATTTTATTGTGAGTATTGTATCGAGCTGAATTTATAAATCTCCATAGTAATTATGATTATTTGTTGGTTGAAGAAAATGTGCTTAAGTATATATCTGGTTGTTATTGTAAATATCATAATGAGTTGTGTTATAAAGCTCTAGTAAACGATATGATTGTCTTGTTTTCAGCAACGGTCATTGTAAATACTAGAACACGGTGGGTTATAAAGTTCCTTAGGTAGTATGTTTTTTTCTCAGTGGTTTGTTGGTCATAGGTATCATAGAACACCGAGGGAAGTGTTCCCCTAAGGGGGAGGAGTTTTCAATGACCCCAAGTTAAGTTTCCATGTAAAAAAATATAAGACCAAGGTCATGGGACACGTATTCCAAGATAAATGGTGAGCAGATACTATAGTGGGGGTCATTTTCGGTTTATTCATAGCTAAAGAAATTGACAAAGGCATTGGCAAAGCAAAGAGGCATTAATAGGCATTTTATTTACGAAATAATGGAAAATAAGAGAAAAATAAGGTAAAGAGACACAAATTTGCATGCTAAGGAAATTAGAGGAAAATGAAGGAAAATGAAGAAAATAGAAACATCAATGATAAAAAGGCACCTGAGAATCAATTGATAGTTTTTTCCCAGTTTTAGAGTAGGTGTACCAAAGGAAGGAGAACAAACACTTGGACAAGCAACAAAAGGAAGGAAAAGGACAAGCAAAGGAAAAAAAAAAGAAAAGAAAAGAGAAGGTTGGATCAACAACTGTAGCAAGAAGATTGTGTAGTTAATAGGTTGCAAATGTGATTTCCTAGCTGAGGTGTGAATTCATGGTTCATGCATTTGGTTATTTTGTTTATTTGTTGTTATTAGCATGGGTTTTTCTTGGAGTGACAGCGGTTTCATTCTTTCCTTGCCATTTCCTAGATAGCCATGGTGTGATGAGATTCATTTATTGGTTGAGCTTTGGATTGTCGGAAGGTTTTGGAACCAGGTGAGGTAGTCTCAGGAAAATTCTCAACTGTTATGGGCGGAGATGGTATTATCGGGAAGCCCTCGACAAGTGGGTGGTGAAAAGAAAATTCCTCAAGGTATGGTGAAAGAATTCTAAAGCATCCAAACTTGTTTTGGTTTTGTGATCTCTTGACAGGTTTTGGCGAGATCACGATAGTTTGATGGTGGAGGTGTCTTAACCTATGGATTCCCTTGGTTTTTCATGTCTTGGTTTATCCCATGAGATCCCACATTAATTCTTAGAATATCGAACGGGGGTGATTGGTTGAAAAAAAGATTTGGTTTAGCTCAATCTATGGTCGGGTGGTATGTGGAAGTCCCTTACTTGGTTGGCTTTTGGATAAGTTAATAAGAGCTATTTTTCTATTATACTCTATGAGAATTTATACTTGTTATTATGTGGCTTTGATGGTTGTTCTATCATGATTAATATTCTGGTTATATGTTGGTTATAAGCATGGTCTTTTAATATGCTCTAGTTATGGCTCTTGTTATACTTTATAAGTTGATGAATGGTTGATGAATGCATGTACTAACTAGTGTGGTTGTAGCTACTTGAGGAGGCATTAGACCTTCTCGGTGATTTAAAACTAAAGAACAAATATTTACACTCAGATATGCATTCATGACCTGTAATTTATATGTTTACCATATGTTTGACGAAATGCCTTGTATGTTCTAGTCAGCTTAGGTCCAGTTCTGGCATTAAGTTTGATTGATTACCATTGTTGTCATGTAAATTATGATTTTGGAAAGTCTCAAGCAATTCTGGGTAGTGGTCTGGAGGATGGCCTGGAAGGGTGGCTCAGATCTCTGGACTGCAAAAACTGAACTAAGCAATTTAGGTTACAACCGCATAGTGCAAGGCTTGTGAGTGCGGTTGGAGGCTCACAACCACATGTACACAGTATCAAGGGTGCAATTGGGAGTCTAGGTCAGTGAAGCAAATTTCAAGCTCAAAGATTGACCACCAAGGGTGTTTCTTCAGCTCTTGGGTGATCTGTATTCCCTGTAGGATGTCAAATTGTTGTTAGTAAGTCTCAGTTGTAGGCCCCACTTTAGATAATATCTCAACCATTCCATAAACACACACAAAATTAAACCCCTCCTCCTAAATTAAGAATAAGTTAGATCTTATAACAAGATGAAAACTCTATGTAATATAGCTATAATAGAGTGTAATAAAATATTTTGTGTGTGTTTATAAAATATAAATTTGGAATTGGAGTTGGTAGCTCTCGGTGTAACTTCCTCGTGGAAGGCCTAGGAATATGAAAAAAATGTGGGCTTAATTTATTATAGGGGCATATTAGCATTGCGTTTAGGTTTGTGAAAATATATTATTTTGTGAGTTTTCCTCTGCGTGGCTCTAGCCACTATCTGTGGCATTGTTTTTTCGCAAATGAGCACTGGGTGCATTCTTTGTTCAATTATATGGTTTTGTTTCAAGGGCACATTCTATACGCTGGCAGCAAAAGAGTAGGCACAAGATTGTGATTTCCAGAAGCCAAAAGGAAGTGGCCAAATTTGGATATACTCTGACATTGAGGAATGCCTTTCACCTAATTATGCGTCTGAAACTATTAATTGAAGGAAATTTGAAGCTTTTTGTCGATGGCCACTAGTTGAAAATGAGTGGAGAATTATGTATTTCCATTACACGTTAATTTAATTGTCGCACCAACTGGAACTCCTCCCTGTATCTCTTTGGTCTGTGTTCAACCATTACAAATGCCAAGTTAGGCTTGCCGGTGTTGGGAGTGCATTTTGTGGTGGCTGAACGAATTGCTCCAAAGCATGTTGATGGTACCAACAAATTCAATGGATAATATCTACAAAATCAAACTAGCATTCTTGCAATATCCACTTACAAGACCATGGAGATCGATTGTATTCTAAGAGGAGGATCCTGTGAAAAAACTACAGGCTTTTCATTAAAGGAAATGCATCACAATATTTTGTAAAATTAGTTGGACATAGTGCTTATCGCTGGCTTTCAAGAACGAATGCACACTGGCAAATGTTGGAAATAATAAAAAATTTCCAAATCGCTAGAGATAGATGTGGACATAGGGTGTGGCTACATGAATGCACACTGGCAAATGTTGGAAATAATAAAAAATTTCCAAATCGCTAGAGATAGATGTGGACATAGGGTGTGGCTACGTTAATTTCAGTGAAATATAGTGAAAGATAATTTTTTATGTAATGATCGTCTTTATATTACTGAATTCAAAAGATACATGTGGTTTGCTTTGCACTATTAGCGGCCCAGATGGGAAATTGACCCAATAATACAAAGTGAACTTCTTGAGATTACTAATGTTCTTCTTGACTAACTTGTCCAACAAAAAAGAGGACCTCTACATGATCCACTTTGCATATCAATACAAAAAGGATGACTATGCTTCTGAGAGCCACATGAACCAGGTCAAAAATATTTTAAAATCTCCATAGCTAGTTTGACACATTTCAGAGAGCCACGTGAACTCTCCAAGTTACTTAGCCTGTCCAAATTGTTCCCATTGAACTCTGTCACCCTTCTCCCATTACACCATCTCTTACCAAATTCCAAATTTCTCTATAGACATAAAAGTAGAGAAATTAATGAACCAAACCGAGCCATGGCTTTCTGCATCTACATCCTACGAAAGATAAGGAAACATAGAAGGTTTTGGGAGGGTCGGATAAATACTGTGAGCCTAGGAGGCCATTACAGGTGCCAAAACCATCCAATTGCAATACCGAACCTCCACCTCCGAGAAAACCATAAAATACATAAGAACGGGCCAATGGCCGAGTGCGATGAAAGGAGAAACATTAGAGGCATTTTCATTCTGCATTGAACTCACACACAACATTTTCTCATATGATTGACTTCCAATTAAGGTTGCGATCGATAGAAATAACCTTGATGGAGGGCATCAGCTTGCCATGACACCAACCTTGTCCTACATCGGGCAAATTAATAGTAATGTACGATGGCCAGTATTATTTCAACGTTTTTCTAGGCATGTCAGAGGGATACATTGTGTCTGGATGACCACCTAGCGCTTCTAGGCATGAATGCACGCTGACATCCGTTAAAGGTGGGCACCCGCCGTGGGGAGAAAGATAGTTTTTTGAGTTATTGTCAGTTTGTATTAGCATTATTTTGTTGTGCAAAATAAATAATTATGAATCAGATGAAGCAGAGAATTGATTTAATTGGGTGGTATGAAGCAATTATATTTTCAAGAGATTGAGTGGAAGTAAAGTCTAATATGGATGGTTGTTTAGTTATTTTGGAAGTTGTGGATTTAGGGAATTATCTCTCATTAGTTTTTGAAAACATGAGAGTGGTCTGCTAGTGAGGTTATGTGATAATTTGTGGATGTTTTGCAGTGATTGAATTCGAGAGATCTGTGATTCAAGAGTTCAAGAATGGAACTCGAGAATTCAACTTGGGAACTACACCTTTACATGGGTTATAAGACAACTTGATGAAGCTCAACCTGGGTTAGGAATTGTAAGCCATTTAAAGAATGTGTAATTATGTATTTTTGTTGTCTATGGGTTATTTCAATGAGTTTTTGTAATGTAAACATTAAGAGGGGGTGTTCCAATTAATGCTTACATCATACAAATGAAAAATTAGTTTGTGAGTTGTTAGAGATAGTTAAGATATTCTTTGAACCTCTCCTCCTAAATTATGAATAAGTTAGATCTTATAACAAGCTGAAATATCTATATAATAGAATTATAGCATATTGCAATACAATTTTTTTTGTGTGTTTATGAAATATTAATTGAATACTCTTTATTTTATGAAATATTAATTGAATACTCTTTATTGTTTACAAATATGAAATATTAACAATAAATTGACTTATATTAAAAAAAATGCATTTAATAATTTTTTATTTTTTTTTGAATGAAATAATATCTCACCTTTTTTTTTTTTTCTGCGTAAAGGCTACTTCTATTAAAAAAGAGAAAAATAAATGTACAAAGAGGTCAAGACCTCAGAGGGGGCTGAAGCCATCCCTCAACTAGATATCCTGATAGACATAAACCCCTGTGACAACAATCCTGGGATTGAGAAGACTTAAGACATATTTTTCAAATCCCTTACAGACAAAAGTGTGAACCAGAGTTGTGATCATCACTGCAAAACTATCGAAGACTATGGCTTTACTAATAATCATTCTGCCTTGATAACCATATACAAAATTTGACAAAACCAATAGCTTTCTGAGCCATGACCTGATACAATTCATTATATTATAATGGCGAGTATCGTTACCAAACCAGGAGTTGAAACAAAACAGAATTACCATTATCCAGAGAAGCATAACAGAAAGATAAAAAGACCAGACGGGAGCCTGCCAGCAGTGTGCATTGTACCGAAGAAATCAAGCATGTTTCTGAGAGTCCAGAGCGTCCCTTTCCACCTGGCTAGGAGAGCCCATCCACGTGACGACAGCATTGTCTTCATCTCCCATGTCGCTGCCACCTGGAGGAGTTTCCAAATTCATAATGCCACCGGGAGGGTGCTCCGGCTCGATCGCAGGCAAATTGCGTTGTGTAGAATCCACTGGAGGTTGAGGTGCTTCAGGCGCATTCCCCTCTTCCTGCACATTGTCACCATTGAACACGACACCAGCCATGTCTCCCTGAAGAACACTATCATCCTGAGACTGAGACGTAGTGGTATGAACAGAGCTGTTGGGCTTATCCTCCTCCTCAGCTAGGATCACTGTAATGTTGGCTGACAGAACGGGTTTATTGAGCCTACTGTGAAATTTGAAATGGGTGGTTTGGAAGGAATTGTGCGGGAAGGGCCTGCCATGATCAGAGGACGGGGAGGCTGAAGTCAGAGGAACTATATTCTGGGGGGCAGACTGAGAAGCACGGCCACGATTGCCACTGGTGCCTCCACGGCGAGAAACACCATGACGTCGCACCATTTTCAAACTAACAGAGAGACCTGGAGAGGGTATTAAGCAGGACCAGACAGAATAGGGTCGAGAGTGGGCGAACCAGGCCGACACCAGATTCCGGATGAACCCCCAAGCGGCCAGAGCGAAACAGGGGTGCGAGAAAAAGAGCAGACGAACATGGAAGGAGACGAGGAGAGCGATAGCTGAAACCAGAAGCTGAGCCATGGATAAAACAGCCTGCGCGGGATCTTGAACTGGGCGTGCATTCATTGTCGAATGCTTAACCATCATTCTGTACCCCTTAGCATTCATATCAGTCGCGGTGGGTTTGTGGGAGCTGCGCCGAATTGTCAGGTGCAGAGACAGCTGCCGACGGAGAGTTAATCCGCCTTAAATGAACCTCGAGGACACCCGCATCCAGGTAATATATCACCTTTATGATACAAAGAGAATGAAAAATACTCTCCTAAATTATTCTTTTTCTTAATCTTTTAACTTAACAAAACTAAAGCAAACTTAAAAACTGCTTTTAAAACATTAAATTATATATATATATATATAATACTTTCAATTTTTCTTGAAGTATGAGTAAACGTTATTCATCTTTTTTTCTTCTTCTATCATCAAAATAACAAATCTAGATCATAATTACCAAAAATCCCGGAAAACGGGAAATGATAAAACCATGTATTATGTATAAAGTTGTTTATAATGAGTGAGAGATAGCATTGTGTAAAGTGTTACTTTATTATAGACCTGGATACGAATCCAAAGGCAAAGTAATTGGACCTAGATACGAATCCAAAGTCAAAGTAACCTGACCGGGATATAATTTCAAAGGCAAAGAAACTCTGCAATTGATATAAAAATTACTTCCTCAATTCAATTTTTGTTGTGATTTTACAATCTAAAACACTTAAAAATAAATGAGAATAAAAAATAATATATGGCAAAACATCAATTCTCATATTCTTAGATAGTGATAATTTAACATCAATTTTGACTTTGATTTAACCCAATGACTCAATATCCTAACATCAACATTGAATTAACAAGTTAATTAGACATGAAAAAAACATTGAATCGACAAGTTAATTAGACATGAAAAGAGCCTTCATGGTTCGAAGAATGGAGAGATCAAATACTCTAAAAATGATTAAAAAATTCTCATATTCTTAGATAGTGATAATTTAACATCAATTTTGACTTTGATTTAACCCAATGACTCAATATCCTAACATCAACATTGAATTAACAAGTTAATTAGACATGAAAAAAACATTGAATCGACAAAAAAACATTGAATTAACAAGTTAATTAGACATGAAAAAAACATTGAATCGACAAATTAATTAGACATGAAAAGAGCCTTCATGGTTGGAAGAATGGAGAGATCGAATACTCTAAAAATGATTAAAAAAAAAGAGTCTTCATGGTTCAAAGAATGGAGAGCTCAAATACTCTAAAAATGATAAGCATGGGAGGTTCTAGCAAAGTAATTCGTGATTGATATATATTTCTTATATAATTATAACTTTTCGTAATTGGTTTCGATTTATCTAATATGTAGAATTATTGGTTGCAAATTGAATACAAGGAGAAAAGATGCTATAAAATTTTATTAATGTATAATGAGAATATGAGGTTATAACTAAAATATCATATTGGGTATTAAGTGACCTATAACATAATTATAGGTATAGGTATATTTATTTTAGAGTAGGTTTTCTAGAATTTTAGGTTTTCTAGAATTTTAATTTAATTATTAATAATTATGAAGTGGGTGGTAGAATTTTAATTTAATTATTAATAATTATTAAGTGGATGGCGGAGATTTAATCTCATGGAATATGTTGGAATATTCATAGTAGTATACACAGATCAAGGGTTAAGATTTCTCACTAAGTTAGTTATGCTCTTTTAATTATTTATCTCAAAATAATTAATGAAAAAAGTGTCATATCAACACATGTAAGAAAAGTTATTTACAAGTTAACAATTTCCATGATAAAGTATGAGTGAATCTCCATAGTTAATAATATTGTTAAAATCATATATTAATTCTTTTAATAATAATAATAATAATAATAACAACAACAATAATAAAGTTATCATTTAGTTCATTTTTATTAATCTTTTTTAATAATCTTCTTTAATCTGGGTTATGTTAAACATATATTAGGGTAAGTGTTTTGATAGTCATAGATTGATGACTATGGATATTTACCAGTGATTTAATAAGTGTGCTAGTATTAATGTAGTCATATAAATTAAATAGCTAATAAATGTTGATGGGCATCAAAACACTTCTCTCATAATACACATAACATTGTCAAGGTTTAAAAAATCATAAAAAGTGAACTAAAATATAACTTTATTATTATTATTATTATTATGAGTTAATCATATATACATTTAAAAAAACATGTAACATGATTCTTAACCATGGAAATTCACCCCCACTTTACATGGAAATTCTTAACTTGTAAAGAGACATTGTTACAATACCATGGCTTATTAATACCACATCCCCAAAAACCATAACTCATGTTCACATGACATTTTTCCCTTCATCAATCAATTTAATTAAAAGGGTAGAAAAGGTGTAACTACTTTTGAGGTCAATCTCAACCTTTAATTTATAATTACTACTGTTAGCACTTGGATTGAACCTCAGGCTGAAGGAAGGTAATGCCAAGGTAACCACAAACCACACTTAGCCAAGTAGTTATCCCTACTAGGCTAGGAGAGGGCTCTCTCCATAAGGATCTCAACCAAATTGACTGGATCTAGAAACTGATATTAGGCCAGGTATAGTAGCACAAGGTTTGATTTGATTTTGAAGGGTTTTGCTGGATCAGGAGAAGCCAAACAGTTATGGCAAGGAAATTAGGTCAAAATTGCAGGGTGTTCGATGGGGCAAGGTAGGCACAACGATCAGAACCTTAGGGTTTGATGGATGAGGTGAAAAGACATGCAATGAGCTAGGAAGAGCATGTAAACCTCATGGATTCTTCCTAAATTGAAGAAAAAACAGACTGTGAAATGTCTACCCAAAACAGACTGTGAAATGTCTACCCAAAACAGAGCATAAAAGTTATGGATTTTGTCTTTCAGACTTGTATACATTCACATAAAGAGTATGAAATGATGAAATGGAATCAACCATAAATTTTAACACATGAAAACATAAGAAAAACTGAACTGAGCATCATACCACATGGATCCCAAAGAAATTGCTGCAATTTTTCATTAATCTCCTACTGTAACTGGTACAAAATGATATCTATCAAAGCTTAAGCATCCCACTGAGTCCAACCCTTTACAATGAGAAATAAAAAGAAGATATAGACCTCAATTCAACCTCCTCCCATCCTCAAGGATTGAATCCTTAATATGAGGAACTAATCCATCAAAAGTTGAACAAGAAACTGGAATCTAGGCAATCTTAACAACTTGCCTCTAAAGGAAGGAAACTGATTCATTTGTCCTCAAGATAACTTTTGATCCAATGAATCTACCCTCCAATAACTAATATCCATCCTATTTACATGCCTAGTCACCATTTACATCAGTAAAAACATCATCCATGAGAGAAAACCCAAAAATTATAGTCATGGCACAGTAAAGTGAAAATTCAGCATAAAATTGTCCTATGCACAACGCTAGAAGGCTATGCGCAGCACTTTTTGCAGGGCCATTTTGGAGGCCTTCCTGGTGTCCAAATTGAGCTCATGATAGCTCATTGGAAAGCTTGTCCTGTCTACTTTCCAAATATGCCTTTAGTTTCCCATTTGGAGTTGATTTGACCCCTAAAAAATGGATTCTCCCAAGACTTCTTCTATGCGTAGCGCCATGGTCAAAAAGAGGGCAGAAAGGTCATTTTTTAGGTGTTTTTTGACCTTTTGGCTGACCAATTTTACTCCAAAAGCTTAGAAAATGCACAGGGTGCATGTACTCATCATTGTGAATCAAAAATTCTAACCATTTCCTCATTGGATGCCCCTAGGAAAAGTGCAACGCCAGTGGCACTGCGCATAGAGCTAATTTTTCTAAGTCAAAAACTCCTAAATTCTTCAAAAATACAAAAATTCTCAAAACTTACTCAAAATTTGTGGAGAACACCACCATCAAGTGTTTGGGTTAGCCAAGGAAGCTTCAGCAAGCAACCTAAGCCTATCACCCTCCTTTTTGCCTTTGAGGGCTTGTTTTAGCCTTGTCTTCATTTGCTTGACTCTTATGTTACAAATCTTGTTTTGGGTCCTGTAATGGCGAGCCATGTGCCTGATGATTTGATTGTCCCTATTGGCCCTTTGTAGTAGCTTCTCCAAATGCAAATTGACCCTGTCAAGCCATATTTCTCTATCCTCTTCAATCTCCTTTTCAAGCCTTTGTTCTGTAGTCAAGGTGGCTGGGGTTTCTTCCTCTTGCATTACTGATTTGCCTTTGTCACCTTGCCTCTTTGCCTTGAGAAGTTCTAGCTCCATGAGGACCTATTTGTCACTTAGTTGCTTGTTCTCTTGCTCAAGGTATGAAATGACATACTTAGCTCTCGCCAAGTTGTCCATCAGTGCTTGGATCTGTGCATCTTTTTCCTTTATGATTATATTTTCATTTGTCACCTCATCTTGAGCCTCCAAGTCGACTATCTCAATGCCATGATGAATGTGTGGCTATTCTGGTTCATCATGTTCCATCAAATCAAATTCCCTTTCCTCTTCATCATTGAGGCTTTCCTCTAGCATCTTTTCCTTCCCTTTATGCACCTGTTACACCTGTTGTACCTATTGTGTTGATGAAGAAGGCAAAGCCCCTTCCACAGTTTGTGGAGAAAGCATTTTCCTATGAGCTGATGAAGAAGGCAAGGCCCCTTCCACATCAGGTGGAGTAAACACTTGCCTATCCACTACAAACAACTTTCTATCCCCTCTCTAATATGTTTTGTAGGTTTCTGGCTTCTCAACAACTTTAGTCTCTTTAGCCTTCTTACTTTTCTTTACTTTGGCACTGCTGGAAGGCCTTTCTGCTTCTTGAGGCACCGGTGGAGGAATTTGAGGACCATTGAAGATGTCATTGGCAATAAATGTATCCCATGAGATGTTGAGGAGGTTGAGATGATGTAGCACAATCATCTTAATCAAGGAATAGTGATAAATACTATTCATCTGCTGGGGGTATGGCCTTTTCTGTACAATGTAGGCCATCTTCTCAATGTTCCTGAATAAGAAGTACGGGATGTTCATCATTTTCACTCTTGTGAAGTGCATAAGAAGCCTAATATGATAGGTGTATAATTTGGAAAATTTTCCCTCACATGTAAAATACTTCATAATGATCCTCATCATAGGGGCATACTTGTCGTGAAGGAACCTGAAAGGAAAGGTCCTCTTCTTTTCATTCCTATACCTGGATTTGATGTATGGCTCATAGTAGTGCTCATCCAAATCTTGTGCTTTATACCATTTTTCCCCCACATTCAGAATCCTTGTAGCATCAGCAATGATGGAGGAGGAAACTATAAATGTTACCCCGACAAGAGTTACCTTGTTATCATGGAGATTGGCTACAAAAAGCCTAGTCAGCTCAGGATGATGTTGAACTCTTTGTACCTGCTCACAAAACTCATAACATCCCAGATACCTGAAACAAGAGACAGTCATATGGGAAGCCTCTAACTCTCTGATGTTTGATGGTTCCTCTCTGATAATTCTGCCTCCCTTATGTGGTTTTCTCTGATGCTGAGGTTCATTTTCCATGCTTTCACTGCCATTGTTTTCCTCCTCCTCATAATATTTATCCTCTTTATCCATGTTTTTGAGTTTGAAGCTTTAGAAACCCTAGAGAAGGTAATCAGGAAGTGAGTTATGTTGAATATGAATAGGGGAAGGGGAGAGGAGTTTGTGTGATGTAGGATGAGATATGTATGATGTGAGAGTGAGAAAGGGGGGTAAGTAGGGGTTTAGGGATTTTGTTTGGGGGATTAGGGTATAGGGGATAGATGTATTTGACAGTAGGAAATAGGGATGATATTTAGGGATATGACAACATGATGTGGGAATGAGGGATATGACAACAAGATGTGGGAATGAAGGAAAATGGTAAGCAGGGAGGGTTTTTAGACAACCTAGGGTTTGAAAATTTAAATAGCAAACAAACTCAAAAATCATGAAATGAGTGCTGGGAGGATGGTTTAAGGAGTGAACTTACTTGCTTAGCGGCTCTAGGTAGAAAAAAGGGTGATTTAGATGGTTGTTTGGGTAGTTTTGGTGTTTGTTGGCCCTATGTGCAGCACCTTGTACAAGTGCGCAACACCCTGTTGTATGCGCAACGCCATGCAAAAATACACTGGCACACAAGCTCTATGTGCAGCGCTCTAGTTATATGCGCAGCGCTCCCTGCTCTATCCGCAGCGCCTCCACAATTTTTCCCTGTGCGCAGCGCTCCTTGCTCAATGCGCAACGCCCAACCACTTTGCCCTGTGCACAATGCTCCTTGCTCTATGCGCAGCACCCAAGGTTTCTTCGGCCACCAATTCGCTGCAACTCCCTTTTTCTCTCTTTGTCAAATGAGCATGATGAAGTTTGACAAATTATTTTGAAATCTTATATAGAGGATGATTTTGATTTTTCCTTAGAAAAAACCCACTTTATAATGTTTGTTTGGAACTTTTACTTTGTCTTCAAATCTCTGTTTAATGCTTTTCTTTCTTTGTCTCTTTTTAGGTGGATGATGCTTTGATTGAGCTGATTTCTTCAATGGCTCATTTCTTGCAGCAAGGAGAAATTCTTGGGAAGATTATGGGAACACTTATTACATGAAATGACTTGAATTACATCAAAAAATATGAACAAATTAAAAGACTTTGTTTTCATCTCAAAAACATGAAAATTACATCACTGAAATAAGAACTTTGTACAATAACCATGACTTGCTACCAATCACTCTTTGTTTATTGGTCTTCCTCATACCTTTGCTGCCCTTTATTTACACTAAAACTATGCTTTTGACCTTGGAAATGAACCCTAAGACCTAATGGAAACATGACTACCTTGACTCTAAAAATAATATAACTAAAACCATAACTGAATGAAACATGGAGATGGGTCAACAAATGTACCTCATGAGGGAAAATTTGATTTTCTGAGAAGAAGACAACCATCAATGGACCATTTTGGCATGACCTAGTGGAATGATCAAAAATTCAGTATGAGACACCTAAAATGAAAATGCAAAGAGCAGATTTGATCCCTGATGGAAGTATGCATATACTAACACTAACAACTACTAAAATATTGTAGAGCACAAATACAACCTATAATAAACATCAACCTTTAATTTATAATTACTACTAAAAGTATTTTAGAATATTTTGTGGAGGTTAAATCTTTTCCATCTACTTAATAACTATTAATAAGTAAATTAAAATTCTAAAAGTCTATTCCAAAATAAACACATATATCCACGTAATACTTTATGAAAATATTTTCCTTATGAAAAATCTGAGTATCTATTCTAAATATGTCTTTGAAATGACATAGGTGATATGATAATTTATTTTTTCCATGAAGTTGAAGATATGAAGAAAACCATATAAACAAATTATTATATAGTTTTGGGATTTTAGAAAAAGGTGAACACTAATAAATATGAAAATTCAATGTTAGACGTCCACCTTTATGTTGACTAGTTCATTTTTAACTACCCTAGATCCATCTTAACTCTGGATCTACCAAATGCCAAAAGGGATCAAATACATTTTCACTCTAAAAGAGGTTTGCATCTCAAAATATTTGATCCCTCTCAATGCATGGTGGATCTGGAGTTAAGATGGATCTAGGTTTGCTATTATTATATCAAGAAATAATATTTAAGTTAAACATGTATACAATAATAAAACATGAAATTCTTATATGTGTTTGGAGACTTTAATAGTTATTCATGTTGATAATATTTTTTGGAATAGAACTTTGTAGAGGAGTAACTCCGTCAAACGTTTCGGGTGGACACTTCACTCATCATTAGGGACCAAAAAGCTAAAAGATATTTTAATGAGTGTTGGGGAGTCCTTTAAATAGATAAGAATGCCAAGTAGTCATTAAAATAAATTAGTAAATTAATTAAAACCAGATCAATGGGTCCAACAAGTTGTTAGAGGAAATTATTAAATTATTAAACTAATTAGTGGACTAGGTCAATGGGTCCAAATAATTATCATACAAATTAATTAGAGAACAAGATTGATGGTCAATTTAGAGAGGGGAGGGGAAATGAAGATTAATAGGACAAATGATGGAATAACAAATGGATAACAATAAATATATGACGTATACATATAAATATCAAAAGCTAAAAGGAGGAAATGAATGAATCAAAATAATTAGCTATGATAACTACTATTGTTAAATGATTTGAAACCGAAAGAGAGAGACGAAGGAAAAAGGAGCCTAAAGGAGAGAAGGAGGGGGGTGGGGAGGAGGTATATATATATATATATATATATATATATATATATATTCCAAATAAGGAACAAGGACAAATAAGATAAATATCAGAAAAAATGAATTAGAATTAGAAAGGGATTTGGAAATAGATCAACATAATCAAAGGAGGGGAGGCCCTGGTCCCCTTCCTTTGATTATGTATATCTATTGCCAAATTCCTTTCTAATTCTAATTCAATTTCCCTGATCTTTATCACATCCATCCTCGTTCCTTATTTGGAATTTGTTTTAGCCACACAGACACACACACACACACACATATATTTAATATTATAATATATATGTCCCCCCAACCTCTACCTCTCTCTCTCCTTCAGGCCCCTCCTTCTTCCGTCCCTTTCTTTCGGCTTTAAATCCTTTAATGATAACAATTATTATAGCTAATTATTTTGATTCTTTTCTTTCCTTCCTTTTAGCTTTTGGTATTTATATGTATACATCATATATTTAATGTTATCCATATATTATTCTCTCATTTGACCTATTAATCTTCATGCCCCCCCACCTCTCTAAATTGGCCATCAATCTACTGCACTAATTAATTTGTATAATAATTATTTAGACTCATTGACCTAGTCCTATAATTAATTTAATAATTTAATAATTTCCTCTAATGACTTCTTGGACCCATTGATCTAGTTTTATAATTAATTTAATAATTTCCTCTAATGGCTATTTGGAAACCTTACACATTTAAAGGACTCCTCAGCACTCACTCAATCATATTTTAGCTTTCTAGTTCTTGATGATGGGTGGAGTGTCCACTCGAAACTTTGGGCAGACTCTCTCCTCTACATAGTTCTCTTATGGAAAATACTATCAACATGAGATTCTTAACCATGGAGATTCATCTCCATTTTACCATGGAAATAATTAACTTTTATTTGTTACAATATTATGGCTTACTAATACCACATGTCTAAAAGATCATAACAAATATTCATATGAAACATATTCCAGTGATATTTTATTTTTAATCATTTAATTTAATTAAAAAAACAAAAAAAACATAACTACTTTTAAGATAAATCTTGAATTTTGATATATAATTACTATTAAAGATATTCTAAAATATTTGATAGAAATTAAATCCTACAGAATTCTATTTATAATTATTAATATGTAAAAAACAAGTTGGTGATTTTTTTGAAATAATAATCCTTTCAGACAAAATCCACAAAAATATCACCAAGAAAAATAAAAAAATCTGACATTTACATTACAAACTTAAATATTTTATATCTTTATGTCAAAAATTTCAAAATCATACAGTTTGTTTCATTTTGAAATTCCCACCCATGTCGATGCGGTAGTCAATGCTACTCTATTTTTTTGTCACTCGCCGCCTTCAAAAATTTTAAGGTGTGATAGACTGACATTAAAGTTGTGGCCTGTCATCACAAGGTAGCACGTCAAACTTCACATCGCTCATAAGTCCATGCAAGATGATGATACACAATGAAGCTACACCGAAACTTTCTTTATAGTCCTCCATGGATCTGGACAGATAATGGGAATTCGATCCATGTGATATTTGCATAAAGCAATGAAGAAAAAAAGCATGAACAAATTCTTCCATATACACCAAGACCCTGTAAAATTCATGAGGAAGTCAATGTGAAATTTTAAAATATTGAGAGAATCAGAAATCGAGGTAGAGATATGAAGAAATCTTTTATAATTTCAATAAAGAAACATGGTAAGGAAAATATTTGCTAGCCGAAATTCATCCACAATAACTATAGTATCCTTCCACCATTAGAAAATGTTATGTAGATGTGATGAAATCCTAGGGAAATTCTTATTAAACATACAGTGATTCTCCCATTTTGTAGAAAGATCTAAAAATATTTATTGAGAGTTTATCCTTCTTCGCAATCCTAATGACATGACCAGAAGACTCGATGAACATATGAGTATTTTGATTTCCAATGAATATAAAATATGCAAAACGAAAAACATTGAGCTTCATAGCAATCTACCTGTTCCTTGGATTTATGAACACACACTACATTACTTCCATCTCCATATTTTATTATTGTCATGGTTTATTTTTCTTATTTTTTTGAGCAAATTTACATTATGAACATAGCCATGTTCATCGTATGATGTATGAACTACTAAATTGGAGCTCTCTCATTAAAAAAAAAAAATTCCCTTTCAATATCAATAGTGTCTTGGCAACTCATTCCAAATTAGCAAATCCATCTGATTGGGAATCAATTATCAGTATTGATGCCTTTAGGAATGCTTTCCATCAATGTTTTCCATCCACCACCACTGTGGCATATTTGTGCTACAATATATTGTTTTTCTTCATATAGATGATATGTTATGTTACTCTAATTGCTTAATTTAACTTGAAGCTCCACCAACATATCTTTCATGGTTCCCCTCTTACCCAAACCATTAGACAACAGTCCCGCCAATTCTCACTTTTTTATAACCACCTTAATCCTCACAAAACCTCCTTATGTGATCTTACATGAAAATATTTTAGCGTGCATGTAAACTCCATGAAACCCTTGATCCTAAAGTTCCATGGACTTTCTTGGTAGCTATATGAAAAAATAAATGATTTGTCCTCAAAATAGAGCAAGAATTGAATCCACGATCTCAAATTGCATAATTGTATTAGCATATGGATTATTATACCATGAAGGAGCAGGTGCCTTATTTATATTTATGCTTATAGGTCTTGGATAGAGCTGACATACTTACATTACACTACATTATGCCTACACATCTCTCTTATGGAGCCGACATTTAAAAGTGTTTGCATCTAATGTCTAATGCCTACACATATCCACTATACTTGGTTATAGAGAGCTTCTCAGCACAACCAATTTATTGATGTTGATATCATTAGTTCAATCACAATCAAATCTTTATATATATAATTAAATTTTAAAATCTTATGTGTGTGTCTTTTTAAAATTTGATGTTGATTTTCATTTGGTTGAAGAACTTGAAGTCTAGGGGGAACAGGTGGGGAGGACTAAGTGACGAGGGTTTTGAACAAGGGGCGACAGAAGCGAGCTGGTAACTATGGAGAGCCATGGAGGAGGGAGCTCCACTCCCTCCTACGATAACGTGGTTTCAAACAGAAACAAAGAGATGAGTCTGAACAATTTGTGGAATCCAATGGAGGCAAAAGACAAAGACAACTGGTACTCAAAAGCCAGAAAGCAGCAAATCCCTTGAAAAGGAAGGGACCCACAAGGAGGCTAGGAGGGAAACGAAATCTGGAGATAGCAGTCAGAGAATGGAGAATATATCTACGATGGGACCCTGCAAGCCCAAGTCTAACATCAAACCCGGGTGGTCTTAAATGATCATGCACTACATGTGCACAGAGATCACATGGCAACTTATGCGGTCATATGCAAGTTTATGGGTATATGGCCCACGGAGAAAGCGTTGTACACATGGATAAGAAACAACTGGAAACTGAAGGGAGAAATAAATCTACATCTTGGGTCCAAGGGTTTTTCATAGTGGTTTTCACTAACCTGGAGGACAAAGATATAGTTTTCGAAGGAGGACCCTACTTCTATGCTGCTGCTAGCCTTTACATGCGACCATGGATGGTAAACTTTGTTCTGGAGCGAGAAACGTTCACATTAGTCCTAGTATGGATTAGATTATACTTCTTACCTTTAGATTATTGGTTGCCAAAATCCTTAAAAGCTATAGGTAATAAATTAGGGCATTTTATAAAGATATCATAGGCGACTCTACGAGGTAAATATACCTCCTTCGCTCGCATATGTGTAGAAATGGACTTATCGGGAGCACTCCTAGATGAAGTCATCCTAGAAGTATATGATGAGGAATGGGTACAGGTGGTCGACTATGAACACATCCCATTCAGATGTTGTAAATGTCATGAACATGGGCACCTCTTCAAAGACTTCCCACTCAACAAAAGGGAGGACAACCTGAAAACCAACACAGGAAAAGACCCTGAAGGTTTCACCAAAGTGGGAGGCAGAGGGAAAGGAGGGGGAAAAATGTACCAAAAGAAACCTAGCGAGAACAAGCTACCAAGTCATAATAGTTTCAAGATTTTAGAAGAAGAGGGGGGGTGGGGGGAGAATGGAACGAATAAGGAACTGGAGGACATTCATACAGAGAAAGAAAAAGAGGATAGCATGGAAATCATACAGGAATACAATGAACAAAAGGAGGACCCACCAAGCACTATGGAACTTGGCAGGGACCATGAGATGACCCCAAGCGAAGGAGGTACAGAGGACCAAGACCTACAGGAGATTCTCGAGAGGGAGAACCTTGAACTAGAAAAGTTTCTAGAGCAGGGAACCAACAAAGGGATTGACTCTCTGCCACAAGAGGAGTTTGACAGAGTACAACAGCTATTCCTCCGAAGGTCTCAAACAAAGGCTGCAGGAGTCAAAAGGAACTACGATAGCCAGGAGAATATAGGGGTTAAATCAATGGAGATTACATCAGGACACTCCACCAAAAACCCAGGCAAGAAAAGAGGAAGAAAGAGACAAAATGAACTTCTGTCAGAGTGTGGGAAACTCATGATTAATTTAGGTAAGATGAAAGATCTCACCAGTTACTCTTTCACAAACCCATCATTATGAAGCTTACAACCTAGAACATTAGAGGACTGGGAAGTAAAAGAAAACAAATAAATCTCAGTAACAGAATAAAAGAAGAAAAACCAGACATGGTGCTTATACAGGAAACAAAATGCTTAGTAGACAAGATTAGAGAAATACATAGCAAATGGCTTATCAAATATGAGTATCTAAAATTCAAAGAAAATAACACAGTGGGGGGAATTCTTACTCTATGGCAGAAATTCGAGATCCTAGATGCTAACGCATCCAAAAACCACCTTTCAATGGTTATACAACCTTTGGGGGACAAGGATTATTACATGATCACAAATGTCTATGGTCCTCAACTTCTTGAAGACAAACTCAGGCTCCTCACCTCTCTGGAGGAGCTAAGAGAGAGACACCTAGTAATCCCCTGGATTTTGGGAGGGGATTTTAACATGATCAGATCACTCACAGAGAAAAAAGGAGGGAAAAGAATGCTTGGACAAGACTCAATTTCCTTTCAGAACTTCTTAAACAACATGAGATTGGTCAATATGGACACAACATATGGTACCTTCACATGGAATAACAAGAGAGGAGGAACTTCCCAAGTTGCCTTGAAATTAGACAGATTCATAATCTCGGAGGATCTCCTTCTCTCTAGTCGTATCATGACAGATTTTATCCTTCCTTTCGAAGGCTCGGACCACTGGCCCATCCAGTTGGAAGCTTCATTTATTGGCACCCCGAGGAACAGACCTTTCAGGTTCGAAAATGTCTGGCTCACTCACCCTGACTTCATCACTAATATTGGAAAATGGTGGGCAGAAGACATGCCCACCCAAGGCACAAAAATGTTCCTCCTGCAACAGAGACTCAAACACATCAAGCTAAGGCTCAAAGAATGGAACAAAAATGAGTTTGGAAATATTTTTGAAGCCAAAAGAGAAGTGGAGAAAAAATTACAAGAAACTAATCAAATTCTCATCACAGAAGGCTTCACAGAGGAAAGGAAAATGCAAGCGGACTCTCTTCAATAAGAATGGGACAACAAATGCCAGCAGGAGGAAATATTCTGGAGACAAAAATCAAGAGTACAATGGATTAAAGAAGGGGAGAGAAATACCAAGTTCCTTCACAAGTCTACCATGAAACGCAGGGCAAATAATCAGATCACTAAACTCTTAGATTCTCAAGGGAAAGAGCTAAATACTCACAAGGAAATGGAATCTGTTCTAGTACAACATTTTCAAAACATAGTAGAGGAGACCATTGTAGACAGATCTCAATTCACTAAGAGCTTCACTCAGCATATTCCAAAACTGGTAACCAGGGAAGATAATTATAATCTCAACAAGCTAGTAATGGAAGAAGAGGTCAAGGAAGTAATCAAAGAGATGCACAACAGGAAAGATCCAGGCCTAGATGGTTTCAATGTAGACTTCTTCAAAACATACTGGGAAGCTATTAAACAAGGAATTCTTGATGTGGTGGAGGACTCGAGAAAATCAAGAACAGTTCTGAGAGCGCTTAATGAATCCTTCATAGCATTAATCCCTAAACAGGAAAAATCCATGACACTAGACAGATTCAGACCCATAGCTTTATGTAATGTGGTGTACAAAATCATTTCCAAAGTTATTGCTAATAGACTCAAACCTCTTCTTCCAACGCTCGTGTCAGAGGAGCAAACTGGATATGTGGAAGGTAGACAAATTCTCAATAATATCATTCAAGCTCACGAAGTGGTTCATTCCCTCAAGACCAATAAGCAAGCAGGTATGATAATACAGCTGGACATAGTGAAAGCTTATGATAAGCTAAGCTGGTCTTACATTAGGGAAGTTCTTAAAGCTTATGGCTTTGACCACAACTGGATAAAGTGGGTCATGGCCCTAGTTACCACAGCTAGTTGTTCAATCCTTCTTAATGGCTCTCCATCCAGAACCTTCAGGCCATCGAGAGGCCTTAGCAAGGAGATCTTCTCTCCCCATTCCTCTTCATTCTCATGATGGAAGGATGGGGTAAAGTGATCAATTCAACCAAGGAGGAAGGTAGAATCCAGGGACTCAAACTTACTCAGAATGGGGACACATTGACTCATCAGCAATTTGTGGATGACACTATGCTGCAAGGCATACCCACAGTCAAGGAAGCCAAAGCTTTCAAACAAATCTTGCATGATTTCGCAATGGCTGCTGGCACTGAGGTAAGCCTCACAAAATCGAAAGTTTTCTTTTTCAATACTGATATTTCTATTCAAAGAAATCTCTCCAAAATTCTCAGCTTTCAAAGAGATCATATTCCCTCCAAATATCTAGGAATGCCTCTCACTAATAAACCTCTGAGTAAGGAAGTTTGGGAGTCAGTTACAAATAAACTAAAGGACAAAGTCAACAACTGGACTAGCAGATCCTTGAATTTAGCAGGAAGGCTAATTCTTACAAAGGTTGTACTACAAACCATTCCAATTTTCATGTTTTCAGCCCTTCCTGTCCCAATAGGAGTTTTACAGCAAATCAGGAATATCCAAAGAAATTTTCTTTGGGGTAAAGGGGAAGAGAAAAATAAATGGGCTCTAGTAGCGTGGGACAAGCTCTGCAAACCTAAAACCCATGGTGGTTTAGGTCTCCACAACCTGGACACTCTAAGAAAAGTTTTGGGGGAAAAACTTTGGTGGAGATGGCTAAAGGAAATGAGAAACCCCTGGGCTAAGCTTTGGAAACAAAAATATGCAATGGACTGGTAGGAAAGGGACCACATTCAAATGACAGGACACATCAGGGGTTCCCATATTTGGAACAATGCTTGGGAGAACAAAGCCTTAGTTTAGAAACATAGTTTTTGGGAGATCAAAAATGGGAATATAGCCTGGTTTTGGGAGGACAATTGGTAGCAAGAACATAACCTTTGTAGAGAAGGACTGGACATCATCAAAAATGATACCATTAATAAAGGACTGAAAAGGGTAAGTGACTTTTGGGATTAGTCAAGAGACACAAGTAAATGGAGAATTTGGAAGGTACCAGATTATAGTGAAGAGACCCCTTTGAAGGCCCAAGCTAAAGTTATTGAAGCAATTCTGGAAAAGAGGCAGTTTGACTTCAACCTCGAATGATATACTAAGATGGGGGAGAAACAATGAGGGCATATTCAACCTCAAAGAAGCCAAAAGAATAGTCACTGGACTTAACTATCCAAGCCCTGACAAGACTTGGAAAGACCTTTGGAACAACCCACACTAGATGAAGATCAAACTGTTCATGTGGTTGGTACAGCATAAAAAGATTTTGACTTGGGAAAATCTCAAAAAGAGAGGTTTTACTAGTCCATCAAGATGCCAGTTATGTGGTCTGCAGGAGGAAACTATGGATCACCTTCTCAACCTCTGCTCTTTCACCTCCACCTTATGGAATTGGGTGGCCTCTATCTTCAACCAAACAGTCAGGAATGAAAATGACATTACTAAAACTTTAAAGAATTGGAGGAAATACTTCTCAGATAATGAGACAGTCAATTTAGCCTGGACTCTGATTCCAGGATTTTTGATCTGGGATGTTTGGAAAGAATGCAACAACAAGATCTTCAAAGCTAAATCTGGTTCAACACAAAGCATCATGGCTCAGATCCTAAAACAGCTCAAAGAAACAGTTAATGCCCTTCTGAAGCAACCTCCTGAGAAACCCCCTGGTCAATGGGATGCTCACATTCTCGAACTGTTGGGGCTCCAG
This sequence comes from Pinus tabuliformis, assembly GCA_031772625.1. Taxonomy (NCBI): domain Eukaryota; kingdom Viridiplantae; phylum Streptophyta; class Pinopsida; order Pinales; family Pinaceae; genus Pinus; species Pinus tabuliformis. The sequence goes on along the minus strand of CM062806.1, from coordinate 955,378,443 downwards.
TCACATGTCCCTCAGGGCATAAAAAAGAAAGCAAGGCACATATCAGAAGGAAAGGCTTTCTGGCAACCCCCTCCCCATGGCTTTTTGAAATTCAACATAGATGGAGCCTCAAAAGGAAACCCTAGGGATGCTGGTTATGGAGGAGTCATAAGAGATGAAGAGGGCAATATAAAAGTCATCTTTCACAGTCATTTGGGGAGGGCAACTAACAATATGGCAAAACTCATGGCCATTGAGCAAGGCTTAGAAATTCTGATTGATCACAATTTACATAACACAATCATAGAGGCAGACTCGGAATTAACAATTAATTCGGTCAAAAGGATAGGCACTGGCACAGCACCAGACAAAGTTTCGAACCACTGGAGACTTTCGCAGGTCTATCACCGAATTCAATCTCACCTAAGAATACTTAGAACTCTTAGCTTTGTTCATGTGTGCAGAGATGCCAACAGAGTGGCAAACCGACTAGCTAATGAAGGGGTGCTATGTACAAGAGACAACAAGTGCTGCTCGTGGGAGTTGGTTCCTGCAGGACAACTGCGTGAGGACTGCTACACTCTGGCTCGTGCAGACAGGGAGCATTATCAATACATGAAGGGGAAACAGCCAGTTGAAAATTAAGAAGATGGATGTTAAGGGTTTAACAAACAGGCGACCCGAGAATTGGTATATTTGGGTCTCGCAGATGGATGGAAGGCAGAGGAGAAAGAGCGCGAAACCAAAAGGTGGCACCAACAGCTTTGCTATAGTACAAGGTGGTTTTGCTACAGTTACAGTGGTTATCAGGCATCTGCATTACCATAAGTGGTTTTATAGAAATGCTTCTGATGCCACTAACCATTCAACATGTGGCTCAAGGAGGAGAGAGAATACCGCCTTCATCGGGCGGGTATTCCTCGCTCTTCTTTCCAGCCCGATATCCTTCACAGTCATAGGATCTAGTGGTAGCAGATCTATGGCTGAGGTTTGTTGTGCTTGTTGGTGGGACCAGGATATCTTCCTTGCACATTCCTGCTTAGGAGCGGGTTAGGGGATTTTCGGGCGGAACAACTGCTCGATGGTTATCTACCTTGCGGAACCAAAATATTTTCACTGCGGTCTCTATTTCCTCATCGGGTCCGCTTAATGACTTCTTGTTTTCACCTGGTTTGGTTTAGAAGGTTGTTCAGTTTTGTGGGCCCTTAGCCAGGATCTCGAGTAGTTGGCTCAGATCCCAAAGCACAGGGCACCAATTAACTCTTTGGCATTCTTCTCCTTTGGAGGTGTTGTATTTTATGTAACCAATTTTTTAGCTTCATATGAATAGAAGGTCCGATTCTTGCTTCAGCAAAAAAAAAAAAAAAAATTGATGTTAAAATTCAAATTATATATATATATATTCTTAAAAAATAATACTTTCAAAATAATAATTAATTTTCTATTTTAAAAACATTTTATTTTTGTTAAATATTACAAAAAAAATTGTAAAATTATTAAAAATATATTGATTAATTAAAAATAATTGACTTGAAATGTCTCTAGAAGAACTATATTATAAAGTAGCTAAATCATGAGTTGATTAAAGGTTCAATCTTTCAAGCCTCAAATGCTTAACCCAACTTGAAAATTTGAGCTTATATTGATTGTAGATTTGGGCATTTAACGGGTATTAAGCAAAGTCAGTAATTTACTTTGCTCCATTTCCATTGGATGGATGACATATGCAATCGACATAAGGATGGCTCAAGGGATGGATGGTACAACCTATTATAAGGGAGATGTGTAATTTCTTTCATGCTTAACCTAGAATTGACATGTATCCTTTAAAAAATAAAAATATAACTACGTAAAAAACAAGGTCTACACTAGTAAAAAAACAAAAATAAATATAAATATTGATTAGTTTTAATTAAAATCCTTTTTGAGCCGAGATTTATAGCCCAATATGAGGTAGATGTTGTCCAATAAATTTATTGAAAATAATAAAATAATACTTACATTAACAAATTTAAAAATAGTGATAACAAGCAAATCTTTCAATGTCTACCACTAACCTAGGTCCATCTTAACTCTGAATCTACCAAGCATCAAGAGGGATCAAATCTCTCGATGTGAAAACCTTTCCTCAAGTTTTCTACTCAAAAACGAGGTTTGCACCTTGAGAAATTTGATGCCTCTCAGTGCTTGATAGATCCAAAGTTAAGATGGATCTAGGTTGGTTTATGTGATTTGGTTGTACTTCTTATTTATTTATGTGATTTTGTTAGAGCTTTAAATCATTAAGTCAATGGGCTCTTTAAAAGGTTTCAGAATTAAATAAAATAATTTAATTATCAAGTAGGTGATTGTACTCCTTAGGCATGTATTTTTATTTATGAGATTTTGTTAAATATTTAAATCACTAGGTTAATGGGCTCTTTAAGAAGTTTCAAAATTAAATAAAAGGATTGAAAATAAAAACATATTTCTCCTCTTAAAAATATTGCCATCAATTTAAATATTACAATGATTTGATTTCTACTAAAACTATTACGTTAGTTTTTTCTATTGATTCTCATAGCATTTGGTAAAACAAACAAATCAACTTTGTCATCATGGAATTTGTATAAAAAAGCAAAGCAAAATTATCTCTATTGATTTGATTTTTTCTAGTTATATTTAAATCTAATAATAATAGTTAAAAAAATGTAATATAAATTATAGCTAATAAATCTATAAAGATAACAAAAATGCAAAGTATCAAATACTTAAAGGCTTAGTACTGTGAGTTGATAGTATTTTTATATTTGTGTCAAATATATAGGGAAATTATGACTACAATTTTATCATAGCAATTTATCACTAAGTAGGCACGAAATATGAGTAGCCTAGAAATATTACTTAGATTGTTCATAGCAGTGCCCTTTTAATTATTCAATTAAAGCCCAAATATCAATCCATTGTAATGGCACCTCCTTTGATTATTCAATTGAAGTTAATCCTTTGCAACTAACAAATATGATAAATGTATATTTGAATCTATATATATATAAGAAATATTACTCTCACTAATGTTAAACAATCTTATTGCAAGACGAGATCTCTTAGTTTACCTATCCTTCCTATAAATATTTTTTTCAAACTATTTTTTCAATAAAAGTATGGCCTTAACCTAAATGAATCTCATCAATATTAAACAATTTTACTACAAAACAAGATCTCTTAGTTTATCTATCCTTCTTGTAAATTATTTTTTCAAACCTTTTTTCCAATAAAAGTATGGCCATAACCTAAAAGAATCTTTATTTTATAAGGAGGAACGATTTATGTACCTAATCCATTCAAATATCATGTTAGGAAACCAGCTCACAAAAAGATAGAAAAGATAGATCAACGCCTTAGAATTCAACCTCTTCAAGGGGGCAACCTCCTTTACATTACACAAATTAACAATTCTTGGATGATACAAATGACAAGACCTCCTTTCTATATATAGGAGTCTAAGGGGTCATAGTATAATCAAATCCGACATAACAATAATAATGTAAGGGCACAATAATAATAATAATGGGCTTCTATTGGGCACAATAATAACAATATGGGGACTACATGGGCACAACAATATAATAAGGGGGTTGTACTAATAACAATAAGGGGTTACACTAGTAGTATAGGGACCTAACATGCCCCTCTCCTTCAAAAAGTGTTGTCCTCAACTCTTGAGTAGTTCTTGATGCTTCTGTATAAAATTCTTGTCCTCCCATGTGGAATATTCAATGGGTAAGTTCTTCCACTTGATGAGATACTCTGAAATTGATCAATCGTAGTTGTCGGGTTCTTTTTTTCTGTGACTGCTCCAAGTTCTAATATGGTTTTTCCTTCCTTGTCAAGTTTTGGCAATATTGTTTGAACTGGGATCTTCTGCAACTTTTGAATGAGTGGCCACACTTCTTTGTCCTTCTTCCATTCATCCCTTGCTACGTTTATCCAATATGGTTGGATAATAGAAATAGCACGAAACAATGCTTCCACATCCTCATCCTTTCTTGAGAGTGCATCTGCAACAACATTTTTCTTCCCTTTTTTGTAGATGGTTTCAAAGTCATAACCCAAGATATTTGTGACCCATTTTTTTTGTTCTTCTAAAGATAATCTTTGTTCTAAAAAGTATTTAAGACTATCATGATCCATTTTTACCTTGAAGTGTCTTCCCATTAGGTAAGGTCGCCATTTATTAAGTGCATGTAGTATTGCCAACATTTCATTCTCATAAATAGCTTGCTTCAGATGTAGCCATAAAAATACCCAGTCGCCTACATCAAAATTTCTTTCACTGCGATGTTGATCTACTTGTTGTTTCATTTGATTCTGCACCAAAGTGGCATTATCCTTTAAAAGTTGGAGAACTTGTTCTTGATGCTCGATGTGATCTTTCACTGCTTGAATATTTTTCTTCTTGATATGTCCTTCTATCTTGAGAGTTTGAGGAGTGGTAATTTCTTCCAATGCATTACAAGATATGGTCGGATTCATTTCTTGATGCTTGATGTGATCTTTCACTTCTTGAACATTTTTATTCTTGATATGTCATTTTATCTTGATAGTTTGAGGAGTGGTGATTCCAACCAATGCATTACAAGATATGGTCTGATTCATTTCTTCTTTCTCTGGGGTTGGTTCTTGGTGAGTATCCTTTTCTTTTGATGTTTCTTGATACTTTTCTTCTTAACATTTCATTGCTTGAACCTTCTTCTTATTGATATGTCCTCCTATCTTGAGAGTTTGAGGAGAGGTAATTCTTGCCATTAAAATACAAGATATGGTATGATTCATTTGTTCTTTCCCAAGGGTTGGTTCTCGATGTATATCCTCTTCTTTTGACATTTCTTGATCCTTTTTGTCATTAGGAGGCCTTTCTTGTAGCATCTTTGTCCCACCTTCCTTCAAACCTTCCATGTCTTTCTTCAAATCTTCCATGCCTTTCTTCCAATATGCTTTCATATCATTGATATCAGCTTCCATGGCATAGATAAAACTATTTATCTTTTGCTTCTCTTGAATATCATTTACCTTTATATTCAATTTTTGAAAGTCCTCAATTTGCTTTGCCATTAGAGCCTTTTGTTTGAGATTTAACAATTGGCTAAAGAAGGTGTTGCTCTTGGTATCCTCATAATGTGCTATCATTTCCTCCGTGAAACTAGCTCACAAGAAGATAGAAAAGATATATGAATGCCTTAGAATTCAACCTCTTCGAGGGGGCAACCTCCTTTACATTACACAAATGAACAATTCTTGGATGATACAAATGACAAGACCTCCTTTCTATATAGGAGTCTAAGGGGTCATAATATAATCAGATTTGACATAACAATAATAATGTAAGGGCACAATAATAATAATAGTGGGCTTCTATGGGGCACAATAATAACAATATGGGGACTACATGGGCACAACAATATAATATGGGGGTTGTACTAATAACAATAAGGGGTTAAACTAGTAGTATAGGGACCTAACATATCGCTTAAAGTCCATGCTCGATTGGGCATATTCAATCAGCTACAGTGAAACTACAAATACTGAGGAAATTCAAATAATATACAACAACTTTACGCTCGCACATTAAAGTTTTAGAAAAAAAATACCATGAGATCTATTAAAATAGTGGTCTTCTTATAGTCACTATAAACTATCCTTCATGTAAATAATTTTCCAAACACTTTTCCCACTAAATATGGCTATAACCTATACGAATCTCACCAATGTTAAACAATTTTAATGCAAAACATGATCTCTTAGTTTATCTCTCACCGATATTAAAACAAATTACTACAACATAGGATCTCTTAGTTTATCTTCAATCAGCTATAGTAAAACTACAAATACTGAGGAAATTCAAATTATATACAACAACTTTACACTCACGCTTTAAAGTTTCAAAAAAATACAATGAAAATTGTTTTAAAAAGGTGGTTTTCCTACCTCTAGTCTATAATCTATTCTTCCTGTCAATATTTTTTCAAATCCCTTTTCCAATAAAATATGGCCATAACCTAAACGAATCCCACTGATATTAAACAATTTTACTGCAACACGTGATCTCTTAATTTATCTACCTTTCCAATAAATATTTTTTCAAACCCCTTTTCCAATAATAGTATAGGCATAACCTAAGCAAATATTTATTTTATTAGGAAGAATGATTTATGTACCTAATTTCTTCAAATAACATGAACTCTTTGGAAAAAAGGAAAATTAGTTAGAATTTTATGCATTTAAATAGGCTACATTAGAGAATAATATCATGGGAAAAACTATGCATTGTCAAAAAATGTTGTCTAAAAGCATCTACTAATTTTACTGAGTCAAAATGTTTAGATAACATAATATAACAAAACATGACATTACAACATCCTTTTAATACTACACTGGAAAGTGCCTCTTGGCACAAAAATTGTAATGTACCTCATATAAAACATAATTTTTTTAAGAGGAAATTTATTATAAATCTCTTATTGATGTAATTATTATTATTAAGTTAATGAGATATCTACTCTTTATACCTCCTTTACTATAATTTTGATCTCAACACAAACTCTTCTACCCTGCATAATTTTTTTAAGAGGAAATTTATTATCAATCTCTTATTGATGTAATTATTATTATTAAGTTAATGAGATATCTACTCTTAATACCTCCTTTGTTATAATTTTATTCTCAACACAAACTCTTCTACCCTGTAAAAATTTTAGCCTCGTTGGGAAATCTTTACTACATATGTTCACATATGAATGTAATTGGCTCACCATGAAAGTTATTACTATTGTATCCTTTCTCAATTCTTTTCCAATGAATTTACAAATTTCATTGTTTTCCCAACTAAAAGGGGTTCTTTCCTTTATATTGTTATATTCTTAATTGAACCACAATGTTCATTGTCCTAACATATTTGTTCAGACCTTTTTGAAATTATATTTATAACTATTCACTTTGAATTTCTCCTTATACCACAAAAAAAATGTTTTTTCATCATCATATATCATATTATTTTTTTTGCATTGCTTATAAACTAAGGTTTATACAAACAACCTATTGACGTTGCTGGAAACCCGTCAAGCAAGAGGGTCTCCTCAATGTGCAGTCCCAATTAGACCTCACACAATTTGGGATAGGAGCCCCATTTGGACTATCGACACAATTGCCATGTATCCTTGTAGATTTTCTTTGGCTACAAAGTTATCTTTGGATCAGGAAGTGAGTATGCCTTGTGACATGTTCAGTTGCAGAAAGAATCAAGGGCCTTCTACCGAGAGGGAGAGAAAAGTGGGCCCTTTAAAGAAAAGTAACAATACTAATCTAGAAAAGGCACACGAGCACATACATAAGAATGAATCATTGATCAACCAATGAAATAGTTTACAAGGAAGCAACGATTTTTAAATCAAATCCAACACACCCTCAACAAGATAAGTACCAAATCCACCAAAATAGTTCAATTTCCTTGGTACAAATGAAAAAAACGTACATCGCAAACATCCAAAGAACAATCTTACAATATTCACGACATATGCATGAAAGTGTGTCATCTCAACGAGCTTTTGAATTAAGTAAAATTTCCTATATACATCAAGACAACGAACACCACTAGCCCCAATAGTGGAGCATTATAGAAGTCACTCACTCCTCCAAAACAAATATATTCCTATCTAATGCTTGGTAGAAGGAGCCAAGGTGAAAAGCCCTTTACATGAGTAATGAGGGTGTATATATAACAAATGGGGTGATCATCACATCCCTTGTGACTCTTGGACTACCCTCATTACTGTTTGACTTCTCATTGACTCTTCAACTTCCTACATGACTTTTCATATTACATGGATGACTCTTGGACTTCCACTTTACATTATATTTTTCTGATATTGAATTTACATAATCCACAAATGACGTGGCAAATAATGACTCGTGACAGGACATGACATGACATTGATGACATGGACTACATGATGATGTGGCAATGCTAAGTTGTCCTTCTTGCTACTTCTTTATTTCTGTCTTCAATAAGAGATGTATCAAATACTTCATCTTCATGAGAGATATGCTTTGTTCTTCATATCCACCCTCCAAAGGGTTGTGAATCAGATGGATTCTTCATGTGGTCCTGATCTTTGGTCTTCTGTTGTAATCCAATGTTCCTTTGTCTTCTTGCCTAATGATCATCTTATTTCCTTAGCTCCTTAGGTGTCTTCTAGCATGGTCTCCTTCTCCATCTCCTTCATCATCATCCTATCATGACATAATATAATACCTATGACTGCAATCCACTCATGACAAGATGACATCAATTCGATAAACCCCTAGCCTAAGATGCTTCATGAAATCACTTGTTAGGGTTGGAACTGGTGACTGATTGAGTGACTAACTCAGGGATTGTGTAGTTCCAGAGGCCAAGGTTCGGGACTGAGGATTGAGACTACACAATGCACAGTTTAGGATGGCCAGAGTCAAAGGATTGCATAGTTGAGGGACTCAAGGACTCAGGCTGGAGGCTTGATCCTTGAGACTATGTAATGCATAGTTCTGGAGGCCTAGGCAAAGGGATTGTGCATTTGAGGGAGTCAAGGGACCAAGTTGGAGGCTTGAGGCTTGAGACTGTACAGTGCGAAGTTTTGAGGGCCTATGTTAAGTGACTTCGTAGTTGGTGATCTCAAGAGGTCAAGCTTGAGGCTTGAAGTTGCCTAATGTGTAGTTCAGACAAGAGAAAAAGTTGGGAGATTGCATAGTTGAGGGGTTCAAGGGCTCAAGGTTGAGGCTTGAGGCTTGAAGTTACCCAATGTGCAGTTTTGGAGGCAGAACAGTCTCAAGGATTGCACTGTTATCACCAAAAAAAGATCACCTAACCATTTCTAACTAGGTGGATCAAAATACACCAAGTAGGATTCATTTTACCATAGTAAAATCACTTTTACCATGGGAAATAATCTAGTAAACCATTTTTATTAAATATTTTTCTGATTAAAAAAAAAAAAAACAAAAAAACCAATGTGAAGAATTGAATAAATCATTATTTATTTAATTTTCTCTAGGAATAATTATTAAATCATCGTTTAAATAGTTATTCCTTCTCACATTTGACTAAATACCCTAGGAATAATTAAATAAATCACTATTTATTTATTATTCCTTATTTCTATTATTGGAATAATTGTTAAATCACTATTTAATAATTATTTCAATTTCACATCATTCTTAATCCTCGCGAAATAATTAATAAATCATTTTATTTGTTAATTATTTCTAAATAAAGATATTTGACCATTTTGAATATCTTTTCCCTCTCCAAAAAATATAATAAAGTATTCCTAATGGTTAGATCTTGATTTGGTCAATATTATTTTATTATTCTCCATTTTTGAGATTAACTCAATACTTTGTTATAAATAGGAGGGTTTTCCATTCATTCTTCACCATGATCATTATCATCATCACCATTATCGTCTCTTTTCATTTGAGCTCCCATTTGAGTTCTCAACATTGTTTTGGGTTTTTCAGACATTGGGAGAGAATTGATTACTGAAGCATAAAAGGACCCATCCCACGAACGGGGATTTACATACCTTTTTGTAGATATCCTTCACTTGATGTTATCAATAAAAGATTTATTCACTTAAAGTCTTTCCATTTGGGTTATTGCATTGGATATCTATATTGTTGTTTGTTGCTTTGGATCGTACATGTTATTTTTGTTGCAGGTTTTCCAAGTTTTATTATAGATCTAAAGCATAAGCAGCCACAAATTTTTGTTAGGGTCACGTGTCACCTAGTGACTTAAATGAAGTATATTTGGTACACCTTCGAAGAAAATTCACACTAACATGCACAACTCAAGGTGTCAAGTTGAAAGCTTGAGGCTTGACAATATGTAGTTCACAGTTAAGGCTGACTGGGAGGCAGAAATTGTGCAAATTTGGAGCTCAAGGGTCAAGGGTGCAATGCGCAGTTCAGGAAGGCTGAGTGAGGTCAAGTTTCCCGGGAATGAAATTTTCTGGCTAAGGCTAAGTGTGGAATCAGTGAGACCAAAGTGAATAAGGAAAAAACTTTAGCATGATCACACACTTAGAAAAGTTGAATACATAACATTGATCACTTAGAATACATGAACAACATACTTCCCTCAATGCGACGACATTGCGACGACTTCCCCCAAGTGCAACACTAAAGATACATTTTGCGACGATGTTGATGACACTTGCGCAAAAGTGCATAAAACTTTGGGAATGATTGTAAAACATTTTTACATGAATAAAGGGAGTCATCAACACCAAAATTACCCTTTTAAACAAAACAAAACTCCACTTTACATGATAAGCGACACTTCCCATGCAAAAAGAGGACACATTACATGCGATATGGAAAGAAAAGTGCAAACAAAACTTGCAATATGCAAACAATAGTGAAAGTGACACATGATAGAATCAATATAACATGAAAACGACATTGATTAAAGTGAAATCAATCAAAATCAACAAGAAAAAACATGAAAATGACACTTGCAAAAACAATGGTGCGTGAAAGCGACAGTTTGCAAAACGCACCGAATTAGAAGTACAAACACAACTAGAAGTGAGAAATTGTCGATGTCAGTGTGCACTAACTATCAACATGGACTAAACATTGCGCAAGCACTGTCTTGATGGACTATGCTTAGGCTTATTCAATCTTGTGCAAAGGACTGTGCAAGGATATCACTTCTCTAGTTGTACTGACTGAGAATAGCTCCACCAGTTTATCAATAGATTTATTTAGATGTTTCAAGTTTAGAAACATAAGGAATGATAGGGTCCTTAATGGATTCTATCAGAATCCTTTGAGCCCTTGTTTCATCCTTATGATACTTTTCTAGGGCTTGAGTTGATCCTTTGCAGGAATAGTGACATTCCCTTTTATGTAGTCCATAACTTCATTTTCTTTGAGAAGGAGATCAATCTTCTTTTTCCAAGCAAGGAAATTAGCATTCCCAACCAATTTGTTGTTTTCCTTGCAAAATGACATTTTTATATGTTTAGAAGAGAACATAAAAATACTTACTTGAGCATGTTGGTGATGAACAGATCTTGTTGCTTCCTTGAAGATTTGATGATTTGACTTCTTGGATCTTGGAGTTCTTCAAGATGCTTCCTTCAAGGTGCTTTGTGAGAGATTTGCTTGTTGATGAAAACTTCTCAATGTGTAGATTTGGAGATATTCAATGATGGGCTTAGATCTTGGGTGCCTTTCTTTGAAGATGAAGGATCTTTTGATGGAGACTCTTCTTGGATGTACTTTCTAGTAGATGCCTTTAGATGGAAGGCTTTCTTCTTTCTTTGTTCCCAGGATGGTAGTCCTTCTTGATGAATCTAGGAGAGGAGATGGTAGTACTCCTTGTCTTTGTTGTAACCCTAGCTTATATATCTGATGTGTTGTTGGTTCTTGATCTTGATGCTTCACTTTTCTATGTGTTTTTGAGATGCCCTTCCTTGATGTGTCACCTTAATTTTGATACCATGTTGAATAATCTAAGGCATCTAGGTTATGATGATATTCTTCTGAGGATGATAACTATTTGTGACGTACTTTTTACTTTTTCTTATTAGCACAATATTCTCCTATTATTATTAGAGTGTGTTCTCTTACTTCATCAAATAGTTACCAAAATAAAAGAGACAAGAACATAAGATGTTGGCTCTCATCCAGGAAGAACCTCTCTTTCTAGAGAAGAAAACCCTTCAGCAAATTTCTCATATTGAATCTTCAATTGCCAAATTCCAAACACTATACCCTTGACAAGTAGATCCTCCAAGCACAAGACACGGTCTCTCTTTATTTTCTCTTTTAACTGATGCCTCCTTCTACACTGCACCCTAGCCTCTTCCTTCGCTCTTCTTCTAGCAACTAATGTCACTTCCTGTAGAAACCCTAGGTCTCCTTAGACACCTCTATTTTGGTGTCTTCCTTTCCTTCTCAAACTTTCTTGGAATTCTTCTATCTCCTTGACACTTAAACTAGAGAATGAGGCTTTTATTGAGATATATCTTCAAGTTAGAGGTTGATCCTCTTAACCCTACTACAGCTCATATTTCATTGCACGTGTTGCTTATCTAGGGCTTGAAATAGACTCTTTTAATTGCTTTGTTTCTTCGCTTTAGGTGGGACCTACTTCGCTTGAGATGGAGATATATAAGGAGCCTATTCTTAGCCCAATTGAACTCTATTTTGTTGTTGCACTTGTGGATTTGATGTGACCGCAAAAATAGCCTTCTTTCTTCACATGTGTGACAAAATTTGGCCCCAAAACAGTCCTCCAAAACTCGGATTCCTTTCTCTCCTTATTTGTTGGCCTAGAAGCACCTTCTTTCTCTTTTTCATACCTCTTTCTTGACTCTCTTTCTCGCTGATTTTAGAGATCACTTGGTGGTTCATTTGTGAGGTCAAATTGCCCTATATATAGAAGTTTGTCCCTCCTATTTGGGCCGACTTGACTTTAAGTGCACCAAAAATTCATTATTTGAACCAACATGAAGAGGAGACTTGTCTTTTGTTTGGAGGATCACCTTTGACATATTTCTTTGACTCTAGTACATAGATTTACATAGTGTAAAATTCCACATTGGTCTTTAACAATTAAATTGACTCTTTGACTTTCCTAGAAGCACTTAAACATGTGCTTGACCTATGCAATGAGCAAGAAACTCATTTCTATATTTGACAAAAATAATAATTATTTTTCTTTACAAGTACAAAGATCAAAATTACATTTATGAAGACCAAACCTAGTTACACTTTCTTCAACAACTATGACACTTACAATTTGAAATGGAGCTCAAAGACTTAAAAGATATATAAGTTACTATGGAATGGTCAATTCCAAGATCCATAGTAGGCTCCAAAATTCAAGTATAGGCAAAATTTTGGAGGGTGTTTATCGTAGCGACAACACTTGGCGACACACTAGTAGAACTCCAACTTCTCTGTTTGGGTTTTATCCTTACGTGTAAGGTATAAATCTTTCAAGAATAATTGATTCTCCATGTAGATTTCCCTAGCATCACCACTTATCAAGGTTAAAGACGTAGTCTCCTCTTTTCCTTACTCAGCTTCAAATACATCAACATAAGGCTAGTCATACCTCGACTATTTCGATAGGGGAGAAGGATAATAAGTATATATAGCTTTTAAAGCGCATTCCTCAGTGTTTCTCCACTTCTAGCAAGCCTGAAAAGGACCCCAAAAAAGTCACCTTAAGGAACCACAAGCATTGCTTCGATGCTACCGATCCTAAATAGTACCCCGACGAAGTTATTTTCTCCACCTCTTTGCACAGGAAGCCTTTTGCTTCTTCACCTTTTATTTATCTACTAATAGAATGTGCAAAGGTTCTTATTTATTTTGATGGTGGAAGAGGGATCCTCACTTATTGAGACTAGAAGATGTTGGTTCCTTGTTTTAAGGGATTTTAAAGATAACCAAAGTTATATGATTGTTTAAAGTTTTTCTCCTGTCCCTTCTCTACTCGGTTGGGTTGACACATCGAAACACTATTCAATACATGGTTGAGTCAGGAATGAAGATCCTAATGAAGATATGGGCTTCGTGGTTTGACCAAAGGCTTTCTATCTGGAATGAATCCTATTTTCCACCCAGACATCATTGATTCTAAATATATGTAAACCCAAGATAGAGAATAGGATGATGGATAATCCAAGCATCATTCGTCATGAAAAATTATCTTTTCAAGTTTTGCCACATTGGTTTTTTAAAGCCCAAATGGGACACCATTCATGCAGAGTTTTTTTAACATAACAGAAAATAAAAGACATGACATAACAAGAGAACAAGACCAAAGCACAAGAAAAAGGAAGCTAAACCAAAAACATGATGTAAGACGAAAATCTAGAGAACACACAAAAGACTACGAAAGAAATTGTAGGATGTATGTGCAAGGGAAACTAATATGAAACTAGACCTACTCCTAACCTAACTAGCTAGAAGGTCAGGGTCACGTATAATGAAATTTCCAATGTAGCCACTGTAGCTTCTCCCGACCTGCATACACAAATATATGATCGATTAAAACTGACATAAAAAAATGTGCAACAGAAAAGATAAGAAATTGAATAACTTGCACAAAAATTTGAAGGTCGTGTCTGCCAGTAGAAATATGGGCCATAGCCACTACTTCTAACCAGTTCACATTCTTACCTTTTCGATGAAAACCATCATTCAACAAACCTCAAAAGCTTCTTGTGAATGTGTCTCCATCTACACCGAACTCTTTAGCAAGAACGATGAAATATCAAAACTTGTTATTTCCGATGGAGCTTGCTAGGTCAGATTTCTCCAACCATTCAATGATTAGATCATAAAATTCATGACGGTCCTCTTGAAAACTCTGAAATATTTGAAAATATGACTTTTCAATTAGAGGCATGGGATTATGATGAGAATATTGTGAGAAAAAGTAGAGCTGATCATATTCAGTGGGCATGTCAAGATATATAGTGAGGACCTGACATAAACATCAGCAAGTGCGGAAAGGCCTCAACTACTTTACAAGTACCCGAATAGTGAGATGTTAATCCATAAAGACCAAAGGATGTAAAACAACTATCATTGGTTGTGATGATGGGAAAATAGTAAATTGAACGACAGTCATCATAGATAGAATCATGATTAGATGTGCTTATTAAAAAATCTGATTCCCAGTTTGTAGTTAAGAAGTATAAATTAATTTGAATAGTTTCGCAAATGCTATACATAATATAATCATCTTCCTCACGTGATGAGTGTAACAAACCATTTTCTTGTAACTGGTTTCACACTGCACTAGCATCACGATCATCGAAATAAGTAAAAAGGAATGCTAGCATAGCAAACACATGAAACTAGTAAGGGTAAAATGAGTGAAGAAGAATCTCTTTAGTTAAATAATCCATGCAGTCACTGACACTCAAGAGGATTTTAGGTGAGATGAAGGAAAATATTAGCATCAAAATATTCACAAGAAGGATCAGGAGCTACTTGTTTTCAAAAGAATGTGATAGGTATGACTCCTTTGGCCATAGATAATCTTTAAAATAATCAACTTCTATGAGAGATACACTTTCCAAACTTGAGCTAAGAGTGAGAGTTTTGTATGGAGATGAATCAATTGAAATATAAACTTGCATCCAATAAAAAATCAAATCTTGAAAGTTTGAAATATTATATCTGCAATGCCAAACATTTTTCAAGATGGAATTCACATCGAGTGAAACCATGACGAAAGAATAATTTGCGAGGAAAAATAGACCTGACTGAGTTCGGGGACCTTACCAGAGTGGCAAGATCTTGACATAACCATCAACGGAAGTTGAAGTGCCTCGACTCCCTGGGAAGTCCCAGAACTTTCAAGGATTGTAAAATCACATTTTGAAGATTGAACCAAATCATGCATAGTGTGGGGATACCTGCTTTCACTAATTTCAATGAGATTACTATTAATCGAATGGTAGCCATCATTATCACTCATTTGATCGGATTTTACAATTTCGACAACTAGATTACTCAAGTCGAAAGATTCTTCTAACCACAAATCTGGAGATGTATGAATTGGAGAAATTTCATGAGCAAGGTGATTTGAAGAGTTGTCATCATGCAAAAGAAGAGATGATATAGGATGGGAAGGATACTCAATGATCTAATTATTTTCTCTTTCATCATGGAGAACCTCATGGCCTTGTGTGAATTGAGAAGTGAACTCATCTGATGAAGAACTTGAAGAGCGTGGAATATCTCCATCGCATGTAGGTACATTACAAATAGTTGAACACAAGGGATACTGAGATGAACATGAAGTTTCGACAAGAAAATCTTCTTTGACCAAATCAGTTTCTAGATCTAAATATTCTGAATTAAAATCCTCATGAGAAACTGAAAGATCAACTGGTGCACTTGGGAATTCATCATTGCTTACATTAGCAAAATTATCACCATCAGAATGATTATTTTCCAAGACTATGGGTCTAATCAAATTGATTTCATTTGATCATTAATGTGATTAACAGATTCAATATCAACCAAGAACGAGTAAACACCATCTTCACATGGAGGACTTTGAAAAAGCGAAGAAAGATTGAAAGAATATTCACTTTTATGCTCCTCTACCTATGAAATGTAACTACCTTGCATCTGTTCATAGCTTGGATTTGGAAGAGATGGATTAGGAATATCAAGGGACAAGGGGTCATGAGAAATAGACAGTGGAGGATGACAGGTATCCAAATTAGATTTAAGACTAGAGTTGTGAGTGTTAATACCCTCTTGAGGAATGAAAAAACTAGTCTTCACCATACGCTTCATGAGCCATTCTGATATTTCCTTCATGGGAGTTAAGTCATGAAAAGCGGGAGGAGGATGAGGATATGGATTTGGAATTTGATGTGCAATTTCCCAACTTTGTTATCATCGTGAAGAGGCACCCTCATCAGAACTAGAAAAGGAGGAGGACAAGGAACAAAAGCAACAATAGGTTCCTCCTCTGAAATTAGAGGTGTCTCACGATTTACAAAAGTTGGGGAAGAAGAAACATCAGGTGGTTTGGATCCACCGTGCAAAGAGATATGAACCCGAAACTCAAACTTTTGTTTCAAGAAATCCCAATCTGTATCTTCTTCAGGAAATTCATAAAAATTGTGAAGGAATCAATTAGATAAATCCTTAACCAATTCATCGGGCTTCATTCTAAGCTGATTGATTCTTTTATGAACATCTCGGTAATCATACATATCAATGGCTTGATGAAGCTCATTTACAAAATGATGAAAAGAATGGATGGAAGCAGGTGGTAAGGTATGACACCATCGATTAACATGACCTTAAAGGCTGAGAAATAAAGTGATGCATGCAAAATATTCATCATCAATTTCGCAATATTCACAAAATTTAAGAAAATCATAGATGTGTTCAGTTCATAGAAAATTTTAGGGGCGAATGTTCGCCCTTTGGGGAAATTAAGGGGTTTTAAATTTTTAGTGGGCGAATATTTTGTATCATAGTACATTTTTAGAAATCACCTCAAATAGCCCACCTTATTTTAAGGGAGAGGGTAAAAAAGGTAAATTTAGCCCTTGAAATTAGGAGTTACAACCTTCCATTAGCCCATTTTCAAGAATAGGTTTTATTTAAGTGAATCTTATGGACCAAAGGCCCAAATACCATATTTATAAAAGAGGTATGGTAAATTAATAAAAAAATAAATAAATGAGAGGTATGGTAAATAAATAAAACATTTTTTATATTTACTCCATAAGTCACCTTATATACATGCAAGGGTGTAAAAAAATAAAAATATAAGTAAAGTGGAGGTATGGTAAATAAATAAAACGTCTTTTTATACTTACTCAAAAGGTATGGTAAATAAATAAAAATATAAATAAACTAGACGCATGGTAAATAAACAAAACCTCTTTTTATATTTAGTCCATAACCCTCGTTCTATTTATGAAGGCTCAAGAAAGAGGTTTTATTTAAGTGAATCCTATGGGCCAAATACCATATTTGTAAAAGAGGTATGGTAAATTAATAAAAATATAAATAAACGAGAGGTATGGTAAACAAATAAAACATTTTTTTATATTTACTCCATAAGTCACCTTATATTTACGACCACTCAAAAAATGCGTTATATTTAGGTGAAACCTATGGGAAAAATACTATGGAACAAATACCATGGACTAGATTGTTATTAATACCATGCAAAAAAACATTATTAACCCTAATATTAGTATTAATAAAAATAAAAATGGCACATGGTATTGACCCATGGTATTCACCAAAATGGCACATGGTATTGACCCATGGTATTCACCTGGAATGTAGCCTATTTAAATGGGGGAATTAAACCAGCATAGATCCATCTTTACTCATAGATCCATCTTTACTCTGGATCTACTAACCCCCGAGAGGTATCAAATATCGTGATATGCAAACTAGCATAGAGTGAAAAAATATTTGATCCGATCAAGAGTAAAAATGGATGTTGTAATTTAATGTATGTTAAACATTTTAGCTTGGTTAAAATAAAAAATAAAATAAAAATCAACTATTATTTTTATTAATTTTTATAAATTACTAATAGTAATTTTTAAGCTCCAGGTTTATGATAACCCATGTATTGACCCATGGTAATACCATGGTATTCATGTGAGCATAGACTATTTAAAGGGGAAATTCTATCATCTTAGGTCCATCATAATTCTGGGTCTACGAAGTGCTCAGAGGGATAAATAGATTTCATCCCCCTAAGAGTGGTAGATGTGTAGTTAAGATGGATATAGGTTGGTTTTTATGATAATGAAGATATTAAATAGACGTAGGAAATTATATTGTAAAAACATCGTAAGGTGAATGGTTAAAGCATAGACATTGGAAAAGTATATTTGTATACTTCTGTTTTAAACTGAAACAAATCTAGGGCTAAAAGGAATGGATTGATTGCACTAGTCATCCTTCTATAACTTTCCAACATATGTTGGATTAAACAGATTGTAATTTGGGTAATTTTTCTAATTGCAAACAGGAACATACTTGTGTATTGGCAGGGTGGTTACGAGGTCCCTAGAAGTGATGAATTTGAATTTTTCTTGGTTTTATATATAGTATTAGGTTTTTCCTCATTCTTTCTGTGAATGGCACAGGTGAATTTTATCCTACACCCACTAGGTTATCAATATGTAATTTCGGTAATTTTGATTTCAAAAGATATTTTAAATAAATGCAATGATTTCATTTGTGTATTCAATAAATACAAGATTTTATAATTGAGTAAAATATGCGCCATGCCTGGTGAGAGATTCGCCAAAAAATTATATATACATATCATATTATTGATAAAATCGCCTTCCATTTTTCCTATATACCATGGAGATTCGCCCATTTATTATACATGTAAATTTAGGGGGGGTTCTTAAAATTTTCCTTGGTTCAGTTATGGATGTTCCATCCTTACCATCAATATTTAATTGAGACAAATGATAAAGAGGCCCATTGGGGATTAACAATTTACTAGGAGATAGGTTAGGAAAACAACCCAGGAGTATAATTTGAGGATGGTCCATTTACGATAAGAGATTCAAAATAGACTCAATGGGTACATCTTGTCATTTGGCCCTCCTTCTAGTTCCAATTTGTTGAAGGTGCTGGAAATTCGTCAACCAAGGGGGTATCCCCGATGTGAAGTCCCAATTAGACCTCACACCATTTGGAGTAGGATCCCCATCTGGAGTATTGGCCCGATTGCCATGTATCCTTGTAGATTTACCTTGGCTACAAAGGTCAGCACAAGAAAGTAATACACAGGTATCTTCAGATCAACAAGTGAGTATGCCTTGTGAAATGTTTAGCTACAGAAGGTATCAAGGTGCTTCTACCGAAAGGGGAGAGAAAATTGGTCCCTTTAAAGATAAATAACTGTACTAATCTAGAAAAGTCACATGAGCACATACATAAGAATGAATCATTTATCAATCAACGAAATATTTCATAAGGAAGCAATGGTTGTTAAAGAAAATACAACACACCTTCAACAAGATAAGTACCAAAGCCACTAAAATAGTTCAATTTCCTTAGTACAAATGAAAAAAACATACATCGCAAACATCCAAAGAAAAATATTACAATATTCACGACATATGCATGAAAGTGTGTCATCTCAACGAGCTTCTGAATTAAGGAAAAGTTCCAAGATACATCAAGACAATGAACACCACTAGTCCCAATAGTGGAACATTAGAGTAGTCACTCACTCCTCCAAAACAACTATCTTCCTCTCCAATGCCTTGTAGCAAGAGCCAAGGTGAAAATTCATTTACATGAGTAATGAGAGTTTATATATAACAAATGGGGTGATCATAACATTCCTTGTGACTCTTGAACTACCCTCATGATTGTTTGACTTCTCAACGACCTTTCAAATTCCTATATGACTTTTCATATTACATGGACGAATCTTGGAATTCCACTTTACATTATATTTATATGATATTGAATTTACATAATCCACAAATGATGTGGCAAATAATGACTCGTGACAGGACATGCCATGACACTGGTGAAATGGACTACATGATGATGTGTCAATGCCAAGCTATCATTCTTTTTGCTTCTTTCTTTCTGTCTTCAATAAGAGATGTATCTAATAATTCATCTTCATAAGAGATATGCTTTATTCTTCATATCCACCCTCCAAAGGGTTTTGAATCAAATGGATACCTCATGTGGTCCTAATCTTTGGTGTTTTACTATAATCCATTGTTCCTTCATCTTCTGGCCTCATGATCATCTTATTTCCTCATCTCCTTAGGTTTATTTTATCATGTTCTCCTTCTCCATCTCCTTCATCATCATCCTATCATAACATAATAGAATACCTCCAATTGCAATCCACTCATGACAAGACGACATCAATCCGATAAACTCATAACCTAAGATGCTTCATGAAATCACTTGTTAGGGTTGTAAGTAGTGACTAATTGAGTGTCTGACTCAGGGATTGTGAAGTTCCATATGCCAAGATCCAAGAATGAGGCTTGAGACTGAAAAATTTGTAGTTCAGTATGGCCAAATTTAAATGATTACGTAGTTGAGGGACTTAAGGACTCAAGTTAGAGACTTGGGCCTTGAGATTGTGCAATGTGCAGTTCTAGAGGCCTGGGCAGAGGGATTGCACAGTTGAGGGAATCAGGGGCTCAAGTTAGAGGCTTGAGGCTTGAGACTACGTAGTGAGTAGTTCTAAGGGCCTAGGCTAAGTGACTATGCAGTTGGGGAACTCAAGAGGTCAAGCTTGAGGCTTGAATTTACCAAATGTGCAGTTCAGACTGGAGAACAAGCTAGGGGATTGTGCAGTTGAGGGGTTCAAGGGCTCAAGATTGAGGCTTCAAGATTGAATTTTCCTAATGCATAGTTATGGAGGGAGAAAAATCTCAAGTATTTCATAATTATGCAGCTCAAGGTGTCAAGTTGAAAGATTGAGGCTTGACACTACATAGTGCACAATTAAGGATGACTAGGAGGTAGAAATTGTGCAATTATGGATGGGCAATGTGACTATGAAATGCACAGTTATAAGAGACAAGGTCATGGATTGAGGGTTAATATTGCACAATGTGTAGTTTAGGAAGGCTAAGTAAGGTTAAGTTGCCTGGGAGTGAAATTTTCCGGATGAGGCTAAGTGTGAAATCAGTGAGACCAAACAAGGATAAAAATTGAGCACGATCACACACTTAGAACATTTGAATACACAACATTAATCACTCATAATACATTAACAACATACTTCACTCAATGTAACAACATTGCAACTACTTTCCCCAAGTGTGACACTAAGGATACACTTTGCGACGAAAATGACGACACTTGTGCGACAATGCATAAAACTTTGGGAATGAGTGTAAAACATGTCTACATGACTAGAGGAACTCATCAACACCAAACTTAACCTTTTAAACAAACCAAAACTCCACTTTACACGATAAGCAACACTTCCCATGCCATAAGACGACACATACGATATGGAAAGAAACATGTAAACGAAAGTTGCAATATGCGAATGACGGTGAAAGTGACACATGTAAGAGAAAAGATAACATGAAAATGAAATTAATTCAAGTGAAAGAAAGCAAAAGCGACATCTGGAAAAATGAAAATGACACTCATGAAAGCGAAAATTTACAAAACTCAAATAAATAGAACTACAAATGCAACTAGAAGTGAGAAATTGTCGATGTCATTGCGCAATGATTGTCAACATGGATTGAAAAATTTGAAAGCACTATCTTGATGGATTGTGCTTAGGCTTATTCAAGCTTGCGTGAAGGACTTCGATCATGAATTCATTATGGACTGAGCATGTGTGTGCAGGTGACTTCGACACCCACAATCCGAAAGGAAGATCAAAGACTTAACAGAGCTAGAAGTTACTATGGAACGGTCGATCCCAAGATCCACAGTAGTCTCTAAAATCCAAGTATAGGAAAAATTTTGAAAGGTTTTTGTCGCAACAACAACACGACCCTGTGTGCTAAATTATACGACAACACACATATCTTTACACTATCAAATGTCATTGTTAAACTACACTTTGTATGGTTATATTAATAATATAGCTATGATTATTGGTAACAGTGTGGTTTATATATTTCACGTGGTTCTTCAAGAAACTTCATATACAAGGCATTTTATCCTATCTCTATGTGTTTCTCGAAAAAGGGAATTTGGATACATGTGGTAACCATAACATCGTCGGTAGAGACTTGATCACACTAGATCAACAATTCACCAAAATTTTGGGTTAATGAGTTTTTTCTATGACTACCATTTGGGTTAATGAGTTTTTTCTATGAATACCATTTTCCCCTTCATTTTTGCTAGTGATTTTCTCATTTTATTCAACCACCGAAAGGTTTCCATGACTCCACAACTCATTTTCATTCTAAAATTGTTATGTTTGTTGTGGCTACCAATAATGCTTAAATACTATTTTCCAATGTAATTTTTCAACCCTTGATTCCTTGGATAGGGCATCGTACACGTTCTCGACTATTCAAATCTTATTCTTTGGTAAAATTTCTTTTTGTTACGGTTTCTATTCCAAGCAATAATTTTTTCTTTTCTTTCGTTCTTCGTACTAGTTGAATTGATAACCCTTTGTTTTTTCTCCTTGTTGCAGAATTTAGTTTTGGTATTTGGGGTTTTTTCTCAGAAAATATTTTTGAGCAATACCCTTGGGAAATGGAGGCTTAAATTAATACATTGACAAAGTAAAAATAATGGCCCAATGAATTATGTTGAAACACACAGGTAGCTATCACATTAAAACCTCTCATGTCACAATGTTTCTTCTGAAAGTGTAAAGAATTACAAACTTGTTTATCATTATCTAGAACATTTCTTTAATTTAATAGAACGTTTTGTTACATATCTATGTGGACTCACTTCTGAAATTCTTTTTCACGATGACACTATTATATTTCCTATTTGTTTCTTTTTTGATGACCAAAACCCTACCCTATGAAGATTATTAAGGGTAAACTATAGAGGGTTTCTAAGTTATGTTTTGTTAATATCAAACAAATTTTATTTTTAATATTATATACAAACCTTAGCTCTAATTAATGTTTCCAAACAAAAATGTTGTTAGCAACTAAGAAGTTACTATGTTCATATTTTGGTAAAATAACCCTACCCTTACGAAATTGCTGTTGGTTTTTGAGGGTTTCCAAAAAAACCCTTACTGGTTAATGTTTGTTAGGGTTTCTGTTTAGCCATTTATGGATTTTGGTTGTATTCATTTTCGAACTATATATTAGGATTTCAAAATGCAAGAAACAAATTATGTTCTCTTCAATAGTTAAACCATCCACATCATATTCTTCCAACTGTAAAATATATTTTCTGTAATGGTTCAATATCAGTCATTGTATTGATTTGTTCCATTTTTACAGAGATTTCTCTTGATTAAATTATCATTTTGGTTTATGCCTTTGTGGTGTCTATTAATTCCCTTGGAGAGAATAGAACACTTCGTACTCCATGCTTGTAAACTATTGATTCTTTTTTGTTCTTCTTCCATTAGTAGGAAATAAACCCTCCGTATATACTCCATTATTTATTGATGGACTTAGAACAACCTTTTAAAAAGTTATATTCCTGCACTTTAACAAATTGTGTTTTAATTTCCTTTTCATTTTTAATTTGAAATTTTCCTTTATACCTATTAATAATTTTCTTTCTCTTTTTACAGGGAACCCAGAGTCCTAACAAAGACTACTTCTCTAGAGGTAATTACATAACAACTTTCCTCAACATTTTGTTTTAATTATGCATCTACATACTATGTTCTAATTTTAATATATGTTTACACAGGTACATTATTGACACCCAAAGAAGAAAAGTCTTCATTTTCCTTCGATGTTTCCACATCTTTGGGTACTACTGCAACCTTTCACTGAACATTTGACTATGTTTATTTCCTAGGTCAAAGGTTCCCAACCCTTGGTTTATTTTATTCACGGGTGTGACTATTGTGCTCAAAGTCAAATCTCCATATTTTTATTATGTTTTTCTTAAGTTACATTTTATTCCTAATTGGAAGCGATTCAAAGGCTTATAGCCTCTGTTGTAATAAGATTTTTTATTTTTTTATTTTATTTCGTAAGGGTTATTTACAACACTTTACATACTATTTGATGCAAACTATGAGTCTTTGACTCTTTCTATTTTCTAAATATATCTAAATGTTTATCAGTGTTATATTTCATTAAATTATACTCCATATATCTTCTTTTTGAAGAAGCCTTTGAGTAATAGTACTATTTCTCCAATTTAGCTATGAATCTATTACTATTTATTTCTAGTCCTTTATATTTTTAAAGGAATGACATCTTTCTGGTTACTTATTCATTTCAAAATAATAATAATAAAACATATTAAAAGAAGCAATTCTACAAACTATACAATTTTTTATTCTGGTTCTTATATTTTCTGTATAATTAATTTGTACATAAGCTTTTATATATTAAATATATATATACACAATCACAATTTATATTCTACATCTTAAATACCATCTAATCTGGTAAATTTCATTTTTTTTACTAACACTCAATATAGAAAATTTCCCATCTATATTTTATTATTCTTTTCTATGTACTATTTTGTCTCATTTTGTCACAATACTTTGTGCAGATTTCTAGATAAAAGCATTAGTTGTCTTCTTTCATTCTGTTACACAAGATTTACAACTGAAAACATAAACATTTTTTTACTTTCCAATGTAGGTGTATATATATATATATATATATATATATATATATATGAAGAATAACAAATCTCTTTCATTTCCTACTACACAGAAATCATAAATGAAAAAATAACTGATATCTTTTCTATTATTCTGTACAAAAATTATAAATGAAAACATAACTAACATATTTTCTATTCTTATGCACATAAATTATAAATGAAAACATAACTAATATCTTTTCGAGAGAAATAAACACAGTAGTTAAAAACATCAGCTTGAAATTATTAGTCTAGAAAATTAGTAATTAAGTACTTGGCTCCTCCCAACCTTGATATTGCATCTAGCCAGTATCCCCCCGAGCATATCAAGTCTAAAAATTCTCTTTGCATGTCCTTTTCACTTGTTGTTTCTCACATTTTATTAATTAAACAACTTGAGAATAATTCTCCAACAAGAATACAAAATGATATCCTCTTTTTTGTTACCCATATACCACTCTTTTGGTGGTTGGTAACTACCTCCACCTCACCAACAAGTGGCAAGTAGTTACTAGCTCATTAATGATCTTTTGTTTCCCACTCCCAAAGACAACCTCCTTCCTTTATGGAAACAATTAATTTGTGAATTCCATAATTTATCAATAAATCTAATCATTCAAATTAGATGCCTAAGACTAATTGACGGGTAATTAAATTTCACTAATATTTTTTCATCCTTGTCCCTTTTAGTTATAAGTACTCAAAAAATAAATTTCTAGATTTATTTATTTATAAAACAAAACATCATAATTATAGGTTTATAATCAATCATTATCAGTAATAAATTACTGATAATTAAATTCATTAAATTCTTCAAATGTCTTTCAAACTCAAAGATTTAAAAAGGGAACACACATGTGCACAATTAATTACATAAAAACATCAAGCCAGGGGATATCACATCCTCCCCTGCTTGAGTTTGACAATGTCCCGATGTTTTATCACGGTTTTTTGAAACACTTCCAACTTATTAAAACAGAGAAGGATGTGCTCTTTAAAAGAATCTTCGAATTCCCAAGCTGCTTCTTCTGGACTGAAATGTTTCCATTGAATTTCTAATTGTTATATGTCTTTATTATGGGGCATGACTACTCTCCAGTCTAGAATATGTAGTAGGAACTCTCCCTTTGGTTCCATTGGTACAACATTCCAATAAATTATATGAGCTAGATCATGCACATACTTCTTTAAAAAAGACATATGAAATACGTTGTAAACTTTTATTTTTGTTGGAAGGGAAAGCTGGTATGAAACTAGTCCAATTTTGGATAAAACTTCAAAAGCTCCACAATGTCTAGGTGATAACTTAGCACATGTGCCCAAGTCTATGTGTCCTCTTCTTTGGTTTCACTTTTAAATACACATGAGCTCCCATATTAAACTACTTTTAAATCTTAACCACTTTTTCCAATTCCTTTAACAAATTTTTCCCCAATACTAACCAATATTTAGCATGGTCCCAACTCAGAGGTACTTTACATTTTCTGCCATTTATTACTTCTAAGTGACTCACCTTCAAAGAAGTTTGGTACCCATTATTATAGGAAAAGTCAACCAGATGAAGGTAATCTTCCCACTTGGTTGGTTTGTCCATAACATACATTCTTAACATATCCTCTAAGATTTGGTTAGTTCTTTCTGTTTTCCCATCAATTTGATAGAGATAAGTTGTATTGAAATTTAGCTTTTACACCATTCCTTCAAATAGTTTGTTCCACAATTTCCAAGTGAATTTGGCATCATGGTCTGCAATTACTATTTTGGGCATACCATGAAGCCTAAATATTCCCTTCATAAGAAAAAATTCTATGTTGATAACTTTAAAATTAAATTTAACAGGAATAAATTGTGGATCTTTACTAAGATTATCTACCACTACCATAATTGAGTCATGTTGCTTTCTAGTCCTTGGAAATCTGATAATGAAATGCATGGATATGGTTTCCAATTTCCATTCTAGAATTGGAAAAGGTTGCGACACTCTCGTTGGGTGTTGATGGGAAGCCTTCACTTATTGGAATTCTAAACATCTAGCCACATATTCACCTATCTCAGATTTTATATTAGGCCAATAATAATCCTTCCTTAATACAGTTACTAGTCTTTGATACCCAGGATGACTAACTATTGGTTTCTTATGTAACTCATCTATCACAAATTTTTTCAATTCCGATTCATTAAGTAAGGAAATTCTACCTCTAAACGACAACAAATATGCATTATTTACTAAAAAAACAGTTTCATTTTCACTTAATTCTTCAATTTTTTGCAATTTCCTTTTGATCTACAAGTATTCTTCATCAAATTTTGTTGTTGTTTTTATCCTTTTGACCAAATCTGTCTACCAGGTTTTTGCTAAATGTGTGTAGTTTTGATGTAGTTTTCTGCTAAAAGCATCAACAAATTTATTCTCCTTGCCTTTAATATGGACAATTTCAAAATCACACTCACTAAGAAATGTTAACCATCTAGATTTCTTAGGATTTAAGTTTGGTTGTTCAAAAATATATTTAAGGCTAAAATTACTTGTTCTTAACTACAATTTCGTCCCAATCAAATAATGTCTCCACATTTTCAAAACATGTATTATGACTGCCAATTCCAAATCATGTGTAGTATAATTCTTTTCATGGTCCTTTAGTTTTCTAGACTCATAATTGATTACATGACCCTCTTGCATTAAAAAAACTCCAATCTTTCTTTACAAGCATTTGTGCACACAACAAACTCTTTATTGGGGTCATCTAGTTTTAGGATGTAAGCAGTGGTTAATAATTGCTTTATTTTCTCAAAACTCTCCAGAAATGTTTGATTCCATTCAAAATTTTATCCCCTTCTTTTGCAAAGAAGTGATAGGATAGGAAAATTTAGAAAATCCCTCTATACATCTTATATAGTAACCTATAATCCCCATAAATGACCTGAAATCAACTACATATTTAGGCACTGGCCACTCAATAATGGCTTTAATGTTGTTTGGATCCACAACAATCCCTTATTTAGACACTACATGCCCCAAATTTTGAATGTGTTCTTGATAGAATGAGCACTTTCTATACTTAGCACATAGCTCATTCTCTATAAATGTTTGAAGAAAAATATGAAAGTTTTGTTCATGCTATTCCTTATTCTTAGAGCAAACCAAGATATCATCTATGAATACTATGAAAAATTTGTCAAGAAAATGACTCAATACACTATTCATCAAGCACATGAAAGTTGTTGGTGCATTAGTGAGTCCAAATGGAAACACTACAAATTCATAGTGTCCATATCTTGTTCTAAATGTTGTCTTATGTATGTCCTCATGCTTTATTTTTTTATGATGTCTCAACCTTAGATCAATTTTTTAAAAGATTGATGCTTCTTGAACTTGATCAAACAAGTCATCAATTCGAGGTAAAGGGTATTTGTTTTTAATGATCATTTTGTTTAGTTGCCTATAGTCAATACAAAGCCTCATTGTCCCATATTTCTTTTTGACGAATAAAACTAGTGTGCCCCAAGGAGACACACTAGGCCTTATATACTTTTTATCCAACAACTCTTGCAATTGAATCTTTAGTTCCATTAACTCAAGAATACTCATCCTATATGGAGATTTGGACACTGAAACAACTCCAGGAATGAGATCAATAGTTAAATCTATATCTCTCCTTAGAGGAAGTCCTGGTATCTCCTCCGAAAAGACATATTTATATTGTTGTAAAAAAGATAGTCCTCTAAAGATGGTTTTTGTTTATTTTTAGCTAAATCCTCAACCTGAACAACAAATATTTGACAACCTTTGTGAGCACACTTCTTCAGTTGTAAGGAAAAAATATGCCTCACTGAAATAGCCTTAGCACCCCTTTAACTATGAATTTTTCTCCATCATCATTAACACAGGTGAAATATTTCTCTAGGAAATTCAGAATTAGTTTATGAGATTCTAACCATTTCATTCTAATTAGCATGTCGTATGACCCCAGAGGTAAAACATTTAGACTCAGCTGAGTGTTCATTCCATTCAAGTTCAATAAAAAAACTTGTTGATTTCAACTACTTTCCTTTTTGTTCCTATGGCTAGTTGTACTAACCAAGTTTTCTTTGTTTTTCCTTCCTAAATTCACAATTTTCATTTGTGCTAAGGGAAATGTAACTTAAGGTAGATCTACGACCTATTAATACTAAAACATTCTATTCATAAATTTTACCTTGGACTTCTACCATTGTAGATTGATGTTATGCATGTCTTCCATCTAATGTTACACTAATTCTTAGAATATTATAGAAAATGTCATTAACTGTTGAATCTTCCTGCAGGTTATTCACTATACCCCTTTCTTTTGCTATATTTTTTGGATGGACTCTCCAAAAGTGATTTTCATTGCTACCCTAGCATTTAATTGGTGGTCTGGTTGCTTCTAAACAAAAATTACTCCCTGCTCCACCTCCTTGCCCACTTTTCTGTTGAAAATTCCTTGGTTGATTCAAATTCCTACTATAATTCCCTCCTTGGTTACTTTTGGAAGTATTTAGAAAATATATTTTTCTAAACCCCTTTTTCTTAATGATGAACTTCTCATGATTTTTGGCCATCCATATTTTTGAGTTGTCACCTTTCTTTTGATTTTGAGAAAAACACAGTTTCGCCTTTCTTATAGTTTCATCCATATCTTTTGAATGATCAAACTCTATTCTATCTCAGTATGAGAAAGGTAAATAGCTAAAAAAATATTTGTATTTTGGCCTTTTCCTTCTTCAGGAATGGCACATACCTCAGAAGGATCATAAACTTGTTAACAAACTCATCCATAGTAGATTGTCCTACTATTAACTCATGAAACTCTCTAGATTTTCATCGAAATATGTTTCAATTAGATATTTCTTCTTGAATTCTTTTATAAAGAGTTTCTAAGTCATATTTTACCTCTGATTCTTTTAAAAACTTTGTTCTCTTCCCACCATAATGTTGCCTTACCAATCAGCTAGTAACTTGCAAATCTTCCTTCAAATTACTTGGATAATTGTAAACCTCAAAATATTTTCACATATTGAGAAGTCATGCTTCTGATCCTTCTTCATATTTTCCATAAAAAATTGGAGGTATAATCTTCTTAAACTCTCCTTGTAGCTGAGATGTAGTCCTTTTCTTCCTAGATGTGGAAGTACTACTCTTAGACTTTTATTCTTCTTCCTTATCAAACTCATGAGATTCACTTCCACTAGAAGTTATGGAATCTGTTGTGTATGTTGTCTCACTCCTAGCTCTCTTTTTATGAGTTTCTGTTGCTTTCTTATTGACTCTGTCATTTTCTAATTTCCTCAACATATAGCCATTAATCTCCTTCTACTCTTCATTAGCTTTAGACAACCTTTCTTGATTTTCCTTTATGTTATCTAGGTCTTCCTTCAAGCTACACACTACTTGCAATAACACAAAGTATTTATTTATTGCATTACTAGTTCCTCCACCCATCATTCCTATGTCAATGTCAGGTTCTTCACTACCTCTAGGTGATCCTATGGAAGTCTACCCATTCAATTCTTCTGCCATACTTAAAAAAAATTAACGGTTCTTTGATTATCTGATCACAACATACATAAGAATAATTGTTTCAGTTAAGGACCCATAAAAGGGTCAATGTTGTAACCTACAGCTCTGATGCCACTTATAACATACCTCATCCACAACATAATTTCGTTTAAGAGACAATTTTTTATCAATCTCTTATTGATGTAATTATTATTATTAAATTAATGAGAGATCTACTCTTAATACCTCTTCTATTATAATTCAAATATCAACACAAACTCTTCTACCCTAGAAAACTTCCAACCTCACTGGGAAATATTTAATACATATGTCCACATATGAATGTAATTGGCTCATAGTGAAAGTTATTACTATTGTATCCTTTCTTAATTCTTTTCCAATGCATTTACAAATTTCATTGTTTTCCAAACTAAAGGGGTTAATTCTTTATATTGTTATATTCTTAATTGAACAACTCAATGTGCATGGACCTAACATATTTGTTCATACCTTTTTGTATTTATATTTATAACTATCCACTTTTAAGTATCTCCTTATGCCACAAAAAAAATTATGTTTTTTCATCATATATCATATGATAGTTTTTGCATTGCTTATAAACTAAGGTTTATACAAATGACCTTATGTGCCAAATTATACGACAACACAAATATATTTACACTATCAAATGTCATTGTTAAACTACACTTTGTATGTGTTATATAATGATCGAGCTATGATTATCGGTAACAATGTGGTTTATATTTTTCCATGGTTTTTCGAGAAACTTAATACACAAGGAATTCTATCCTTGCTCCATGTGTTTCTCGAAAAAGGGAATTTGGTTACATGTGCCAAACCTAACATTGACAGTAGAGATTAGATCATACTAGATCAACAGTTCAACAACATGTTGTAGAGGCCACAACCACCCTCCAAAATTTATCCTTAGCTTCATTTTAGAGCCTCCCTACCAACCTTTCATAGCAACATGTCTTGCTTCGTCAGGTACACAAGCTTTAGTGTGTTTCTTTCAGAATGACAGCCTGTCAATCAGAGATTGTTGCATTCCCCTCACAAGTTTTTCTTCTTGACTTGGTCCAATTGCAGGCTAAGTAGCTCCCTAAATAAATTGTGCAATTCTAGAGGGAAACTAGCCTTCCCTCCAGAAATTGTGCAATTCTATCTGGCAGCCTGTTGGGCTCCAGAATTACGCAAATCTGCGATTCAAGATTCACCCAAAAAATTGTGTAAATCCTGCCAAAAGGACTGCACAGCCCAGAATTTATGCCATCCTGGGCAGAAGTTAGTTGCTTTTCCCAGAAATTGCGCAAATCTTCTGGGCAGGCAGCCCAACTCCCTCCCAGAAATGTGCATTTTTTCCTCCCAGCTGAGTAGACTATTGCATGTGCAGTTAAGTTGACCGGTTCCCTCTGGGACCAAGAAAAAATGATTTGCATGCATGGGTTGCTTATCCCAAGGAAATATGAAAAAGCATCCCTTGATTCAGGGATCTATTTTAGCAGATGGAAGTTACATGCAAGGATTATTATAGAAACCTCCCACCAAGTGTCACTCTTCCTATATATGTGGCATTCGCTTCACATCTTCGATTTTATCAAAACTCATGAATCGGAGGCTACAAAGCTCATTTCTCACATCGACCTTTCATCTATGACATCCCACATTGCATCTAGGAGTGGTCAGTACATTCAACTCAGTTGTTTTGGGGTAAACCCACCTCCCATGTCTTGTGTTGCATTTTTGTCGCTTTTTGTGTTTCTCTTTGTATGATTGTTCTCTGCTTGATTTTGGTGAGCGTTTGTTGTCATTTTGATGTATGTTATCTTGTAGAAGCACCATTTCAGTTTTCATTCACATCTCACTGTTGTTTCATGCACGACACTATTTTTCATGAACGGTCATCGTTGTGGCAACTAGCTTCACACACATGCATGCTTTCCTGTTTCTTGAATCTCATGCTTGTTGTTGGCATGAATGATCATTCACTCTTGTTTACACTCATTTCATCATGCATTCATACTTATGTTTTCAGCCACCATTGGGCAGGGGTTGCCTTGGCCTGGACGTGCCTTACCCGACTAACATTGCGCAATTTTGGAAGTGAAGGCTCTGCCTTCCCTCCAGAAATTGTGCAAGTCTAGTAAGGCACTGACCTCCAGGCTTGAATTGCGCAATTAGTGGAGGTAGTATCTTGTTTGCCCTAGAAATTGTGCAAATAAGTTTGCTAGTTGCATGTCACTGCTGATTAAAACTGCACATTATGCAGTTTCAGTCCTCATTAGGCTAGGCTAGACTGTGCATTGCACAGTACTAGCAGTCAGTCAACCTCCTGACATCCTGAACTATGCCTTGCATAGTTTTGGCAATTAGTCTCCCGACCGCCCAGTGGAAATTGTGCAACCTTCATGATCATTCACACAGGTATGTTGCAAGCCATTTCGCAAGTTCGTTTTCAGCTGACAGATTGCTTGCCATGAGTGTTGCCATGTCCCCAGGTATCACAGGTGTTCATCTTCCTCTCAAAAACATAGGTAAAATGGTTTCCAAGAGAGCAAAGTTGAAGGCACCATTCAGAGAACACTTGGGGATGTAGTCGATCAAGTGTCTATGAACTTGCCTACCCATGAAGACATCAAGTTGTTCATAGAGAAGGACATCAAGATATGACGGAAGCCACATCAGAGCAAGCAACAACATCAACAGAAGCTGAAGGCAGCATATCAGATGCAACGAACGCAAGATAAAGGTTGTTGATAATATAGAGGCGGAACAAAGTTGTAAACTCAAGAAAATCCACTTATGATGAAAGCAACTTTGGAGACTCAGGCTATGAGGTGACGACACGACATGAAGATTGTGCAAAGGCATAGAACGAGAGAAGGAGTTGCATGTGCTAAAGTAGCAACTCAACGAAGAACATGAGCTGCACAGACGAGCGAATGAGTTGCAATAGGAACAGGTACAACAGGGGGCGCAACATGCATAGATGAATGAAACTGCACCCATGCAATTTATAGATCCATCCCAATAGCTGGCATGAATCAAAAAATGTGAGTAGTTATGTTGATCGCATGAAAGGTAATTTAGCAGCATGAATGTCATTGTGTGCATGCATGTGATCCAACCCATTTGGCACACTCACCAAGGTGAAGACAAGAAGCAAGTCTGACTAGAGCTAAACATGTAGTTGACAGTTGATGCGCATGACCACCAACACACACTGGAAGATCAACACGGACACTATGCATCAACGTGTTGCTCGTTCGGTTGTGCCCAAGAAGACCATGCACATGCTAGCAAACAAGTTGGACAGAGTAGCCATACCAATGCACTCGGATGCAACAGAGGCAAGAGTTCACTTCAGCAAGATGTCACCATTGAGCACATGCACACCATCACAGATAACCAAGTTTGGCATCAACTCACCACCTTCACCATCACAAGCATGTCAAAGAGTTGGTCTCACCATAATGGATCGAGGGCAAGTGATGTGTTGCATGCCTTTCTCAATCCATATTGTCTCACATGGGCACATATGCATTGTAATGTAACGTCTTGTCAAGTGGAAGTGCAAGTGTCGATAGTTGGATGTAACAGTCATAAAGTAGATGAAGAGTCATGAGGGTAGATGAACTATCACAAAGGGGAATTTCAAGGGTCACCCCACCCTTTGCTATAAATAGAACCTCATAACTCATTGTAAAGGCTTTTGGTCAGCCAAGCTTCCGATAGGAGTATCTTTGAGAAATCTTGTACAGTATTGTAACGAGCCTTTGCTTCTCCACTGCGTAGAGCTAGTATATCTCTTTGGAGGAGCAGGAAGATGTGGCTATAACATGGATGTATTGTATGAATGGAACTTACACTTCTTAATATAACAGAGCTAGCACATTTTCATGCATATGTCGTTATTGTAGTTGGACTATTCTGGTTGCTGTAGCAATGTATGTTATTTAACTTACACATTTGTGTATGAACTATTTTTTATGCAATTGTATGAATCTTGTTGCAGATGTGTTGTTGTTTTGAGCATCACTTTGGATTTCCAGCTATCTTGCTTTCCATCCAGTGATGCATCTTTGCTCGTGTGTTCCCTTCCAAGTCGAGTACTATTACAGGTTTCCAAGGGGCACACTCACCTCACCCTCTTTGTGTTAGAACCTCTCATGCACCTTCCTTCACTTACTATAGTTGTCACACCCTTGATACCAATAGGGTCATCTTACTTGTCTCTGTGCAAAATCATGGTTAAGGCATTATCGTACGACCCACTACTGGGACTCCTAAACCAAATGGTCTGAGGTCTAATTGGGACTTCTTATCGGGGAGATCCCCTGAAATGTTGGCGGGTCCAACACCGTCAAAATTTCTAGCACTAGAAGGAGGTCCAAATGACAAGATGAGCCCTCATCACTTGTTTTGAACCTTTGCATATCTATCATGGAGTCTTGCACTCTCCTCCCTCCAAGATGTTTTTCACATGTCGAATATGTTACCATCATGAGGGAGTTCTTTGATCTCTTGTCCACATACATGTATGATGGTGAAGACGAAGTGGCTTGGACTGATTTCTTACATGACTTCCTTACCTTGTTTCACGAGGACGAAGGATGTTCTGATGAATAGGCTAGTCTACTACTTGCATACACACTTCGCGACTCTCCACATCAATGGTTGTGCAACCTACCGGCTAACAATGTGCACTCACTTGAGCACTTTTGTGATCTCATTGAAGACACTTTCTATCATTTTGATTCAAAACATCTTGATCAAAAACTGCCACAACAACGGAAGGCTCCGCATGGATCGCCTTTGGATTTTTGGCGGTGCTTCCATGGTTTGTAGTTTCAAGCTCCGAAGAGCCAGATGAAATTTTTCTATCTTTGGGACCAATTCGAGTACTGTCTTAAGAAATCTTCTCATCCCAAGGATAAATTCAAGCTCAAACCCCAGTCAGCATTCTTAAGTGATGGAGCTACGCAATCACAGACAGACTTGATTATTGTCATAAGTGACTGTCCGTCGTCCTCTCATCAAACAGCCCCATCATCGCAAAATGATGTGGGAGATAATAAACACACATTTGTTGAACCATCACGTCCTCCCGACATCGCTCCTTCCAATTTTCACGTAGACTTGGTTGTGAGTCCCATACGTTGTCACATGTATTTTGTACCTCAACCTTCGTCTTCGTATTCTGATCATCCTCTGCATGACACCGCCTTGTGTTCTTCCATTCCAGATCCTACACTTGTTTTGAGTGAGTATCGATCTATCAACGGAGTTGGTGCTGCAATACCAACATGCGCTAACATTCATGAAGAGCATGACTGTGAGATTGAACATCCACCAGCAGCAGGGGACCATCCCTTTCTGTCTGTACCTCCTCCATTTTTTCTTGACATCCTTGATGATCCTGCCATCCCTGAGTTTTCATGTGTATCTCCATCCATGGATGCACCCATTGTTGATATTTCATAGGACACGATGTATGTTAGCCCATAATCTTACAACGGATGGGACCAATCATTCATTAAAAATCCACTTGATCTTTCATCTACTTTTTCTGAAAATGCAGAGGGTGAACATCCTTCCCTCTCATCTACCCCCTTGTTTGATTCATCAAACCATAAGGATGCCAACAAACATCTTGAATTTTCTGATCTTGGATGTCGTGATATCTTTACCTCATCATTTTATCATGATGTTGATTCACTCGTTGTTAATCTGTCTAATCCACTGGCTTACGAAGATCCATTTGTCAACAAAGTCAAAACCCCATAGACTGCCAAGGCACTTTAGCCTCAGCTGATGGTTACGTCAAGCCCTAATTGTCTTGAGGTTGGTTTCAATTCTGATTAGGAAATTGTTCAAACACTCAAGGCTCGTCATCACTCATCTGTATGCACTCAAGATCAATATAACACTCATATTTTACTTCCTCCATTCAAACCACACGATCCCATCACTCATGCATTGGAGGAATATTACACAACAAGAACACTTGCACAATGTAAGTGGTCTACCTTTCTTGCGTTTTCTTGCATGTCACGATCAAGGGACTCCATACACTCAACATTTGCGCGCAGTGTAGCACAACACCATGGAAAGTCCACATAATTCATGTCATGTGCTTTCACTCATTTTTGTGTCGTGGATGCTTGTAAGCTTGGAGTGTGTATGTTTTCATCATTGTATCTTTCACATTTTTTGGTTCACACAACTGGGTTTCTTGTGGACCAGGCTTTAACCAACATGGGTCAACCAATGTGCCAGTGGATGCATTGGAAGTATCACTTCACGTGATCAGGGCCATGCACCATTAGCTTAGGAGTAGGAGTAGTGTTTTCTTTCAGTTGTTTTCTTGCGTGCATGCTTGTTTTATTTTTTGCTTTGCTTGTTAGTTTGCTTGCTTATTTCCTTACTCACTTTTCTTTTGCATCTACTTCTGCTCCTGCTTTGCTTTGTTGTTTGTTTGCTTGTTTTCATCCATAGGTTAGTTTCGCATGAAACCATGCATGACTCTTAGAACAAGTTGGGTAAACTACAAGAGGCCTTGTACAATTATCACTGCATGGTTATCTGTCATCCTACCTCTGTATAAAGAACTTGTTACCTTTAGTCCATGATAGGTAGATGGAAAATGTGTACTGTTCAAAGTGAATCTTGGTGAAAACACAACATTTGCATGCTAACTAGTGTCACCTACTCTAGTCGGCTATTTTTGGGTTAACCCTTGTCAGCTCATTCAAGTAGAGTAAGGTGACGTGGAAAACCTTAATAGGAATGCCAGAGGTATATATTACACTACTTCTCTGAAAGAACAACCTCTTCTACTCTCAATAAGTCGGGATCCATCTTTCGCCTCTGAAATGAATAAGTGCTATGCATAGTTATGAAAATAAAATAAAATAAAATGAAAAGTGAAAAATGAAGAAAAAAATGAAAAATGAATAAGGTGAAAGAAGAGAAAGTCTTCTTGCATAGAGAGGTGATGCAAGTAACTCCACCGGGGTACCGACCAAGCTCGCTGGTAGCGGAGCCATGCTTGTGTTCCTATGTGACTCTGCCGAGGTACTGTCCAGCCCTACTGGCAACGGAGCAACACCAGAGATGAAACTAAAACTCTGACAACTATAATGCTTGTGTACCAATATACCCCTCAACCCCAATCAAAACAATTGTGTTGCCTTGGCTTGGAATGTGTGTCAATCAACTAAGAGCTTAGCAGATGCTACATCTTACAATCAAGCTAGTGTGGAAACCAAGAGGAACTAAGAACTGAAAAATACTTCCGAAGGTGTTAGACTTTTTTTTCATGAACAAGGTCCATTAAGAGAGCTGGAGTTCTACCATTGTGTCGCCAAGTGTTGTAGCAGCTACAACCACCCTCCAAAAATTTTCCTTAGCTTCATTTTGGAGCCTCCCTACCAATATCTCATAGCAGCATGTCTTGCTTCGTCAAGTACACAAGCTTCAGTGTTTTTCTTGCAGAATCACAACCTGTTCATCAGAGCTTGTTACATTCCCCTCACAGACTGTCATTTCGAACTTAGTCTAGCTACAAGCTAAGCATCTCCCTCAAGAAATTGTGCAATTCTAGAGGGCAACCAGTCTTCCCTCCAGAAATTACGCAATTCTGTCTGGCAGCTTGCTGCACTCCAAAATTGCGCAAATCTACCAATCAAGCTTCACCCAAAAAATTGTGCAAATCATCCCAACTTGACTGTTCAGCCAAGAATTTGCATATTCCTAGGTAGTAGTCAACTGCTCTGCCTAGAAATTGTGCAAATCTTCTGGGAAGCCAACTCAGCTCCCTCCCAGAAATACACATCTTTTCCTCTGAGCTGAGCAGAATGTTGCATGTGCAATTAAGTTGACCAGTTCCCTCCAGGACTGAGAAAAACTGATTTGCATGCATGGGTTTCTTCTTCCAATGCAACATGTAAAGGCATCCCTTGATTCAGGGATCTATTTTTAGCAGTTGGAGGTTACACGCAAGGATCATTTCAGAAACCTCCCACCAAGTGTCGCTCTTCCTCGATTTGTGGCATGCGCATCACATCTTTGATTTTAGAAAAAATCATGAACCGGACGCTGCAAAGCTCATTCCTCGCATCGACCTTTTAGCTCTGACATCCCACATTACATCTAGGAGTCGTCGGCACATTCAGCTTAGTTGTTTTGGGGTAAGCCCACCTCCCATATCTTGTGTTTCATTTCTGTCAGTTTTTGTTTTTCTTTGTGTGATTATTGTCTGTTTGATTTCAGTGAGCAGTTGCTGTCTTTTTGATGCATGTTAGCTCGTAGAAGCACTGTTTCAGTTTTCATTTGCATCTCACTATTGTCGCATGCATGACACTATTTTGCACGAATGGTCGTCGTTGCGACCACTCACTTCACACACATGCATGCTTTACTGTTTCCTGAATCCCGTGCTTGTTGTTGCCATGAATGATCATGCACTCTTGTTTGCACTCATTTCATCATGCATTCATACTTCTCATGTTTTCAGTGACCGTAGGCCAGACTGGGCTACCTTGGCCCTGACTATGCCTTGCCTGGCTAACACTGCACATTCCTGAAAGCGAAGGCTCTGCCTTCCCTCCAGAAATTACGCAAGTCTATCCTAGCACTGACCTCTAGGATTGCATTCCACAATTCTTGGAGGTAGTGTCCTGTTGGCAACAGAAACTACGCAAAGCAATTTGCTAGTTTCATGTCACTGCTTACTTAAATTGTGCATTACACAGTTTCAGTCCTTAGTAGTCCAGGTTAGACTCTGCATTGCATAGATCTAGCAGTCAGTCAACCTCCTTACAGCCTGGACTCTGCCTTGCGTATTTTTGGCAGTCAGTCTCTCGACCTCCCTGTGGAAATTGAGAAACCTTCATGATCAGTCACACAGGTATGTTGCAAGTCAGTTCTCAAGTTCATTTTTGACTCATAGATTTCTTGCCATGAGTGTTTCCATGTCCCCAGGTATCACAGGTGTTCATCTGCCTCTCAAAAGCACAAGTACAATGGTTTCCAAGAGAGCAGATCTAAAGGCACCATTCAGAGCACACTTGGGGATGTAGTTGATCAAGTATTTATGAAATTTCCTACCCACGAAGACATCAAGTTGTTTGTAGAGAAGGACATCAAGATATGACGACATCGGCTTCATAGCAAGCAACACCATAAAGAGTTGATGAAGGCAGTATATCAGATGCAACAAACGCAAGAGGAAGGTTGTTGATAACATAGAGGTGGAACAAAGTTGCAAGCTCAAGCAGATCCACTTATGATGAAAGAAAATTTGGAGACTCGGGCTATGAGGTGACAGCGTGACATGAAGATCGCCTGAAGGCAGAGAATAGAATAGAGAAGGAGTTGCATGTGCTGAAGCAACAACTCAAGGAAGAACATGAGTTGTACAGACGAGCAGATGAGTTACAGCAAGAACATGTATAGCAGGGGGTGCAACATGCATAGATGAATGAAACTGTGCCCGTACAAGTTATAGATCCATTCCAGCAACTGGCACAGAGCAGAAAAGGTGAGTAGTGATGTTGATCACATGCAAGGGAATTTAGCAGCATGCATGTCATTGTGCCCACACATGTGATCCAACCCATTTGGTACACTCACCAAGGTGAAGACAAGAAGCAAGTTCGACTGGAGTTGAACATGTAGTTAACAGTTGATGCACATGACAACCAGCACACACTGGAAGATCAGCATGGACACTATGCATCAGTGTGTTGCCAGTTCGGCCACACCCAAGAAGACCATGTGCATGCTAGCAAACGAGTTGAATGGAGGAGCCATTCCAATGCACCTAGATGCAACAAAGGCAAAAGTTCACTTCCACAAGATGTCACCATTGAGCACATGCACACCATCAAAGACGATAAAGCTTGGCATCAACTCACCACCTTCACCATCACAAGCATGTCAAAGAGTTGGCCTCATGACAACGGACTGAGTGTCAGTGATTTGTTTCATGGCTTTCTCAAGCCATATTGTCTCACATGGTCACATGTGCATTGTAATGTAATGTCTTGTTAAGTGGAAGTTAAAGTGTGGATAGTTGGATGTAATAGTCATAGACTAAATGAAGATTCATGAGGGTATATGAACTGTCACAAAGGAGAATGTCAAGGGTCACCCCATCCTTTTCTATAAATAGAACCTCATAACTCATTGTAAAGGCTTTTGGTTAGCCAAGTTTCCGATAGGAGTATCTTAGAGAAAGTTTGGACAATATTGTAATGATCATTGGCTTCTCCACTGCGCAGACCTAGTATATCTCTTTGGAGGAGCAGGCGGTTGTGGCTGTAACATTCCACTATTGGGGCTAGTAGGGGTACATGGATATATTATATGACTGGAACATACGCTTCTTAATATAACAGAGCTAGCACATTTTCATTCATATGTTGTTGTTGTAGTTGGACTATTCTGGTTGCTGTAGCAATGTATGTTATTTAACTTACGCATTTGTATATGAACTATTTTGTATGAAATTGTAAAAATCTTGTTGCAGATGTGCTATTGGTTTGAACATCACTTTGGATTTCCAGCTATCTTTCTTTCCAGCCAGTGATGCATCTTTGCTTGTGTGTTCCCTTCCAAGCCAAGTACTATTACAAGTTTCCAAGGGGCGCACTCACCTCACCCTCTTTGTGTTAGAACCTCTCATGCACCTTCCTTGACTTACTGTAGCTATCATAGCCTTGATACCAATAGGGTCATCTTACTTGCCTCTGTGTGAAATTGCTATCAAGGAATTACCGTATGACCCACTACTGGGACTCCTACACCAAACGATCTGAGGTCTAATTGGGACTTCTTACCAGGGAGATCCCCTAACATGTTGGCAGGTCCAGCACTATCAACATAACATTTAGGGTTAATGAGTTTTGTCAATGCCTTTTATTTTCCCTATCATTTTCGTTAGTAAGTTTCTCATTCCATTCAGCAGTCGAGAGGTTTCCAAGACTCTAGAACTCATTTTCTTTATATGGCTACTATGTTGATTGTGACTCCCAATAATGCATAAATAATAAAATCCAATGTAATTTTTCAACCCTTGATTCCTTGAATAGGGCAACGTACTCATTCTCGGCTATTCAAATCTTATTCTCTAGTAAAATTTCTTTGTTGTTATAGTTTCTATTATGAGCAATAATTTTTTCTTTTCTTTTGTTGTTCTTACTAGCTGACTTGATAACCATTTGTTCTTTATCCTCGTTGCAAACTTTAGTTTTGGCATTTGGGGTTTTTGCTCAGAATTTTTTTTTGAGCAATACCATTGGGAAATGGAGGCTTAAATTAATACGCCAAAAAAGCAAAAATTATGGCCTAGTGACTTATGTTGCCACACACAGGTAGTTATCAAATTAAAACCTCTGGTGTTATAGTGTTTCTTCTGAAAGTATGAAGAATTACATACTCGTTTATCATTATATTGAACCTTTCTTTAATTTAATAAAACACTTTGTTACATATGTATGTAGACTCATTCCTGAATTTGATTCTTTACTCTTGAATTCTTTTGCATGGTGATACTGTTATATTTCCTATTTGTTGGTTCTTCGATGACCAAAACCCTACCCTATGAATATTAATAAGGGTAAGCTATGGAGGGTTTCCAAGTTATGTTTTGTTAATATCAAACGAGTTTTATTGTTAATATTGTATACAACCCTTAGCTTTGATTAGGGTGTCCAAACACGAATGTTGTTAGAAACTGAGAATTTATTGGGTTTTAATTTTGGTAAAATAACCCTACACATACAAAAACATTGATGGTTTGAGAGGGTTTCCAAAACAAACCCTTACTGGGTAATGCTTGTTAGGGTTTATTTTTAGCCACTTACGAATTTTAGTTCGATTTATTTTCAAAATATGTATTAGGATTTCAAAATGTAAGACATTAATTATGTTCTCTTTAATAGTTAAACCATCAACATTGTATTCTACCAAGGATAAAATATATTTACTATAATGGTTCAATATTGGTCACTGTATTAATCTGTTCCATTTTTACAGAGACTTTTCTTAATTAAGTTACCATTTTAGTTTATGCCTTTGGGGTATTTATTAATTCCTTTGGAAAGAATAGAACACTTCATACTCCATGCTTGTAAAATCTTGATTCTTTTTTGTCCTTCTTCCATTAATAGGAAATAAACCCTCCCTATATAATTCATTATTTATTGATGGATTTAAAACAACCTTTTAAAAAGTTATATTCCTACACTTTAAGTATATACATACTCAAATTTTGTTTTCATTTCCTTTTGGTTTTTAATTTGAAATTTTCCTTTACATCTATTAATAATTTCATTGCTCTTTGTACAAAGAATTTAGAGTCCTAACTGAGTGTAGTTCTCTAGAGGTAATTACATAACAACTTTCCTTAAAAAAAAATTTAATTATGCATCTACATATGGTGTTCTAATTTTAATATATGTTTTTCTCAAGTCTATTATCGACACCCAAAGAAGAAAAGTCCTCATTTTCCTTCGATGTTTCCACATATTTGTGTTATTAATGTAACCTTTTACTAAGCATTCGATTTTGTTTCTTTCCTAGGTCATAGGTTCCCAACCCTTGGTTTCTCATTCTTCATGAGCACGACTATTGTACTCGAAGTTAAGTCTCCATATTTTTATTATGTTTTTCTTGAGTTACATTCTTTTCCTAAATTGCAAGTTATTCAAGGGTTATAGCCTCTGCTGTAATAAGAATTTATTTCTTATTAAATTTGTAAGGGTTATTTGCAACCCTTCACATATTGTTTGATGCAGATTATGAGTCTTCAACTCTGTGTATTTTTTGAAGTAATCTAAATGTTTATAAATGCTATATTTCATTTTAAGTATACTCCATATATCGTCTTTTTAAAGAATCCTTTGTGTAATAGTAATTTCTCCAATGTAGCTATGAATCTATTACTGTTTATTTCTAGTCCTTTATATATTTAAAGGAACAATTTATTTCTTGTTACTTATTCATTTAGACTAGAATCATCTTAGAAGAAGCAATTCCTACGAACTATACAGTTTCATTTTTTCTCATTTCTTATATATTATATATAATTAATTTATACATAAGTTTTTATGTATCACACACACACACACACACACACACACACACACAAAATCACAATTTATATTCTACATCTTAAATACCATCTTAAATTTCATTTTTTTTTACTAACACTTAGCCTAGAAAAATTATCATCTATATTTTATTATTATGTTTCATGTACTATTTTGTCTCATTTTGTTACAATACTGTGTGCACGCTTTTAGATAAAAGTATTAGTTATCTTCTTTCATTATGCTACACATGATTTACAACTAAAAACATGAACATTTTCCTACTTTTCTATGTATGTGTGTGTATATATATATATAGATATATATATATATATATATATATATATATATATATATATATATATATATATATATATATATAGGCATATAAAATCTCTTTCCTTTCCTACGACATAGAAATCATATATGAAAACATAACTAATATATTATCTATTCTTATGCACATAAATTATAAATGAAAACATAACTAGTGGATTTTCTAAATTCTTTTGCACAAAAATTATAAATGAAAATGTAACTAATATCTTTTCCAAATAAATAAAAACAGTAGGTAAGAACACCAACTTGAAATTAGTAGTCTCAAAAATTAGTAATTAAGTGTTTGGCCCCTCCCACC
Source organism: Pinus tabuliformis (assembly GCA_031772625.1). NCBI lineage: Eukaryota > Viridiplantae > Streptophyta > Pinopsida > Pinales > Pinaceae > Pinus > Pinus tabuliformis. Next base: position 955,334,354 of record CM062806.1, on the reverse strand, counting down.
TTGATACTGCATCTAGCCAGGATCCCTCAAAGCATATCAAGTCTGCAAATTCTCTTTGTATGTCCTCTTCACTTGTCGTTTCTCACGGTTTCTTCATTTAAAAACTTGTGAAGAATTCTCTAGAAAGAAGGCAAAATCATTTCTTCCTTTTTTTACCCATATAACACTATTTTGGTGTTTGGTAACTATCTCCACCTCATCAACAAGTGGCAAGTTGTTACTATCTCATTATTGAGCCTATATTTCCCACTCCCAAGGACAACATTATGTCTTTCAAGGAAATAATTAATTGATCAACTCCATAATTTCTCAATAAATCTAATCATATAGATTAGATGCCTAGAACTTATTGATGGGTAATTAAATTTCACCAATAATTTTGCAGCCTCATCTCTTTGAGCCATAAGTACTAAATAATTAATTTTCCAAATTTCTTTATTTATAGAACAAAACATCATAACTATAGGTTTATAATCAGTTATCATCAGTAATAAATTACTGATAATTGAATTCTTCAAATGTCTTTCATACTCAACCATTTAAAAAGGAAACACACACATGCACAATTAATTACATAAAACCATCAAGCCATGGGATATTACAAAATTAAGTTATCCTAGGTCCATTTTAGATCTAGATCTACCAAGCGTCAAGAGGGATTAAATCTCTCCCTTAGGTGCAAACCTCTTTTAGAGTGAAAAGAGATTTGATCCCTCTTGACATATGGTAGATCTGGAATTAATATGGATCTAGGATGGTTTAATTATTAACCTTTAAATAGGCCACATTAAAGAAGAATACCATGGGAAAAAACCATGGGTTAAGAATATTATGGGAAAAAATCATGGGCTGGAGAATTTTATGTTTTTTATTTTATTTTATTTTATTTATATTTATTTTGTTTAATTTTGACTAATTCAAAATTTTAAACACTATTACATCTCTACCATATTGGGTTGAAGAGCTCCTCTCGACATAAATACTTCAATTTCCACCTTAATTTTACATCAAATTTATATATAACTAAAGTATTTGAGAGTATAAAAAAAGAGTTTATAATTGCTTTTTCTTTTTAGTTTTAGGGAAATGTGTAATTATTTCACCATTTAATAGGGACTTTATAAGTACCATTAAAAAATAATATTGATATTATTGGGAAAATATGGGAGAATCTAATTCATATATATTGTCAACACATTTCATATTGAGTTGACATGCATCATTCTAAAAAATATATATTAATAATAAAAAAATAGTGTTAGTTGTAAATAGGATATCACAATGTCCATGTTAACTAACACAATTTCATATCAACTTTATACAAAGAAAAGTAAAGCAATTGAAATTAAATACGAAGATGTGTAATTTATTCAATTTTTAATATAGAGTTAATATGTGACATTAAAAAAAATTCGATAACAAAAAAAATTCAATATAGATTATAAATAAAATATTCCAATATGCAAATTGAGTAAAATATTTTAATATCATATTTAAATGTATATAGAGAGATAAATTTATTATTCCATTGATAGGTACTTTGTAATTGAAAGTATGAGGAAATTATATAAGAAATATACTAATAACAAAAAAAACATTTTGTAAGAGTTCCAATCAAGAAGCCTTGGAACTTGTAAGCTTACGTGGAATTATTATATGTTGCATTGTAACACTTATCTTCTAACTATCGTTAAAAGCTTCTATTTCTCCCCTAAAATAGGTTGATGTACAACATTTTTCCTCAAGAAATGAAGTATTCCCTTCATTCTTCAATTTGGTTTGATCTCTTTGTAAAAGTTTGTTAAATCTTACAGTTTACTCCATGGGTGTTTTTGCACTCTTACATAGTATTGGAGCTTCACTGCAAGCACCTTCTCATTTTTTTTTTATAGATCTATTGTTATAAATGATGATTGGATCAAATCTATATGGGTTAGAGGCTAGGTTGTTTTTATGTCCTTTTTCCTTTTGGGGTTTATTTATGATCAAGTTCCTCAAAGGACGTGGAAAGGTAGCTTCTATTTTATGGATTGAAAAATTTAATAGGACTTTGGCCCCATAGTTTCTGACATCATTTATTTATTTTGCTCATCTTTGGGTCTTATTGCTTCCTCTTGAAGTCTAAAATTGGTTTCTTTTTTACTATACTTTTTCCCTCTCCTTTATCTTTTTCTTACCATTTTGTACCAGTTTCAGCCTAATAAAGGTCATCTCAGACTTACTCAAGCTTATAAAAGGTATTATTCATCCATGTTTTAGAATCTATTTTTTCTTTGTGAATAATTATTAAAACATCTCTACAACTACAAAATCTTGATCATTTCGCAACTAATATCGAATTTTGTATTCATCTCCATTATTAGATAGGTTGCAATGCACCAAAGAAGGAATGAAAGGTACCTATAGATGAAATATGTTCCCCACATGGATGTCCACCTATCGACATGATTTGGCAAGTTACAGAGATTGAAAGATCTAAGAGTCAAACCTAAAGTCAAACTTTGGTTATGATGATGCAACATTTAAGTGAAGATCGACAGAAGATCATGGCGAGATCAAGGAAGCATGGAGAAGTCTTATTTGATCGAGAAGCAATGTTCAAGAAGAATCCCTCGTGATTTTCTCTTCCAGTAGAAAATCATGAGGAGATAGAGTTTTAATTCAAGTTTACTTCTTAGATGGAAGATTAGTTTAATTGCCTATCAACACATGTTTCTTACATTAGTTTGACAAAGAATTGTATAAAAATCGTGACGTGAAACCAAAAAAATAGTTAAGTTAATTTTTTTCTCATTTAAGTATTTAGAAACTTTGTTCAAGAAACTTCTCGTAGGAGGGACCCCTGGACAGTTGTAAGGATAGTTAGCTTTTATTTGCATTGCAGTTTTTCATAAATAGTCTACATTCACATAGAAGTTTCATGTATTTTTCACTCCAAATGGTTACATTTCATTTGTGTTTTAATCACCTATTGTTTTGTTTCAAGGGTGCTCATAAAAGAAAATACTAAAACAATCTATTTCTAGCATGCATTTCGTTCAATCAATTTATTTTTATAACTTAGTTAATTTCGTGGATGATGAAGAGATGGATTTTCAGAGCTATTAGCACAGTAATCACTTGAAGTTATAGATTTTCTTTGTTTGATTTACTTTCCTTCTGCAATAAATTAGCATTAAAATTTATTTTAACAAATAGTGTTAAATTTCCTTTTCTGCAAATAGAGTTAAGTTTCATTTTCTACAATTCAGTTTGGCATTTGGTTTTGATGTAGTTTTAATGGAAAGAACATGTGCCTGAAAACTCTCTAATCTCATTTAACACTTATCCATATTTAGAATAATTTCATCCAAAGATAGAATTTCTGGCATATATTGTGCACATACACTTCATAAGCACACGAACCTTGGTTGACAATTAATGAAGTAATTTAAGGTCAATTAAATTACCAAACATTTTTGCGTCATTTCTGAGGAAGTGTATATAGGATTCCATTCTTGGTTTTCATATCATTTTAGGAAGCATTCAACTTTGCAGATGCATAATTAAAGCATGATAAAAATCATTTATGCATAGAGAAAGGGATTCTATGGTTAGATTTGTAAGTAAAGGTAGAATTTCAATTCCAACATCACCACTCACTTATGCTAGAACTCGTAGTGCCACACCATCCAATGAGACTCATATTCCATTATTTTTAGGTAGGCGTAGACTCCTTGAGGTGCATAGGTTTGAAATCCAACATAGAGATTCACCAAATTCTTCTACGGAAGTTATAGTTGATGAACCTACATCCCTAACAAAAGGAGTCATATTTCTTTCTTCAATGAGATAACAACTCTCAGGACAATAATTATAGGTACCTAGTGAAGAAGTGGGAGTTTACTTTGATATACCATTATAATCCCATCATTGAACCTTACACTAACTTTGAGGAATATACAATGGTAGGGGAAGGAGAATGAGAAGTACACAATGTAAATGGTGAACCTAGGATTGGAAGTGGAAGAGGCAGAGGAGGTGGAGGAGGAGGTGCTGGAGGTGGTAGAGGAGGTAGGGGAGAACCAAATCCATATGGGTTTCCTAAATTTGATGAAGATACCATGGCCACAATGAAAAATATATCACCTTCTATTCTTCCCAATTTCCATGGTTTAAAAAGTGAGGATCCAAAAAAGTTTCTTTGTAAGTTTGAATTCTTGTGTAGATCTTATGACTACTTGCTTGATACTCAGAAAATGAAATTGTTTCCAGCTACTCTTAAAGATGGAGCACTTAAATGTTTTATGGGACTAAGAACACATATTATTAGAACATGTGAAGAAATGAAAAACAGGTTCTTAGAAAAATATATGGATTGTTGTGTTGAAGTCTAGAAATGTCTCATTTTGACCACCCTTTTTGCCATCACAATTTACATTTATGTTATTTTTCTACAAAATCCTCAACATATTAAGGTCAAGATCAATACTTTTAAGGTAATAATCATCCATACTTCTTTGTTTTTAGTGAAATTGTGACAAAACTATCTTGCAATTACCGAATTTCATATGTTCTGCAACTGATATCCGTTCCACAGAAAAATCCATTATTAGATAGGTTGCAATGTTTTAGAAAAGGAATAAGACTATCAAAAAATAACCTTTGGCTCCCAAATGGATAGCCATCTACTAACATTGTTTGGCAAGCTCAGCGAAATTAGAGATCTACAAGTCAAAGGTTGAGTCAATCTTGGAAGTTGTGTATTGAAGATAAACACAAGAAACAGATAATCAAACGAGCGAGGCATTTAAGAAGAAAATCAAGCAAGCGAGGCACTTAGCTGTTAAAATATGAAATCTCCTATGACTTGCTTTTTCAATACCAAGTCATAAAGAGATTGGACTCTTAGATATCGATCTCATAGGTGTCAGATTTACTTACAAATTCCTAACCTAAAACTCTTCCAAGTTGTTTTTATTATTTGTATAAATAACAATAAGTGAGATTAAGAATGGGAGGAGTATTGGCACTTATTGTTATTAATTTTATCATCCTTTTGTGGAAAAATTAATACTATGTTTTCTTAATACAAGTTCCTGTTATTCTCCAAATGTGTGCGTCAAGAATCGTTGAGTGTTAAATTAATCCTGCACTTTGAGAGGTCCCCCTATGAGCTATAAGGTTTTTTTTTTAGTTTTACATTAATGCTTTTCATTATAGTTATTTTGTTTCAGTAATTTTTACAGAGTACTCATAAACCAAAAATATCAAAAAGAGTTTCTTTATATGCACTGTTACTTATTTGTTCTAGTATTCAATTTTCAGTCTCTCTAATTTATTTCTTCATTCACACTTAACTTCTGATATGTTGAACAGAGTACATTTCAGAAACGGATGCACACATTAGTAATTAGTCTTGGGTTTAAAGTTTCACATTTCTTTTTAGATTTCATTGTCATTTGATTTTTAAAGAAATTTTATCTTTTTGCAATTTACATTCCATTATCAGATCTTTCATATTTTTCGATTGGCAGAAAGATTTATTTTTAGCAATTAGTGCAGAATGAGTTCACTTCTGCAGCAGTAACATTGATTATTTTATTTCATATTTAATCTTCAAGCATTTCCTTTTTGATAGACTAGAATTAAGTGTGGATTTCTACAATATAGATAATATTCTTTATTTTCAAAAAGCTTACCTTAGATAGGATTCTAGATTGAAAGAACATGTGTGTTGACTCTATCTAATTTGTATAAAAATAATTTCATTCATATTTAAAATTAGTTTCATTTGTAGATCACTTAATTTGTAAAATAAATCCTAGCATATATAGTGCACATACACTTCACAAGAATACAAACCCTAGTTGACATTTAACGAAGTAAATTAAAGACAATTAATTTACCAAACATTTTGACGTTGTTGTTGGGGAATTATACATAGGTGTTAGCTTTCAATTTCATCTCATTCTTAGTTGCATAAGACTAGTTTCATTTTAGTACATCCTAGAAGTAGATTCATATATATATATATATATATATATATATATATATATAGATGAAAAACAAGCTATGTTGGCATATTTATGCAAAAAATATTAACTGAAAACCAAGACTTCTTAGCAGTTTATATTTTCAAAAACCATTTTTCTTGTCCCTATTTCTTTTGTCCTCCTCTTTCTTTTCAGGTGCCAAAAACTACATTTATGATCAGTATTTTATTGGTCATCATCATCATCAACAACAACAATAAGGAAGCCTTCTTCTAATCAATAAAGGAAGTCCGAAAATAAGAAGAATATACATAATTATTATCGTTCTACAACCAATTTACAGTTTTACAATCAAAATCAAATTCAACAGCAAGAAAGATATCAAATTCAAAAGCAGGAAGAATATCAAAAGAAAAGGTATGCAAGAATATTTGAGTTGTATTTTCATGTAAGAACTTAGATTTTAATTATGGATGAAACAACAAAAGATTGAAAATTTTATAAAATGTGTTAACCATTATGACCTTAACCCCTCATCATTGCACCACTTGTCACATCAAGGTCTGATTAATAAGATCAAGCATAACACCAGTCCTTTAAAATTAGATCTAGGAAGTTGTGAAAGTACAAATCGGGTGCAACACAAATTCCTCCATCATTATTTTACCCCTATCATCATTTCAATCCCACTCCATATTCATTGTACTCATTCCAAAGCCTTTCATTCTCCTCATTCCCTTCCAGTTCTCAGTTAAAATTTCCTTCCAATTTTCAGTCGAAAAGAGCATTCTAGGCCAAATACTTCTCCACGCGCTATGGGTATTCTTATATGATATGAACTGAATGGTGTGAAGTTCCTCCAGGCTTATCCAAGGTTTAAGAAGCAACTATAGTAGGTGGGTTGGTTTCAATTCTTTGTAAAATTTGATGGGCACGAAACAAAGATTACTAAAGCCCCCGCTCGAGCATTTGATGGAGTAGAAGCTCAAATGTTAAACTCATCCTTACAGAGTCAATTGTGGCTAAAGCAAAAATTTTCCTGAGGAATGGAGAGAGTTGGTTCAAAAACAGAAGAATTAAAGAAAATGAATGGGTTCACTTCTTAAGAGAACTAAGTATGGACTTCTCTCATTTCAAGAAAGGCATCCCAGTGACAGCATTAAAAGGAAAATGGTGAAATATTTTGCTTGTCATTCAAAAATTTATACCACGTGAAGGAAGATGTGAATGATGTTTTTCTATCATGTTAGGCTTATGATGCACTTTGTTAATAGATTTGAAATCAATCTTCCCTAGTTTCTGCTTCAAATTTTCAAGAAAATGGCCCTTAGTATCCATAGAGAACTCTCTATATCATCATGGACTTGTTAAAATTATGATTGAAGCACATTTGCAAGAAAAAGGGAATAATTGGCAGGATTTCTTAGTAAGAAATCATTTCATAGAAGCTCCAGAAAAAGAGCCAAATAGTAGGGTCAAATGAAATAGAAGAAACCCTAACCCTGAAAAGAAAAGAGTCGAAGAAGAAATCTAAGAGCCAAATATGACTAAAATTCCAGAGGACCCAATTGAAGATAATACTCTGTTGTGTCAATACCTTGAAAAGTATAAACATAAAAGTAGCAAGAAAGACCTTAGAAGAAAGAAAGCCAGCCCAAGTCAGCCAGTACCTGAACAAAAGAAGAAAACAGAGGACAACAGAGTAGAAAAGAAAAACATTGGAATCTCAGGAATAAGTTTGAGAAGGAGTAAAATAATTTCAAAATTGTCAAACACTCAATCATTGGAAATGATAAATATTGAAGATGAATAATTTCACACACCTCCTCATACACTTAGTCCAATAGGCAATCCAACAAGGTGGACCCCAAAAATTGATCCAGTTCAACAAGAGATCTATGATTATGTAGAATATCTAGAGCATAAGGGACATCAAGAAACAAAGTTATCACAATTTGAAACAAGTGAGACCTCAGCAACAAAACCAAGAACAGAACAAGGATACAACATTGAAGAGAATTTGAAGCAAGATATTTATGAATTAGAGGTTCTTAATAAACATCTAATTCAGGAAAGGGAAGCAGCTAAGGTTCAAAATGACATACTCAGAACTTAGAATGACAACATACTTCTACACCTATATCATTGGTACAAAAAGATAGGAAACTTGAATTTCAAAATAAGTTTCTTAAAAACAAGGTCAAAGGATTGCAAAGAAGAATTTTAATGAAGAAACCAATGACCATATTTGGCATTAAAAAGAATAAGAAGAATATTAGATTTGATGTACTTGCACAAGCCTCAGATATTATTCACTAACAGAGGAAAGAAGAACCAGTTTTGAAATTTTGTTGCATGAGGACATGCAAAACCTTTGGTGTGGGGGAATGTTGAAGTCTAGAAATGTCTCTTTTTGACCACCCTTTTTGCCATCACATTTTACCTTTCTGTTATTTTTCTACAAAAGCCTCAGGATATTAAGGTCAAGGTCAATAACTATAAGTTAATAATAATCCATACTTAAATTCTATGTTTTTAGTGAAATTATGACAAAAGTATCTTGCAATTATCGAATTTTGTATATTCTACAACTGATATCTGTTTCCACAGCAGAATCCATTGTTAGATAGGTTGTAGTGTTCTAGAAAAAGGAAGAATATTGTCAAACGATGACATTTGGCTCCCATATGGATAACCAACTACTAATATTGTTTGGCAAGCTTAGCAAAATCAGAGATCTAGAAGTCAAAGGATGAGTGAAACTTGGAAGTTGTGTATTGAAGATAAACACATGAAGAAGATAATCAAGCGAGCAATGCATTTAAGCAGACAATCAAGTGAGCGAGGCACTTAGCTGCTAAAATAAGAAAGCTCCTACGACTTTATTTTTCAATAGAAATTCATAAAGAGATTGAACTCTTAGATACCAATCTCATAGGTGTCAAATTTACTTACAGATTCTTGACCTAAAACTCTTCCACGTTGTTTTTATTATTTGTATAAATAACAGTAAGTGAGATTAAGAATGGGAGGAGTATTGGCACTTATTGTTATTAAGTTTATCATCCTTTTGTGGACAAATTAATACTATGTTTTCTTAATACAAGTTCCTGTTATTCAACAAATGCGTGAGTGAAGAATCGTTGAGTGTTAAATTAATCCTGCACTCTGAGAGGGGCCCCTGCGAGTTGCAAGGTTTTGTTTTAGTTTTACATTAACTCTTTTCATTACAGTTATTTTGTTTTAGTCCTTTCTACAGAGTACTCATAAACCAAAATTATCAAAAAGAGTTTGTTTATATACATTGTTACTTGGTTATTTTAGTATTCAATTTCTAGTCTCTCTGAGTTATTTCTTCATTCACACCTAACTTATGATATGTTGAACATAGTACATTTCAAAAAAAGACATGCACATTAGTAATTAGTATTGGGTTTAAAGTTTCACATTTCTTTTTAGATTTCATTATCATTTCCATTTTGAAGCAATTTTATCTTTTTTCCATTTACATTCCATTATCAGATCTTTCATATTTCTCAATTAAAATAAATAATTATTTTTAACAATTAGTGCATAATGAGTTCAATTCCGCAGTACTAAGACAAAAAAATTGTTTCATGTTTAATATTCAAGCATTTCCTTTTTGATAGACTAGAATTAAGTTCAGATTTCTACAATATAAATAACATTCTTTATTTTCAAAAAGCATTCTAGACTGAAAGAACATGTGCATTGACTCTCTCTAATTTGTATAAAAATAATTTCATTCATCTTTGAAATTAGTTTCATTTTTAGATCACTTAATTTGCAAAATAAATCCTAGAATATATAGTGCACATACATTTCACAAGAATACGAACCCTGGTTGACATTTAATGAAGTAAATTAAAGACAATTAATTTACCAAACATATTGTATGCCCTATAACCTTAAGGATGAAGTCTTTAAGATGATGCAAAAAGAGGATGAAAGCCTTGAAGCCCTACTTGAGATATTTTCTTACAATGTTAAAAGGGCTAGGATGCATGACTTAGATGATGAAATATTAAAAGCTATTTTGTTGAAATTCCTCAGAGATGAATGGATTCATCTTAATTTAATGGGAAAAGGAGATTTTTCTCAGCTTTCATTTAGTGAAAAATTTTATTTTTGCAAACATATTTCAAGGGGCAAGGCTAGAACTAGTAAAAATCCAAGAGACCCTACCATGTCAAGAATTAGTAAATTTGCAACTGGAACAATTACTAGAGCTGAAATAGGTAATTTGCTTGATAACTTCAAAACAAATATTCTTGGGAATATGTTGTAGTGGCTGCAACACCCTCCAAAATTTTGGCTTTCACTAAAATTTTGGAGCCTTCCTTGGTCTTTCCCTTGATTGTTGCAATCACTCGAGCTCATTTTATGAGATCTCTTAGAGTATTTTCACCCCTTTCGTTTGTTTGACCAACTGTCGTATTTTGGCATGCTCGATTGTTTTATCACACTTGTGGTCATTTTCAGGTCAGTTCGAAGGATTTTCTTTGTGTGTTTGAGTTGTCCTAGCCATGTAAACATCATTCGCACTCATACACAAAGTTTTAAGCATTGTCACACTTGTTGCTTTTTGTTCTAGAATGTCTCACAGAGGGTAATGCTTTGCCTTGTTGTTCTAGTGCCCTATGTTATTGTGTCATCAAATATTCTAAGTGTGTGATCACAATTTCAATTTCCTCACAAGGTTCACTTGCCTCCCATACTTATCCCTTTTTTGAAAACCCTCCCAACTAGGTAACTCCCTTTCACCGGACCTTGACTAAACTGCGCACTACATAGTCTTAGCCCTTTGAGATGCAACCCTGCTGCCTAGAACTGCACATTTCACAGTCACTATCCTCCGAGGCAGTTGCACTACACAATTCCAGAGTTGAGAAAACTTCCTTCCTCCCCATAATTACATAGTAGCTTCTTGAAGCCTGACCTTAACTATGTGTTTTTCAAGATCTCTCACCAAGCTTCCTCCCTACCTGCTTTGCCTCCTAGAACTACGCAAAATTGTCTCCCAGTTTCCTCCCTTAGGCAGGACTTTCTATCTCAAAAATTTCGTAGAACTATCCTCCCAGGTCCCTCTGCTACCTAGTCCTAGCTTATCTCTGAAAACTACATAGACCTGTCTCCCAGGGTCCCACCTTGCAACAACCATTGATGATCTCAACTGCACACTCCTGCCTCCTAGTGGCCTCTGCACAATTTTTCCAAGCAATGAAGACTATGCTCAAGAGTTCCTCAGCCAAGCCTAAGTTGTGCTCTACACCGTCTCAGTAACTAGTCTCCCTCCCTGTCACCTAGAACTGCGCAATGTGTAGTTATTAGCCCTCTTTCCCAGCTTATCACCTGTCCCAGGCCCATTTCATGGATAACAATGCATCATCTTAAACTTGAAGGTTTTTGGATTTGATGTCGTCCAATCATGAGTGAATTGTAGGAACAAGAAAATTGTTAGATCATGGCGAGATGGTGAAGAAGATAAGGAAGTAGTAGACATGCTAAAAGAGAATACTCACTCATAGTTGGACAAACAAAGAAGCATATCAAGAACAATAAAAGAGAGCACATGCATGCAACCACCTCAAGATACCAAAGATCATTGAAGACCTTGAATCATTAATGTATGTAAAGGAGAAGAGAGAGCACATCCAAGAACACATCTATCACTCAACAGCAACAGCAGATTGACGTTGCCACTTCAGCAAGCAAGTAAATGTCAGTAGTGTGATGTCAAGTCATGCCATGAGTTTTCAAAGGCCACATCACTATTATGGGCCATATCTATTGTAAATTGAATGTAATGTAAACTGGAATTCCAATGGACACACATGAACATGAAGAGTCATGTCAGTTGAAAAGTCATAGGAAGTTGAATAGTCATGAGGGAAGTCCAAGAGTCACAAGTGTCAAACATCACCCCTGGTTACATATACCCCCCTCATTGTATGAGCAAGGACTTCTCACCTTGGCTCCTCCCACCAAACCATAGAGGGTTTCAATCAATTCTTTGAGGAGCAAGGAGTGGCTACAATGTCCCACTATTGGGGCTAGTGGTTCATGATGTAAATATGTCTTGGAACTTTTGCTTAATGCAGAAGCCTATTCAGGCCAGCATGTTTCCATGCATGACTTGTATATGTTTATAAGACTATTCTTTGAGCATTTTTAATTCATGTTTGTTGCACATGTACTAAGATAATTGAATTATTTTGGTTGTTTTAGTGCTTACCTTGTTGGGAATGTGTTGTATTAGTTATCATTATTGTCTCATCCTCGTGGACTACTCTGTAGGATACTAGACATACCATCTTCGCTTATTGGTTATAATGACCATCACATCCATTGTGGACTACTCTAGTGGATGGTGGACGATTCATCTTCTTTACTTTGGTTTTAACAACTACCTTATCCACTGTGGACTATTACGATGGAGGTTAGACAGACCATTCTTGGTTTACGTGTGTCTCTTTACTTGGTGGTACTATTACCTCTCACTTAGAGGCCCACATTTACCCCCCTTTTGTAGTAAGAGAACCTAGACACAGTTACGTTACACACTCACCAGGCACACTCACCTTAATTTTCAAAAATACCAGCATAACACTCTCATGTGCTGAACAACAAGAACCAAGGAAAATATCTAAGTAAATGGAAATTGGGCCATCATACCAGATGGGACTCCTACACCAAACATTGTGAGGTCTAGTTGGGACCTTATACTGGGGAGATCTCCTGAATGTTGGCAGATCTAGCACCGTCAACATTTTTGGCACTAGAAGGAGGGCCGCCAGTAGTTTATGGTTGATTGTACCATCAACCCGACTCATCCATTTTCTGGTCAAGCAAGTAACATTCACACCCTCTCCCCTACTCATAATTCTAAAGTTGGTAATTTCTCACCTCCCAGACCTAAACATTAAATCCTGTACCATCAAATCTAGGATGTCTATCCCATCACCCGTAAATTTTCAAAAGTCGTTGGATTGATTCTCAAAGTGTACACCCTTCCATACTCTCAAAAGAATCACAAGACTACCCCCACAGGATTAGTAGTCACATCTGTCAAAGAAGTGATCTTTGTCACTCTTGAGGAGCTGGCAGAAGATGTGGAGAAAGAAGAGTAACCCTTGCTTTTTCGAAAGCAAGAAGAGGACAACCTCTTACTCTCAGGTTCAAGGTCGAACGGAGGAGGCGAAGGGGAAGGAAATGAAGGAGGAGGAGATTAAGTATAAGAACCAACAGATTCAGAAGAGGAATCATCAGATTCATAAGAGGAAGAGGAGGACAACGAAGAGGACAACATTGTAAACCAAAATATGGATTGGAGGACTTAGTGCCCATTGGCACTTCTGGGTGTCCCACACAAGATTCCAAGACACATAAACAAGATCTTAATGAAATATGACTCTAAAAAGATAGTGAAGGCATAAGATCATTTAGACATGTTCTACCCACATCTGCAAACACTTGAGGTACATTACGATGATGTTGAATGTAGATTATTCCCTTGTACCTTGGATGGAATAGCAGCTATATGGTACCATAGCCTTCCTCCAAAACCCATCAAGAACTGGGGGGTGTTCAAAAGGATCTTTCTTGAAAATTTTGCTGATGACAAGACCCTTGCCATGTTACTTAATGAGTTGGGTAGTCCCAAGATGGAGCAGAAACAAAATTTTGAAGATTCCAATCAAAGTTTCAACCGTATTTTGGACAAGTTCTCAAATGACACTAAACCTCACGACTCCATATTTTTCAACTACTACACTTCTACACTACCAACCAGTATTGCAAAGTTCGTCCAGTGATCTGTGAAACCATCACTAACAAAAAATTATGAAGAGGTTATTGCAGTGGAGAAAGACCTACGCTCTATTGGAGTCATTGTAGATGATGAATCCACTAAGGACTCCAAAGACACTGGTAAGAGGTGCCAAACCTCTGTGAGAAAGGTTAAGGAAAAGGAAGCAAGTTATATTAAGAACCTTACTCATCTCATCAAGTCCATGACTACCAAAGTGGTAGAACTTAAACAGAGGACAAGCAAGACCACAACCAAATTTGCATAGAGCTCTAACCTGGTTCGGTTGCTTGAGAAAATCGCTACAGATTCATACTGCACGTTTCACTTCCAAGCCCATTCAGAAAGGACGTGCCCAGAATGCAACCATGGAATGATTAGCATGGTTGTGCAGTTGTCCAAAAACTCATTGTTAATGAGTAGGTTGAGCCAAACAATGATGAAGAAGAAGCTGTTGCACTTGATGAAGCTCCAAGCACTCGGCATGTAGTAAACATGTATCATTATTCTCTCACAGCTGAGAATACCACCACTGATAAAGAGCCTCTGAGTGACGGTCCAGCCTCGAAGAAAAATAATTGGTATAAATTGAGAATTCAAGGGGCCCCAACTATGTTTGAGATATTGAGGAATAAAATAAGACAATATAGGTTAAGGAAAATAGGTCCGTCGGTTGACTCAACAAAGAACACTCACAGCAAGTCTGGGAAGACAACTTCAACAAAAAGTGTTTTTGCAAGCATCAAAGATAAAACCATCCTATCTGAAACCATGAACTTAGTTCCATCCCCGGACACCTCGATGAGTCTTCCCGCAATATATTATAACATTGTAGAAGACATGAAGAAGACTTGTGCAAATATCTCTCTGTTTGAACTTAAAAAAATCACGATTCAGTGGGGCATTCTTCTGCTATCACTTGGGGAAACCTTTACTGGTCAAGCCACCTCTTCGAACAAGGGATCTAGTAAGTCTCCTGACGCTCTCGCTTCTATGCTTAATGCGCTCCACATGGATGAGGCGAAATCACTCTTCCCACCATTCTTGTTATCATTAGATATATTTAACTTCAATGTTCACAATTTCTTGGTTGATTCGGGTGCATCGATCAATGTCATGCCACTCTCCATTGCTAATAAGATCAATTCTCAATGGATTAAGACTAGTGTAGAGATAATCCAACTAGACAGAACTTGTGGTTCATCAATTGGTGAACTCAGAGATCTGATCATCTGGCTAACATCTAATGAGTGAGTTCATCAATGCATCAATATTGTATTCGTGGACATCCTGGAAGCATATGGGGTATTTCTCAGCAGAGACTAGTCAAGTAACCTGCAAGGATACTTTGCCACTAACTAGTCACAATTATGGTTTTTGTATAAGTGCAACAACAACCAAATCCAAGTGTTGTCAGAGAGATACATGAAGCAAAATGTGACTCCCTTGATTGGAGAAAATGAGTTTTTGGCTTTCACATAGCTCATGTTAGGAAATTGAGTTTTAGAGACACAATTGGGGTGCTATCTTGCAGAGCCATCCCCTATCCCACTAGACACACAATTGGGCATCCTTCCATGCCCATCTGGCAAAAATGACACATGTACAATAAGTAGTACCAGTAGTAGTAGTACTAGTGCGGCAAGAAGTCCCTATACAGATAATTTGTGGGTCATGTAATTTGATTGATCCAAAACGTGGGAAGGCTTTGGAGCCGGTTTTGTCTAATAGACCCACTATAGAGGAAACATCTTCTCTCTAGTCGCTTGGATTTCGAGTGCACAAACAACACCACAGAGTATGAAGCACTCGTTTTGGTCTTACAGAAAGCCAATGACCTTAAGGTTGTTGTTCTGAAAGTTGTAGGTGACTCTGAAATCATGGTGCGTCAGGTACATAACACTATACATTGTGTGTCACCACATCTTAAGAGTTACCAGCAAGAGGTATGGTGACTCATTTCTCAATTCCAAGCTTTCAATATTATTTCAGTGCCAAGAATGTGTAATGCAACTGCAGATGCCTTGGAAAATGCAGCTGTTAGGATGTTGTCGTTAAGGGATAGTTTTTCTATTGAGATTTTGTATAAACCATATGTCCTAGACAACATCACTAACTTACACATCTTTGATGATGATCAACAGATACTGCATTTCATGGCCAACACTAATGTCTTCAAGGATGCATCAATAGACAAGGATGGGCACGAGCAGACTCTGTATGACACAACTAGTACAAGCAAAGGCAACCTCATCCCTAAGGGTGTGGCATCATTAGAGAATTTGTATGACTTGTGCAACCATTTTTAGGGACCTATGAATGCTAGGACCCATAGCTCGACATTGTCGCATGAACAGATCAATCTGGGAACAAAAGAAGATCCAAAGTATGTGAATCTCGATACGTGATGTACACCACAAGAGAGGAAATATTTTATCCTCCTTTTCAAGCAGTACCATGATGTATTCGCATGGACATACAATGATCTTAATACATATGACATGAAAATTATCCAACATATTATACTGATATAAGAAGGAGCAAATCCTTTTTAGCAAAAACTAAGGAAATTTCATCCAACACTTGAGCCTCTTATACAGAAAGAACTGACCAAGTTGTTGGATGCTCGGATCATGTCTAAAGTGCGACATTCAACTTGGGTTTCCAACTTAGGCCCTATCAGAAACAAGTCCGGGGAGATATGCCTATGTGTAGATTTACGCAACCTCAATCACGCCTCGGATAAGGAAAATTACCTAGCGTTGTCCATGGAGCATTTACTACAAATAGTATCTAGAGAAGAGATGTTTTCTTTGCTTGCTGGTTTTTCTGGATATAACTAGGTTCTAGTAGCAAAGCCTAACAGACTTAAAACTATGTTCCATACCAAGTGGATTACATTCGCATTTCGCAGAATGTCATTTGGGTTGGTTAACATAGGTGCAGAATTTCAGCATGCAATGGACATCGCTTTCTGTGGGATTATCAAACAGAGAGTGGTGGTCTACCTTGATGATGTAATAGTGTTCTTAAGACAACGTTCAGATCATCTATGCCATTGCAACAAAAATTTTGAGCAATGTCGGAAGTATGGGATATCCTTGAATCCTAAGAAAAGCATCTTTGCAGTGTCTGAGGGTAACCTAATTGGACACATTATCGCTAAAAGTGGGATCAAGGTAGATCCAGACATATTTTGGGCCATCATGTAGATTCCCCACCCTATAAACAAGAAAGTCGTGTAGTATTTCTTGGGGAAGATCAACTTCCCCATAGAATTCATCTTTGACTATGTGTAGATCATCAAACCCATACATGAGATGATTAAGAAGAACATAATCTATAGTTGGGGAAAAAGGGAAAAGGATGTGTTTTCCCATATAAAACAAGAAATAGTAGAAGCACCAGCACTATACATCCCAGATTTCGGCAAATATTTCTTTCTCTATACGTTCGATTCCGACACTTATCTCGTTGTTGTACTCACTTAGAAGGACAAGTTGAACAATGAACGACCCATCTCCTTCATAAGCGCGAGCCTGCAAGGACCAAATTTCAACTATCCCATTGTAGATAAGCAAGTTTACACAATATATAAGGTGGTAAAGAAATTCATACCCTATTTCCTGAAAAACCATTGCATTCTCTTTGTTCCACACCCAGCAGTTAGAGCATTGCTTGTTCAGCAAGAGCTAGGTGAGAGAAGGGCGAACTGGATGACAGGACTACAAGAGTATGATCTTGACATCAAACCAATTCACACCATCAAGGGTCATGGTCTTTGTAAGTTAGCAGCAGAAGAGGTTCATGCACAAGAGGAAGAAGAAGAGCTCACAAGCTACGATAAAGAAATAGAAATGTACAATGTTGAGCGAGCATCTCCCACTTTAGAAGGAAACTCTTGGTACGAAGATGTGCACCGATAACTTGAGAATGGCATCATGTCCTCTCATTTTTCTATGCATCATAAGAGGGAAATTCGAATTAAATCTCTATCATACCAAATGGTGCATGGGGTGCCATAAAGAAAGAACCATAATGGAGTATTGCTCAGGTGCCTGGAGGAGTAAGATTCAAATAAGGTGTTACCTGATCTCCATGACAGACCAGCTGGGGGACATTTTGTGGGTAACACCATAGCACATAAGGTCATGCAGGTTGGTTTCTACTAGCCTAAATTATTCAAGGATGCGCATGCCTACACCCGCAACTGTCCGGTCTGTCAAAATTGTGCTAGAAGAAATCAAAAGTGAGTAGCCCCGCTATAGCATGTTACAATAGAAGAACCATTCCAACAGTTGGGCTTGGATATCATTGGGGAATTTTTCCCACATTCATCAAAACAACCCCGTTATATCTTGACTGCTATAGATTACTTCACATGGTGGACAGAGGCATTTCCATTGAAACAAGTGAACGATCAGGAACTCATCAACTTCCTACAACATAATATCATTTCTAGGTTTAGCATTCCTATGTCACTTGTTTTTGACAATGCAACATACTTTTCTTCATTAAATATTTATGAGTTTGCATTGCAAAATGGTATTGTCTTGAAACATTCTGCTAACTACTATCCACAGGGGAATGGTCTTGTCGAATCCACAAATAAGAATCTCATTTGCATCATTAAAAATACCATATTCTCTGAGCAGTGAAACTGGCACTCTGTTCTGGTCAATTCTTTATGGGATGACTGAGTCACACCTAAGCCTTCTCTGAATAATTCCCCTTTCTTCGTGGTGTATGGAAATGAAGCCATCCTCCCACCGAACATTTACTTTCCTACTCTCCATTTTCCCTAAGAATCCTAGGGAAAGTCATGTCTATTAGTTCAGCATAGGATGGACACTTTACACAAGTTGTAGGAAGAAAGGTTGAAAGCAAAAGAAAAAAATGTCACTTCATCAGAACCATATCAAGAGATGGTTTGACAAAAAATCTACAGGGAAGGCTAGCTTTAGTGTGGATGAATTAGTCTTAAAGCAGGATAAATCCCATAAGGACAAAGGCAAGCACACTAAGT
Organism: Pinus tabuliformis; assembly: GCA_031772625.1. NCBI lineage: Eukaryota > Viridiplantae > Streptophyta > Pinopsida > Pinales > Pinaceae > Pinus > Pinus tabuliformis. The sequence goes on along the minus strand of CM062806.1, from coordinate 955,315,525 downwards.
TTCAATCCCTGTGGATTGGTCCTTACACTATCCACGAGTAGCTTAGCCAATACATGTACCAAATGAAATCACATGACCGAAAGATTGACTCTCTTCTTGTCAATGGGCAAGAGTTAAAATTTTATTTTAATTGAGATCAGGGGCCGCACCCTGCACTATTTACATAGTCTTTTGATTGCTTGTTGTTTTGTTTTCTTCTGATTTTCTATTGTTTTCTTATGTAAATAAGTGTTGTGCCTTAATACGTTTCGTCTTCCACGTGTGTGTGTGGTTGAAGTTCAAAGAGTCTTGTGACACTATAGCCCTTAGCCAGTCCTATGTCCATATTATTTGTATTTGGATATAACTTTTGGCTGATGAAGTCCTAAAAGAAAATATGATCCATCTATAAGAAGAGTTTTGGTCCAACCATGAACCTATGTCTAGTTTGGGAACCTCATACCCACACTCATTTTTCTGCTTTTGCGTTTTCAAGCTTATCTAACTAGTAGAAATAGAGAAGGGGAAAATCTAAATGAGAAAACCTAAATCAAAGGTTTTTATATACTTCTCTAAAGGAACAACCTCTTCTTCTCTCAATAAGTCAAGATCCCTCTTCTGCCCCATAAATAAATAAGCGCATATGCATAGTTCTCTTTAAAATAACAAAGGTGAAAGAAGAAAAAGGCTTCCTATGTAGAGAGGTGAAGAAGGCAACTCCATCGGGGTACTATTCAGGCTCATTGGCAGTGGAGCAATGATTGTGTTCTTTCATGACTCTATCGGGGTACTGTCCAGGCCTGCTAGCAACGGAGCAACACTGGAGATGAAAATTATATTTTGAAAATCATAAGCTCACAAGTTGAACTACCCTTCCCAATTCGAAACACTGTGATCTAGCTGAATACTATGTCGTGTTTAAATGAGAAGGTATCAAGGCATCCATGACTATCCTAGGGTAAGTGGGGAAACCAAAGTAATCAACACAGTGAATCAATACTTCCTGAAGGACCAAGGCCAACCAAGACAGAGAAGTCAGTATTCAACTAGTGTGTCACCAAGTGTTGTAGCGACTGCAACACCCTCAAAAATTTTGGCTTGCACTCAAATTTTAGATCCTTCCTTGGTCTTTTACTTTATAGTTGCAAGTACTCAATCTCATTTCATGAGCTCTTTTACAGTCTTTTCACCCCTTTCGCTTTTTTTACCAACTGTTGTCTTTTGGCATGCTCAATTTTTTTATCACACTTGTGACCCTTTTCTAGCGAGTTTGAAGGTTTGTCTTGTATTTTAGTTTTCCTAGCTATGTAAACATCGGTCACACTCATACAAAAAGTTTTAAGCATCGTCACACAAGTGTCACACTTATCACTTTTTTTTCTAGACTGTCTCACAGATGGTAATGCTTTTCCTTGTTGTTTCGATGGTCCATGTTTTTGTTTCGTCAAATATGCTAAGTGTGTGATCATAGTTTCAAGTTCCTCACAAGGTTCACTTGCCTCCCACACTTAGCCCTTTTCCAAAATCCCTCCCGATTGGGCAACTCCCTTTCACTAGACCCCGACTGAAGTATGCACTACATAGTCTCAACGCTCTATAAAGAAGCCCTGTTGCCTGGAAGTGTGCAGTCACTATCCTCAGGGGTAGTTGCACTTCGCAATTCAATAGCTAAGCAAACTGCCTTCCTCCCTAGAATTGTGCAGTAGCTTCTTCAAGCTAGACCTGAACTACACATTTCACAAGATCAATCACCAATATTCCTCCCTACTGACCTTGCCTCCTAGAACTATGCAAAACTATCTCCCAATGTCCTCCCACAGCCAAGACTCACTAATCCCAAAAACTATGGAGATTTGTCCTCCTAGGTCCCTTTGGTGCCCAGTCCTGCCTTGTCTCTGAAAACTGCGCAGACTTGTCTCCCAGGGTCCCACCTTGCAGCAACCACTGATGATCTCAACTACGCAATCCTGCCCCCAATGGGCTTTGTGCAATTTTTCCCGGCAGTGAAGACTATGCTCAAGAGTTCCTCAGCCAAGCCTAAGTTGTGCTCTGCGGAGTCTCAATAACCATTCTCCTTCCCTGTCACCTGGAACTGTGCAATGCATAGTTACTGGGCCTTCTTTCCCAACTTGTCACCTTTCCTAGGCCTGTTTCATGGATAATAATGCATAATCTTAGATTGGGAGGTTTTTGGATTTGATATCGTCCTAGCATCAATGAATTACAGTAAAAAGTACATTGTTAGATCATGGTGAGATGATGAAGAAGATAGGGAAGGAGAATACATGCTAGAAGACTCACTCACAGCTGGATGGACGAAAAATCTTATCAAGAACAAAAAAAGAGAGCACATGTATGCAAAAACCTTAAGAGACCAAAGATCATTGAAGACCTTGCATCATGAAGCTATGTGGAGGAGATGAGAGAGCACATCCAAGAACACATCTATCACTCAACAGTAACAATGGCTTGACATTGCCAACTCAGCAAGCAAGTCCATGTCAGCAGTGCCATGTCAAGTAGTGTCATGAGTTGTCAAAGGCCACATAAATATTATGGGCCATATCTCTTGTAAATCGAATGTAATGTAAAGTGGAAGTCCAATGGACACACATGAACATGAAGAGTCATGTCAGTTGAAAAGCCATAGGAAGTTGAATAGTCATGAGGGAAGTCCAAGAGTCACAAGGGTCAAGCATCACCCTTGGTTATATATACCCCCCTCATTGTATGAGCAAGGACTTTTCACCTTGGCTCCTCCCATGAAGCAATAATTTGGGTTTCCTTTTATCATGTATAGTGTCATTCTTCATTTCACATAGAGAGGATGGCATAGTTTTATCGTCTGATATGAGGAGGGAGCATGGAGCATATTTTCCCAAACGTGGTTATTAATGAATCATTTTTTTTGGGCTTATACTATGGCACCCTTTTTTTTATTTGTGGATACGTATAAATCATATAATGTTTTGATTTGGGTAAAATTGCCCAATATCCCACTTGAACCTTGGAATAATGTAGGTATTAAGTCCATAGGATATTCAATTATACCCTAAATTATAGGTGATGATGGGTATGTAGAGAATAAATTATGGTTAATGGCCCATATTCTTGTTGATATCAATGCTAGGTAGGGTTTATATGAATTAATCCAAAATTTTAGTGGTGATATTTCCTATACTCATATTCTTAACTATATGGATGTGTCATTTGTTGTTCTAGATGCCATGTAGTGGTCCACTTAATGGTGGATTGTTCTCAATTTTCCATTACTTGACATCATGGGGTGGGTATGTGTAATGGAGAAGTTCATCCCAAGGAAATGAATGAGGATAATTCACCCAGAGTAGTTCTAGTTGTGGATAGTGGACATCTCATTATTGATCTAGCCAAGGAGATGGCTCCTATGACTCATCCTGTGAATATCTAGCCAAGGAGATGGCTCCTATGACTCATCCTGTGAATATGTTTATTGTGATGCAGCTAGAGGGAGGAGTTCCATATGGTTAAATGTAGAGAAATTTATTCTAACTCATTTGTACTATTATAATGCTCTTATGGTTTCTTCAAGATGTTTATGAACATCCATTATGACACTCACTAATAGTTTCTCTCATTTCATGGAGTGTTATAATACATTAAACGAAATAGGTATTTGTCACATCCATCTTCATTGAGTGACAAAAGTTAAGGTAGGATAGAATAAATTGACCAAATATCTGCTACGTCATCTAGCAGGCGAAGATCAACTAGAGGTGAAAAGATTAGAAGAAAATTCCATAGATGCATGGAAATTTTTCTCGCTAAAGGGGGGTCATGTTCTTATGATAATGAGAGCATAGATGACATTGAGGTGCCCTTGACGTACAAACATATAGTGAAACAATGGGCACCCAAGGATCTTCCTGCAACAAACATTGATTTTTCTACTAATGAAAGGATATACCACATTGCCCCATCGTCATTACATAGTTTGGGGCTATTTTCCATGGATGGCATAAAGGTATGTTATGAAGGATTAATTGAATTGATGGAGTATGTCAGACCCTATTATAACTACAATGATTGGGTACAACTAGTCCAATATACCAAAAGTATGCGAAGATATGGAGTGGATGCAAATTATATACAACTAAAAGAAAATGATGAAAATAAATGTGAAACTATGTATATTGATGGAAGGCCAAATGCAGCAGGAAATATTGTAGGGTTTATAAATAGTACACGACCCATCACGACAAATAAGCAACCCAATATCATATTCGAGGGACGTTAAGGAAACAATGTATTCTTATGTGCCATTAAATCAATAGCTACAATACAAGAGTTTCTCATTGATTACAATTTGAATACAATAAATACGAATATTTCTATTATGGGGGCGATGTGTATTCAATTTTACCCAACTTGTAAGCAATGTCTATTTTATGTTATGATTTCCATTTACTACGTGAAGTTCATATATAAATTTATACATATGTTAATAGTGATTTTGTTATTAATATAATGATGATTAATTGTGGATGAATTGTAAATTACACTTATTTGATAAACAGGGTGATAAGGGGGAGGCACTAGCCTTAGAGAATTCCACATATGCTCATGAGGAAGAGGTCATTGATGATGCAACTTTTATGTCCTATGATCCAATCTAAGCAATAAGGAAGCTTAAATTCAAATCAAACAAGAAACTTAATTCTTTAGTTTTTATTGAGCCTTGGATAGATGAGATAAAAGATGAAATCAAAACCTTGTTGCAACGAGTTCATCAGTATGTGTTGAGAAACTCATTTAATTATCCCAATTGTTTGTTTATGATTTATGAGTTTTTAACAGAGTTCGATCCTCATGCTATGACTATGGGTTGGGCCGGCGTTGGTAGCAACTTCGATGCTCCACCTATGAGTGAGTCACCAGTCATTGAGACCGATACAACCTTCCACAACAAGATCTGTACCCCCTAACAATGTACATCAGGGTCTACACATGATGTTGTGAATGCAAAGCATGATACAATTGCATAACTTGAAATGAGATTTCTTGGAGCTTCCCATGTTATTAGCATGAGATCACTAAAGATCATGTTTTTGGTAGATAAAGAAAATTTCCCTATGAAAATAGATAAACTTCTAGGTATTTAAGAAGTGTTTTAAATATTAAGTACAACCAAAATGAAATTAATGTATAATCTGTGATTATTTTAAACTAATGATAATATTGTTTTGTACGAAATGATGTAATTTATAGGTGTTTGTATGACATAACCTTGGAAATATTTGGGTCAACTATGTGCAGAAACCGGAAATCCCAAAGTTCCAAGTTAAAAGAGGAACTTATTAACATGATGGTTCTCCTGTTCAATGACGGTAACTTCAAAAAATTTGGAGTTACCGTAAAGGCAGGCCCACATTTAAAATATTTTCAGGACTAGTATAGGTCTCAATTGGATAGGGCTAGATCGCATGAGAACCATCCATGGATTCCACATATGGAGTGGAGAGTACTCATGGAAGATGCACATGAGAAGGCACTTCGAAAAGTAGGGAAGAATCCACCCGGACCAGGAAGGTATGTGGCACATTTAATAATGTAATTATGATGTTTTATCATCATTGGGACATCTAACTAAGATTTTCAATGTTTTAAATATAGGCTCCCAGATACTTGCAAAGCCACAAAGGCTAGAATATCAAAACATGGGTAGCATCATCATGGCCTAGGTGGTTACTTGAAACTGGCCACAAAAATTGTAAGTATATAAAAAAAAAATTTGCATCCAAATTATAAACTATTAACAATTTTAATTTAATATCATAAAATAATAAAAATTCATGTTCTAATGAAAAACTTCAGGGGACACAATTCAAAGAGACTCCCACAAAGGAATACCTACAACTTTCTTTCAAGTACAGCTATCAAGTCGTGGTTGAATGGATGACAAGCTTGACATCTTTACAATCATCCAACATAAAACATAACACTCACGCAAATAAAAGCAACAAATAGAATTTATAAATCATTACTTGTACAATCTATTGGTTATTATTTTTTGCCATAAAGTAATGTTCTTGATTGTAAAAAGCAGATAGGCAATGTACATACAACACATGGGCCTACTGGTGGTGGAGTGCCTGATCTTGAGATTGATGTTCAACTCGGTACTAGAGGTATTTCATTTGTTATAACAAAAAATTGTAGTATGGAATAAAATTAAAAATATTTAAATGAAAATGGCATATTAATTATAACATTTCTTGTTTCTACATCAGAGCATGTACAAGATGTGGCTAGAGAAGATGAGGAACATATGGCCACATCTGAAAGTATTTTTCTTCCCTCCACTACCGAAGCAGGTAAAGAGCACTTTACTACTATTTTTATCAATAAAACATTTGTAATAATAATAACTATAAGTATGAATTTAAATTTTATTTCTTATTACATTTGATGCATCTAAGATTATATGCATGAATATATGGAATTCCATCCCCTCTACCTATCATATGATTGATTATGATAGTGAGAGAATAAAGGAAAATTGACAGATCTTTGTTGGCAAGATCCCCTACTTATAAATTTTACTTTTTCCACTTGTTCTCAGAATCAATCATAGGCTAGGTAGAGGGGATGGTTTTCTAGAAATTCATGCATATAATCTATAGAAGGGTCATCTATGAGACAATGTGAAGTGATGATGACAAACATGGTAAATTTTCATCTACTGGATCATTTTGATATGGTGATGACAGAGTAGTGCTAGCCCATTCAAGTTTAAAATCATTGATGGGCAATGTGTGGAGGACAATTTATAGATCCCATCATGGACATTACACTCACGTGCACTTAAATTGTCATCATAATCACAAAATTTTTTGAATTGACAATAAATATATGTTAGAATTTTGTTATTCTAATATAGATTATAAAATGCAACCAATATATAGATTAGTTACAATAAATATAGTAGAAATTAATATAGCAGTCATTCCAACAATGTTGACTAGTCTATATTGAGACTAATCTTGGTGCTTCATGGGATGGTGTATCAACTCATCTCATGCTTTATCCCAGTAATCATTGAATGTCATAATATTTCATTAAGGTTCTATCCAAATTCTGGCAATTTATAATACTTGTAGCCTTCCACTATTTGCACAACTCTCTAGCTTCAAGTGGTACACTAAGTATAGGTTAATTAGTATACAATTTATGAAGGTATTCTATTGTCATCAATCCATATTTAGAAGATATTGCAAACATTTCTTCATAGGCATGGGCTCCTGTAGGTTATTCACATACTCTATTTTCTTAGTTTGATCGATATTAGAATTCTCGTGATCATAATACACACAAATACACATATGTCAATATTTAACCAATATTAATCATTAAGATCTTTGCCTTTGAACATAGGTCTCGACTTCTATAGTCATGTTCAGACTTTGGATCTTATATATGTATGTGTAAGGCCACTTTGTCCTATTCAAATATGGTGATTGTAGTTTTTAGACTAGGTCTGATCTTTTAACGATATGTTTTCAAACTTAATTTGGATACCCTATTCAGAAAGTGAATTTCAGTCTTTAATCATGATCATTATTTGTTTCTGGATTTTTGAAATGGTGCAAAAATTTAGATGCCTAGTTCCAAAAACAATGCTCATGTATGCCATTTGGATGAGACCTAATCTATTGAAGGAGTGCAATTATTCATTTTCCAATGCTATTAAATTTCTCATTTTAAGCTTCTAAAAACATCATTGACTACACTCTTCCCTAAATATTTTGTACAAACCCCTCTTATGTATTCCCCTAAACCCCTAAGTATTTTTTGTCTATGATTAATGAATGAATGAATGAATGTTCTATGTTAATGAACAATTACTATATGTCTCTTTATGTACATGACATTGTTTCATATTATGTAAACATAATTTTATGATAAAAATTATTGAGATTAAATATTTTGTGGATTTACGAATGAATGAATGAAAGTTATATGTTAATGAATAATTTTCTTGTCTCTTTATATACATGACATTGTTTCATATTATGTAAATATATTTTTTATGATAAAATTTATTGAGATGAAATATTTTGTAGATTTACAAATGATAATGTTTTCTATTTGTTTTTTTATGTATCTTAATGTCTTGCTTTCAACTATTTCCTACATAATATATAGATTGGGTACTGGGTAATTGAGAGTGACGAGTGGGGGTGAGGGGCCATGAGAGCTTCCACCTTCACGTGGTTGGCCCTGTTCAGTAGAGAATAACTTAGGATTTGGATAATCTTGGAGAAAAATATCCTCAATCCAAAAGAGAAACAAAAAAGTCAATGTTGACTTCGTTACTTCTTCATCGAGTGGGGTGAGGTTTGCTCCAAGATTAAATTACTCCAACAATTTATTCTCGAAACCAAGAGGAGTTCATTCAAGTATTTATGCACGCAAGTCTTTTTAATTATTATTTTTTCAAGCAATTAATTTTAATATTTGGTCAAATTTAATCTAAGTTTGACTCATTGGTCTCATGAATATGTGTAGGACAACTACTTTCAATATAAATGTTGGAGTGGAATAACTATCTAAATAAAAGATATCAAAATGGTAAGGTATTAGGTGAGAAAACAAAATTTGTTTTATATTTTTCTTGTATGTCTTGGCTGAGTGGAAGTTACATAAAGTTTTATAATAAATAACAAACTTTTCCATGAAAAGAATTCATGTAGTATTTGTCTTTCTTTGACAATTGTGTTTTTATTTGAGTGAAAGACCATAAATTGTCATTTTTCATGCAGGGCAGTAGGAGAAAATCTTACTCTATTAATTGGGCATAAGGCACTAGTATGATTTTTCTTCTATTTTATTAATTATTTATCTCATCTAACTTCTCCTCCTTCCTTTTTTTGTAGGTACTTTCATTCACATATTTGGATTTGAAAGATTAAGTACAGTTGAAATCATATACGCGAGAAACAAAAAATAATAATAATCAAATTACTGCTCAACTTTAGCCCACCAAACACTTGGATACCAGGTGTGTGATTTAGTTTTGCATTGCATTTGATTTCAAGAATTTTTTTATTTCTACATTGCAAATTTTCCAAGACCATATATGTTGAGAAAAACTAGGGAAACCAAATTTAGGTTTTATTTTATAATGTTTTCTCTTGTTATATTGACAATTCTTGTGATATAATGTTAGTTCATCCTCATCATTATTATTTTGTGTTCACCATCAAGACAATGCCAATAACGAAGATCACAATGCAAACAAGAACATCATAAATAGGCTCCAGGCTAGGGCAAAACCCCTCCATAGGGGAAAACCAAAAACTTGCTTCTTATAGAAATTCATGGAAGAGTTCCAATACCTTTGATCAATAAAAATGAAAAATTGATAGGCCTTCCACCCAAAAAACATTGCTTCTCTCTATAACTCGATTTGTTGCTCTTCTCTAGCACAAAGATAGCTTTCTTCCCATACATGTGATATTTCCAAACAAAGAATTGATGCACAAGCCAAAAAAATAGACCTTATTTCTTTCCTCACTATCCTTCACCTCTTTCTCACTCTGAATTTTCCTCAGACTTCTTGAAGAGACCAAATTACTTGTGTGACTCAAATGAGGTCCAATACCTCTCCTTTGTTGAGAAATCTAGAGCATTATGTGAGTTAGATTCTTCAATTTGATTTCTCTTATCTTGACATTTACTTGTGAAATTATATGTTGATTATGTTAGTGTTCATTTCATCAAATAAATGCCAACATGAAGATCACAAACACACGAAAAAAAATATGTAAGTGCACATCTAGGGAAAAACCCCTATGAAGTTCGATTTGTTACAAGACAATTTGCATCCTTCTTCACCATGAACCAATCGTGCAAGGTGATGTGATCCACCGAGTTCTTATGCCATCCCCTCTCCACATACTTGGATATATATATATATATATATATATATATATATATATATATATATATATATATATATATATATATATATATATATATATATATATATATATATATATATATATATATATATATATATATATATAGATATATAGATATATATCGAAAGGGTCATGTCCTTCAAGTCCTATGGGGTTGACACATGACACCCATGCAAGTTGGCTCACCAAAATTCTTTGGCCGACATATATCTCCTCCATGCAATATACATAACCATTCACTCAATTGTTGGTTGGGGTGTGCCTTTAATTAACCACACCCACTCGTCACACATGCTAAGTCATGTTCTGGTGTTCTCACCCAAACTCGTTGACCAATTCATGATGTGAGGCATTGTTATCGGGAAAACTAGTTTCCATTCAGAGCTGCTAGTCCCACTAAGATGGGTATCTATCTTAGAAACAAACAAACTAAAGTTACTTGCATTTTCCTTTATGAGAGATAGATGAGAGAGAAGCAGAGAGTACCAACCTCAATCTTTCGCTTGTCTCCTTGTTTGTTTCCTCCCTCCTTTGATAGATCTTCATCACTCCTTCCTCACTTGTCCCGCTTCAAAGAACACCTGTAGAGTCAAAGCAGCATAACACCATCAAAGCATAGATATCTATAACCATAAAAAATATAGGATCAGATGTATATTAATCATACATATGCATACACCAATACAAGATTCAGAGATATACAAGTATATGGAGGAAAACTCAAATAGCTTTATTGATAGAAGTAGTAGAAGAGAGGATTACAACCAAGCGATCTGATCCAGTTCCATCCTCCCAGCATGAAATCCCTCTTCACCTCATGAAAAGATAGATCACCCAACACTACAATGTTTCACAGAGAAACCAACAACACTTCCTTACAAAATACAAAATTCCAACCTCTGGATCTCTAGGATAAGGGATCCATATATAGATATTTGCAGGTGGGTGAGTCAGCTTCTGGGATTTTGATTAGTGTCATTTCATTGATAGTTATTGGTTCCACTTGGAGATTTCATGATCTCTTACTCATCCCTGGGCGAATTTAGAGAGGCAAGTGTCAAATGAGTAGTTTCTAGAAGATTCTCTAGGTTTCCACCTAGCAAACTGCCTCTGCCATTTGCCTGCTCTCGCTCATCGCACCCTATAGAAGGGCTTTTCAGTATGCATCACACCCTCTGCATGTGACAGGTGAGATGCATCACACCCTCAGCATGGAGCAGTTTGTATGGTCCAATTTTGACCAGTTCTGAGCAATTTTTCACGGAGAACTTCTAGGAAATGATGTAATCAGTTGACCTTGTTATTTTAGGGTATGAAACAACACTTTTAGGGGTTTATAAGCCCTTGGTTTATGGAAATATGTGATTGGGGTTGCAGTGCCCAAATATGTCTATAACAGTTGCCCCCTAAAGCATGAGGTCATAAATCTTCTGATGTCGAATGAAATGCTTTATCATGAGGATCCGAGGTTTTTCGAACTGGAAGGTGACCTATAATAAGATACAATAAAATACATTATCTTCATAATATTTTCATGATCTAGCTGAGGTGGGCATTCCCATGCTCAGCTTTATAAATTCATTTTCATGTACATAGGACAGACAACCGTCTGTGTGGCAGACTGATGATTCTAGTAGAGCCATCATCCCTTGGCTTGGATGATTATCTGTGCAGCTATGATGTACATTTGATGTCTTTATTTTCCTGAATATATCGCAGCCTGGATGGATGAAACTAGATCCGGGGTCTTCAAACTCATTCAATCTTCACCCGAGGTACAAGTTGATCCATGTGAAAAGATGTTCTGGTGTCGAACATGGAAAGACATCTCTTGATTACCAGCCAATGATGTAAGCTATTAACAGGCGCGAAAGGAATCACCGATAATGATAATGACCCTCAAGGTACTACAGTACAATTCATGTGATGTGAATACATGAGTCAATGTTGAACACCACGCAAAATCTTTTGGTCGAAGGCCATTGATGTAAACCTGTCGCCGGAAGTGAGAAACTTGCCATTGAGGCATGCAAGCTTCAAAGTACTGAAAGGGTTGTTCCTAAGTCAACTTCTTGGATAATGAGCTAATGTCGGCAAGAAGTGACCCGTCGTAGGAGGGCCTTAATGAATCCCACATCTACGACACAAAACAGAGAAAATGATTTTGTGGAGGTGAAAATGATCTAATGATACAAGGTTTAGGATGGCAGTCATGAAAAATGGAGAGTGAAGGTATTGCAGCAGATGAGGCGTAAGCTAGGTTGGTGAATTCTCTAAGCGACTTCTCTTGAACATATCGGCAACATTGAAAATGGATCGGTAGCGTTAACCTCAAAAATGGATGGTACAGAGGACCAATGGTGATATGACCGGTGAACAGAATAACCCAACCCAACTCAATCATGGTGATGGAGTGAAAGTGTCATGTTCAAGAGCGACCTGCTACCAATGAAGTTCTTCAAGTTTTCTTCCCAATTTTTTCTAGTCATTGCTGACCAGTACCTCTTTATTTTTGTCAAGCTTGAGGAGGATAACATATGCTTGTTCTATAATTTCCCCTTCGGGCAAACCTGTCGCTATGTTTTAGCGAGCCTAGCGACAGTGAAACTTGCTCTTGTCTATAGTGGACAAGTGTGTTGCTATTGTTTTAACGAGTTTAACGACAAAGATAACTCGGTCCTTTTCAGTTTTAGAGAGTCTGAAAAGAGGCGGAAAGGAAACTCCAGTAATCCTTTTTCATAGTATAATCCCTTAAATCCGAAAAGGTATAAAATAATATGAAAGGGATGACTTTTTTGATCACTTTAACAAGCCGAAAAAGACAAGCGCTCGATCTTTTTGTGTAATGATCCCTCAGATCCAAAAATATTAAAATATAGAGGAGGGATGGCACTTCCAATCACTTTAACGAGCTGGAGAGGCCAATTTCTTGGCAATCTTTTTATATTTTACGAGTCTAAAAAGAGCTTAAAAGAGACTCGTCTTTGAGGAACGAGTGATATTTTTGGGTAGTAGCTGGTTCTAAGTAAAGTTTGGAACTTTTCAATCACGACAGTGCAAAGAAGGTGGATAACAAAATCACTCATCGCAGTTGTTCCTCAAAAGGGTAAACAATCAAGTGGAGGCGTATGATCGGCTAAAAAGTGGAGGTGATGGCAAGAACACGACCAGGGCTCAAAAGATGATAGTAATGCGATCACAAAGGTTATTTACCAACAGTGGGTTCATTTTTTAATGAGCTTGAACTCTAGGGGAACATATGCTCATAGCTAGGTTTATTTTTTAACGAGCTTGAACTTTGCGGAAACATTGCTCGTGTGGTTTGCATGCCCCCAGCATGATGAAAAGGAGAGTCTCTTGTAACCAGATGGAAATCACTGCGGTGAAGCAGGATGGCTTTGTCTAGAATAGACAAAGGTGAATGGTGTGACAGACCAATCACATAACCTACAAGGAAACTTATCTTTACAACTAGGTGCATGCCCCCCAAGCTTCATTACATTCACTAGACTACTCATGGCAATTAGGTGGATGGAATGAAGGTTAAAGAGATATTGATTTCGCTCGAAATCCACTATATTTACAGTATTTGATAGAAAATCAAAAATTGAAGGATGATTAAGGTCGCTGGAATAATCTTCGTGGTAATCCGGAAGATGGGAAAGATGGTGGTAATCTTCCCGAGGTGCCTCTCTTATCATCATTGACTGAATGATTCTTTCGTCTGTAGAATGTACATGCAACCAAGGATCTGAAGAGGTGCCATATTCCTTAGACCTATCTATCCAAACACTCTATGAGTGTTGATTTGGGTTTGCCCCCCAGGCCAAGAAAATTGATTGCTACAATATTTCTATTGGGCTTGGAGACAATACTTGGCGATGATTCATGCTAACAAAATTTTCGGGAATCTTCTAAATCCTTGTAGAAATAGAAGATATCATATTGCAGGTTTCCACCGTGGCCACTTCCGCCAGATTAGTCGGAGGTAGTAGGGAAAAAGTACACATTAAGGTCAGGTCTTTTAGGATGCCTACTCCGATGTTTTGGACTGAATGAGAGCTTCCATGGATCATTGGAATGCTTCCCGTAACTTGTGAACTATTGGGGAGGAAGGTTTGTTGATTAACGATTGTAATTCCTCCTTGAAAAGGAAATGCAATCTTTCTAAAGTATGTTGACACAACTGCAGCCATAGCATAAATCCAGGGCCTTCCCAGTAGGATATTGTAATTGAGGCTTCCATCGATAACTTTGACGTCAATTTCTACTTTTTTGCCCCCCAATTCAACTTGCAAGTTACTTAAAATCCCGTACTGGGTGTATGTTCATCCATCGAATGCTTTTAATGTCATTGATGATCATGACAAGGGTGGTGAGCCTAAAGTTTTCCAGCAACTCATTGACATAATGCATATAGATGCCCCCTCATCAATAACTGTTCGATGAACAGTTTTATTGAGGGCTTTCACTTGTATGAGGAAAGCGAGTTGAGCCGGTAACTGAGGTTTGTATCCTTTATGATTAAAGGCCACAAGATTGGAATCCACTGGGTCAATCCCACCTATTGCTGATAATAGAACTTGCTTTTGGGAGGGGAAATTTTGCAGTACTTCAAGTTTCGACATAGCGGATGGCGATTGGGCCAGATCCTCTACTATATTATAATTCTGTGCTGCTCAAGCATGAGGATTAAATGTCGATTTGTGTACTACTCCCTTTGGCAGTTTTATCATTAGCTCAGGAATGATGGGTGGCGCAACTTCGATTGAAGTTGTTGTCGAACTACTAGGTTGATCTTCAACCTTATTGTTCGATAGCTGTGGATTCCCGTAATCCTTATTCCTTTTCGATATCAAAGCATCATTTTGTTGTTTTGAAATGGACAACATAAGCACTTGGGATGGGGAAGCATTTTCGCTAGCAACCATATTGGTTTCTGGGTTTGGAAACGGATCAGTCAATACCGCTGAGGTTTTTGAACTCTTGAAGAACTTCTTAATCTCAGCTTTATGCGGACAATCTCTCGTCCAATGGTCCTCATCGCATATGAGACATGGCCGATTAGGTTTCGTTTTCCCAGAAGGGTTTTCAGAAGATTTTTCAGGAGACGAATCATCCTATTTCTTCTTTTTTCTTTTATTTTTCTTCTTGCCCCCTGGTTGCTTCGGTTCTTTTCCTTTGTCGGTCGACACAACATTAACCTCCGAGGTAGGAAGTTTGTCATTTGCCTTTTTACTGGAAACTGCAAGGGCTTTACCAGATGAGGCCTTCGCAGTTTGCGTACTTGAGGTACCAATCATGTCGTCGCTGGCATGAGAGTCCTTGTTCGATTTAGGAGGAGGAGGAACAAAAAACTCCGGTCTAGGAGCATCAGGAATTTTGTCGTAGAGCGTGCCAAACTGAGTATAGATCAAGTCTAGATATTGTGCACGAGCAATGACTTGCTCTTCAGTGACAACTCCTCCCTTGGCCACATCTTCTGTAATAGAAGGTAACAATGACTTAATAAACCATTCAACTAACAGCTAATGAAGAACATATGTCTTTACCATTCTACGACGACGTCACCACTCATGAATGTAATCAGATATGTGAGTGGCTGTCGTCTGCTTCAAATTGGTAAGAAGCTTCATTCGTGTTTCGTACCTTAGGGGTAGCTGAAAATGGGTTAAAAAGTTGGTGGCAAGGGTGCCGAAGTTATCAAATGAAGCTCTAGGCAATACAATGTACCATTTTGCTGCCGAACCAGTTAACGTTTGCTGAAAAAGGTGAAGCCTAATCAAATCATCATTGAGACTGTTAGACGAACACCACAGATGAAAGGTCATCACATGATTCGATGGATCTTCACCTGGATTTCCATTGAATTTAATAATATCTGATGGAAGTTTATGAGGAATCACCAGCCACCAAGGGGCATAAGAAATTGGATCATTTGTTAGCCGATTCAGATCTGGTAATTCTAAAGTTGCTACGAAAGGCAATTGTTGATTCAGGTTTTGCGAAGCATACCCAGGATAAGATGGGATCGCCTGAGCCATGGGTCTTTGCATACCAGCATAATGTATTTGATGTTGATAGCTTTGATAAGTTTGATGGGCGTAACCATTACAATATGATTGTTGGTAACCGTTTTGAATATACGGCTACCCATTACCTGCAAAGCTTTGTTGCTCAGGTCCTCTGTAAGCTTGCTAGAATTGCAGTTGTTGATATTGCACCAGCCATGGTTGTGAGACCATTTTCTGCTGCCCAATACTGGATGTTTGACCAAGATGAGGGGTTATAGTACCCATTTGAGCCTGAGTCGCTTCAGTTAAGGAGCCACTAATCAGTGGTTGTGATTGAGTCGCAGAGATAAGAGGCTATTGTATTACAACCTGAGAGACTGGAGGTTGACATACAACAGGCAGCGCTTGTACTTGTGACACCGTCATAATAGCCGGTGTAGTGGGAATGTTCGACACAGGTTGATTTTGTTGCATTGAATATACAACTCTCGACTGTTGAGGCAGTATTGGTACCTAACCACTGGATGCAATTCTAGCTTGACCTGAATTCTATTGTGAATTCTCATATGGTTGTTCTCTTGGAGGGAACAATGAAAAGGCATACTGCCCCCCATATGGTGGCAATCTAGTGTTCAAAGGGAAAATTGGCCTTTGGAGACTGGACTGTCCAAATTGATACTATTGCGAAGGATCAATTTGCTAAGACTCAACATAAGAAATTCTAGATAAGGTTCCGGATGAACAAATAGGAACAGACCATACTGTCAAAACAGTCCCTAGGTGGACTCCATCTAGTGGTTGAGAACTAGTTGGGACAGATGGTACACCAATGAACATTGTCGGAGTGGCGGAAGGAGGTTCTGCTGCTGCTGTATCAGATGACATGGTCCTAGATGTCGATGGTTGCCCAGACATATCGAGTCTATCCAAAAGATTTCCTAGCGATTCTATAGGAACTTGCGATGAAGGGTGACTAATTTCTGTAGTAGAAGGATATAGGTGGATCCCAGTTCCAAAATGCAATGGAGTACTGGATGGAAGATCATCCACAATCTCTTCTATAGAAATTAGTCCAGGCGGAAGAGGCAGACTGTCAGGTCTATAAAATATTTTCGGTGCCGAAGATGGTATAGACTCTGCAACGACATATGTTGGAGGGGTGACACCTTCCGGATCAGTCCTAGATGGAGCTGGTTCAGGAATAGAAGTGTTTGTTGCTACACTAGGATTAGTTCTAATGTCCTCTTGTAACTGCGGAACTTCTTCTGTAGAGGCAGGGATACCAGAAATAGTTGGAGTAATTGGAGTCTCTTGGGATGTTGAAACACAAGTTTCAAATAAACCAGGAGACTTTGACCCAATTAAATGAGATCGCTTGGCTTGGAATGGTTTCATTTCCAAAGTCAAATACAGTTGATTCATTAGTCTCCACAAACGACAGGGTTTTGATTGACTTTCTTCCTCGATTGCGGATTACTTGATCAACTCAAAATAAAAAGGGGAAAATGTTATTCCGATTAAAATAAATTTTATGACGCTTTGACACAACTTGCTTTTTCAATGTTTAAGAGTCGAGAAAAAGGTAAAGATGACTCTAGTTGCCTTCTATTTTTAATGAGCCTGAAGTGACAAGTGCTCAGATGGACCTTTTCTTTTGAGTCTGAAAAGGAACAAAAGTGACTACTCTGGAAATCTAGACAAAGGGATTACCAAACCAATTGCAAAACTAAAGAATAATTTTTACGTACGGCAGTCAATCTTCCTGAATGTTGTGTTCAGTGCATTGCGATCGATAGGGCAGTAGACACGGCTTCCTAAGGATAAATGATATAGCCTATTGTGGTCTCCCAATATATACTCGACAGTACGTGGGAGCACAAGTCTGTACTGGAACTTGTCGCATCAAAGAGGAGGAATCACCCAACCTACGATGAAAACGATAGTTACCAGGCTTTACAACGCTGGAATACATCTCTAGCCTAGACTTCTAGATGTTGTGCATTAGGTTCCAAAGCATTTTTATGTTCATTGAGGTTTTTTTTACAGTTGATATTTCTTAAGAAGTTTTCCTTTAAGGTTCACCACGTGATGTAGATATACAATTCCTAAATATGCAATCTAAGATGATAAATAATCGTTTACTTTCTTTTAGCAATGAAAATCATAGCTACTAAGGAAAGAGAAGTAAAATTCTTTCAACATAGAGCTGAGAGCACACACTAAGATGCACTGTCCTAAATCAATTTCCGCATGCAGTCTAAATGCAAATGCACATGCATGTATTTGTTTTTCAGTTTCCTTAATGTGAGAATGACAAAAGAAAACTAAGTACAGATCTAAACTATCTTTCCTCAAAGCGACACTTTAGCAATTTCTTTTCAAAAACGAAAGGAAGATTTAGACAACACTTTCAATTTTGACTTGAAAACTGCTTTCGACACTTCAAAGAATTAATGATTCAAATCAAATGAAATGGCAAAAGCGTAATCGACTATCTAAAAGAGGAAGACTTTACAACACTCTTTTCTTTGACTGAAAGCGACACTTGCGACACTTTCAAATCAAAAGACGACAATTCAATTAAGCTACTGTTTGCAAAGGAGAACTGTAAATGATGAAAATTACATAAAAATGCATTCACAATTCTTTATCAATGGAGGATGAATAATGCAAAGGAATAGAGTTTCAATAGTGATATACTGATCATAGACAACAAAACTACTGAATAAAGCTGAAAATAATGAAGGAAAAACCAAAATCTGGAGGCAGAAACAGTCTCATTCAATCATCGCACCTGTAACACAGGGAAACATGGATGCATCTCACCTACAACACATGGGAGGTGCGATGCATCCAGATTGCCAATGAGAGATAGTGCGATGGTCCAGGGATGAGACTGAGCTTGGTTTTCACCCACAATTTGCAACTAAGTTCAGGGATTTAGGTCGAGCTTATGATGGACAGTAAACACAAAGTATAGGGGCTGATCTAATGAGGTTATTTGAGCTACCACTAGGGCACTTAGGATGTTTGCAAGTCAGATGTTCAGTTCATAAACTAACCCGGAGATTGACTGAAGCAACATTGATCTACTTTGCAGTTACATAGCAAAAGCAGTTCGAAGGCTAGCTGGCTTAACTTCAGGCTCCGTCTGTAGTTTATAAAGCAAACAATAGTGACTAAAAATCAAACTATTCGCTCCCCAGTGGAGTCACCATTTTGTTATCGGGAAAACTAGTTTCCATTCAGAGCTGCTAGTCCCACTAAGATAGGTAGCTATCTTAGAAACAAACAAACTAAAGTTACTTGCATTTTCCTTTATGAGAGATAGATGAGAGAGAAGCAGAGAGTACCAACCTCAATCTTTTGCTTGTCTCCTTGCTTGTTTCCTCCCTCCTTTGACAGAGCTTCACCACTCCTTCCTCACTTGTCTCACTTCAAAGAACACCTGTAGAGTCAAAGCGGAATAATATCATCAAAGCATAGAGATATATAACCATAAACAATATAGGATCAGATGTATATTAACCATACATATGCATACACCAATACAAGATTCAAAAATATACAAGTATATGGAGGAAAACTCAAATAGCTTTATTGATAGAAGTAGTAGAAGAGAGGATTACAACCCAACGGTCTGATCTAATGCCATCCTCCTAGCATGAAAGCCCTCTTCACCTCATGAAAAGCTAGATCACCCAACACTACAATGTTTCACAGAGAAACCAACAGCGCTTCCTTACAAAATACAAAATTCCAGCCTCTGGATCTCTAGGATGAGGGATCCATATATAGATATTTGCAGGTGATTGAATCAGCTTCTGGGATTTTGGTTAGTTTCATTTAATTGATGGTTCTTGGTTCCACTTGGAGATTTCATGATCTCTTACTCATCCCTGGAAGAATTTAGAGAGGCAAGTGTCAAATGAGCAGTTTCTAGAAGATTCTCTGGGTTTCCACCTAGCAAACTGCCTCTGCCATTTGTCTGTTCTCGCTCATCGCACCCTACAAAAGGGATTTTCAGTATGTATCACACCCTTTGCATGTGACAGGTTAGATGTATCGCACCCTCAGCATGGAGCAGTCTGTATGGTCCAGTTTTGACCAGTTCTAGGCAGTTTTTCAAGGAGAAATTCTGAGAAATGATGTAATCAGTTGACCTTGTTCCTTTAGGGTATGAAACAACACTTTTAGGGGTTTAGAAGCCCTTGGTTTATGGACATATGTGATTGGGGTTGCAGTGCCCAAATATGTCTATAACAAGCATGATTATAAATAGTTATGCTCATACTCAACTCGTCTAAGTGCTCTCTGCATAGTAAACTTTTTGCACCAATTTATCTATGCCTTCTCTACACACTTTGACCATTCTCCTCTCCAAAATGCCAGAAGACTAAAGTTTCTCAATCCTTCTTCCTTCAAACTCGAGGCATTTTCTATCCATTACCTTCTTTCTCTCTATCCACATTTCATAAGGAGAAGGGGAAGTATGATTCCATCCTCCACTCAGGCTTCCCACTCTGACTTCAATGCTTTTCAGTGTAGGCCAATACTTCATTAGGCATATAGTTATGACAATTAAGGGTGGTTTGTATGGGCCTGCTCATGAAACACCATAGGGAAACCAACCAATATGCAACAGGAATTCAATGTACATGTAACAACCCACCACAAGATTTCCCTCTTAGAACTTTGGATTCGTATGTCCCTCCATTCAAGCTAGTCATTAATTTATTTTCACAAATAAAGAATTCACATAACTAGGTTTATATACACTAGTTTTTATTGAAAACGTGTTGTTACACATTCTCCTATTCTAGATTATATTTCCATCACACAAAATACTCTCTCTTCTAATTGTTGTTGATAACGATAACTCTATAAGCCACAATATCCTCTAACTTCAACCGTGGGTGATCAACAATGAAGGATGTTTTGTGTGATGGCATTCTTATAGTCTTCAAAATAGTATTGTGTGTGTGTGTGTATATATATATATATATATACAATGCATATCTCCATTGTCAGTGAACAAACTTGTGTATTATATTTTTTTATAATGGTTTGTTAGTCATATTCTCCTCACATTCACATCAAGTACAATTGAGGCACCAGATATATATATATATATATATATATATATATATATATATATATATATATATATATATATATATACATACATACATACAATGCATATCTCCATTGTCACTGAACAAACTTGTGTATTATATTTTTTTATAACGGTTTGTTAGTCATATTCTCCTCACATTCACATCAAGTACAATTGAGGCACCAGATTGCGTCATCCACTTTGGTCAATATGGTCTAATATTACTCAATAGTAGTTCTTGGATAGGTATTAATGTGCATTTTGAAATTGTATCAAGCATCATTAAATTAGAGAGGGTAGTTTAGGATTACAAGTTGATCACCCTCAGTCTTGTTTCTGTTACACATTCTACACATTGTATTGCTTCACTAGGCCTTGCGGGTAGTTCAAATTCCAGTATCATGATTTGGTTTCAATGAGTTGGTCTCAGTTATGCTAAAGTTAAATTTTCTATTGAATTTGAGACTAATCAGACAATCATCATCAATATTGTTCAACAGTACAATTTTAGAATCCAAGCTTTTGTAATCCATAATATGTTTGACAACAAATCTTTCGGTAAAAATCACATAGGAGAAAATCTCGTTGACGCGTTTCAAACCAACTAGTGTGGTTCATCTTCAGGACAAGATGAGGAACCCGATCTAGGCATCGAAATAAATAGATGTAGAGAAAAGCTAACTAACTGTTAGATTATAATGACTAGTTTGACTCAAGAATTGTTATAAATATTAATCAAATTATTCTATCGTAAGAAATAATTTGTTCAAAATTTATAAATAATATTTATAAATTTATATAAATTTTGTAGGAATTTACAAGGTAAGTTCCTCAGATAGAACACCAAATAAAACCACTCACAACAGATCACAAATCAATACACTAGTTCTTGACGTGGTTAAAACCCTCAAAGATGGAAATAGTCCACGGCCTGAACCAACACGGCCACTTCAGGCAATTTATTGATGTAAAAGAAACAAAATTTACATAAGCTTCTCTCATGAACGGTCACCTTACAAATGACCCTCCATGCTCTTTAAATAGAGATCATGGACCAATCGGGTGTTAACCCATGGATCAAGTGTTGGTAATACCAAGGAGAGAATGAACCATCGGATCACTTCATGCCTAGAACATATCATGACCGTCTGATTGTAAGTTACAAAAGTACATAGTAAAGAAACACACTTTACCAAACACTACACTAGAACAAGTTATACTTAATTATTTCCTATGTGTTGGAATATTCTAACATCCCTCCTTAAGAACAACTTGGGATAGGATAGAAGGATGTACAAATATGACACAATAGGAGAAGGAGGGAGGCATTAGAGACTATCCCCCCTTAGTGACGACTTCCTGAACTCTGACCATAAATCAAATTTTAGTAAACTTCGCCTCTGTAAAAACCTTTGTAAAGATGTCTACAACTTGATCATCAGCTGAAAAATATTGCATTTCAATAACATGGTCATGAATGAGATTTCAGATGAAGTGCATGTGTAGTTCAATGTGTCTGTTATGCTAATGTTGGACTGGATCTTTGCATAGTTGAATGGAACTTTTATTATCACACCAAAGTGTAGTCGGATGTTGCTGCTGAAAGCCAAACTTTGACAGGAACTGACGAAGCCACAAGGTTTCCTTACTAGATTCTACAGTGCCATGATACTTTGCTTTTGGTGAAGAAAGATAAATGGCACTTTATTTCTTGCAACACCATGTAATAGATCTAGAACCAAGAGTGAAGACATAACCTGTAGTAGACTTCCACTCATTAGGGTCACCAGCCCAATCGGAATCAATGAAACCAACGAATAGAGGAGATGCTTCTGCACTGTAATGAATCCTAAACTGAACTGTACCTCGAACATAACAAAGTATTCTTTTAGCTTCCTTCCAATGACTTTCATGTGGGTTTTGCATAAACTGAGCAATAAGGCCAATAACAAAGGAAAGGTCAGGATGGGTATGGGTTAGATACATAATTTTTCCTACAAGATGACGGTATAAGGTAGCATCAACTTCAGGGAAAGTACAAGTGACTGAAATTTTGGCTCCAGAATGAAAAGGAGAAGGGGCTAGCTTACAACCTTCCATGTGAAAGTGACGTAGAAGATCACAAGCATACTTGGACTAGGAAAGGGAAATACCTTCCTTGGATTGCAAGACTTGAAGACCAAGAAAATAATGCAAGTGTCCTAAGTTTGTCATTTCAAACTGCTTTTTAAGGCTGGACTTCACATGATTTATAAGGTTGGGATCACTACCAGTAAGGATAAGATCATCAATATAAATAACAAGAATGATAAGCGACTTACCCACTTTCTTGGTGTAGATAGTATTGTCAGAATGACAACTAGAAAAGCCAGTATCTAAAAGAAAGATATCTATTTTGGCATACCAAGGCCGATGGGCTTGCTTGAGACCATAAAGGGATTTATTAAGCCGACATACAAAGCTGGAGTCTATTTGTATAAATCCAGGAGTTTGTTCCATATAGATTTCTTCATGCAAGTCCCCATGCAAGAAGGCAGATTTAACATCCATCTAATGGGCTTCCCATTTGAAATAGGCAGTAAGGGAAAGAACAAGGTGGATAAATTTATTTTTGGAAACAAGGGAGAAGGTTTCAGTATAGTCAATGCCTTCAACTTGTGAAAAATACTTAGCATTAAGATGAGCTTTATGTTTATCAACTTTTCCATCTGCTCCAAACTTGGTTCTGTAAACCCATTTGCATCTAATAAGTTTTTGTCCCTTTGGAAGAGGAACAAGATCCCATGTATCATTTTCCAATAATGAATGATATTCTTCATTCATAGTTGCGTCCCAATCTAGTTGGCTGGAAGCTTCTGTAAAGGTGTCAGGATCATAAATCACTGAATCTTGAGCCAGTAAAGAAAAGGCTCTATCGAATTGAGAACGTGTACATCGTTGATCTATAGGATCACCTGCAAGAGCACCTGTTGTACCCCAAGTAGCATCAACCCATTTTGGAAGTTTATAAGCTAAGGGAGGATCCTGAGAAGGTGGGGGAGGATTTTCATCCTCGTTGTCATCATCTGAAGTAGAAATATTTTTAGAAGTAGAAGGGATAGAGAGAGGTGGCACATCCGTCGAACTAGACTCATAAGCCGATATATTTTCAGCATACTTTACATCTCTTCTAATGATAACATTTTTGGACTTAGGTGAACGAAGTCTATATCCTTTGACATCTTCATAATATCCAACAAAAATACATTTTTCACTCTTAGGTTCTAAGGCTTTATGTTTCTTATCGGGAATATGGGCCCATGCTTCACTTCCAAAAACATGAAAGTGACTTACATCTAGTTTAATTAAGCCCCATGCTTTTTCTAGAGTGATATTCTTTAAAACCTTAGTAGGAGTTCGATTTACTATGTAATTTGTACAGTTAATTGCTTCTACCCAAAAATTAAGACTAAGTGCTTTAGTTTGAAGCATACAATTAGCCATTTCCTTTAAGGTGTGATTCTTTCTTTCAGCTACACCATTTTTTTGTGGAGTATATGGAATAGTACGTTGCATTTGAATTCCATGCTTAGTGCAAAAGTTGATGAATTTGTTGTTAACATATTCTCTGCCATTATCAGATCTTAGCTTAAGAATTTGATGTCCATATTGTTTCAAAACAAAGGCCTTAAAGGCCAAGAACATGTTAAATACTTCACTCTTGATTTTTAAGAAGTATACCCAAGTGCGTCTGGAGAAATCATCAACGAAAGTTAAGAAATACTTGTAGTCAGAGAATGAAACAACTAGAAGTGGACCACATAAATCACTATGCACAAGATGTAAAGGGGTTAAGGCGCGCCAAGAGGCACGTTTTTCAAAACTATCCCTATGTTGTTTTTTGAGTACACATTCGGAACAAACACCATCTCTGCAAGATACCATAGGAAGATCTGTCAACATATTTTCTTTACATAGATTTTGAAGGGAGAGATAGTTTAAGTGACCAAATCACTCATGCCAAAGTTTGCTCACTTCATCATTATGAGCAACAAATACCGAGGGAAGATTTGATGACCCAAATTTGTTAGACTTATATAACCTTGTAGAATCATCAGCAATGCCAGTAGCTAAAATCTATCTAGGATCTCTTAGGTCCTTAATTACAACATCATGAGGTGAAAATTCAATGATTTTACCTTCACGTGAATGAGTTATCTGATATACAGATAGAAGGTTGTTGGATAAGGTTGGAACACATAATACATCATTAAATTGACCATTGTCTAGATGAATAGTTCTAATCCCTACAACACTAAGAGATCTATCATCACCAACATATATATTTTTGGTGTTACAATAATTTAAAGAAGAAAACATGGCTTTGTTTTTGGCCATGTGATAAGAAGCTCCAGAATCAATGAGCCACTCATCATAATGAGAAGAAGAAGATACATATAGTTCATAACCAGGCCGAGATTCTTGAAAACCACATGCAGAAAGTGTTATTCCTGAAGATGAAGTTGAAGTTGAAGAGTGCTCCAAATGGATGTTATACTTCTTCATTGTTGCTTCCAAGGCTTCCATCTTCTTAAAGCATTTGGATTCTAAGTGGCCATCTCAATTACAAAAGTTGCAATGTCTATCAGTCTTCTTCCCTTTGTTTTTATTTTCCTTATCATTTTGTCGAATTGATTTTTCATTTTGAGACTGAAAGTGCTTAGGACCCTTGGTTGGTTTAGGAGCATTATTTTTAGGAAGTTTCTTCATAGGATTCTTTGAACTTAATTGTTGCTGAGCGGCTAAGGATTTATTATAAGAGTTTCCAAGATTAAGAAGACCAAGATGTAATATTTTTTATTTTTCTCTTATTAAATAATCACAAAAGGAATCAAAAGAGGGGGACTTGTAGGCTTGTCCTTGACAAATAAAGGCTTCTCTAGTAGAATTTAAGGTGGAAACAAACACAGAGTAGGCTGGTACTAACTTAGTAAAAATGAAATAGATAAGGCTACCATCTTCTTTCATAACCTTAACACCTTCCAAGAGAAGTCTAAGGGTCTTGAACTTGGACTTAAAATATTCAATGGAAGAAAAATTATTGGAGTCCAACGTAAGAAACTCATTTTCAAGTTGATGGACTCTAATTTCATTTTTAATTCCAAAAGCTTTATTGAGTTGTTTCATTGCTTCATCAGGGGTATCAAGTTCTGCGATATGGAATCTAAGGTCTGGAGAAATAGACATCCCTATCAACCCACGTGCTTTATCTTGCTTATTTTCCCATTTGACTACCTTATCTTCATCTTTAAGTTTAGACTCTTGGCCTGAGGCTATTCTAAAAAGGCTTTTACTTCTAAGTAAATCCTCCATGTAGGACACCCATTGGAAGTAGTTGGTGTTGTCAAGAATAACTTAGCATGGACTTTCCATTTTAACAGAAACTAAAGTTGTAGATGCTGAAACTAAGTGTTCAAATGGAAAGATCTTGAAAAAATAGGTCGATTAAAAAAAACAGCTTCCGGATGAAAAAGTTATGGCTTTTTTAAGAAGAATTGTTGAAAATGCCGATTAAGTACGTGAATGTGTGAAAGTGAATGATAATTATATATTTAAAAAAAAAATCCCCCCTCTTTCCAAACTTAATCTAATTAGCTCACTCAAAAAAATAAAAAATAAAATAAAATAAAAAATAAAAATAAAAATTAAATAAATAAATAAAAATTATGTGTCCCACTTTTATAAATAAGTGAAAATCACTTTTACCATGGTACTTTATGAGCTACCCACTAAATTGTAACTTAAATAAAAGATAAAGAGACTTTAGAATTATAAGCGACTCACTTTTTATAATGGGTAAGAACACTTTTACATAAAGTAACTTTAAAACATAAGTTATATGTGTTTTTTGAAAAAGTAACTCAACAAAAAGAAAGACTTGAACTCGAGACCTCTATTCTCATAAAGTAACTTTGGACCAAGTGAGCTAGTTTAAAAGGTTAGTAATTTTTGGAAAAAAGTAAGGGTTTTTTTTTTTTACTCACTGAAGCTTTGGAGTGCATGCTTACTTGAGAAAGCTCTTTTTTCCTACAAAACAAAAAACCACACAACCCAAAACGGACCTACAAAACAAAAAACCACAAAACCCAAAACGGACATACAAAAAAAAACGAAACCTTACAGCTTGAAATTAGATTTCGCCAAAAAACTAAATATTTTCCTCAATGTTTCTGATTTTCTGAGATCACACTAAAGCGCGACGGAAAAGAGCAAACACATGAGAAAAATCCTTCCTTTATGTTTTTGATTTGCCAAGATCTCACAGTCACGGGGAAAAGAGCATTCGCAGAAATGAAAGGTATAGATTCAGTAATAAAAAAGCAGAGAGATAAATAAATCGAAATCAATAAAGAGATAGATAACTAAAACTGAAAATAAAGACCGTATACCTCCAGATCTTAAAAATGATGTAGCTAGGGTTACAGGAAACCTTTTCGCATGAAAAGAAAGGGGTTCCTCACTAGAACAAATGCTCCTAACATAACAGAGTAGTCCTCTCGGGCCGAAAGTGGTCAGAAACAGTAGATCTAGGAAATGACAATTGGATGCAATTGTATTGGCTTCAAATTTGGATCACCAATGGATGTGACCCTCAAATAGCTCTGATAACATGTAGGAATTTATAGGGTAATTTCCTCATATAGAACACCAAAGGACACTGCTCAAAAACAGATCATAGATCAATACACTAGTATTCTTGATGTGGTTACAACCTTCAAAGAGGGAAACAGTCCACAACCTGAGCCAATGTGGCCACTTCAGGCAATTTATTAATGTAAAAGAAAGAAAATTTACATAAGCTTCTCTCATGAATGGTCACCTTACAAATGACCCTCCATGTGCTTTAAATAGAGATCATGGACCAATCGGGTGTTAAGACACGGATCAAGTGTCGGTAATACTGAGGAGAGAATGAACCATCAGATCACTTCATTTCTAGAACATATCATGACCGTCGGATTGTAAGTTACAAAAGTACATAGTAAAGAAACACACTTTATCTAACTCTACACTAGACCAAGTTATACTTAACTATTTCCTATGTGTCAAAATATCCTGCAAATTTATTACAAGTAATATTATAAAAAATAATTAGTAATAAGATTATTATTATTATAAAAATATTATTAATAAAATGAATTATAATAATAATATTACCACACAAGAAAGATTATAATGGCTAGTTTGACTCCAAAACTGTTATTAAAAGAAAAATTACCCTAAAGTAAGAAATAATTATTGCTATAAATTATTCAAAATAAATTTAGTATAAATAATATTTATTTATAATGGCTGTAAATTTAATATTTATTTATAATATTTATAAATCTATAGAAATATTTTTTTTCAAAATATATTTATTATAAATAGTATTAGTAATAAAAATATTATTATTATCAATAATATTATTAATAAGATTGATTATTATAATAATATTACAAAGCAAGACATAAAGAAAAGAAACCAATAAATAAAATAATATTTCTATTATTATAAATTAAAATAAATAAATGAAAAAGAACTTCTAATCAAATTTAATAAAAAGGTTTAGAAAAAAAAATGAGAGAGACTTAGGAAGATAGAGCAGGGATCCAACGCCTGTTGATACTCCAATCATCATCTCTATTCAGATTTATAGGCCTTTTTTCAATTTCCAAGGCCTCCCTAAATTTACGATGATGAAAATGATCAATCCTTGCAATGACCCTAGCCTCTTCGAGGCAAATGTGATGATTTGTCTTTTCTACATGATCTACCAAAGTAGAGAAGAGAGACCCACCATACTTGATGTCAACAACATGCTCATAAATCCTTTGATTTATTGATCGACGGGTTTCACCAATATATGGAGTCCCACAGAAGAAAGGAATGATTTAAACACCTTTCCCATATTTTGGGTTCACAAGGTCCTTAATTGATCTTAGGGAGATCTGAATAGTCCTAAGGGGACTAAATGTCGAAGGAATATTATGCATTTTTAGGACCCTTACAATCTTATCTACGGTCCCCTTAATAAACAAAAGGTGCACTCTAGAAAACTAATCCTTGGGATCATTCCTCTTCCTAGGACCTTTGTGTGCCTTAAGGAAGGCTCTAAGACACTGGGACCTACTATAGCCATTCTTATTAAAAATATTAAGGAGGTAGGTTTCTTCATATTTGAGGTTATTTTCATGAGAAACCCGTAATGCCTGAGTGGCTAAGGTGTTGAGAACATCAAGCTTTTAAGCGGGGAAATTATGTGAACTCGCATGAAGATATTGTTTCGTGTGAGTTTTCTTCCAAAACACCTGATGAGAGAAAGAATAGTCAACCTTTTTTAAATAGGAACATTGAGAAAATGAAGGTTACCATCAACTTCACATTCCATAGTGAACTTTATGGAATTAGATTGGTTGTTAAGATGTTGGGAAAACAACTCCAACTTTTCTTTTTAATGAGATCAGACAATGCAAGTGCCATCCACAAACCTTTTGGAAAGTTTGGGCTAGAATAGAGCTGATGACAAGGCCTTGGATTCAAATTCCTCCATGAAAATATTAGCCACCACAGGGGAAAGGGGTGAACCCATGGCAACAACATAGGTTTGCTCATAAAACTCCCCTTCGAAACTAAATAAAGTAGAGGTGAGATAGATTTTAACTAAATAAGTAGTGTCAAGATCCGTAATGTGATTAATGACTCAATGGCCTCATTAATGG
Source organism: Pinus tabuliformis (assembly GCA_031772625.1). Taxonomy (NCBI): domain Eukaryota; kingdom Viridiplantae; phylum Streptophyta; class Pinopsida; order Pinales; family Pinaceae; genus Pinus; species Pinus tabuliformis. The sequence goes on along the minus strand of CM062806.1, from coordinate 955,285,713 downwards.
GGATATTAGCTATAAAGGGACCACATTGAAACTGACCATAGTATCTTTTAGATCTATTATGGTACCCTTTAGCTCGTTAACGAACAAAGAAGAATCTTTGACAAAGGATTCAGTTTGTCCAATGAGTGGTTTAATCTTATTAGCTAAAATTTTAGCGAGAAGATTATTTGGCCCTCCTATGGTGTTGAAAATGGGGCGTAGGGGGGGGGGCTTCCTTATGGATCTTTGGAAGATCATAAATCCTAGGCATAAGAGGGCTATTATCAATGAGATTCTTTATAAGGGAGCTAACAGTGCTACTAGATTTTATGGCTAGAGAAATTGTTCTAGAAATAGTTTTTAGGGGGTTCTTGTCAAGTTTTCTGTATCTCCTACTATTATACAGGTGATCTAACATCTTTCTCTGGTAATCCTCCTTGTTTATGATAAAAACAACACCCCCTTTGTCAGCTTTAAGAACAACGATGTCCTTTTTATTGTTCAAGGTTTTAAGAGCCTAAAATTCAGGTTTTCTTAGGTTGTTCCTAGGGGGCTTAGCCTTTCTTAAAATAACCACATAATATTTCCTATTAATATCTTTAGTAGCATCTGGTAAGTCCTTAATCCCAAATTCAATGTCACAAATAATATCATGTAAAGGGATTTTTCTCATAGCTAAAGAAAACTTTAAACCTTTATCTAAAAGACTAAAAACAAGAGGATCAAAAGAAAAATTAGAAATATTTACAACCTTATTGTTGGAAGAAGACTTATTTTCCTTACTATGGCTATAATCAATAGAAATGAAATTATTACTCTTATTACTATTCGAAAAAAAGTCATTCTTATTATTATTAATATTAGAGAGGTGATTATTATTATAATTATTATTAATATTAGAGAAGTGATTAATATTATTATTATTAATATCATTAAAATTATTAATATTAATATTATTTCTAATTTTATTATTATTAAAATACGTATTATGATTATTGAAGTTTATATCATTAAAATCGTTATTATTATTCTCATATATAGAAGAATGATATTTGAAAGGGGATTCAGAATAAATCCTATACGTATACCTAGAAGTATTAAAGCAATAACCACGGGAGTCAAGCTTGCAACCGGAGATCGGAAGAGCGTGAAACCTCGGGACTGGAAGAGGAAACCAAGTCATAGCTAGCTCCAAGTGCATGAAACAAGATGATTCTAGAACCCGAACAATGGAGGAAAACTGGGAATTAGGCGATCCAATCAATTCGCTTCATGGGGAGGGCTGACCATTCATGGTGGAGGCAATCGAGCTGCGAACAATTTCATTCAAGTCACCTGCCGAGGTAGGTTGATTGTCCCCGGAGGATAAAACAGGTCTTCGTGGACATGGATCAAGAGAGCAGGATGGATTGGGAAGGTTAGGCATGGAGGAGAGGTCTAGGGGAGGGCTTTGGTTAATGGACGAAGAGGGAAGATCCAAAACCGGGTTAGAAACAGGAGAAACAAAGCCACGATTATCAGGAAAGTCGACTGAGGAGGAGGGCAGGAAAAATGAGGGTAAGGCCTCATTGGAGGGATGCAAGTTTGGCATCACAAGATAAGGAGAATGGATGGAAAGGAAGGGATCACCGAAACCATCTATATCGAAGCCTGAAGGATTTACTTCATTGACTAAACTACAAGGGGAACCGCCATCTGAATAATCGTGAACCGAATACGGGCGAGATCCAGGATCTTCGGTACGGTCAGCCATGGCATATAAATTCCTTTCAGATGGACAAGCAACGCCGATAATCCATGATCGAAGAGCGGAGATCTGATCTCCACTAACTCTGTTATTGGAAGGGACCAAAGAATCTCCACAAGGAGAGGAATTCCTAGACAGCCTGAGAAACTTCGAAGACTACTTTCTCTTCCAAATATCCTCCAACCGAAGAGAATTTAACGTTGAACCCGCATTGATCCTCACCCAAAGGGAAACAGAAATTAAATTGGAGAGTTCCAAATGTAATGAGAACAACCTCCGAAAGATAAGATCAAGACTTTTTCGAATCCTGGAAATCTCAGAACGAATGAGCCCGAGTCTAGAAACAAAAAATACCTGATGGTTCTTAGAATCATTAAGGTGATGATTAATCTTAGCGAAAGAAGAAACAATGGATGAGTCCCTACATATTTTTAGGAACGCTAGATCAGGTTTCATCTTTAAGACCTGCAAACATGCCCTTTCTAAATAATGAACTTTAATTGCAGTGGCCCTACTATGCAAGGGTGTTGTTGGATCGATATTGATGTGCATTTCAAAATTGCCAAAGGGATTGTTCCATAAAGGGCACACTAGGATTACAAGTTGGCCATCCTTAGTCTTGTTCCTATTGCATATATTTTACATGTTATATTTCCTCACTATGCCTTGGTGGTTCTTCATCTTCCACTTTCTAGTCTCACAATTTAAATTGTGAGAGTTGGTCATGTTCATTTTTCTTTTCTAGTCATTGAATCAATATGTTTGTCTTTGTAAATTATGTTATTTTCTATAAATGTTTTAGTTTTAGGCTTTAGCTTGACATAATATTTGTGGTAGTTCATGTTTTTTTTTTTAATATCATAGCAGGATAAAGGACTCTGTTGGAATGGGATCTTCAGAAAAACTAAAAATATTGAGCATGAATAACAAAACATTTCTAGTGAAACCAAGTGAATTTTGAACCATGATATGTGATAAAAAATAAAGTTGGAGTACATAAATGAGTACCTCCATTCATGAAAGTCACTAAGGCACTACCTATGTTTGCAAGCTTGCTAAATTTGTTTCATTGTGTTAAAAGAGTAATGTTTATTTGTGGCTATCATCTATTGACAAAGCTACTTGTCCACCAAAGGAGCCACTTGTATGGAATCCATGTGGGGTCAATTTGACCAACTCGTGGTCTCTGTGGAGAACACTAGTATACACAAGTGATATTCCACATTTGAAGTCCAACCATTTCTTGAATGTTAATGGTTTGTTAGGACAAATAGTAACAAAACTATGATCTTTTATGGATTTTAATTTGTGGTTGTAATGTTTCGTACTATAATTTTTGTACATGAACAACATATTTGATGAAACCACTTGAATCTTAATACTTTAATAGTTTGTTAGGACAAATAGTAACAAAACTATGATCTTTTATGTATTTTAATTTATGGTTGTAATGTTTTGTACTACAATTTTTGTACATGAACAACATATTTGACAAAACCACTTGAATCTTAATACTTTGTTAGGAAAAATAGTAACAAAATTGTGATCTTTTATGGATTTTAATTTATGGTTGTAATGTTTCATAGTACACTTTTGGTACATGAACAACATATTTGATGAAACCAACCTGGATTGTGCTTATGTTTTTGCTTGGATGTTGGCTTATCACTAATACTTGGTTATTTGTAATGTGATCTAGCAATGCTTGTAATGTATGTCTCTATATAGTCCATTTACGATGAATATGAGATGCTTGATTCTGGTTATTATATTGGATGACACTTACATACTGAGTATGTCATCGTACCACTATGAACCATGATATGTGATAAAAATAAAGTTGGATTACATAAACGAGTACCTCCATTCATGAAAGTCACCAAGGCACTACCTATTTTTGCAAGCTTGCTAAATTTGTTTCATTGTATTAAGAGAGTAATTTTTATTTGTGGCTATCATCTATTGACAAAGCTACTTGTCCATCAAAGGAGCCACTTATTTGAAATCCATGTGGGGTCAATATGACCAACTCATGGTCTATGTGGACAAAACTAGTATACACAAGTGATATTCCACTTTTGAAGTCCAACCATTTCTTGAATTTTAATACTTTGTTAGGACAAATAGTAACAAAATTTTGATCTATTATGGACTTTAATTTATGGTTGTAATGTTTCATAATACACTTTTGGTACATGAACAACATATTTGATGAAACCACTTGAACCTGAATACTTTGTTTGGACAAATAGTAACAAAATTGTGATATTTTATGCATTTTAATTTATGGTAATGTTTCATAGTACACTTTTGGTACCTGAACAACATATTTGATGAAACCAACCTAGATTGTGCTTATGTTTTTTCTTGGGTGTTGGTTTATTGCCAATTCTTGGTTATTTTTAATGTGATATAGCAATGCATGTAATGTATGTCTCTATATAGTCCATTTACAATGAAGATGAGCTGCTTGATTCTGGTTATTATACTCGAAGATACATACATATGGAGTATGTCACTATATCAATGTCATTGTTTCCTTTAAAAAGATGTAGGAAACTAGTTTCTAATGGAAGTACCACCAAGAAACCCTTGGGTCTACTACAAGAATCGAATATATAAGAAAAATCACAATCTATAATATATAAGAATCGAATGTATAGAATGTATAAGGGAGCAGAGCCACCGATAACACTCATAGTTTATGTGTGTTTTGTTTTATTTTTATTAATGAATATCATCATCAAATATTTGATGACAGAGACAAGTCATCGAATATTATACAACTTCTAATAGGGGTACTCGTCGAATATTCGACAATAGAAACAAAGGAAGGAAGCGTTGAAACCTTAACGCTCCTATCAGATAGAACACATATCCATCGCATATTTGATGCTTCACCGTCAACTTTAAAGCATTGGAGCAACAACACTTCTATCACACAATATACGTATGTTGTTGTTTACCTGATGCCTCAATGTAGATTTGTTCCATCGGACAAAATGACCTATCTGTTGAACATCTAACACATTAATGTCAGCCTGAAAGCATTAGAGCAACAACACTTCTAATGCAATATTTACTTATTATGTTTATTACCCAACGCCTAAACGTCGGTTTTTTCTGTCGGGAAAAATGGCCTACTTTTCGAATATTCTACTGGATACTAGCGCATGACATGCTGGATATTTGATGTTTTATCCATTGGATAGCTGATAATTTGTAGCATTGCAAAATAGACTTATAAACGTCAGTATTTTAAAGACGATTTTGGGCTTTTTATGTGTGTATAATTGACATTTTTAGTGTCACATATCCGATGGTAGCTAAACTATCGACCATTCGACAGAATTCCAGCGACGATTTGATAAGCATCAATGTGTCAAATAGTCGATGCCAATAAGTCTCATATTCGACTAATCGTCATTATATTTTGGCCCCATTTTTACTAATGTAGGTATCATAAGTTGACATGGACCAAGGCTTATAAGTTGAAACATGAAAAGGTAAGTGTTTCGATCTCAAGGAAAGATGGGTCAAAGAAGAGTGTACCAATAAAGGTATTGGTCCCTGTGTCAACAAAAAGGGTGATTCAGAATATGATGAAAGGTAAAAGAATTCATCCTTAATCAATAATAATCAATTTGGAAACCCTAGGGTTCTAGTCAAAAACCCTAGGGATCAATTAAATGAAAAACAAGTTGACATTTGGAAACTAAATAGCAAACATTGACATGGACCAAGGGTTATAAGTTGAAACATGAAAAGAAAAGGGTTTCAAGCTCAAAGAAATATGGGTCAAAGAAGAGTGCACCAGTAAAGGTATTAGTCCCTGTGTCAACAAAAATGGTGATTTATAATATGATGAAAGGTAAAATCATTCTTCCTCTATCAATAAAAGTCAATTTGGAAACCCTAGGGTTCTAGTCACAAACCCTATGGGAAAGTTAAATGAAAAACAAGTTGACATTGGAAACTAGGAAGAAGAAGTTGACATGGACCAAGGGTTATAAGTTGAAACATAAAAAGAAAAGGTTTTCAAGCTTAGGGAAAGACACTTCGAAGAAGAGTTCACCAGTAAAGGTATTGATCCATGTGTCAACAAAAAGTGTGATTCAAAATATGATGAAAGGTAAAATCATTCATCCTCAATCAATAAAAATAAATTAAGAAACCCTAGAGTTCTAGTCACAAACCCCAGGGAAAATTTAAATGAAAAACAAGTTGACATTTTGTAAGTAGGTAGAAGAAGTTGACATGGACCAAGGGTTATAAGTTGAAACATGAAAAGAAAAGGGTTTTGAGCTCAAGGAAATATGGGTCAAATAAGGGTGCACCAATAAAGGTATATGTCCTTGTGTCAACAATAAGGGTGATTCATAATATGATGAAATGTAAAATCATTCATCTTCAATCAATAAAAATCAATTTGAAATCCCTAGGGTTCCAGTCACAAACCCTAGGGAAAAGATAAATGAAAAAACAAGTTCACATTTGGCAATGAGGTAGAAAAAATTGAGATGGACCAAGGGTTCTAAGTTGAAACATGAAAGTAAAATGGTTTCGAGCTCAGGGAAAGATGGGTCGAAGAAGAGAGAAGGTTAGTAAAATTATCAGTACCCGCATCAACAAAAAGGTGATTTAGAATATGATGGAAGGTAAATGCATTCAACATGTATGAAAGGTAAAATAATTTTCATGATGATGTGAATTGTATGTAGGAGGCACCTAAAGATGATATAATCCCTATGAAACATGTAACTAATGACAAGAATTCTATTATGAGAAAGAAATTAATTGGTAAGAAAGGAAAGAAATCAACAATACCTAATACTGTTGTATTTTTAATCACACCTGAACACATACATTTTCTTTAGGAAAAGCAAATGAATCACATACATAAGAAAAAGTGAAAAATAAATGGTTAATTTTCCCTTTAATTCTAATATGTGAAACAATCAACAAAAAAGGTTTATCGGAGGTTTTGCGTATGAGAAAAAAATACTAAAAATACCTAACGTCCTTCAACTCAAGTATTGACTGTGCCTTGTGAATATTAGAATAGGGTATTGGGGCCATGTCATAAATGACACTGGCAGTGCTTCTAGCAGCGAAAAACCCAACCAAGGTGTGGACAGGGTTATAGTGGCCAAACATACTAGGACTATGTCCCGAAAGAGATGGCGACACTTCTAGTAGCTTGACCAAGACCACCTCAAGTCTAAGTGCTCCTGCACCTCAACCTATAGGGAAATATGCCCTAAGATTTTACCACTAAGCTACCTACATCCAATGGGAATGGATGAATCCCAGCTTCTGGTTGTCATTTTTGGACCCATAACCCCTACCACATGTTGCGATACAACATGAAGGTTTGTGATAATCGTCCACCTAGACATTACCCCCTTCATGGGTTTCTTTCAATGTACCATATTTTTCATTAGATGATGCAAGATTTTAAGCTCCCTAAATGACAACTTTCTATGTTTCAACATGAAAAACAGCCATGACAGCTTATATGTTGCCTATCACCATGATCTTAGCCTGAACTATAAATTACCTTGTGGACCCCAAGGGGAATTTAGTGTGTTTGGGTTAAGATTGATTTTAGAAAGGGTTTGCTTCACTTAGGGTGTGCAACAAAATATATGCTCAAATAAATTAGGTACAAAGATTCCATAAAGAGGATGTTATTTATACAAATTTTAAGTGAGCTTAGTGTGTGGGGTGAATGTGTGTGCAAGTGAAATTGTGAGCATACAAAGTGTGAATTGATGTGGATATGCAGTGATCCTTTACAATTCCCTTAATTAAACTATGTGATGTTTGTTCCTTGCAAGAAAAGAAATGATGTGTGGATGATGGGCCACTTACTTCTTTCCTAATTATACTATGTGAGCATATGTTTGTGTGCAAAATTTCAAAGTAAAATATAAGCAATTACTCTACTTGTAATGGTTAGTAAAGCAAATTGGTTAGTAGTGATGGTGTGTGCAAGGTGAATCTAGTGCACATACAAAGTGTTTGAATTGCAAGTATGTGGATATGTGGTTCATGATCCTTTAATACAATTCCCATAATTACACTATGTGATGTTTGTTCATTGCAAGAAAAGAAATGATGTGTGGATGATGGACCACTTACTTATTTCTGAATTATACTATGTGAGCATATGTTTGTGTGCAAAATTTCAAAGTAAAATATAAGCCTCAATTACTCTACTATTTTTTCCCAAGGAAAATTCGTAACTTTCATTCTGTAAAATATTGAAAATTACATGCTATAGATGTTGCATAAGGAGCATATGTCAAAACAGGTGGCATTGCCACATATTATGTAAGGCATAAAATTGACCATTCCATGATTTTAACCGATAATTAGAAATATAATATAAATATAGATACATGGATCTATGAACCAACACAAAAAGACAAAAAAGGAGCTCCATCTATGATCTGCAAAAAGTCAGGTAGTTGTTGCCCCCTGGGCATGATGATCTATGAAAGGCTTGTGGAAATATTGATAGAAGTCATGTCCATTCTACTCCTGAATCATCCAATAACTAATAGGTTGTTGCGTTGCTTCCTTAGAAAGGTTATCGAAAAGTTGGTTCCTCTCCCTGTAGATATGATGACATGATATATAGTCAAACTGTGATTTTAAAGAAATAATTTCATCTAGAAAATTCCTAAGTGTGTGCACATGACATTCAGATTATTGATTGAACCAATTAATGACAAGTTTAGAATCACCAAAGATCTGAAGTTGTCGGCATCCTTTCTCAAGGGCAAAGGTAAGAAGATGTCTGAGGTTGTTAAGTTCTAAAAAATTATTTGTGCCTCTCCCTAAACCCATCCTCATCTTATAGTAATGATCATCACTAAGATATAAAATTTCTCCATTGTACAACCTATTTGTTGAGTTGATCCATCAAAATAATCCCAGGGAATAGTTTTATCGATGGTTTCTACAACTATATTCTTGTGTTGTTGTCTAGGTTCTTCATATGGAATCATATTGTACAGAGCAGTAATGTGAGAATAGGAGAGCTACCAATGGGAACCTTCTCTTGGAAAATGAGTTTGTTCCTTCCTATCCAGATACTCCAACAAACCAACAAGGGTAGGTTATGAAGTTTTGAAGGGTGGGCTTGGTTCCACTAGGATTCCCATGCATTTTGAACAGTATCTCCCATCCACCTAATGTTGATAGCCATCGATTGATATAACTGATTCCAAATTTTAGTTACTGTCGAGCAGTGTAGAAATAAATGATTAATATATTCTTCATGGTTCCTGCATAATACGCACTAGGAGGGACCCTAAAAGGAACGACGATGAATTTTGTCTCCTTTAGGATCTTTGTTGTGTAATAAACACCACATAAAAATCTTAGCTTTGGGCGTACCTTTTAATTTCCACAACAGACGCCACCACCAAACAAAATTATGGGGATCATGATCAGCATAGATAAATGGATATCCCTCTTTTGGAGAATATTTTCCATGTTGAGAAATAGCCCAAATTAATTCATCTTCCCTATCCTGAATCCTTATGTAAGATTCCAATAGTGAATTAATATAGTTTGTCCAGTCCTGATGCCACATTGCAGGGATCCTAAGATTCAGTGTAGATTTCCATGCTTGTCCAAAAATAGAGGAATTTTCTCAGTATGTTATTTGATTTAGAGTCTGTACACCAAATGTCTCTAGAAATTGGATGAGTTCAAGGGGGAGGATGTGAGCATTTCCACTCCCAGACCATGCATCCATACCAATGCGAACCTTCCCACCTGATCCTACTCTCCATGCCAGACCTACTTGGATGTATTCAAAAGAGTTCAAAACAGATCACCAGATTGTTGATATGTCAGTTATGTTCTAGCTAGGCATTCTGATCCATTCATCAATATGATGTGGGCTAATGTATTTTCTAACAACCACAAATTTCCATAAACTGTTTGTAGTAAGTACCTTCCATTCCAATTTTGCAACAAGGGCTTTTGAATAAAATACAAGATTATTCATCTCCTGACCTCCCCATTTCTTGGGCAAAGCAATGTGATCCCATCTTACCCATGCAAATGTTCTACCTTCCTTGTTCCTTTGCCAAAGAAAGCTACAACATAACTGTTGAATTCTACTTAATATTCCTTTTGGGATCCATGTCAAAGACATCCAATATACAGGGATTGCCTCCAACATTGATTGTATTAGAACTAGTCAACCCGCCCTAGATAACCAACGATGATGCCATATGTTTACTCTTCTTTCAACCTTGGCTACCAACCACATCGAGTCAGCAATTTTATAGTTATTGGGTTTGAGCCGAAATCCCAAATATTTGAGTCCATCTTCAAAGGCTAGGATTCTATATGGAAATCTCTGCTTTGCATAATCTATTTCATACTGTGTACACCCCATAGTAGACAAAGTGGACTTCTCTTGATTTCTTTCCATCCCTGTAGCCTTACAAAATAACTTAAGAGTGACATTGAACACGTTTGAATCACTGATGGTCCCATTCAAAAAAATGATGACATCATCCACAAAAATTAAATGAGACAAAATGATATTTATGCTATTTTAATACCTTTAATTCTCCCCTGATTATTTTCTTTAGCAATCAATTTACTCATGCCTTCCATAACCAATAGGAAAAGTAATGGTGATAAAGGGCATCCTTGCCTGAGCCCACGCTCTGCATGAAAAAAAATTGATGTTGATCCATTGATGAGAATACTATATGAAACAAAGGAAATACAACACATTATCCAATTAATGAAATCATGAGGGAATCCTAGATGAGTCAATAACATCTACAAGTACAGCTAGTTGGTCCTGTCATATGCCTTAGATAGATCAATTTCAAAAATCATACCCTTCAGATTGTTCAGGGTAATCCTTCTTGAGCAATGCCTATAGCTTCATGGATCTGGCGGTTGTCTAAAAAAGAAAATTTCTCCTATGATATATGTTGTGATAAAATAGGCTTGATGTGATTTGCAATGATTTTCACAATAATCTTATAGATGCAATTACAAAGAGAAATAGGCATGAAATCATTAAAGGTGTTGGGCTTATCTAATTTGGGAATTAAGGAAATAAAAGTTGCGTTGAAAGCATCATACATTCTTCCATTCATTCAACAATCTTCTATGACCCTGAGAAGATCTTGTCCTATCAAATCAAAGAAATCCAGATAAAACTCCACAAGTCATCCATACGAGCCTGGACCCTTATCTTTTTTAAACCGTTTAAACACTACCTCCAGCTACCCAGGTTCGTTAGCCTACTAAAGGATTGTAGTTATGAGCCCTCCTCGTCCTCCAAAGACCATATAGTATTGATAGCCTTCTGTCCTTTTCCAGATCATTGAAAAAATGGTGTATTTTCATCACCAGCTTGAAGCCATATAGCTCTGCTCTTAAGCCTCCAATTTTCTTCCCTTTTTTTTAATATCCTGAGTCTCTCTGATTCAAGTTTAACAACATGGGATTTTTCTTCAGCAAAAACAAACCCTCCTCTATCTGGCTCTTCTAACCTGGCTAATTCAGCTTCAATGTTCCTGAGAGATTCTTCATCCTTCTTTTTCTTTTCCTTGTCCCATTCTATCATCCTCTTCTTTAGACACAAAATATCTAGACACCGACTGTCCTTCAATTATTAATATCTCCTGCCACATTTCTTTAACAATACGATGGTCCTCTTCATTCCTTAACCATGTCGAATTAAATTTGAAGGGATCCAACCCATTTCCTAATCAATTCGAATTTATTCATTAGGCATTCCTTCATGAGGAATCAGTCAAGCCACCTAACTAACATGGCATCCCCAATTCTTATATTTCTCTAGGTTGACTGAAGACATGCCGCAAGTATTTCAATCAGATTATTACTCTCCAACATCTGTACAAAAAAAATCTGAGTGGGAATCTACCTGAGCATGATTTCCCCATGATTCTGCATGACCCATAGAGAAATTTAAATCTTCCCTAGTATTATGTTATCCTCCTGCATAAACAAATACCTCATGACTGCCTCCCAAAAGTCCATGCGATTGCGGCACTGACCATATATATTTACTAGTTTGAAGTCCATCCCTAAATTTTTAGAAAAAGCATATGCCATTAAGACTCCTTCCCTCCCCCAAATATTTATTAGCTTCATCGTTCTACAATCTATACCTATAGCAATGCCACAAAATCTACCTTGAACATCTAAGGCATGGAAAGTCCATCCAAGTCTGATAGCTTCTAGAAGCGAACTAATATGGGCATTGTCCCCAAGTGTCTCTTGAAGAAAAATCACATCTACCTTCTCTAATTCTAAAAGTCTCCTAAGGGATAGTTTTTTGGCAGGGCTAGCCAACCCTCTACAATTAAAGGATATCCACTTCATCGGGAAACCGGTTCCGGGTTGCCTCTTGCTCTAAGAACCCCATCAAGTGATAATTGTCTTCCTTCTGCAACATCCATACTGGCCTTATGGATAGCTTTCGATATATAGGATTGTCTACCTTGAGAGGATTTGGGCACCTTCGGGGGGGATGATAGACCTATACCTCGTCCCACTGCTATGGGATGCTTGGCCAGAGATCTCAGATTATATCTATGGCTGGCATTAGATTCAGAAGAGGTATCCTCCCTAGTGACCATAGCCCCCTGGGATACTACAAGAATGGCAGGGGAAGGAGTTGGGCAACATACAGGTACAGAGGCCGAGGGATAGGCAATTGAACTTAAATCACATAGAGATAATGGAACCCCAACATTCTGATCATGACAAGATACAACTGGATTATTCAAATTATATGGATCAAGAGATGGGAAAGAGAATTCAGTACTCGAAGGGGGACCGTTTGTTGATGCACGATCTCTAGTTACCCTCAATGATGGAGGATGAGCAGAGGAGACTTGCTTCCCTTTGTCCATGTCCTTCCCTCTTGGAAAATGAACCAAACTCTTTTGAGGCGTCTGGTTCATGTCATTTGATCCAACTCCATTCCCTTCTTTCCCATCCATCAAATCTATTAGTGAATTATCTATTGCAAGCAGGGGGTAGTCCTTGTAAAGGTGACCGACTTCATGACACCTCCTGCATCTAAAAGGAACCCCTTCATAGTCCAATTTCTGCAATCTAATAATGCCCCGCCATTGTAGCTTCAAACTTTCCACCAACCCTTCTCTGGTATCGAGATGCACCAAGATGCGAGAAAATTCCATCTTTCCAGATTCTACAAATGATTTATCATAATCTAAAAATACCCCCAGATCATTTCCTATACATCTAAAAACATCTTTGGTCCAAAATTGAAGTGGAAATCCAGGCATCCTAGTCCAAATTGGTCATGCCCCCAACTGCTCTCTCCCTAAATCGAATAGGGGAGAAAATACCTTTAGCAAACAGACACCATTTCAATATGCCAGTATTTTGTCAAGACCCAGGAAGCATGTTCTGGCCTATTGAATCGTAATGCAAACCATCCCCTGGTCATAGTCACCATAGTTGGAAAAATTTCCAATACTTGTCCCAAAATCTCTGAGACCCATTTCTTCAGACGCATTAATGAGTAATTTCTCCCACGAACCCTTCCTACCAGTACATGATCTGCCATATCCATGACCTCATCCAACTTGATGCCCTCCCCTAGAACCAGCAATCTCCCTCTTTCTCTGACTTTAGTGCTCTTAGATTTCTTCTCTCTCTTCTTCTGAAAGCCCTCATTTCAATTTCCAATATCTTGTGAGGGTGTATCTAAAGAAATACTAACCCTAGCTTCTGCTTGTTCACAGTTGGGAGAATTAAAAGCGATTCCAACAAAACAACCTGAGTTCTGTGTTGATGATGTATTCTGAAGGTCCTATTTTAGGAGTGATGACTCAATGTGTTGCACCTGACCACCTTCCACTGAAAATTGAACCCTATAGGGGCTCAATTAAGAGAAATATACAATAACTTCAACATTCCCATCCTGATTGAGAGATCCATCCCAAAAAATGTCTAACTGGCTAAGGTTGATGCATGTCTCCATAAATTTCAATGAGGACGGATTAGGAATGAGGAAATATTCTTGCGGTTTTATAAAAGGTTCCACAATATTCCTTGTACTCTGATACCCTAGCGAGTTCTGACCGGGTGCTAGAATATTTTCAAATTCAAGGGATGTAGGGCTTCCATAAACCACCTCCGGTGAAACCCTAGATTCGATGACCTGTGAATCCGGTCTCCCATTTACTCCCAGTGAACCCATATTAATGTGTTGAGGTGGATACTTTGTCCAAATAAGCACAAAGTCATAAGGGTCAGTTGAGTAATCTACTAGTTCTTCATCCATCTCAGCAAGCAAATATTGACCTGCAGACCTTTAGATGCCTCCTCGATACCTGACAGACAATCACCCCACACCAAATACCACTTACCCGCACCCCACACCTCCACACTTAGGCAATAAACAGAAAAACTAGCTTGATCTGAAGTCATTGATGGTGCTACAATTGACTAGTGAATGTTTACCAAACCCTCGCAGGAGCCTCGGGTTCGATCCCTCACACAATTTCATAGCCATATTTTTCTCACAATAAGAGTATTATCAATGTAATAGATAAGCTGAAATGAAAATAAATTGATATGATTATGATAGGTTCATGTAAACTCTTAATTGACCTAAATATTAATTTAGAGGAAGGAATGGGTATTTCTTGTTCAATCTCTTCTTGGAGTAGATTACTCAATTACTCTACTTGTAATTGTTAGTAAATAAAATTAGTTAGCAGTGATGGTGTGTGCAAGGTGAATCTAGTGCACATACAAAGTGTTTGAATTGCAACTATGTGTGAAATATGTATTTATAGTTATAATGTGTGGTTGGATATATTTCTATAAATTGTTAATAAAATACAATATTGTCAATGTTTTTTTTTAAATAATTTGACAGGTCATAGGAATATTGTCTCCATTTACTAAGTGAAGCATTTGACCTTTTTCAAAATTAGTTCTTCTTAGCAACAATTTTTGGTTTCTTTAAGAGACTATATAAATCTTAAACTAAAATTGATTTCTATAACAAAGATCAAGTTATATTTTTGTTCATACATCTCATTACCAAACATTTGAATTAAAATCCAATGCCAATTAAAAGGGATTGTGAGCATAGAAGGATAGAGAAAAATGATTTTAAAATAATATTAGGTGTTAAGAATAAGATTACAGGAATTGGAGAGTAAAATGTCAATATATACCTATTTCCCAAGTAATCTAGTCCCACAAACAATAATCTCTCTTCACTCTCCCCCCAACACATGTTTAAGAAATGAAAAAACTTAAAACCATTTGGGCATGTGATAAAGGTGATCTATTGTTAGATATAACCCCAAAAGTTATTAGTGAATCTAGGTTTGAAGCTTTGTTTAGTTTCCCAACAAGTCACATTTACCAAGTGAAGAATTTCAAGGCCTTTTTCAAATTTACTTCTTCTTAGCAATAATTTTTTATTTCTTCAAAAGACTATATAAATCCCAAACTAAAAGTGATCCCTACTGTAACAAGGATGGTATTATATTTTTGTTCATATATCTCATTTACCAAACATTTCAATTATTTAAATCCAATGTCAATTATTTAAATATACTCATTTGTATAATAATTTGCAAGGTTGTTGAACTAAAGACTAATAGAAATTAAGTTTAAATTATTATATAGGAAACTTCTAAATACATATTTCAGAGGGAATTATTACTTAAAGAACTTAATGATGTGGCAAATCTTTTGAATTTGAGAGAATGGGAGATTCTTGAAAAATCAAGCTAGTGATTACCAAATTGAAGGGCCAAATTTATTTCATGAGAGAAAACAAAATCTATATCTATAAATTTATACAAATTTAATCAACTATAAGATAAATTGTGACTAAAAAACCATACAATACATAAATACACACTCCATGATACAATAAGGAACCTATTCAACTAGTTTTTAAGTATGTTAATATTTGAAAGCCTACTATACAAAATCAAATTAGTTGGAAAAAAATTTCTTCATTAGAAGCACCATATCATTTAGCGTTTTAAAATGTGTAACTAAAATTACCATAAAACAATAGTAAGAATAACTTTCTTAAAGGAAGAACTTATCATAACTATAGATAATTTCACAATTCCAAATAAAAAGTGGAAGAAATGTGGGATGAGAAGTATGAGAAGGACAATGAAATTGTTGATAAGGAAACAAAAAGAAATCAAGAGATAGAGGTTTTAGTGGATTTAGAGAACAAGGAATATGCTTCAAGGTCTTATCAACAATGAATGTACATTGTTATCATTTGTGGTGAAGAGGGGCACAAATGATTTGAGTGATTTTTTGGGAGAATGTACATGGAAATTTTAGCACAACAATCAAATAGGGCACAAGGAGGGGTAAGAGGATTTAAAAAATTATATGTTTCTAGAAGAAACCTTTTTATGCACCTGCAAAGATGGATATCCAATGCCTTTTATGTTTTCAATTATTTTCATCAAATCTTGACAAAGTTTAAAAAAAGGAACTCTTATTTTTTACTTTTGAATCATATTTTGCAATATATTTCACGATTACATGTTGAGAAACAACTAGATGAATTTAATCGACATTAGATTGCCATGGTCTAAGAAGATTAACATTGTAAACATTTCTAGAATATCATCAATACATGCATGCTAATTTATTTATTTTGCATTTATTATATATGAATTTAATATTGATTAATCACATGAGCCTTCCATGGAGAATTATAATTATATGCAATAATACACTCATTTTTGTGCAAGCACAAATCTACACTACACTTTGTATGTCTTTGAAAAACTTGTTCCCTTAAAAAAATTATCATAATCGTCATTTGAGAACTGAAAGAAGAAACTTGAAGTTTTCAAAGGTAGGGATCATCATTTAGGATTCAAGGAAGCATTAAATGTTATATATTATGATTAATGTTATGAAAATTTAATGTTTTTATATATGTTTAACGAATGTATTCTCATCTCATGCACATTAGAAGTAGGGATATTCTTGCTCCTTCTAGAGCTTGACACATTTTCTCTCTTTTAACTCCCACAAGGATATAAAACATTAATCAAACTAATGTTTATAGGTTTTGGAGCACCTATGTGACAACCATTTTTGCTAATCCATCTTGTAAATAAATTTCCATGAATTGTAATTCATGTAAATAATATATGGAAATTATATTCCAATGGTTTTATTTGGTTAAATCACATCCTTAGTTTTTGTGGGTTATCTTAAACCATTACAATTCAAAGGTGGTTCATAATTTTCATGAATTCAAGTGGTTTCAAAAAATTCTAATAAACCATGGTTTCAAGTAGTTTTCAATAATTTGCATGGTTTCAAGTGGTTTTCAATAATTTGCATGGTTTCAAGTGGTTTTATTTAGTTGTTGTTACATATCATTTTTTAACTACATGGTATTACTTTCAATTATTATTTTATCTTAGTTTTATTATTTCATTCTCCATTTGTTTATGGTTTTCAATCATATTTCCTAATGCATATAATATGGAGCACATAATATGAGAAGTGAGACAATTTGAATTACTTGTATTTGAATGAATTTTTTTAATTGCATGGTATTCTTATTCTCTCAATGTCTAACGTGTTTTTCTCATCCTTTCTCTAGATTTTTCTCGTATTTAAACTGTGGGTGGAAATTTATTTCCTTTTCTAGATCCAAATCTCCAATTTCCCGTGTTTGTTGTGAATCCCTGTGTAATTTTCACACTCTAATATTTCTCTATGAATGAATGTTTGTTGCTTTTTAGTACATTTGAATTTAGAGACGAATTTATTTGTTGACAAAAAAGGTGTTGAAATATGTAACGAGGTTTGGTCTTCATAAATATGAAATGTACTCTTGATTCTTGTATACTGTAAGAGGAAAGAAAAATTATTATTGTTATTTTTGTAGCATGGGTTTCATGCTCAAGGTCATTTTATTAGAAGGAAAGCACCCATTGAGTGCTTCTATGGTTTTTCATAGATTCAATAAGTAAATAGAGTCATTTCCATATGAATAATACCCCATTGGGCATATTGTATCATGTCAAAATACCCCTCCAAGACTAAGTCAGCTTAGAAGCTAAGAAGTCGGCCTCATTAGGCCATGTCATCCTCTTTGGAAGCCCATATATAGGAGAAAACTTGACCTCTTATGGACACTCACTCTTTCCTCATCATCCAAGCGAAGGAGAGGCAGAAGAAAGGAAATTGAAGAAGGATAGAAGGATGAAGGACAAAGTTTGTGGGTTAATTCTCTCTCTCTCTCTCACGTGTGAAAAGAAGGCTAGGTTTTTCCAACTACAAGGTCGAAGTTGTGAAGTTTCAAAAAGAAGGTTGAAGAAATTACTTTTAGGTCAATTGGGGGTTAAAATTGTGCAACTGGAAGAGATTTCACTGGGTTTGACTTGGATAAAAGAAGCACATCATCTTGGAATTCGTCATTTGAATAATCTATAACAAGAGAAGAGATATGTGGGTTTTCCTCTCAAGAGGAGAGGTTTTGGCCCTAGCTTGCAGCCGACATACATCTTGTGTTCTTGTTTATTATTTATCTTCATGTTTTTGGTATCTATTTGATGATAACAACAACATAATAATAAGTGAAGAAGCTTATTATTAAGAAAAGGTAAAAATACATCACAAGTAGTTATCAAGTATAAGAGAAATCATCCTAATTATAGCCCTATAGATTTCTCAACATGGTACGAGAGTTATGGTTGACAAAAGTGATGATGAAGATCACCACATCTTTGAAGAAGCCATTGAAGAAATTTTCTATAATGGCAATTCATCTCAAGCAAGGCATCAAATCATTTTGGAATCTCCTATTATCTATCAAGGATCATATGACTAAGAATTCTACTTCAAAGGATAAAGGGTTATTCTCAACACTTATAGGTATGTATGAAGATGTAAATATATGGGTAATTGATAGTGGAGTACCTAGACATATGATATGTGAGCACAAACAACTAAAGACCCTATCAAGAGGAAAATATTCCTACTTTTTTGAACTTGGAGACAAGAAGAGCTATCATGTAAGAGGAATTGGATCAACTTAGTTGGAGCTGGAAAATGGAGGAAACATACATCTTAAGAACATTATATTCATATGAGGTTTGCAAAAGAATTTATTTTCTATTTCATGTCTATAAGATAAGGAATATAGAGTCACTTTTTAGAGTCTATATAGTGTTGAAAATGCAACAAGATGATGGAGCTTAGTGAAAATAAGTCGCCTTCACTAAGTGGACCCGTAGGCTATTTTTGGCGCAAAGTCTATTTTTAGACTATGTCTATTTTTAGACATATGGATCATGGTCTATGAGTTGCAGGATGCTATTTGTGGATGATTAGTCATGTTGGTAAAAATAGATGGACTTCTATTTTTAGACATATGGGCGGAGTCTATTTTTAGACTGCCAGGCTAAAAATAGAACAGTCGAATATTATTAGCTCTTAATAATATTTGGACTATAAACATTATCTTATCCTCTTGGAGCACTTCAGTTCGAGCTACGGATGTGGCACATGCAACTACCAGAAGGAAATACGCTTTTCTTATGGGTTAGTTGAGCTATTGCATGATGGATTTCAGTTAGAACTCAAGTGATTGAGTTTGGTGGAGTTGATTGAGGAGTTGATGGAGTTGTGTTTAGTTTGACTTGGTTGAACTAGTTGTATTTAGTCTAACTGCAAATACACTAGTGATGAGTGATGTGAATTAATTATTAATTAATTCAGTAATTATTAACTCATAAATCAACTAAAGAATACATCAGTTAACTCAGTGCATGGACAGTTCAGTGGAGACAGGTGTTAGAGGTGGAGTCTGCTATCAATTGTGACTATAGTTGTGCATGAGATTTGCACAATCATTGATGGAGATTGCCAATGAGGATTGTGCAGTACAAGCCAAGGGAAAACGAGCTTGGATCATTCCTGTTCTCAACTTGGATTGTGCAGTAGAGGCAGGAAAATAGTGGAGGAGATTTGAACCTGTGACTTGATTCAGATCTGAGCTAGTTTGTGTGTAGCAGGTGGAGATAGTACTCAGTACTTGTGAGGAGTATTGTACTATGTATTGTTACATGTTCTCTATCATTATAATATACAGATAGTTGGGGGTTTTCAGCTGTATGCTTTCCCCATTACATACTGTGTTGATATGTGTGATTGATGTTTCAATGTGTGCATGCGATTGTTTTTAATTCCGCAAAATTGATGATCAACGTAGAGGAGGTTATGTATTATGCATGCATTCTGCAAATAGTGTATAATCAGGATAATCTCTGTGAATAAGTGTTATATTATTCAAAATTTCTACATGGTATCAGAGCAGAGTTGATCATCAAATCTATTATTCAGAAAGTGATTATATTTTATTTCTTCATGCAGAGTCTGTAATCGGGCCAGGTAGCCTCCGGATTCATCCTTCTTTTGGAAGGTGAGATATCCGGTAAATTACCATACAGTCAATCTCTGTACGAGAAATACTTTGTTCTCACGAATTTTAGATCAGAAGCGGTTGAGTTTTGAGCTGGTGGAATTCGAATTTGCAGCAGTGTTTTCTTGGTGTTGAAGTTGAAATGTCTTTCAATGGATTGCGATTGGAGTATGCCCTTGAAGGCAGCTCAAATTATATTGCATGGAAAGACAGGATGGAGGCGGTGTTAGATGACAATGGGTTGAAGGAGTTCATAGATGTTGAGGTCCCAAAGCCTACTGATGCTACTCACGTTGAGGTTTGGCAAAAGAAGACAGCAAAGTGTCGAAGGATTCTATTGGAGGGCATGAAGGATCACATTGTATCCAGCCTGCATGGAAAGGCTTCTCCATACTTGATGTGGAAAGCGTTGACAGATTTATTCCAAAGCAAGAGTGACCAAAGGAAGTTGGTGCTCAAGGATAAACTCAGAAACATTAAGTGTGAGAATGGAGACAGTATGCCCAAGTATCTCACGAAGTTCACCCAATGCCGGGATGAGCTGGGAAGTGTGGGGGTGACTCTTGATGATGAGGACTTGGTGAGCTTGGCTCTCCTTGGTCTTCCAAAGAGTTGGCATTCCTATTAGGACTCTGTTAGTGGTCGGGAGAAATTGCCAGGATGGGAGAGACTTTTGTCGGATTTTGTGCAATAGGAGATCAGGCGGAATACCAGGGACGGATCTTCATCAAAGGCATCTGATGAAGAAAATTGCACTTTGGCTGCCAAAGAAAAGAATGGGAAGGAGAAGGGTTCTCTTTCTGAATCCAGTTCTTCCAATGATGGGAAGAAGGTTGACAAATTGAAAATGCGATGCTTTCATTGTCATGAGGTGGGCCATTATGCTACAAATTGTCCACGGAGGAAATCCAAGAAGGGATCCGGGGAAGGATCTGAAGGTGAGGCACTTGCTTCACAGTTTGAGTTGGATTTCACACTCTTTGCATGCATGGTTTCATCCATGGTGGGAAGTGGTTGGTTTCTTGACAGTGGAGCTTCTTTCCACATGACCGGTGACAAGAGTTTGTTCAGTACTTTGGAGGAGAAAGATCTCCAGATACTCATAGGGATGGGTAATGATGGGAAGTATAGTGTCTCAAGTGTAGGCATGGTTATTTTTCAGAGGAAGCATGGAGCTTGCCTTACCTTGACCGATGTCAAGTATGTACCAGGACTGAAGAGAAACTTGGTGTCGATCACGATTCTGGAAGACAGAGGCTATGATGCAGTCTTTAGTAAGGGAAAGGTTTTCCTTGGACACATCATCACTAGACAGGTGAAGCAGATTGGTTCACAGGTCAAGAACCTGTATGATCTTGAGGTTCAAGATGCATGCGAAGCCTTGAGCAGTGAGGCAACTAATGGAGACTTGGTGGTTGAGAGAGAGCGTATATTACCTCTCAACACGCAGAGCCAAAAGAAGTCTCAGACGACTGTGGAGGAGCCACGATTGGTGCAGCAGCTTCAGGAGGTTGTGGAGCAGCCACAACAAGGGAAGCTGAGAGGAGATCGAGTAGAGACATCTACTCATGCATAGACCTCTAGTAGGGGGAAAATTTGAGCCAGGTGGGCTGAGGGATCACATGCAGCCATACCTCCAGGTAGGAGGTGGGGCGATATTGTTAAATTGGAAACTAGGGAAAAACTCCATGTGGGTCGGCTTATTTATGGCAGCTGATATTTTTATTGGATCCCTCTCGTCGAGAGGTGTAGGATTGATCCAAAGATCATCCAATTCCGATAAGTATTTATGGAGATATGAATTTATTTTGTTTATGTAATTATTATCAAGCCGACCAGCTCTTATGTAGGTTCTAAAAGCCCAACCGACGTGTCTATTCATCATCCTCGTTTTGGTATAAATAGATAAAGATTTGATGTCATTTCATCATACAATTCTTGAGGTGATCTCCTCTCCATGTTTGGGTTTTTGGAGAAGGATAGAACTAAAGATACGCTGGCTCAAGGGTGATGCCCTAACCACAGGAAGCTACAAGCATATGAGGATGAGCAATAAACAGACCCAATACAAGGCACACAGGCCCTAATCTACGCACAGTTCATGAAGAGAAAATTCATGTTGTTCATCATAAGGACATTCCACTGTAAATGGAAACATATACGCAGGTATATGTAGACTTCAGACATATACGCAAAACATACACAGGTCAATGGGACAGGGATATGTTGTTCAATACGTTGTGTATGGGTTCATATATATGCTGGTGATGGCTGTATACGCAGTATGGGTTCATGACTATGCTGGCAATGACTATGTATACGCAGTATGGGTTCATGACTATGCTGGCAATAACTATGTATACGCAGTATGGGCTCATGACTATGTATACGCAAGGCAATAGGGATACATATACACAGCAATTGGTAATATAACCAAGGTACATATACGCAGCAATTGGTAATATAACCAAGGTGCATATATGCAGCAAATGGAAATATATATATATACACAGTACTGCAGTAAAGGAAGACAGTCATGATATACGCATAGCATGAAGTTACGCTGTCATGTCATTTGAACGGAGTCCTCTAATGAAGAACGCAGTCCTGTAATAGTGTCATATGCATGGAGAGCACCATATACATTGTCAATATATGCAGCTAGAACTCTCCTACGTTCTGGGCCAAAGTATATTTTGGCATACGTATAGTTCAGTATATATTTGTGTATTGATCTGAGCTCCTGCTAGCTCATATACCCTCAGTAGTAATTCTTGGTTATAATATCAGAACTCTAAGATGCAATCCTGATCTCGTTAAGGATGAGTCTCTCAAACGTTGTCACAAGCCTGTTGACAGCGTGAGGTAGTCTAGATGGACAGCATGTAAACCTTTGAGTATTGTAGGTGACAGTGTGGCACATAAGACAGCCTTCAGGCTTGAAGGGTTTTTTTTTTAGCAAGGCTGGAAGTTGTTTTCATAAAGGGCAGTGTGTTAATGATGAGATCATGGGCAGCATGAGCAACATGAAGTATGAAGTCATGGACATATTGATGTATGGGCAGCACAGTGATCATGAGCAGCATGAAGATGCATGATGTAGCATGATGGTGTTGCACGGTAAGGTGCAGCAGATGAACAAAATGGATAGGTGAAGTCGTCACCTAGGAGATTCAGTTAAAGCAAAATGTCTTCAACTGATCTCATCATCATAGGAAATGATCTATGCTTAGATCCAGATAAGTCAAAGTGTTGACTTCTATTGTAAATGTATTATCTCTCTCTCTCTCTCTTTCTCTGCTGAACTGTGAAGATAAAAGAAGATTTGATCAAAGGGTTTCCCAACACATTGTGGGGTTTGTCCTTGGCTCGCACCATATCTTGTGTCCTCTTGTCTTGGCTTGTCTTCTGCGTTTTATATTTATATTCTATCTGCAGTTTATCATAATGCTGATGTGA
This sequence comes from Pinus tabuliformis, assembly GCA_031772625.1. Taxonomy (NCBI): domain Eukaryota; kingdom Viridiplantae; phylum Streptophyta; class Pinopsida; order Pinales; family Pinaceae; genus Pinus; species Pinus tabuliformis. The sequence continues at coordinate 955,262,032 of CM062806.1, read as the reverse complement.
TTGCTAACTGTGAAAATTTAAATAAATTACTCTAGCATAGAACATACCTAATCTTAACATGGTATCAGAGCTGAGGTGAAGACAATGCCCAAGCAAGAGTGAAAGAGAAATCACCAAAGACAGTTGGGGCAAGACATAAGGATCAATGGGTTCCTCATAATTCACCTAGGGTGAAGTCAAAGCAGAGAATGTTATCAGAATGGCGCAGCGGAAGATTCTGATGGTCCATCTTAAGATCACTTCATTGGAAAGTTCGGATCTAAGGGTGGAAGGAAAGGCAGATGCCTTGTTGAAATAAGTTCGGCCATTATGCGAAGGAGTGTCTGAATGGTAGAGACACATCTCTTGATGAAGATAGCAATCATTCCTGGGGCATATTCAATGATCAAAAGAATGACTGGTAATGCAGGTCATCAAGGAAATGGTCGACTCTTCCACGAAATCAAGGAAACCCAAAATCTCTTTTATGTACCTGATCGAACCTGATGTCCATCTCGAAAATGGAAGTCAAAGGTTACAGGGTGGCACTTATCGATGGAAAGGTACGTGTTTGAAAATAGATCTTTTAAAGATGTTTTTGAGTTCAGGGTTGTATCAAGTTGCAGGAAGTCCACTGGGGACCATGTCCATTGACTCAGCACCGGAGGTCTGTGAGTCAGATGGTGACTAGGATGCCTGAATTCAAAAAGAAGCATGAAGGTACATGTCTGAAATGTACCAAAGGAAAATATTATAAGGGGACCATTCCCCTCATGCAGTAGGTTCACAGGTTTGGAACAACCCAAGGAGTTTGAGAATCATGATCAAGGAATCTCATGTATACAGGTGGAAGAAAACCCTCTATGGCTTGAAGAAAAACACCTCGGGCATAGTATGAGAGGATTGATAGCTATCTAATGCAGCTGAGATTCACTAGGAGTGAAACCGATCCAAACCATTACTCGAAGGTTGTGGATGATAAACCTCTCGTACCGGCACCTATGTCTGACAGGTGCAGACCCTCTCATTTATAGGAGACAGAGGGAGTTGGATTCTGAATGTGGGAAGATAAGCTGCAAGCTTGTGACTGCCTCGAGGATCTTAACTTTCAGAATTTATATGGTAATGATGTTGGACCAGATTTGGGAAATGCCTCTGAGTTTCATAAACTCATTCGCGTTGATGTTCTTGGAGAACCTCCGTCCAGACATCTGTGTTGCAGTTAGCATGGTGAGCTCATATTTGGTTGAGCCTCACTAGATTGGTGCCAAGAATCTTCTAAGATATCTTCAGGGCACAATCTCTCATGAATTGAGATACACTGCCGGAAATATGAAACCACATGATTATTCGAATGATGAGTGGGCAGGCAGTATGGAGGATCACTAGAGCACTTCTCAGTGCTGTTTCTCTTTGGAATCTGCCTCGATATCCTGGATGAGCAGGAAGCAGAAGTCGGTGACTCTGAGCACCACCAAGGCAGAATACATTGTTGATAGTATGGCCTTCTGTGAGGTAGTCTGGTTTCTGAGCTGTTTGTACACATGATGAATACCACTGTGATTCTCTGTGACAACCAGAGATGGGATTCAATTATTGAAGAATCCCGTATTTGACAATTGCTCCAGCAGATAGACTTCAAATACTGCCTTATCTGGGATATGGTAAGTCGATGATCAAGGAGGCTCCATCGCACTGAGATGATGTACAAGACAGAGCCTCGAGGAAAGATCAAATTTGTGATTTTCCCGAACGACTTGGAGTCATTGAGAGACCTTTGTAAAAGGGTCCTGCATGTTGCATACATTGAGCTCTGGGAGCTCTGGGGGGCTTGCAGTTCTACTGGAGCAACATACGACCATAGGGTGACTCACCCTCCCCTGGTGGTGTGCATTGGAGCAAGATGATTCGCTCTCTTGTGGGACAAGATGATTCGCTCTCTTGTGTGGCAAGATTATTAGTTCTCCTATGAGGCCTGGATTGACGTGTTCTCCATGGCGATTGTAGCAAGATTGATGTGTTGTCCTGTGAGGCCTGGATTGATGTGTTCTCCATGGCAGCCTGGATTGATGTGTTCTCCATGGCGATTGTAGCAGGATTGATGTGCTCTCCTGTGAGGACAGGATCGATTAAGTTCTCCTGTCGAGGCATCCTACCCATGTAGTCTGGGACTCATGGGAAGTACCTCTCATCTAATCAATGAGCAGGGAAATGAAGTTAGGGACCATAGTAGTACCGATGGACGCATCGTTGTATCTACCATACTCCTTATGCTAGGATGTCCTCCATTGATCTAGGATCAATGATACTAGTCTGGGACGAGTGGTAGGAGTTGTACATACTATGATGCTGCCTTCGAGTCGGCTGAGACTGGTCCGGGACCAGTGGTACATACTCCGAGACTGACTTCGTGTCAGTGCAGGACTGGTCTGGGACCAGTGAGAGTCGTACATACTATGACATTGACTTCGGGTCGGTTGAGACTGGTCTGGGACCAGTAGTACACTCTCTGAGCCTGCGATATTGGTCTAGGACCAGTGGTAGGAGTTGTACATACTATGACGCTGACTTCGGGTTGGCTGAGACTGGTCTGGGACCAGTGGTACATACTCCGAGACTGACTTCGTGTCAGTGCAGTACTGGTCTAGGACCAGTGAGAGTGGTACATTCTATGACACTGACTTCGAGTCCACTGAGACTGGTCTGGGACCAGTGGTACACTCTCTGAGACTGCGATACTGGTTTGGGACCAGTAGTAGGAGTGGTACCTACTATGATGCTGACTTTGGGTTGGTTGAGACTGGTCTGGGACCAGTGGTACGCACTCTGAGTCTGACTTCGGGTCAGTGGAGAATGGTATGAGACATTCTCGATCAATTCTTCTTCTTCATAGTTCAGCAAAGCTGAGTTGAGCTGAGCTAACAGAGCCAGCAGAGCAGAGCCAACAGCGTTGAGTAGAGCAGAGCTAGCAGAGCCAGCAGAGCTGAGCTGAGCAGAGCCAGCAGAGCTGAGTAGATCAGAGCAGAGCCAGTAGAGCTGAGCAGAGCAGAGCAGAGCCAACTGAGCTGAGCAAAGCAGAGCAAAGCCATCAGAGCTGAGCAGAGTAGAGCAGAGCCAGCAGAGCTGAGCAGAGTCAGGCAGAATAGTGCAGGGCACTGATGGCAGAGATAGTAGAGTCGGACTTATGGATCAGTGGATGGAGTTCTCCCTAGTTAAGAGGGAGTGTTAAATTGGAAACTAGGGCCAAACTCCATGTGGGTCGGCTTATTTATGGCAGCTGATATTTTTATTGGATCCCTCTTGTCAAGAGGTGTAGGATTGATCCAAAGATCATCCAATTTCGATAAGTATTTATGGAGATATGAATTTATTTTGTTTATGTAATTATTATCAAGACGACCAGCTCTTATGTAGGTTCTAGAAGCCCAACCGACGTGTCTATTCATCATCCTCATTTTGGTATAAATAGATAAAGATTTGATGTCATTTCATCATACAATTCTTGAGGTGATCTCCTCTCCACGTTTGGGTTTTTGGAGAAGGATAGAACTAAAGATACGCTGGCTCAAGGGCGATGCCCTAACTACAGGAAGTTGCAAGCATATGAGGATGAGCAACAAACAGACCCAATACAAGGCACGCAGGCCCTAATCTACGCACAGTTCATGAAGAGAAAATTCATGTTGTTCATCATGAGGACATTCCGCTGTAAATGGAAACATATACGCAGGTATATGTAGACTTCAGACATATACGCAGGTATATATTCCACTGTCCAATAAAACATACACAGGTCAATGGGACAGGGATATGCTGTTCAATACGCTATGTATGGGTTCATATATATGCTGGCGATGACTGTATACGCAGTATGGGTTCATGACTATGCTGGCAATGACTATGTATACGCAGTATGGGTTCATGACTATGCTGGCAATAACTATGTATACGCAGTATGGGTTCATGACTATGTATACGCAAGGCAATAGGGATACATATACGCAGCAATTGGTAATATAACCAAGGTGCATATACGTAGCAAATGGCAATATATATATATACACAGTATTGCAGTAAAGGAAGACAATCATGATATACGCATAGCATGAAGTTACACTATCATGTCATTTGAACGGAGTCCTCTAATGAAGAACGCAGTCCTGTAATAGTGCCATACGCATGGAGAGCACCATATACATTGTCAATATATGCAGCTAGAACTCTCCTACGTTCTAGGCCAAAGCATATTTTGGCATACGTATAGTTTAGTATATATTTTTGTATTGATCTGAACTCCTGCTAGCTCATATACCCTCAGTAGTAATTCTTGGTTATAATATCAAAACTCTAAGATGCAATCCTGATCTCGTTAAGGATGAGTCTCTCAAACGTTGTCACAAGCTTGTTGACAGCGTGAGGTAGTCTAGATGGACAGCATGTAAAACTTTGAGTATTGTAGGTGACAGCGTGGCACATAAGACAGCCTTCAGGCTTGAAGGGTTTTTTTTAGCAAGGCTGGAAGTTGTTGTCATAAAGGGTAGTGTGTTAATGATGAGATCATGGGCAGCATGAGCAGCATGAAGTATGAAGTCATGGACGTCTTGATGTATGGGCAGCACAGTGATCATGAGCAGCATGAAGATGCATGATGCAGCATGATGGTGCTACACGGTAAGGTGCAGCAGATGAACAAAATGGATAGGTGAAGTCGTCACCTAGGAGATTCAGTTGAAGCAGAATGTCTTCAGCTGATCTCACCATTATAGGAAATGATCTATGCTCAGATCCAGATAAGTCAAAGTGTTGACTTCTATTGTAAATGTATTATCTCTCTCTCTCTCTCTCTTTCTCTGCTGAACTTTGAAGATAAAAGAAGATTTGATCAAAGGGTTTCCCCACACATTGTGGTGTTTATCCCTGGCTCGCACCATATATTGTGTCCTCTTGTCTTGGCTTGTCTTCTGCATTTTATATTTATGTTCTATCTGCAGTTTATCGTAATGCTGATGTGATTGTTAACTATGAAAATTTAAATAAATTTCTCTAGCATAGAACATACCTAATCTTAACAGATATAGAATGATCGTCCCAAGGAGGAGAGGCATGATCCTTGAGGTACCCAACCTCTTGGATGAGACCTTACTACGGGAGCCCCGATGTGGAGTAGCAGGAACTGACTGATTGGGTAGAGACAGATGCGGATGGAGTAGCAGAGAGAGCGACAATGTAGGGAATCCCAGGATAGTGCATAGCTAGCAGGCTGTAGCAATGCCAGAGGCACAAGTGTTTTGCACAGTACTGGGTGGCACAGAGATGTGTGCAATGGTGCGAGATGCATGGAGATGTTGTAGTAGCACAGATTTCAGAGAGGGAGCACTTGTCAGCAGCAGGTAGAGCTTCAGCATCAGAGTATGTTCCTAGCCCAACAGAGTGGTCAATTGGGAGTGTTTTTGTTCCAAGTGTTGTTGGAGCAAGTGGACCGGGCAAATGTGTTGCATGCAGAACATTCCAGAGTTGCAGGATAGGGGTTGAAGATAATCCATATCTTGTTGAGAGGGAGTGTTGAAAATGCAACAAGATGATGGAGCTTAGTGAAAAGAAGTCGCCTTCACTAAGTGGGCCCGCAAGTTATTTTTGGCGCAAAGTCTATTTTTAGACTATGTCTATTTTTAGACATATGGATCATGGTCTATGAGTTGCAGGATGCTATTTGTGGATGATTGGTCATGTTGGTAAAAATATTTGGACTTCTATTTTTAGACATATGGGCGGAGTCTATTTTTAGACTACCAGGCTAAAAATAGAACAGCCGAATATTATTAGCTCTTAATAATATTTGGACTATAAACATTATCTTATCCTCTTGGAGCACTTCAGTTCGAGCTACGGATGTGGAACATGCAACTGCCAGAAGGAAATACGCTTTTCTTATGGGTTAGTTGAGCTATTGCATGATGGACTTCAGTTAGAACTCAAGTGATTGAGTTTGGTGGAGTTGATTGAGGAGTTGATGGAGTTGTGTTCAGTTTGACTTGGTTGAACTAGTTGTATTTAGTCTAACTGCCAATACACTAGTGATGAGTGATGTGAATTAATTATTAATTAATTCACTAATTATTAACTCATAAATCAACTAAAGAATACATCAGTTAACTCAATGCATGGACAGTTCAGTGGATACAGGTGTTAGAGGTGGAGTCTGCTATCAGTTGTGACTATAACTGTGCATGAGATTTGCACAATCATTGATGGAGATTTCCAATGAGGATTGCGCAGTACAAACCAAGGGAAAACGAGCTTGGATCATTCCTATTCTCAACTTGGATTGCGTAGTAGAGGCAGGAAAACAGTGGAGGAGATTTGAACCTGTGACTTGATTCAGATTTGAGCTAGTTTGTGTGTAGCAGGTGGAGATAGTACTCAGTACTTGTGAGGAGTATTGTACTATGTATTGTTACATGTTCTCTATCATTATAATATACAAATAGTTGGGGGTTTTCAGCTGTATGCTTTCCCCAGTACATACTGTGTTGATATGTGTGATTGATGTTTCAATGTGCGCATGCGATTGTTTTTAATTCCGTAAAATTGATGATCAACGTAGAGGAGGTTATGTATTATGCATGCATTCCGCAAATAGTGTATAATCAGGATAATCTTTGTTAATAAGTGTTATATTATTCAAAATTTCTACATATAGAGTCTATCATCAACAATGAAAAAATCATTGGGATTCATGAAGAGACACTCTACAACTTACTTAAACCTCTCTCTCAGGCCTTGGTTCACATTGAAGTCAGTGCATGTGAGTTTTGGCATAGAAGGTTTGGACACCTCCACTATAAAATATTACCAACTCTAAACACAATGGTGAATGGAATCCCATAACTTAAGGAGGATCATGAAGGACTTTACAAGGGATGTGCATTAGGTAAAAATGTTAAGAAACCATTTGGAAGCACTACTTCAAGACCAAACTAAATCCTATATCTCAATCACTTTGATGTTTATGGTCCTATGCATACAAGGTCTCTTTGAGGTCATATATACTATGTAACTTTCATTGATGACCAATCTAGGAAAACTTGGATCTATTTGCTAAAGTATAAGGATGAAGTTTTTGAAAATTTTCAAGAATTCAAAGTGGAGGTAGAAAAACTTATAGAAAGAAGGATAAAAATATTGATATTGACAATGGAGGAGAATACACATCAAAGGATATCATATATTTTTGTAAGGAGTTTGGATCTAAGAGGGAGTTGATAGTTCCATATAATCCAGAGCATAATGGAGTAGCAGAATGAAAGAATCGGTTAATTGAATAAACTGTTAGAGCTATGTTACATGATCAAGACTTAAATCAATTTTTGTGGGGTGAATCATTCAAAATAGTTGTTTACATTCAAAATCTAAGTCCTCACATATCACTTGACAACGTGATTCATGAAGAAGCGTTCACTGGGAAGAAACCATGTGTAGACCATCTACAGATATTTGGTTTTCCTGTCTACATTCACATTATAAAAGAAAAAAGAAATAAGTTGGATCCTACAAACATGAAAGGCATATTCATGTGATATAGTAACTCTTTAAAGGAATATAGGATCTACATAAAGGAAGGGTACCAAATTGAAGTAAGATGAGATGTGATCTTTGATGAAAGTGTTTTATATAAGAAATGAAAATATCTCTTGATTGAGTCGATGATGAAGAACTACTGATATTTGAAGAATGTTCTATGGAGGAAGAGGATTTTGATCATGAAGAAGAAGGTCTTGGTGATCCTGTGCAATAAGTCAGAATTCCTGAAAATATAAATAGGCCTAATTGGTTGATGTCTATTATTCAAGATGCAAAAGGACATGGAGCAACCAAGGGTACATTCAGCGAAAGTAAGAAACCTAAAATATACTCAGGGTATGCATCTTATATGAAAATTTTGATTGAAGTAGAACCATCCACCTTTGAAGATGTTGTCAATCATCAAGAATGGAAAGACGTTATGAATGAAGAATATCAATTAATAATGAAGAATGGAGTTTGGGAAATTGTTCCTAGCTCAAAAGAAAAATCTGTGGTGACTTCCAAATGACTCTACAAGATTAAACATGCAACAGATGGAATTATTGATAAATATAAAGAAATATTTGTGCCTATGGGTTTCTCCCAAGAAAAGGCATCGATTATGAAGAGACAATTGCACCTACATCTAGATACACAACTATACGATCATTGGTCTCTTAGGCAGCATCGATGGGATGGAGCATCCATCAAATGGATGTCAAGACAACATTCTTGAATGGTACTATCGATGAAGAAGTCTATATAGAACAACCCTTGGAATTTGAAGTGAATGATAGAGTGTAAAGCGCTCCTCCAAAATCTACCCAAGTAATCAACCAACTAGGGTAAACATGTGACGAGAAGTTACTATGATATGATTCAACTCCCTATGGCTCAGTTAAGGGAGTGGAATCAATGGAAACACACCATACCAGACCTTCTACACCTGCTACAGGACTCCTATAATGCATCTGAGTCATTCCCCATGACCATTCTTTGGGTCCCACTGCATTTTAGACCATTAAACCCCTCGATTATCCCTTGATATCGACAAGGATATGTCTGGGAGGATCCAGACACTCACACAACAAGGCATGCGTGCATCTGGGGACTTTTCTCCTTGGACCTGTGTTTGCGACTCCGGGATTTGTGCCAATTTTCAAGCCCATAATCCAGATCACTTCCTAGAAACCCCTATAGCTTTTAGAATCCATAAATTACAAGACAACAAGACTTGCAAGCCAAAACTGGCTCTAAGACTAGGCCTGACCATCTCCAACCGGGATTGATATTCTGTCAAACACTTGGCATCAATGCAATCTACAGGAAATGAATACAAGATAGAGCATAAATGACTGATAAATCATATGAGACTTGACAAGAAGGATAATCACACTATTCCCTTAACTGTTTTGACATCAATTAGGTCTTGCATCCATTATCCTTTCAGTTACAAGTAAATACATGAAATAACCATGATTATTACCAGTCATATAACCATGCTTATAACCATCATTAAACCATGTAAACAACAATGAGATAAAATCTATTAAGGCCACATAATAACAAGTGCAAAAGCAAGAGAACTTAGATTTTATTAAATATAGGCAAGAGTCAACCATGTTTGGGACTTCCACGTACCTCCCAACCATAGACATGGTTGAACCAAATCATTTTTTCAGCCAGTCACCCTCGTGCCATATTCCAAGCATGAATGTGGGATATCATGGATAAACCAATCCAAAAACAACAAGGGAATCCATAGGTTAAACCACCTCCACCCTCACCAAACTGTGATCTCACCAAAACCGACACCGAGATCACAAAACCAAACCGATCTTGGAATTTCTGTGGACTCCATCACTATCCTTGAGGAATTTTCTGTTGATCTGAATTTAAACAAGAACTCAAAAAATTGCAGATATAACCATAAACACAAAGATGCAAAAGAAATAAAAACTCATTTCATTAATATCAAAGAACTGAAATATGCTTACATACATAATGGAAATAAACTAGGTCGGGAGATGGTAGCTTATATCTGAGAAGAGTTGTGGCGGCTACATGCCTCTGAATTGTGTTACAATGAGGCTTGAAGGCCTATTTATTATTGAGAAACAATGGAAAACCCCAAACATCCAAAAACCTAACCCTAGGAAATGAAAAGCCAAACTATGGGCCCCATTGGGGTATATTGGTACATCAACTTCCTGGGGTCATAACTTTGGCATACGACCTTTGTTTGACACACATGATACCTCATTAGAAAGATCTATCCGAGGACTAAAACTAGTAATAATAAATATTAAGACAAAATATTATATTTTCCACTAGTGATTTTCAAAAAAAAAAACATCATTTAGGGCCTCAAAACGGCTCCGGAAGTTCAATGCCCAAAAAGCTACCAAAAATAGTAAATTGTACTACAATTAAGGAAACTAAAAAATTGAAAGAAACAATGGCAAGGGTCCAAGTGGAATAGGAGGGTGGCCACCAATATCCACCTGGATCATTTTGTAAATAAAATGATTGTAAATTGTTGGAATAAGGATATGTTCATTCTTCCACAAGAGTCAAGGACATCAAATCATGTCCTCCCTTTATTTGGTATCTCAATGCTTGAGGTTATTGAACACTAGGTGGAAAACCAAGGATACAAACCTAGCTGACAAAAAAAGATAAGTAATTGAACCAAAAATACACTAAGAGGGCTTTACAAAAGAGAATCCTCCAACCAAGCAATCAAAAATGATTGAAGATAATATTATTTACCCCTAGATGGGAGAGAAATTCATGTCCTGAAAGAGAACAACATAACTTGAATGAATTAAGAGAATATGTGAGATGAACCCTAGACCTCTTCTTCAAAGATTCCTTCAATCGATTAGTTTAGTCTTGTTGTAACCTTTTGTTGCTCCAAAATTTTCCTTTGAAAAATATCTGATCAACCCAAAAAAAGAAGAGAATTCACATATACACCCTTTTGTCTCATGAAAAAATTTACATTTCAATATATCTCCACAAGTTTACAATGATCTTCCAAGGAGGAGAAGGCCTATATTTATATATGAGGCTATTCAAAACTTCTCTCCTTGGTCTCCCAACAAATAGGACTTGCCATCCACAAAATGCTTGGAGGCTAAGTCAAGAATAATTTAATTTTCAAAATTACATTGAGTAAAACCCTAATAAAAGAAAAATGTTACATTGAAGTGGCCAAGAGGGAATGTTTAACACTAGATGAAAAAATGTTCCACTTGTGGTTGCCTGGAAATGTTCCTTTAATTTTTCTCAATCATTTGGTTCTCCAATGACTTGATTTGACGTTGGATTGACCCTCCAATGGCTAGGGGGAAGGTGAGTGGATCCTCAAAACATAGCCCCAATAAAGGCTCAAATAATTCTTGTTATCCTTCAACATTTTCTTTAAATGAATTCCCATGCTTATAATATAAGTCAAGGTACTTCCACAAGGCATGGGAATGACTTTTCAAGCTCAAAAATTGGTCATAAAAACCTCAATAAATAAAGTAACTTCAAACATAGAAACAAAAAAAAATCCTTAAGGATGCAACATTCCCTTGGATTCTCTCTTGAATTAGATTGGAAATATCTGAAATGGCCCTTTGGGGTTGTCTTTTACCCATATGTTTCCATATCTTTGCTTGAGAAGGGATTATCCTTGCCCCAAAAGGACTTGGCCTCCTTTCCTTTTCCATTGATGCCTTATTCGAGTGATAATGCTCGTCACTTAATCTTTGAATTAACCTTATTTTGTTTATTTTATCTTTCGAGGCTAACTTGCTCAATTTATGCCCCAATGTCCACCTTAGAGGGACCTCTTTTGCATGCTTGAAGAATTCAACCTCCTTATCTTCCTTGGAATGCTAGCAACTAGCTTGTCTTGAAGGCTATTAACCCTTTCTTGGAGTAATTTGGAGTTGATACTTGATCATTAGCCCTTGGGGGCTACAATTTGCACAATTAAGCTTCAATGCTTCATCATTTTCCCACATGTTCCCTCTTTACTCCATCCAGTAGCCCCAAAGATGATGATGCCATGCCCACGTGTGGAATAAATGCTTGCTTGATGTCACTTTGTCTTGAGCATTGGGATGATTTGGCTTGTAGATAGCACCTACTTGCCACATCTTGCAATGCCACATGGAAAGCCCCTTTTCACCAAAAACAGGTCTATTACTAAAACTAGAGCTCTGTGAGGGAATTTTGACTGCTTCGAAATACAAGTGATTCATCTTGACATAGAGAATAAAATGGACACCTTCTTTGCCTCAAAGTACATAGCATGATGCCTTAAGAGACAAAAATTCATTGGCAACTACGAGACTATCGAGATGCAAAGCCAAGGCTAAATGGGAGTGCAAAATACATAATACACATGGCACATGTGGGGTATGGGGGTGCACTGGGATCAAAATGGATAATGTTACGGAAAAATACATATGATGATCACCCTTACAAGCCTTTATTAATGTATGTTCTCCCTTAGACCATGAGTCCTAGAAATTCTTATTCCATGATACTTGCACACCATCCTAGGGTATAAGAATACCCCTCAAAGAAGGGATTTACCACCCATAAGGGGGAAGTCAACAATGCCATAGAGGAAGACATATCATGAACCAAAAAAATTTGGGGGTAGCCATGGTCGTCCACACCAATGGGGATCTAAGAGTCATTTTCAAAAGGTAACACACACCCACATGAATTTACAAGGCTCTAAGGCACATCCTTTGAGCCTATATGTTGTGGCCAAAAATTTCTAAAGTACCCCTATTGAAATAAGGGTAACATGTTACACATGGAGGCCAACACCCCTTATGTTAAGTAGAGGTTGAAACCTCTTCCAGTATCATTTTCATTTGTATATCAGTTTTTTCATAAACAAGTGTCACAAATATAATTTTAAAAAAAATATTGCAAGCTTCCAAAGCATTTCCAAATATGACTTTATTGGGAAAGGAGGTGACAACAAGGGCTTAGATTTGCAAAGGTGAGAAAGGGAGTGTTTGGAAAGAGAGAAGAGGGCAATGGCTCCCAATACTAATTTCATTGTGTTTTTTGAAATAGAATCCTTTGAACAGAAAACTATTGATATTGATTAGAAATTGAAATATTGAAATCAACACTGTCTTTCTATGGTTTTTTCCTCCATAGAGTTGATAATTATGGTTTTTCCTACATAGTTTTTATTCCAATAGTTACTAACAATTGGATTAGCATAGTATGTTTTGTGAATTGTAATTAGAAATTTAAAAGTTAAGTTATGTTTGAAGAAAAAAAGAATGAATTTAGTCATAACAAAAAATTAGTTTAACAAAAATTGGAAGATTAGATTGTCTATTAGTTGTGAAATTTTCCAAAAGCTTGTTAATAAAAAGTAAAATTACCATGAATATTATTTAGAAGCCTCCCCAGGCTATCTCAAGCTATCTAAAATTACATGAATTTTTCTTGAGCTAAATATTGGAGCGATTACCTTTTTAAGGAATTAATAGACAAAAAGATATGAGGATCTTTTCTAATAATATTCTCTAGTTCTTAAGAATTGGTGTACATAATGTTAAATTTTATATCTACTTCATATGGATGGGCCTCACTGTTTTGATAAAAACGTGTGTCATAAACTATAGTTATAAGAAACTATAACCTAAAATATTTGGATCTACTATTGTTACAGATCCATTTGGACACTTCACTCCCATCATTCAAATCAATACTTTTAGGGCTCATCAAACCCTAATTCAGTTGCTACATGCCCTAGACAAGTCAACACTTTGAATGCCTCCTTCCCTGGGAGTTTCTTGGCCTGAAGCCCTCCAAAATTGCCTCCTTGAGGGACCAGCATAGCCTTGGTCAGGGGTAAGTGCACTTCAATGCAGATAGGCCCATGTCAGGGTGCTTTCCAGAGAACTTAGGCCCACTTTGACCTGTGTTGGGCAAGATTGAGCGAAATCATCATAGGGTTTTGGGAATATTCTTATATTCTGGAGCCATCTAGAAGATTCCCACACTTATCATCTCCTATGAGATCGAAATTGGATAGGGAATGAGTTAAGTAACCTCTTATCCTCTCATCCCTTCCTCCATGGAAACTAACTCTAAGTTTGGAAGGCCATTCAATACCCTCATTTATGACCAAAACACCATCATTTTCCTATAAATTGAGCACTCATCTAAGTGATCAAGGGCTGGACTTTGAGAATTTGTAAGGAGATACTATTGGTGTGAGGTTTGAGATTGTAAGAAAGTATTGTTATGCTGCCAAAGTGTTGTGATTTTGATGTGATGTTGGTTGGAACCTGTTAGCACTCCAGGAAACTCTCCTAGGTTGCAGCTCGGAGATGCCTGGTAACATATAATCTTTAATATTTTTCTCAGAACTATTGGAATGGATGATGGTTTGGATCAAGTTAGATAACCATTTTAGCTCTATTCTCGCTCAAGACATGCATGAACACTCTCACCAATACAAGGCTTTACACCACTAATGCTCAATAATTTATAGATTCAATGGATAGATGAAGAATACTGACTGTACCAGTAGATTGGATGCATAAACACATATGAATGGCCAGCTACAGGAAGTAAATGAGACTTGCAAATCTAATTTATCAATGCAGAGATAAGATGACAGTTATCTAGCATTAGACACAGCAGAAAACCTGAATAACCTATTCAAGTGCAAGCATAGAATAGCAAAGAGAATGGACATTGAACATATAATAGCAAAAGAAGCTTATATTGCTAGAATGAAGATGAGAAGCTTGAAGGAACAGAGGAGGAACAATCTCCAGAAGTTGAACCCGTATTACATCTTACTTTCAGCTATTTATAGCCTGTTTACAATGCTCCTGAGCTCTAAGAGGCTCGGAGTCTTAATCTTGTCTAATCTATCCCTTAACTGTTTGATTCCCTCTATGGGCAAGCACAGGTTCAGAGGTTCCTTCTTCTGACAGAAGAATAATCGCCTTTAGATATTTTGGGTAGTTTGTTATGATGTCTGGGAGCTCTCTCGTGCCAGAGATGCCCCATAATGTTTGTTGGCATGGTTGTTGCATTGTCTGTGCTCCCTGATCTTTCTGTTTCAGGCTACAGCGTGTTGTGGCCCTTCTCTTTCCCTTTCTGGGCTTCTATCTCCGTCTCTCAGCCTCTTTTAGTTGATGGAATGGCTCTTCGGGCCTATGAAATCCCTTTAAAATGCGGAAAGTGACTGCTTTCTACTATGAATAGAAAACACAACAATTTTGTAAAAATCCCGCCTTCTCTGTGTATTTCGGACTTCAAAAGTCCTAAAAAATGGTTTATTCACCTATCAGGCCGCCCTTAGGGTTATCGCAAGTCTCATTTGGCCCGAGTCCCTTGCTTCCTTTGTATTTTGACTTACACCTAAAAAACACTGAAAACACCTGAAAATTGGCCTTTGGCAGACTTCAAAATATATATATTTCACTTCCCGGACCCTTCCGAGTCCGGGCTTCATCGTTATCGGCGCTGCCCCAAGGTTCCTTTGTATTTTGTTATATAACAAAATACACGAAAAATTCATTAAAACAAGGCTTTGGCGCGGACCTGAAATCATTTATAATGTCGTCAAGTCCAGCCATCGGGTCGCCCGTATGTATATGCAAAGGCCCTGCCCCATATTTTCCGCCTATAGCAATCTGACGATGTAACATGGGCCGTTGGTTTGCGTGCGCGATCGACGGTCCACCTTTAATCGCCGATCGCAGTCGGAATTTCCATATTGTCTGCACCAATACCACCGATTGCGACCCGCCGATCCAATCATCAGCATGCACTGATCGATAGCGTCCAGCATTGATTTCCACTGCCTGCGACCACTAATTTGTGATTTTCCGCTTAGATCTAGGTCGTTGATTGGCCAGATCTAACGGATGTTGTGCATTCTTGAGTTTTAAGCTTGCGATAATGGTTTTTGACTATTTTAAAGCGTTTTTTGCCTCCTGATAGTGCATTTCTGCCCTTCCAAGGGCTCTCCTCCCTCACTTGTTTCGATCTTTGCATGATTTTAAGCAAACTTTGGAGACTTTGGGAGTGTTTTGGATCCATTTTTGGGCCAAATGCCAACAAAGCTAACATTGGCTCCTTCTGGGGATGAAAGCCTCCCTGTGAGGTTTCAAGAACTACAGAACAATGCCTTTCCTATAAAAAACAAGATCAAATCTTCCTCCTAGTGTTGCATTGGGCATGGAGTCTATTTAGCATGAAATAAAAACTTGAAAACAACATATTTACAATACCAAGGCTTAAAAGCCTTAACTGAAATAAAGTTCGAAGAATAGCCCATTGACTAGGCCATCAAAAACATATCCTTCCTTTGATGCATCCCTTTTGAGAAAACAGTCACCAAACTGAAAATTGACCCTTTTTACCTTTCTATGAAAGGTTTCTTTCTCTTGGTCAATGTGCATATTGGAAAAATCATCAAAGACTTGCAAAAGCATATTGATTTGATCCTTTACTTAAAATACTTTCCAGCATTCGGTATTATCAGGCAGAGATGGTCTATATTTCACCTCATCTCTGTATGCTTTCAGCCTTGGATGTTTTTCTTGGAAGGTTTTGTACACATGATGAATGATAAGGTCTGCTTCATACTCTGTTGTGTCATTTGTGACCTGAAAATTTAATATGAAAGATTAATCAATGCATTCTTGTGTGGGGGACACAAGGACTTCACCTGTTCCTACAGCTTCGTCTGTGATCTGGAAAACTAGTTTTTTAAGCTGCGTAGAGGCCAGCTGATAAGGCTTGGTAATGTCAAGACCGAGCTTATCCATGACATCCTTGGGCATTGGATTATGGCTAGATCCAGTGTCCAAAAGGCAATTGTGAAGGATTTTATCATGAATAGACAGAGAAACATAGAATAATGGGGAGTTGTCTTCACAATTATAAATCATTGGGCTAAGAATAATAGTCGGTTGGTCATCTTGCAGATTTACATAGTCAGTGGAAGCTTGGATGGCATTAGGCTCAAGAGCCTCAAGGATAGATGTCTTGAAGGACTCATTCTTCACTGGTTCAATCAGAGGCATAGGTATTCTTGGCTTCTGAATTTCTGATTGAAAACTGAAAGAAGAAGGGGACTTGTCAAGGCCTCTTACCTCTATGGCTGGAGCTTTGAGGATGATAGGATCAACTGCTGGTTGCTTCTGCTTATTAGCTTGCTGTTCTGCAGGGACAACAGCTTCATGAACAAGAGTTTCCTTGACATTATTCATCAACGACCTCAAATTATATTGGTGTTGATCTTCAGTTTGTAGAACGAATTCAATGTCCCACTCTTGGCTGATATGGTCATTGAATAATGACTTCTCATAGGCAGATTTGGTTAAAAAAGTGGCGCTGCCTTTGTCTTCCATATAATGGATCTCATCATCTTCTTCCAACTGCTCTTCTTCCATGACTGCATTTTGAAAAGGGACCTTCACCCTTTGGTCTTCATTGGCCTCTTTGCTTCTTTGCAAAATCTGCAACTGCTCATTAGGTCTTCTATATGGATTTGGATTTGGAGGAGCAAAGGTATTAGGAACCCTTCCTTTCCTAGAATGTTGCTCAACCTTTAATTTGGAAACTTTAGAGGCTAATGACTCTATCATCTTGGCCATTTTATCGATCTTGGGATCTAAAGATGATGAAGGCTCGCCCCTCTGTCTCCTTCTATCAGCATTACCTTTGAGCTTTTTTGCAGCCATGATGTTTGATTCTACTTCTAGGGTTGCATCTTGCATATCAGCCAAAGAAGCACATCGCCTCTCCCTCAACAGTAAACAGAAGTCAGAATCAAAGGCACTGGCATAGATGAGTCTAGCAGAGGTAGTGGTGGGTTTTACTTCAGCTGGTATCTTGCTGTACATGCGGTTAAATCTCTTATTAAAATTAGACAACAGCTCACCATTTTCCCTTTGTAAGTTCCCAAACTCAGTGTGGTAGTAAAGGAGATCCTTCTTATCCCCCCAATTCTTTAGGAATGCATCATCTAAGGCCTCAATATCTGCTATAGATATTGGGGTTAGTTCTCTGATCCATTTTCTAGCCTCTCCATCTAGGATTTGGACAAAGGCTCTCATCCAGACATCATCTTCACTAATGTCTAGGTTATCAGCATAGCTATAGAATGACTCAAGATGTTCTTCAGCTAAAACAACTTCAGTCCCAATGAACTTAGGAATATACTTCTGATACTCTCCAGTGGGCATGGCATTCAAAGGAGTGGGCAGTATTAGAGGTCCATACCTAGCAGCTATGATTCTTTCCATTTTGGTAGGTGCTTGCAGACCTGCCATAGCTGTGGTGGCTAAAAGAGTACTGGCAGTCTGAATGATAAAGGGCTAAGGAGTGACTGATAAGACTAAAGGAATATGATGGATAGGAGGTGAGGTTTCCTTTGGACATACAACAAAAGGAAAACCTAAAGAATAAGGAGCTTTATGAATCTCTAAGAGTTTTTCTTCGCTGCTAGTATTAGAAGATATACTCTCAACATATATTTGTTACAGGCCTTTCTTGAAGAGATATAGGAGATTGTTTAGGTTTACCTGAACCTGATGCTTCTTTCTGCGATACCTTTCTTTCTTTGATGATCTTTTCAGGGTCAGGTACTGGTTCAGCTTGTAGCTTCTGAGGATTTCTCCAAGTATGCCTCAAAAACTGAGCCAGAACTATGAAGTGGAGTCGCCAAGAGGTTCGGCCTCTAGTAGAGTCGCCAGATACATGATTACAACCAAAAAAGTGCCCAGAATTTGTCTATCCTCAAATCTAGATCTATGTCGTTTCCCAAGGAAGCTGAGCTTCAGTTTCCTCTCCCCAGCAATGGCGCCAATTATGTTAGCACTCCAGGAAACTCTCCTAGGTTGCTGCTCAGAGATGCTTGGTGACATATAATCTTCAATATTGTTCTCAGAACTATTGGAATGGATGATGGTTTGGATCAAGTTAGATAACCATTTCAGCTCTATTCTCACTCAAGACATGCATGAACACTCTCACCAATACAAGGCTTTAGACCACTAATGCTCAATAATTTATAGATTCAATGGATAGATGAATAATACTGACTGTACCAGCAAATTGCATACATAAACACATATGAATGGCTAGCTACAGGAAATAAATGAGACTTGCAAATCTAATTTATCAATGCAGAGATAAGATGACAGTTATCTAGCATTAGACACATCAGAAAACCTGAATAACCTATTCAAGTGCAAGCATAGAACAGCAAAGAGAATGGACGTTGAACATATAATAGAAAAATAATTGTTTGGTCAATTTAGTGTGTCCTAAATTGCTATTTAAAATGTCAATCCGAGAGTCGTAAACCGCTGAAGTGAAGTGCACTGTATATGCAAGATAACTGATTTCTTAGTTCTTTGTCGTTTTTGAGGTTTTGGTTTGTTTTTGGGTTTACCTTCTGTTGATTCCCTAATGTGAGATGGCAGAATTGAAATTCAAGTATGGATGGTAATGGTGATTTCTAAAATGATTTTCCAAACTTTAAAGTTCTCAAAAAGGTTTCAAACTGGCTGTGATGAAATCAATTCTCAAAAGAAAATAAAAATGTACCAAAACAGTGAACTAGTGACAATGAAGCCCAGTATCCTTACTGTTGTATAAAAAGAAAATAAAAATTGAACTCAAAGCAATTCAAAGACTGTAAGCAAAGCAAACTAAATCACACTACTTCAACTCATATTCTGACCCTTCACCTTTCGACTCGCTCTGGCTATAGGAAGTAATCATAAACAAATTGAGTAATATGATATCTAAATTGCAGGAAATGAAATTGCATAAAATGAAACTAAGATTTAAACTACTCATTCATACTTCAATCCCTGAAAATGACATAAGTAATTTAATCACTAACTTGCAGGAAAGTAAACTAAATCATACTACATCAAGTAATATTTTGATTCCTCACTATTTGAGTCGCTTGGCTATAGGAAGGAAATCATAAACAAATGAGTAATATGATATCTAAATTGCATAAAAGTAAATAAGCAAAGCAGAACTGAAAGAAATGACAATGCTGGAATTAAAACTCAGAAAATGAATCAGCAGAAAGGACAAGATGATCTCATGTCATTAGTCATTAAAACTATGTAAATTGCTCGGGCTGCCTACAAGAACCTGAAAGAAAAACACTGATCAGCTAACAATCATGAGAAAGCATAAAAGGAAATATGGACAGCAGTTAACATGAATAATATACAAGTAAACGATTATGAAAGAAGTGACATAATGAAAGAAAGTGAGAAACTATACAGTAGATACAGAGCCTTGGTGTACAGGGGCCCTCTGCAACCTTGGCCAATCAATACTAAGTCACAAATTGAACTTAAGAATGTTGTCTTCTCATATATTAAAGTGCAGTCAAAACATAAAGATAGAGCACGGCACAGTGGGCTCGTAAACACAGTCAAGATTACATGTAAAAGCTAACTATCAAGCGTATGATAACGCGTTATTTATAACTGAAGATGCTATAACTGATTCCTAAATTCTACGCTGCCAAACAGACATGTAAATCTCCACGTCCTGAGATCTAGCAGTATGGTAGCCGTGACAAATAAATCTATGGAGTGGTGGCTGTTCGATTTGGTTCACGGATTGATCCACAGGTGTTAGCACACCTCTGGAGATTGAGGAACTTGCCACGCAAAACTTCACGTGGGCAAAACAGAGTCATGCCACCGCAAAACTCTTGGTTTGACCACTCCTTTGACCATCCTTGACCATGGCTGTTTGTGAGTGATTCGGCTGAACCAAGGGGACACGCTCCATGTACATGTCATTTGCAGCTTTCCCATGTGGCCGGATTCTCCATTGGACACCTGTAACATAGTCTTCAACAAAATGGCTGCGGAAACTTGAGCTGGCTGCGGAAAGTGACAAGTTTCCGCAGCTGATTGAACAAAAATCTAAATCAAACATCAGTCACAAACATAGTTAGGAAACCATTTTATAAGCTCTTTTTAAACTAATATGCAATGATTTGACAGCTTGGTGGGTCAAGTAAATGGAAAAGAAGGCTGAAAAGGTGTATAGGGAAGATGCAAGTTTGGGACTCAACATACCCCCACTGTGAAGGTGTTGCATGTCCTCATGCAACCAAAATTTTAGTCATTCCTCTTTAATCCATATGTTTTGAAGCCTCTGCTAGGACATCTAGTCCTCTTTTCTTCTTTCTTGGTGCTACCACCATCCTGGGTTTCCTTATCAGACATCTGAATTTGAGATTGATCAATTCTCTGCTCAACTTTCTGCACTTTTTCTTTAGTTTCTTGTTCTTCTTTTGCCATAGTCCCAAATGAAGCATAGTATTATCATGAATAATTTTATCTACTTTGCTCTGCTCCTTAAGTGCTTCATTTTCTTGCTTAATATGCATGTTTAGAACCTCTAATTCAAACACTTCTTGCTTTAAGGATTGAACTTGTGCATCTGGTGTCATGTGGGGCAGAGTGGTACTCGGGCCTGCAGCTGTCTTTTCTAAAGATTTGAGGTAGTCATACACCTCCTGTTGACTGGGATCTATTTCGGGTGTTTTTCTTGGACTGACTTCAAAGTCTTGTGGAGGAGGAGGACTGCTTTCTAGCTCTGGCCGAGAAGGGCTTTCATCAACATGTGGAGGACTAGTTTCAATACTTGGCTGAGGACGAGGTGGACTACGGCCAGCTGGAGGTTTCTCGGGTGTTTCCCCACCCAAGTCAATGAAGTGGGGTCGTTTTACTTGTGTTTTACTCCCCCTTCCTCTAAGCCTGTTGCTTCTTCTTAAATACGGTGGACTAGTACTCCCTTCTTCTATGCTCTGTTTTCCTTTTTCCTTCTTCTTTGCTGTAACAGCCTGTTCTTGAAGATGCACTAATCTCTCAGACAATGTTTGATAGTCTTCCTCTATAGATGGCTCAGGTGATTGATAGACTTCTTCTATGTTTCTTTTGCCTTTCAATTTTCTCTGTTTCTTGTCCTTAGTTCTGTTCTCTTTTTCTTTTTGACCAACTTCTTGAGTTTCGGTAGTAGGAGAGTCTTGGACTATGGCACTCTTTTCTTTTCTCCTACTCCTTCTCGGTGTCTTTGGTGTACTACTTTCAGGTGCCTCAGATGGCTCTTGAAAGTAATTTCTTATTAAGAATTGTTCCCAGGTATCTTTGTTTTTCTTCAGTTGGTCTTCAATGAGAATCTTTACAAGTCCATGATGATATAGATGAGGTTCTATATTTCCTATGTGCTTTTGGACTGTGGTACTCATCTTTTTCAAACTCAGCAGTAAGAAATAAGGCAAATTAAGAGTTTGACTCTCTAAGAAGTTCATCAACAACCTAGCATGGTACATGTACATTGAACCAAAGCGTCCTTCGCAAGTGATAAACTTTTGGATAACTAACAGTAGGCTGGCCCATTCTTCTTTCAATGCATGAACAGGAATTCCTTTTGTAAACACAGTAACGTCCATACCTGGGTTTCGTAGCATAATTCTCCATGCCTGTTCGTCCACGCTTTTGTTTTTAAACCATCGCTCACCTTCCTGGGGTAAGCCTGTGGCAGCTGCTACTGTTGCTTCAGTGACCGTGAGCTTTAAGTCTCCAATTTCCACCATCTGGCCATCGAAAGACCGTGCAAAGGCTTTGGTTACCTCTTTATTATGGCCCTTAAATTTTTGGATGAAGCGTAACCATTTTGCTTTCTTCAGCAAATCTTTTGCTTGAGGGTAACCTTCTAAATATTTAGGTCCTTCTGGTTCTGCCCTTAGTAATCGTCCCATTCTTTCCTCTGTTTTGAATTTCAACTGAAAATTCAATTGCATGTGAGGGTTTAGCAGAGGGAAGGTGGCTCGGTTGCAAGGTTTATGGCAAAATACGGTGGCTGCAATCGGCAGATGGATAGCAGGTAACGGGAGTGTTTTGGAATTACAGGTGGAACAGAGGATGAGCAGCTGTGGTGAGTTCACAAGATGAAGTGCAGAAGTATGTGAAGAAGATGGTCTTAATAGAATGGTAAGGAAATGAAGAGGAGTCGGGATTTTGAATTGAACGGCTACGTATGAAATGTTACACGTTTAATGAATGGCTGCGGAAAATGCGGTGGAGAGGAGCTGTAATGAGATAGGTCACATCTCATGATTACAGGTGGTGTATGAAAGTGCAGTCGACTATGAGTTTAAACCCAAAAATCAATCATGAGACCGTTAAGAAATGAATGCATGGTGTGCAGAATAATATCGTGGGATGGTAATGGTTAATGGAGCTATCGTGATGATCATTGCACATAGTAGAGCTTTTATGGTTTGACAACTATTCAAAATCGTGACTTTAATTGCTATTTGAAAGAAATTTTTGCTCATACCTTTGGGAACCTTGTCATTTGTTGTCCATTAGCTTTTAACCAATTGCTCTTTATTGATGTCTGGAGATGCTCCATATCTTCATAGCATATGCTCAATCACACCTACATTTTCATGATTATTGCACTAACATTTTGACTGTAAATTTTGAAAAACAGAGTGGTGGCTGCGGAAACTGCTTCTGGCACGGAAACTGCTTCTGCCTGTGGAAACTACTACCAGCTGCGGAAACTGACACAGCACCCACTTAGCTGAACAAAGATAGTTAGATAATAACTAACTGAGTGAAAATGGTCCTGAAAGGGACATTTATTGATGAAATGGAATGAAATGAATGAAATGGAGTGAGATGAAGCGGAGTGAAGTGAAATGAAAATGAGATGGAGATGGAGTGGAATGGCAAATGAAGTGGAGTGAAGATGGAAAAAGAAGGAGAGAAGAATTTATTTTTTTTGGAAAATATAGAGTGTCAGGTGTCCCTGATTTTCACTCTATATTTTCTGTATAAGACCGCCAATCTGTGATTGGTTTTTAGGCTTATACAATTTTATTTTATTTTTTTAACTGAAAGAAACAAAGGCTAGGCTGGTGGGGAAGAAGGATTCTTCTTCACCAGCCTTATTGCAGAATTCTCTTGAAATATTTTGACAAATTCCTCTTTTGAGAGTGGCTTATGATAAATTTTCAATCTGTGGCCATTCACAATAAGAGGAGTTTGAAATTCATCAATGGTCTTGATTCTTACCGCTCCATTGCTAAAGACTTTATCAATTTCATATGGCCCAAGCCAATGGGTCTGAAATTTACCTTTGAAGTCTTTAAACTTGGAATCAAACAGTAGTGCCCAATCTCCCTCTTGAAACTTTTTCTCTTTGATGTATCTGTCATGCCACTTAGCTCTTTGATGTTGAACTAGATCAGTTCTTAAGATTTCTTCTTGTTTGATCTCATCTAGCTCATTCAGCTGCTCCATTCTGTGCCTTTGGGCTTCTGATAGATTCATCCTCAACTGAACTGTCATCTTGAAAGTCTTGACTTGAAACTCAATGGGGAGTAGGACTTCTTTCCCATAAACGAGTTCATAGGGAGAATGTCCTGTTTTATTCCTCCATGTAGTTCTGTAGGCCCACAAGGCTTCAAGAAGCCTTTCTGCCCAATCTCTTCTGTGTAGATGGACAGTTTTGGTGATGATGCTCTCAAGAACTTTGTTTGTAGACTCCACTTGGCCATTTTCTTGCGGATGGTAAGGAGTAGATTTTCTGTGCTTGATTTTGTATTCTTCCATCAGCTTCTCCATCAAGTTAGATGTAAATTGACTTCCCTGATCTATCAAAATTTCTCTTGGGACACCAAAACGAGTAAAAATATCCTCATAAAGAAAATTAACAACTGAATTTTCAGTGGCAAAAGGCAATGCTTTGGCTTCTACCCATTTAGTGACATAATCAGTGCATACCAATATATACTTCTTCTGTTTAGATGGTGGATTAATGGGGCCAATGAAATCTAAAGCCCATTTTTCAAAGGGTTCGATGAGTACCTGTGGTTGTAATGGCATTTCATTTGACAGAGTCGGTTTCCCAACTCTTTGGCAGTTGTCACACCTTCTAACATATTGTTTTGTATCTTTGAAGAGGGAAGGCCAATAATATCCTAAAGAAAGGATTTTATAGGCCGTCCTTTTGTCAGCAAAGCATCCACCGCATGATTCATCATGACATGCCTTGAGGATGTCAGGCATTTCATCTTCCCAAACACATCTTCTGATCACACAATCTAGCCCTGTTTTAAACAATTCGTTAGAAATCCATGAATAATTCGAACTCTCCTGAATAATTCTTCTTTTTCACTAGGAAATAAATGTGGAGGTAGCTTCCCTGTAACCAAATAGTTAGCAATATCTGCATACCAAGGAGTTTTAGTAGTTACTGCAAATAAATATTCATCTGGAAACTTATCCTCTACAGGAGAATCTTCATTAGTATTTTGGATCCTAGACAAGAAATCAGCTACTGTATTTTGTTTCCCTGGTCTATCCAATACAGTAATATTGAATTCTTGTAAAAGTAAGATCCATCTTGTAACTCTGCCATTAGTAACAGGTTTGTTCGTTAGATATCTAATTGCAGAATGATCAGTATGGACGAAAGTTTCATAGCCTATTATATAATGTCTAAACTTATTGATTGCATGAACAACAACTAAGTATAGTATAGTTCAACTCAGTGGGAGTCAAATTTTTACTGGTGTAGTAAATGGCATAAGGAACTAAGTCCTTTTGACCCAACACAGCTCCTAGAGCTGTATCTGAAGCATCTATAGAAATATGGAAAGGAAGTTTCCAATTTGGCCCTCACAAAATGGGTGCTTCAGATATTCTTGTTTTCAAAGTTTCAAATGTAGATTGACAATCAGGATCCCATTTGAATTCACAGTCTTTTGTAAGTAATTTGAAGAGTGGAGATGCTATTTTGGTGAAGTTTTCTATAAATCTTCTATAGTATCCAGTAAATCCCAGAAAACTTCTAACATCTTTTTGACAATTTGGAATAGGCAACTTGGAGATGACTTCAACTTTTGATCTATCAACTTTAATCCCATCCCCTGAAATATGATGTCCCAAAACAATACCTTCAGTAAACATCATAAAGCATTTTTCATGACTCAATGAAAGGTTTGTTTCTTTACACCTTATAAGGACTTTTTCCAAATTCTCTAATGCCTCTTCAAATGAATCACCATAAACTGTAAAATCATCCATATAAACCTCTACACAATCATGGATTAGATCAGAAAAGATTCCTAGTACTGCCCTTTGAAATGTTGCGGGTGCATTACATAATCCAAAAGGAAGTACTCGGTAAGCAAAAGTTCCCCATGGACAGGTAAATGTGGTCTTATCTTGATCTTCAGGTGCTACCTGAATCTGATTATAGCCACTAAAACCATCCAAGAATGAAAAGTACTTCTTGCCTGCTAGAGTATCTAATACCTGATCGATAAAGGGTAAAGGAAAGTGATCCTTCAAAGTTTCTTTGTTCAATTCCCTGTAATAAATGCATACCCTCCATTTACCATTCTTTTTAGGTACTATAACCAAAGGAGAAACCCATCGGCTATCTGAAATTGGATAAATGAAGTTTACATTGAGTATTTTTTGGAGCTCTTCTTTCACTATCTCCCTAAGGTTTGGATTCATCCTCCTCTGAGGTTGTTTGATTGGTCTACTATTTTCCTCGATGTAGATGTGATGAATGCAAGTCTTAGGGTCAATACCTTTCATATCAGTATACTCCCATGCAAATGCAGTAGAATGTTTTTGCAAGATTTTGGTTAGCTCTCCCTGTTGTGATTTTTTCCAAGTTTTTGTTGATATTCAATGTTTTACCTGGAAAGATCTCAATGGCGGAACTACCAAACTCTTCCATAGAGAAAAGAGACATTTGTCTAGATGATAGATACTCAATGTCAGAATCTAACTAAAATTGTGTGTGGTCATATTCTGAAGATGTTTCAAAGTTTTCTAATGTGTTCATAATTTGACTATCTTCACTGATTTCAGAAATGGTAAAGACAGGTTTTATAGTATCCTCATCATCAACCCACTCATTATCTCCTATTTCTGTAATTGCTTTTGCTGGAGGATATAGATTGAATTTCTTTGTCGAATTACCATCAGAAATATACATATCCCCAGATCTACAATTGATAAAAGCATCAGCTGTGGCTAGCCAAGGTCTTCCTAAGATGAGAGGGTGTCCTCCTCAATTACTCTTGGGAGTTAAAATCATGAAATCTATTGGATATTCCCAAGAATCTAAGGAGACCAAAATGTCTTCTAATATACCATCCGGTTTGATAATTGATCGATCTGCAAGTTGCAGTAAAGTAGGTGTAAAAAGAAGATTAGGAAGTTTTAGCTGCTCCATAGTCTGTCTACTCATAATGTTGATAGCAGCCCCTAAATCAATCAAAGTATTTGGAATTTCTACCCCACTGATATGTGTTTTGACAATTGGACTACCGGGATCTACATACTTCTGCATAGTAATTTTTCCCATCATGATATCTGCAATTTTTCCTACCAGGTGGATTCTTCTTGTATCTCTTGGTTTCCTTCCTGGTCTTTTAAGACTCAACTCCTTTATTGTTTTTGCTAGAATAGGAATCTCTCTAATGGCTTGTAACAAGGGAATCTTGATACAGACATTCTTTAATTCATCTAGAAAATCATAGTCAGGCAACAAGATTTGTTTTTCCACCCCTTTGTCAATTTGAAATCTTTCAGGAAAACGAGGTGTGGATGAAGATGCGGGTTGCTCAACTATAGGAGTTGTGGGGGTTGACTCTTTTTCTTTTTCTTTTTGAGTGCTTGGGTTTTGAAGAGATGCTTCAGAACCTTTATTGGCTTCAAGAGAATCTTCCTCAGAAATGCTTTGCTTTTGAGCATCTATAGAAGGCTTATCTAAAACTCTACCAGATCTGAGTTGTACATCATTGAGAGGAACAATCATATAGGTAGGAAATTGTTGTCCTTCTACCATGTAAGCATTTTGAGGGTTTTTATTGTTGGGGTTTGGCAATGCCTGGGAAGGTAGTTGATTTGTCTTCTGTTGGAATGGAAGCAAGAGTTGAGAATTTGGATTCTGTTGAGAAGGTTGTTGTTGTTGTGGAAATGGCAATGATAGTTGTGGATTTTGATTTGGAAGTTGTGGAGCTTGTTGATTTTGAAAAGATGGAGGATATTGATAAAATTGAGCAAATCTCCCATAAGGATTTTGCATACCTTGTACCCATGATTGAAAAGGATTTTGAGGTTGGGACCAAGGTTGTTGCCAAGGATTCCAATTTGGTGGGGGTTGAAAGTTCATAGAGTGGTTAAACCCTTGATTTTGTTGCCCCTTCCAAGGTCTCCTTGCAACAAAACAGAGAGACTCAACTGAATTTGGATCTTCTTGAAAGACAGCTTTGAGCCCAGGAATTGAAGGACAATCCTTGGTCTCATGGTTTTTTGAACAAATCACACATGTTTCTACAAATTTTGCATCCAAGGGACATTCCCTTAGAGCATGTTTCTTTCTACATTTTGGGCAAAAGATGGCCAAAGCTTCAGCTTCTGCTTTCTGCTTGTTTTTTATCTTAAGGGTGTCTAGTTGCTCACTAAGACTCCCTAAGATATCAGTTTTGAATTCATCAAGCATGTTGCCAATCTCAGCCCTACTTACTGATCCAGTTGTAGATTTGTTTGCTCTAATGAGAGAAGGATCTCTAGGCCCTTTTCCAGTTTTAGATTTTCCCCTTGAGAGATGGACACATAGGTCTGCTATATCATGAAGTGGAAGTTGAGATATATCTCGTTTTCCCATCATGTTCAAAATATCTATCCATTCATCTCTAATGGCTTTTAATAGAAGGGCTTTCAAGGTTTCCTCATCTAAGTTATTCATTTTTGCTCTTTTCAGGTTGTATTGAAATCTTTCAAGTAAATCCTCCAAGTTTTCATCTTCTCTTTGCACCATTTTGAATACCTCATCCTTGTGATTGGTGGGCATACAATAGTCCAGGTATCTATCCAAAAATGTTTGTTTCATATCATTCCAAGTCCTAATGGATTGAGTGACTAATCCCATGAACCATTTCAAAGTAGCTCCTTTCAATGTTGAAGGAAACAATTTGAGTTTTTGAGAGTCTTCCAGATAATCATAAGTTCAACACTCGACTTAAAACTCAAATAGAAATGTTTCAGGATCCTCATTTCTTAACCCATGAAACTTTGGGAGGACAGATGGTGAGATGTTTTTCATTGTTGCTCGAGAATCCTCATCAACTATAGGAAATCCGAATGAGTTATCTCCATCCCTATTTCCCCCATTGTTACCTCTACCTCCTCCATTGTTTCCTCCTCCTCCTCTACCTCTACCTCTACCAAATCCGTTTACTACTTCCTCTATCATGATAGTTTCCTCAGAGACTTCAGAGTCCTCTGGTTCCTCTACTAATGGTGAACGAGGAGGAATTTCTCCCTCTTCTTCTTTAGGTGATTCTACTTCTTCAATTATAATGTGTTTTCCTGTAGAAGTAAAGAAAGGGTCTCTTCCTAATTCAGATTCGGTGGATGGTGTGGGAGAGTCTCCTAATTCAACTGCTGCCTCTTGAATTCCAGGAATCCTAAGGCTAGGAGTGTGAGTTGGAGATGATGGAGGTGTTTCTTGTCTATTCCTTGAAGTAGATGGAGTTGTAAAAATCGAACTCTTGGCCCTAGCTAAAAACCTTCCCCTAGAATCTCTTGCTCTATGCATGTCATTTTTTTATTTTTCTTCAAGTCGGGCTAATAATTTTGTTTCTGATCTTCCAGGTCACTCTACGTGCAAGAAGAGAGCATACTCAAGAAATTATTAAACCAATAACTCTCTTTTATGATCCTCTAGATCACACTAGGTGCAAGAGGAGAGCATACTTTGAGAAGTTATCAATTTTTACCTTCCTTGAAATTTTCTTGTTTTTTTTTTTTTAAGAAATTGGCTACCTAGTTTCACTTCCCCGGCAACGGCGCCAAAATGTTTGGTCAATTTAGTGTGTCCTAAATTGCTATTTAAAATGTCAATCCGAGAGTCGTAAACTGCTGAAGTGAAGTGCACTATATATGCAAGATAACCGATTTCTTAGTTCTTTGTCGTTTTTGAGTTTTTGGTTTGTTTTTGGGTTTATCTTCTGTTGATTCCCTAATGTGAGATGGCAGAATTGAAAGTCAAGTATGGATGGTAATGGTGATTTCTACAATGATTTTCCAAACTTTAAAGTTCTCAAAAAGGTTTCAAACTGGCTGTGATGAAATCAATTCTCAAAAGAAAATAAAAATGTACCAAAACAGTGAACTAGTGACAATGAAGCCCAGTATCCTTACTGTTGTATAACTGAACTCAAAGCAATTCAAAGACTGTAAGCAAAGCAAACTAAATCACACTACTTCAACTCATATTCTGACCCTTCACCTTTCGACTCGCTCTGGCTATAGGAAGTAATCATAAACAAATTGAGTAATATGATATCTAAATTGCATAAAATGAAACTAAGATTTAAACTACTCATTCATACTTCAATCCCTGAAAATGACATAAGTAATTTAATCACTAACTTGCAGGAAAGTAAACTAAATCATACTACATCAAGTAATATTCTGATTCCTCACTATTTGAGTCGCTTGGCTATAGGAAGGAAATCATAAACAAATGAGTAATATGATATCTAAATTGCATAAAAGTAAATAAGCAAAGAAGAACTGAAAGAAATGACAATGCTGGAATTAAAACTCAGAAAATGAATCAGTAGAAAGGACAAGATGATCTCATGTCATTAGTCATTAAAACTATGTAAATTGCCCGGGCTGCCTACAAGAACCTGAAAGAAAAACACTGATCAGCTAACAATCATGAGAAAGCATAAAAGGAAATATGGACAGCAGTTAACATGAATAATATACAAGTAAACGATTATGAAAGAAGGTGAAAAAGTATACAGTAGATACAGAGCCTTGGTGTACAGGGGCCCTCTGCAACCTCGGCCAATCAATACTCAGTCACAAATTGAACTTAAGAATGTTGTCTTCTCATATATTAAAGTGCAGTCAAAACATAAAGATAGAGCACGGCACAGTGGGCTCGTAAACACAGTCAAGATTACATGTAAAATCTAACTATCAAGCGTATGATAATGCGTTATTTATAACTGAAGATGCTATAACTGATTCCTAAATTCTACGCTGCCAAACAAACACGTAAATCTCCACGTCCTAAGATCTAGCAGTATGGTAGCCGTGACAAATAAATCTATGGAGTGGTGGTTGTTCGATTTGGTTCACGGATTGATCCACAGGTGTTAGCACACCTCTGGAGATTGAGAAAATTGCCACGCAAAACTTCACGTGGGCAAAACAGAGTCGTGCCACCGCAAAACTCTTGGTTTGACCACTCCTTTGACCATCCTTGACCATGGTTGTTTGTGAGTGATTCGGCTGAACCAAGGGGACACGCTCCATGTACATGTCATTTGCAGCTTGCCCATGTGGCCGGATTCTCCATTGGACACCTGTAACATAGTCTTCAACAAAATGGTTGCGGAAACTTGAGCTGGCTACGGAAAGTGACAAGTTTCCGCAGCTGATTGAACAAAAATCTAAATCAAACAGCAGTCACAAACATAGTTAGGAAACCATTTTATAAGCTCTTTTTAAACTAATATGCAATGATTTGACAACTTGGTGGGTCAAGTAAATGGAAAAGAACATTGAAAAGGTGTATAGGGAAGATGCAAGTTTGGGACTCAACAATAATCTTATATTGCTAGAATGAAGATGAGAAGCTTGAAGGAACAGTGGAGGAACAATCTCCAGAAGTTGAACGCGTATTACATCTTACTTTCAACTATTTATAGCCTGTTTACAATGCTCCTGAGCTCTAAGAGGCTTGGAGTCTTAATCTTGTCTGATCTGTCCCTTAACTATTTGATTCCCTCAATGGGCAAGCATGGGTTTGGAGTTTCCTTCTTCTGACAGAAGAATAACTGCCTTGAGATATTTTGGGTAGCTTGTTGTGATGTCTGGGAGCCTCTCGTTCCAAAGATGCCCCATAATGTTTGTTGGTGTGGCTGTTGAGCTGTCTGTGCTCCCTGATATTTCTGTTTCGGGCTACAGCATGTTGTGGCCCTTCTCTTTCCCTTTCTGGGCTCCTGTCTCTGTCTCTCAACCTCTTTTAGGTGATGGAATGGCTCTTCGGGCCTATGAAATCCCTTTAAAACGCGGACAGTGACTGCTTTCTGTTATGAATAGAAAACACAACAATTCTGTAAAAATCCTGCCTTCTCTGTGTATTTCGGACTTCAAAAGTCCAAAAAAATGGTTTATTCACCTATCGGGTCTGCCCTTAGGGTTATTGCAAGTCGCATTCAGCCCGGGTCCCTTGCTTCCTTTGTATTTTGACTTACGCCTGAAAAACACTGAAAACACGGGAAAATTGGCCTTTGGCGGACTTCAAAATATATATATTTCTCTTTTTGGTGTTGCCCTAAGGTTCCTTTTTATTTCATTATAAAACGAAATACATGAAAAATGCATTAAAACAAGGCTTTAGCGTGGACCTGAAATCTTATGAAAAATCATAATAATGCCATCAGGTCTGGCCACCAGGTCACCTGTATGTATATGCAAATGCCTTGCCCCATAGTTTCTGCCGATAGCGATCCGGCGATGTAACATGGGTCGTCGATCTGCACACGCGATCAACGGTCCACGTTTAATCACCGATCTCAGTCACAACTTCCATATTGTCTGCACCGACACCGTCGATTTGCCTCTGCCAATTGCGACCCACCGATCCGATCATCGGTGATCGCTGATCGGCGGTGTCCAGCGTTGATTGCCACTGCCTGCGACCGCCGATTTGCGATTTTCCGCTTAGAACTGGGCTGTTGATCAGCCAGATCTAACGGCTGTTGTGCATTCTTGAGTTTTAAGCCTGCGATAATGGTTTTTTACTATTTTAACGCATTTTGTGCCTCCCGATAGTGCATTTTTCCCTTCCAAGGGCTCTCCTCCCTTGCTTGTTTCGATCTTTGCATGATTTTAAGCAAACTTTGGAGACTTTGGGAGTGTTTTGGATCCATTTTTGGGCCAAATGCCAACAAAGCTAACAGAACCCAAGCTGGAAGAGTGACAATGGATCAGACTTCATGGTTGTAATTCTTCCTTCTACTTAATAAAGTTGTTTACACCTTTTCCCATATTCTTTTATTTATGTGTGTTGATTATATGTGTGAATGCTTTCGATTCCATTTGCTTGTAGTAGATAGATCTCTTGCTTTGATTAGTTTTTATCCTTTCTTTATGATTGCAGGTACTTGTTGTGCGGATTAAGTTCAAGAAGGAGCGGTGGGAATCAAACAAAGGAGACAAAGGGAAGCGAAAGATAACAAGTAGGTCCCTTGTCTTATTTATCTTCTATAGAAAAAGGTTAAGCACTTTAAATCTGTTGTTCTATGTGTAGCTACCCACCTAGGGAAAATGTTTTTATCCGTAGATGCAAAATTCCACATAACAAATTGGTGACTCCACTAGGGAGTGATCATTGTTCCGAGTAGGTTACCTTCATCCTAGTACACCCTAGTAGACTTTACTTGCTTCCATTGATCTTGTTTCAGCCTTTTTGAAGAGTTTTTTGGTAAAAAATGTGCTTGCAACCCCCTAGGATGGCCTCTCTAGCACTAGCGCAGGTCTAGTCAAGAGACAGAGTGCTGCGGAGCACCCCTGGCTTGAGGACAGTGCTCTGAAGTGTTGTCTCCCATTCAAGGCTGCGCTGATCCTTCTTAGGTCAAAAATCCATCCTTTGACTTGATTTTTCCCAAATTGCCTTTTGTTTCTGTTTGCTGAATGAATGATTGTTATCTCTCTGAAATCAACTTATGTTTCCTTTGATAGCCCTACTTTGGCCTTTATTTTTTAGAGTTTCTTAAATTATTTCTTTATCACTATCAATTCATTTTCAAAGTTAGTTTATAGTCAATTAATATTTGTTCAAAAGAAAGTGTCGTAAAACTCCTCATTTCTTTCGAAACGGAACTATTGTAAAGTCTTCATTCTTGCAAAAAGATTGATTGATTGTATGTGCATTAGTTTCCTTTTTTTCATCACAACATTAAGGGAATTGAAAAGAAAAACTTGCATTGTGAATTGAAAGAGTTTGTGTGTGCTCATAGGAATAGTTTATGGAAATTGCATTAGGTGTAATCTTTGTTCTTTGATTACAAGAATCTGATTGCTCTATCCCTACTAGTTAAGATTTTCATTGTCAAAATTGAATGAAAATGATGCTTATCAGATTAGTTCTAGGAATTGAAAAAATACATCACATGGTGAACCTTGAAAGGAAAATTCTTAATCAAGATCAACTTAAAAATTATCTCAATTAACCTAATGGAGCATTGTAACTTAATGCATAGCATTTAGATGTCTAGGCTAGAGACATGTTCCGGCGTCGTAAAACATAGCAGCTATCGCTAACTTATCTGCAATACATTTTGAGTGTGATACCTCATTCCACGTACGTGAGTATATCGTAGCTCATCCACGTACCTTCGGGTATATATGGCGGTGTTACAGTATGTAAAGTATAAAGGAATGCTCTCATTGTGCGGTTTCGCATTAGACAGTGCTAACACGGATTGGGCGTCCATGTACTTTCGAGTATATATGGGAGGACTACATTAGGTTTCTATCCATCCTTAGGTAACCGAGTTGGCCACCTTGTACACTGTGACACACTGAACACATCATTCGGGGAGATTTGATGCCCGTACTTCTCGGTTCGCCAAGAGGTATTCTGCAGTTCACAGTTGCTTGGTAATCCTTTTTCCTAGATTATCCCTCTTTTGTTTTGTTATGTTATTTTGATTAAAATCAAATTAATTGCCCGTGGATAACATCCTCCATGCTCACTCCTTAGTTGATCTTAGGATTGAGACATATGGCAACAACTCTGGAGTCCACCGATTAAGGAATTCCTTTTGATGGGAATCCTAGTCCTTTTCCTCCTTTTAGAAATATTGGTGCTCCTTATATGGCTACATTGTCCCTTCCGGGATTTACCATTGGCTTGCCAGTATGGTTTTTTTCAACCTCCTTGGCCCCGCAAGTGAATATTCATACAACTAGACAAAACCAACCTCCAATTGATCCTAAAGTTGACCCTTTTCCTTCTTCCTCGGTTGTTTCTTCCTCCCCTTCTTCCTCTTCGCCTAGTGAAAGTATTGACACTAGTAACCAAGTGGCTAAGAAGAAGAAGAAAGGGAAGAACAAGAAGAACAAGAAGCAAATTCTGCAAGGGGGCAACCAAGCAACCATTGCTTCGAATGAAACTTCTAATGAGAAATCATCTTATCAGCCTCACAAAGTTCGATATCCATGCAAACTTTGTGCAGGAGACCATCTTCTTCGAAATTGTTCTGGTATTCCTCAGATCTTAGAAGAATGGTCTTCTTGTTCACATCATCCTGTGTCATCAACTTCTGTAGATCATGTTGGTAACACACCATCAACTAGTGGTAGTAAAGTTCATTGAAAGAAGGGTAAAGTTAAGTTTCCCTGTAAGTTATGTGAAGGGAGTCACCCCATTCACCTTTGCCCCTATCTGGATGAAGCCAAAAAAGTGTTGGATAACTGTCCTGCTTCTCCGCAGCAACTTCCATTTGGTTACATAGGACTCTCCCTTAATCCTTCACTAGTTGATAAATTAACTGACCCAAATCAACCATCAATCAAACCCACTCTCTTTGAATGTGAATCCCATGAGTCTATACCTGACTAATCATAGGTCGAGGAAACAGTTGACCCGATTTCACCTTCAATTAATCGTACCTTTCCTGTAGAGAGTGAGTATGATATGACTCAGGTTCTTTTCGTTTCTTCAGATTCCAATGAACTTGGAGGCAACCCTCCTGTTCCATCAAGATAGGAGGAAAATCCTCTCATTCTCGTAACTCAAGGGGATAATTCTCATGTTCTTACAGTACCCCCTCCAAGTAGTCTGGTCACTTCCTTTGATTGGAATCGACTGGCAGGATGTTGTCTTCCTTCTTATGTGCCTTTCCAGATCATAGTACATGTTTGTAATATGATTGTACCTGGAACTATTATAGATGAAGGTGCATCTGTGAGTATCCTTTCCTCCACTACTTAGCAAGCGTTCGGTTCGCTGCCACTTGTGCCTGTTACCTAGAACCTATTGGATTTTAACAGAGGAACCTATCAACCATTAGGGATCCTTCCTTAGTTGCCTATTACTTTAGGAGGAAAAATTATTTATCTCAATGTGATGGTAGTCCCGGGCCCTTTAAATTACAATTTACTTCTTGGGCGTGACTATGTTTATGACATGGGAGCTATTGTTTCAACACTCTTTCAAGTGATGTGTTTCCCGCATGAAGGCAGAATTGTCACCATTGACCAGATTTCATTTCCCGATCCAAATATGGCTTCCAATCAACCATCTTCCCTAAATGGTCCTTTTGTCCCAATGGTATCTTCCCCGCCATGGGTCAATTATGTGTCAACCCGTTCCATGCATACATCAATAGACGATAAATTCCGTGATGTTGTACATTATGTACTTGCGGCATTGGAACTAGATCTGTCCTTCCATAGCATTGTTCTCCCACTATTCTCCCACCTGATGAGAACCTCTTGGAAGTCATGACCTCTTAAGGGTCGTGAACCAAGGAGTACGAGGAAAGTTCCTTGTCTTCTGTCAAGCTCGTTAAAAAAAGAAACAAGGAATCTGAGCAGAGTTCCTTGTCTTGTGTCAAGCTCATTAAAAGAAAAACGAAACAAGGTACCCTGGAGCAAAGTTCCAATTCGAGTCTATGATTAGATCTCGTAAAATCCTAGTTGAGTCTTTCACTTGATCTTGTAAATGAACCTTCATTCCATCCACCTGATAGCCACGAGTAGTCTACTTAGGTGAATTCAATGAAGCTTGGGGGGCATGCACCTAGAATCGAGTCATCATGTTGGGGGCATGTAAACCAATCTCAAGCATAATTTTCGTTTCAAGCTTGTGTAAAAATGAAACTGAATCCAAGCATAGTTTTTCATTTCAAGATTGTGTAAACATGAAACTGAATCCAATCATAGTTCCTTATGGTTCAAGCTTGTGCAAAAATGAACCCATCTTCATTTTAACCCTCATGATTGCCATTCTGTCAGCCTCTTCCATCAGATGAGCCTTGTTCTTTTTCCTTCCATCATCACTATCTTCTTGGTCGATCATACGCTTTCATTTGGTTTTTTTACCCTTTTTGAGGAACAGTTGCAATGAGTGGTCTTATTAGCCAACCTCTTCACATAAATCAACATGTTTTGAGAAGTTCCAACATCACTGGAACCAGTTGCTATCCTAAACACCATTTGTTCCTCTAAGTGGAGTCCTCTTTAAGCTCTTTTCAGACTCTTGAAATATGAAAATATTGTCGAGCGCTTGTCCTTTTCAGCTTGTTAACGGATTGGAAATGACATCTACTCAGTATAAGTTTAACCATTTTCCAGACTAAGATAGATTATTTATGAAAAAGGAACATGTTGATCGAACATGATAAATAGGTTCTCTCTTGTATTGTTTTATGCTTTTTTGGACTTGAGAGACAAATATACGAAAAAGAACTTGTGGAGTTTTCTTTTTGTCCCTTTTCAAACTCTCTAAACATGAAAAGGACTGAGTTATCATTATCATTAGACTCGTTAAAACATCAAATAGCGACAAACTTGTCCATCATGACAAGACCAAGTTTCACCTTCGCTAGACTCGTTAAAACATCACATAGTGATGGATTCACCCGAAGGGTGGAATTATACAACAAACATATGTTATCCTCCTCAAGATTGATAAAAATAAAGAGGTATTGGTCAGCAATGACTAGGGAAAATGGGAAAAGGGGTAAACCACTTTATGGCAGCAGGTCGCTCTTGAACATGACACTTTCACTTCATCACTGTGACTATTTGGGTTGGGTTATCTACTTGATGGTCATCATACCTTGGTCTATCATACCATCCATTACTTTGGTTTTGGGTCAATGCTACCAATCCATTCAGTGTCGCTGACATGTTCAAGAGAAGTCACTCAGTTAAAATTCATCCTTTGCAATACTCGTAAACCTTCATTTTCATGACCACCATTCCTGAACCTTGTGTTGTCAGTCACATTCCATCTCCAAAATCATTACACTCGTTTTGTGTCATTGATGTGGGATACATCAAGGCCCTCCTGCGACGAGTCGCTTCTTGTCGACATCAGCACATTGTCCAAAAAGTTGACTTAGAAACACCCTTCCAGTACCTTGAGGCCTGCATACATCAATGGCAGGTTTCTCACTTCCGGCAATAGGTTGACATCACTGGGCTTCAACCGAAAGACTTTGTATGGTTTTCAACATAAAAACATCCATTCTCACCATGCAGAATGTACTCCAGTACCTTGAGGATCATTTTCATTATCGGTGATTTCTCTCGCATCCGTTAACAACTCACATCATTGGCTGGTAATCAGACGGTGTCTTCCCATGTTCGACTTCAAATCACATATTCACATGGTTAGACTTGTACTTGAGAGAACAATTGAATGAGATAGAAGACCCCGGATCTAGTTTCATCCATCCGGGCTGCGATTTCAGGAGTAATAAATCATATGTACGATGGCTTTACACTGATAGTCATCCTTTCATGGGTCTATATATGTAGACAACTATCTATGTACTTGTAATGAAAGTTTATATGCTGAGCGTGGGTATGCCTTCCCTCAAAAATTCATGAGAAAAAATCAAAATATCATGATATTATGTATTGTAATTGATGCAGGTCATCATCCACTTCGGAACCTCCTCATCACATCGTAAAGCATATCACTCGACATTAACATTTTTCAACTTCATGATTTAGGGGCCAACTGTTACAAATCCATTTGGGCACATCACTCCCATCATTCAGATCAGTAATTTGAGGCTCATCAAACCCTAATTTAGTTGCTACATGCCCTAGACAAGTCAACACTTTGAATGCCTCCTTCCCTGAGAGTTTCTTGGCTTGAAGCCCTCCAGAAATGCCTCCTTGAGGGACCAGCGTAGCCTTGGTCAAGGGTAAGT
This sequence comes from Pinus tabuliformis, assembly GCA_031772625.1. Taxonomy (NCBI): domain Eukaryota; kingdom Viridiplantae; phylum Streptophyta; class Pinopsida; order Pinales; family Pinaceae; genus Pinus; species Pinus tabuliformis. The sequence goes on along the minus strand of CM062806.1, from coordinate 955,223,418 downwards.
GCGCTTCAGTGCAGGTAGGCCCATGTCAGGGTGCTTTCCAAAGAACTTAGGCCCACTTTGACCTGCGCTGGGTGAAATTGAGCGAAATCATCATAGGGTTCTCAGAATATTCTTATCTTCTGGAGCCATCTAGAAGATTCCCACACTTATCATCTCCTATGAGCTCTAAATTGGATAGGGAATGAGTTAAGTAACCTCCTATCCTCTCATCCCTTCCTCCATAGAAACTAACTCTATGTTTGGAAGGCCATTCAATACCCTCATTTATGACCAAACCACCATCATTTTCCTATAAATTGAACACTCATCTAAGTGATCAAGCGCTGGACTTTGAGAATTTGTAAGGAGATATTGTTGGTGTGAGGTTTGAGATTGTAAGCGAGTATTGTTATGTTGTCGCAGTGTTGTGCCTTTATTATGATGTTGGTTGGAACCCAAGCTGGAAGAGTGACAATGGATCAAACTTCATGGTTGTAATTCTTCCTTCTACTTAATAAAGTTGTTTACACTGTTTCCCATATTCGTGTCTTTATGTGTGATGATTATATGTGTGAATGCTTTTGATTCCATTTGCTTATAGTAGATAGATATCTTGCTTTGATTGGATTTTGTCCTTTGTTTATGATTGCAGGTACTTGTTGAGCGGACTAGGTTCAAGAAGGAGCGATGAGAATCAAACAAAGGAGACAAAGGGAAGTGAAAGATAACAAGTAGGTCCCTTGTCTTATTTATCTTCTATAGAAAAGGGTTAAGCGCTTTAAATCTGTTGTTCTAGGTGTAGCTACCCACCTAGGGAAATTGTGTTTATCCATAGATGCAAAATTTCACATAACAACTACCTAGTCAACCACATATAAATCAGTTTGTTCAACGCGAATTACTCTGACAATAATAAAAGTTGTGGATGCAGGATAAATATTATAGACTTACCTTTCATAAACTTGCTTTCTTATTCCTTTAATTATAGGTGATAGTTAGTACAATTTAAACTAAAGTAATTGTAACACTTTTGTGAGGCTCATGAAAACAATGACATTCAATGTCCACAAACCTATATTCAAATAAATAATGAAACAAATGGCCAATTACCAATGCAAGATGGCCTCCAATGACCACTGGAATTCAAATGGCACTATCATTTTTAGGTTCTATGTAATAGCCCTGGTCAAATATCCATGTAATAAAGTTAATAAAGGAAAAATAATAACCAAGGTCATGGGACACGTATTCCAAGTTGAATGTTGGGCAAAATATCCGAGTGGGTCTTCATTTGGATTATTATAGCTAAGGAAATTGGTAAAGGAAATGGAAAAGGCTTTGGAAAGGAAAAGAGGCATTAATTGGAATTTTATTTATGAAAATAATGGAAATTAGGAGAAAAGGGAGGTGAAAGGTCACAGGTTGCATGTGAAGAGCAAAATGAAGGAAAAATAATAGAAAATGAAGGAAATAGAGGCCTCATGGATAAAAATGATTTTGAGGATTAGTTCATAGACTTTTGTCAATTTAATTTTGGGAGCTCTTTCTCTCTATTCTCTCTCTCTCATACTCTTGGACACTTAGAGCATTCTTAGAGCACTCTAGCATTGGAGGAAAGAAGGAAAAACAAATACAAGGAAGCAAAAGGGAAGCAAATATCAAGCAAGGAAGAGCAAGATCAAGCGTCTACAGCAGAATCACTCGTAGGTATTGAGTTGCATGTAAGATTTCCTTGCTATTTTTAGCATGCATGGTACATGTATATGTATTATTGGTTCTCTTGTTGTCATTGGCATGGGTTTTTCCAGGTGTGACAATGTTTTTCAGCCTTGCCTTTCCATTTCCAGATAGCCATGGTGTGATGGGGTTCTCTTGTTTTGGTTGAGCTGGATTATCAGATGGATTTGAAGCTGAGTGGGGTGGTCTCAGGATTAATCACAAGGCCTAGGATTCATAGCGTGGGATATACAGTAAAGCCTGGTTGTGAATACCCTTGATTGGGCCTACGAATCCCTTGACCGGTAATGGTGGGATACATGGTAAAGACCAGAGTGTGGAGACCTCGTAGTCCTAGGAATCCATTTACCGGTAATGGATGGATACATGGTAAAGCCGAGAGGTTGAGATGGACAAATTCCTCATAGTTGAGGTGGATAGATCCGAAGGCATCCATGTTTGTATAGGCGTAGTGATCCGATGGGATTGCAGTAAATCATGGTTGTATTGATGAGGGTTTTGGGCCTAGGAATCCCTTGGTGCATATAAAGTAAATCCTAAGGAGACCTTGATTGGTTCTACTGTGAGTCCCACATTCATGCTTGGGATATGGCATGGGGGTGATTAGCTGAAAGAAATATTTGGTTCAGCCGAATCTATGGTCAATTGGTTCGTGGAAGTCCCTAATTTGGTTGGATTTTACATACATTAATAATAACTCATTTTCCTTAGGTATTTCATGTGTAAATGTACTTATTAATATGTGGTTTTTATGGGTGTTCTATCCCTGTGATTTTGTTGTTTATATGTTGGTTATAAGAATTGTTTATGACAGAATTTTGGTTATGGTTGTCATCATGATTTGATTAGTACATGAAATGTGAATGAATATATGACCCAATAGATGGGAATGCAACTATTGTGATACGACATCAATTCTTCTTTACAAATCTCAAATAAGTATGAGACCCCTATGCTTAGATATGTTGTTATGACCTATGGATTACGTATTTATGATATGTTTGACGAAATGCTTGTCATGGATAATAGGGGTCAGGTCAATTCCTTGTACCAATGTTTTCAGTAGTAGCTTGAATTCATGGTTATTTATCATTTCTAGAAGTTTCATGAAGTTCTGAGCAGAGGCCTAAGACCTAGCCCTAAAAAAGTGGCACATAATTTGGGGTTGTTGGCTCAGAACTACCTGAAAAGGGCACAGTCGTTGGCATTCCTTCAAGTGGGAGCGAATGGAGGGCCTCAGTCGCATGCATGGCTTGTCATGGGAGTAGATGGGGGTTTACCTTAGTAAAATGACAAGGTGTCTAAGGGGTTAGGTACCTAGAAGGGTTGGTTGTCTCCTGAAGGTTATGAAGCTCCTGAGGAAGGTCAAATTGGTTTTTTTTTGTCATTTCCACTTCTTTAACTGTACATGGGGAGTTGAATCACATCATAGTAACTCTTCATCACATGTTTACCCCATTGGACCGGTTAGCTTGGGTAAATGTGGGAGGAGAGTGTTACAGAGTGGTATCAGAGCATGGTTCGACACTTGGACTGCATAGGCGGAATTTATTTATCGATTGTGCATGTAGGTTGTATATGTGCTTGTTATGTATGCATGGTTATGGTCATTGTTACAATTGTTTTGTCATGTAGAGGTTGATGATGTGGATGTTGGGTTGTGTTTGTCATGAATGCATGTCATTGTATATGCATTTGTTATGCATGTCAGTGTCTATATGTTGTTATTCATGCATTATTATGGGCATGGTTGTCGTTCATGAGGTCATTGTATGCATTTTAGGCCATCATGATGTTGTTAGTATGTTATTATGTTGATGTGTTGGCTGAGATAGAGTAGGAGAAGTAGGTTATTAGAGTGAAGTTGTGGCACTAGATGTCGGGGTAAGAGCAGATCATCATATAATTTTTTATGTTAGTATGTAGGCATGTTGATTAATGGGTTTTATAAGAATTATGGTTATGTACATGCTTTTCATTCTATTGTTTTTGTGGTTACATGCATGTTATATGTTAGTTAATTAGTGTGGTTATATGCACATGCGTCGAAATTTCATGAATGGTATTATTTATTGTTATATGCACTGTGGTCATATGCATGATGATTATGTTCATTCTAGTTAAGATGTTGATGTTATATGTATCGTGCTAACATGGTTTGGCCTATGTAGATGGTTATGGTTACGGTATTCAGGTATGAGCCAACATATTTGTGATATTGTGTTGCACTAATCTAGACTGGTTGTGCATATGTGATTGTTATGCATGAATGACAATTGTTTATGAGTTTATGTTGTGAACATGTTAGCTAGTTACTATTATGGATATCATGACCTTATTCATGTGTTATTTGATGTGTTGTAAAGTTATATCATGCTAATCTAGATTCATTGTGCAGACAAGATAGCCTCCCTTGAGATACATTAAGGTATGAGTTTTCTTATGTCATCTATTTGGTGTTTGAATGTTTGATTATGTCGTCTATTTGGTGTTTGAATGTTTGATTATGTCGTCTATTTGGTGTTTGAGTGTTTGGTGTCTATTATGTCGTCTATATGTTGTTTGAATGTTTGATTAATTGCATGATATGAGAATGTGTCTGTAAGATTGCATGAAGGAAGGATCTTTTTAAGATGGTTGTACTAACACATTATGTGCACTTGAGTGCAAGTGGGTGATATTTTTAGTATTATGACTATGATTGCGAGTTGATTGTAGACTATGACATGGTTGTTAGTATTGGTAAAGGCTAATTTCAAATTAAAGACAAAGTGTCTTGATCTTGGAATATGTGATTGACATGTGTGGACAGTTGCAGGGAAACATGTTTGGTATTAGCATGACAAGGTAATAGTTTATTTGTTTATATATCTAACAATTGGATGATGTGACAGTACATAATAAGACTCAATTTCAGCAAGGAAAGGTAAAAGAAAGGAATTGGGTCAGAATTCCTCTGGCTATGTTTAGAAACAAAAATTCCAAATGAATGAGTACTTTGCAAGAATACAGGAAGTCTTTTTAACCTACATTTTGTCTGACATTATGTGGATATATGTTATATTCCTAAACATGTATTTGAGAGGTATAAAAATTGGTTTTCAGTTATGGCATGATTCCTCAAGGAATTAGAGTCCCTTGAGAGATGATATATGTACCTATTCAGCTATAGGTCAGCAGGATTGACACATCAAGGTAAGGTAATCATTTTATTGTTAATTTTATTTATGCACTGATAGTTATTTTTTTATGGAAATATGATTGAGGGGATTGCATTGAAAAGAGACTACCATGAAATCTTGAAGAAGGCTTGGGTTGAACTTTCCTTGGAAGCATTGGGAATTCATGGGGATTGATTCATGGTGTTTGCTGGGAGTTTCGTGCCTTCAGTATTTTGTGATTTGTTTGAGTTTGATTTATAGGTTTTTATTGCGTCTGGTGCAAGGCCTTGCCACTTTGTTTGTGATGTCGTATTGCTATTGTTTTTTATGGTTTTCTTCTTGTTTGTTTCTTGTCCTTGCCTTTATGTTTTGAGGGTTTTGGGAATTGATTTGGGAAAGAGGAAAGTTAATGGAGCTCAGAGAGAGATGAAAGAAATGAAACGGGTAATCAAAGACTCAGATGAAGCTCGGTGCATGAGTAAAGGGTATTTGAAGGTAAGAATATTACAACCTGTTGGATTGGTTGGGTCCATGGGGAATGAATGGATAGTGGTAGGACAATCATGAGAAAGGTAACAAGAAAGGTAAAGTAAATGGGCTTAAGGTAACAGATGCCTTGGCTAATTTGGGATCAGTTGTTCTCTATGTTGTGCATGTGTTGCATAGATAAAGGGAATTCTCTTAACCTTGACCTTATAATATCTGGTAATTATGTTGATGATTATATGTGTGCATGTGTGTGTGTGTATGTATGTATGTCATCATCTCACAGGGTTGGCAGGGATCATGATTATTTTATGTTAATGTTTGTACATATATATATATATATATCTTGTTGTCTGATAGGGTTGTTAGGGATCATTCTTGTGGATGAATGATTTCTTATGCAAGTGAATGGCATGAAGAGGTTACTGGTCTTATGAGGAATCACGTGGGAAGAGTAGCCCTGACAGATCTATGAGGTTAGTATCATAAGGATATGAATTGATATTATGTGATTATACTATGTCTATGTTATGGAAAATAATGTTGAGTGATACAGTAGTGGAATTAAAGCAGTGTGACCTACAACATGTTGGGGCAAGCATGGATGGTGAAAAGACATTAGAAGAAAGGTTTACAGTTAGAGACAGTGTGGTCTCTATATGTGCAATAATAATGTTGTATATATGTTGTACATGTTGTATATATGGTACATGTTGTATATATGGTGTTGTGTGCCTGTTGCATATGTGGTACTGTGTACATATAGTATTGTGTGCATGTTGGATATACAGTGTTGTGTACATATTGTGTTGTTTGCATGATTGTACATGTGGTGTTGTGTGCATGTGGTGTTGTGTGCCTGCGGTGTTGTGTACATGTAGTACATGTGGTGTTGTATGCAAGTGGTCTTGTGTACATGTCGTGCATGTGGTGTTGTGTACACATGGTGTTGTGTACATATTGTGCATGTGGTGATGTGTACACGTTGTACAAATGGTGTTGCGTACACGTTGTGAAAGTGATGTTGTGTACAGGTGGTGTTGTGTAGATGTGGTACACGTGGTGTTGTTATCCATATGCTATTATGTATATGGCGTACATGTTGCATTGCGTATATGTGCTATTGTGTTACAGGTATTGTTTAGTAATTGCATCGCAACATGTGTATTTGGTATGGTGTACTCTGTGTACGCATATGTATTGTGTTGTACACCGAATGTAGGAATATGCATTGTGTTGTGTTTTACATAGGGCATAGGTTTATGTATTTTGTGTTGTTGTACACTGTGTGGGGGTGTATGTGTTGTGATGTACATTGTGTATGTTTATGTGATTAAAGAGAAGAGGAGCATTGGGTGTTTGTCAGGTGTGGAAACTAATTCAGTGTGCATCCAGAAAGGACAAAGAACAAAGGTAGAAGCAAAGAACCATTTAAGGGATAAGTATCAGTATTTTGGTTTCAATATTTAATTATGCATGTGATCTATGACTCTGATTTATGATGGTTACATGTCATATATGATTTTTATTATAATGGTTGTGTTTTGAGATAACTGGATATGATGTATTTATATATGATGATTCGATAAAATAGATAGTTTGACTTGTTGTGACAGGAAGTAAATAGAATTGCAAGTGTATGTTATTAACAGGCCACCAATGAGGTACGATTTGAATTTATTCCAATACTTTTTTAGTCTAATGGAAATTATGTGCTTGGTGCAGGAAAGCATGAAAATGCCCAGTTGGGTGGTTGGAATGACTGCAAGAGTTAGCACCACTGAAAAAAATAAATAAATAAATAAAATAAAAATAAAATAAAATAAAAAAATTGGAACAGGTAGTAGTATGTTGGTAAAGCACTTCAAGATTAGGGTCATTGTGGGACATTGGTACCCGAAAGTGTCCATTGTTTGCCATGAGCATGCTATAACTGGTATGATATTTTTGAGGCAGGGATATGCCTTGGTTTTTGGACCTTTCGATGCGAGGAAACCTTTCCAATGGAGGGGTCACCCAAGGGACTGCGTAGTAGAGAAGGGGATGCTGGCGGAACTGGGAAGGTGTGTGACTACATGGAAGGGGGTGACCGGATTTCCCTAGGGACTGTGTAGCAGAGAATGGAAGGTCAAGAATGGATTTGTTTTGGTAGTTCGAATTGCCAGATAGAATTACATGCACATTGGAAGTGTACCCTTGAACAATGAGTCGATAATTGTTCACTGAGAGGACAAGTCGTGCAGGATTGTAGCACTAGACATTGGATGCAGCTCTAATTTTTGTAGTGGATTCTGTACTTCCTCGGAAGGAGGTGAATCTGGGTACTGCTTTTGGATTCCCTTGACACGGATGTAGGCATCGTATCCTTTTATTTGTTGGTTGAGAAAATTTGCATATATGTATATGTCTATATTATTGTAAATATTGTATCGAGCTGTGTTTATAAAGCTCCATAGACGGCATGATTATTTTATGGTTGAAGCAAATGTATATGAGTATATATGTATATATTATTGTAAATACCATAATGAGTTGTTTTATAAAGCTCCAGTAAATGGTATGATTGTCAAGTTTCTAGGAGGATTTCATTGTAAATAATGCAATGAGCTGAGTTATAAAGTTTCATTGGCAGTATGTTTTTCTTTGCGGCGGTCTTACAGGTTGTAGGTGTCATCGAATAACGAGGACGGTGTTCCCCCAAGGGAGAGGATTCTGTAACAGCCCTGGTCAAAAATCCATGTAATAAATTTAACAAAGACAAAATAATAACCAAGGTCATGGGACACATATCCCAAGTTGAATGTTGGGCAAAACATCCTAGTGGGTGTTCATTTGGTTTATTATTGCTAAGGAAATTGGCAAAGGCAATGGAAAAGGCTTTGGAAAGGAAAAGAGACATTAATTAGGATTTTATTTATGAAAATAATGGAAATTAGGAGAAAAGGAAGGTGAAAGGTCACAAGTTGTATGCGAGGAGGAAAATGAAGAAAATAGAGGCCTCGTGGATAAAAAGGATTTTGAGGATCAGTTCACAGACTTTTGTCAGTTCAGTTTTGGGAGCTCTCTCTCTCTATTCTCTCTCTCTCATACTCTTGGACACAGAGAATTCTTGGAGCACTCTAGCATTGGAGGAAATAATGCAAAAGAAGGACAAGGAAGCAAAATGGAAGCAAATATCAAGCAAGGAAGAGAAACATCAAGCAACTACAATGGAATCACTTGCATGTATGATTTCCTTGCTATTTGTGGCATGCATGATACATGTATATGTATTTTTGGTTCTCTTGTTGTCATTGGCATGGGTTTTCCCAGGAGTGATAATGTTTTTCAGCCTTGCCTTGCCATGTCCAGATAGCTGTGGTGTTATGGGGTAACCTTGCTTTTTTTGAATTGGATTTTCGAATGGATTCGAAGCTGAGTGATTTGTTCTCACGATTAATCACAAGTCATAGGAATCTTGGGATGGGATATACAATAAAGCCTTGTTGTGAATACCCTTGATTGGTCCTAGGAATCCCTTGACCGATAAGGGAAGGATACAAAGTAAATCCTAGAGGGTGGAGACCTTATAGGCATAAGAATCACTTGACCAGTAATTAAAAGATACATGGTAAAGTTGAGAGGTTGAGACGAACAAATTCCTCACGGTTTAGGTGGAGAGATCCAGAGGCATCCATACTTGTATAGGACTAATGATCATGTGGGATTGTGGTAAATCTTGGTTGTATTGATGAGGGTTTAGGGCCCAGGAATCCCTTGATGGGATATACAGTAAATCTTGAGGAGACCTTAATTGGTTTTGTTGTGAGTCCCACATTCATGCTTGGAATATGGAACGGGGGTGATTGGCTGAAAGAAAGATTTTGTTCAGCCCAATCTATGGTCAGGTGGTTCGTGGAAGTTCCTGACTTGGTTGGCTTTTGTAGACATTAATAATAACTCCTTTTCCTTTAGTATTTCATGTGTAAATGTACTTGCTAATATGTGGTTTTTATGGTTGTTCTACCCTTGTGATTCTATTGTTTATATGTTGGTTATAAGCATGGTTTATGACAGAATTTTGGTTATAGCCCTCATCATGATTTGATTAGTACATAAAATGTGAATGAATATATGACATAATAAATGACACTACAGCCATTGTAATAAGGCATTAATTCTTCTTTACGAATCTCAAATAAGTATGAGACCCCTATGCTCATATCTGTTGTTATGACCCATAGATTACATGTTTATGATATGTTTGATAAAATGCTTTTCATGGCTAGTATGGTTCAGGTCAATTCCTTGTATTTTTTGCATTAGGAGGTTGACTCCATGGTTATTTATCATTTCTGGAAGTTTCATGAAGTTATGGGCAGAGGCTTGGGACCTAGCCCTAAAAAAGTGGCACAGAATCTAGGGTCACTGACTTAGAACTGCCTGAAAAAGGCCACAGGCATTGGCATGCCTTTTTGTAGAAGTGACTAGAGGGCCTTAGTCTCATGCATGGCTTTTCATGGAAGAGGTTTGGGGTCTAGCTCATAAAAAGGACAAGTTGTCTCAGGGGTTAGGCACCTGGAAAGGTTAGTTGTCTCCTGAAGTTTCTGTAGCTCCTGAGGAAGGTCATATTGGTTTTGTTTTGTCGGTTCCACTTCCTTAACTATACATGGGGAGTTAAATCACATTATCGTAACTCTTCGTCACATGTTTACCCAGGTGGACTAGTTATCTTGGGTAAATGTGGGAGGAGGGTGTTACATTCTAAATCAATGCAATCTACTAGTATGGGTTACGGAGCCTAGTACAATGTCCCCCAAGGCTTCAAATCAATGAAACAATAGATTTCCTTTCCATGTGAGTCTTTTACACCCTTTTGGTCACCAGTGAACTTTGTGACTTGTTGTGGGTGTCTCTAATGGTCCAATTAATTGGATTCCCATGCTTTTCCCATTGGTTCCCTTCTAGCTCTAGCTGTCAATTACATATAAATGTTATTATACTCTTTTCACACAAGTTACCCCAATTTATTTTAGCACAGTGTGTCTCTATCCATAGCATGATTTAGAAAACCCGTAAAAGGGGATAATTTTTTCTCTCTTCAATAATTAGGATAGAAATAGAGAGCAAAGAAATCTCACAAAAATAAGGAGACAAATCAATAGAAAGATGAGGAACCATCAGAAGAAAATGCCTCACCAAACCATGTTAAAGAGAATGGGACAACAGGGTAGAGATAAAAATTCCATCACATAGACAACCATGATGACACCACAACATATTCCAATCATTATAGAAGAAACATTGATATTGGAAGCTTGAGTGGCCACAACTCTTCATCGCATTTTTACCCCATTGGACCAATTAGCTTGTGTAAATGTGGGAGGAGGGTGTTATAGAGTCGTATCAATACATTTTGTGTGACATTATGTGGATATATGTTATATTCCTAAACATGTAGTTGACATGTATAAAGCTAGTTGTCAATTATGGCAGGATTTGTCAAGGAATTAGAGTCCCTTGAGAGATTATATATGTATGTGCTCAACTATAGGTCAGCATGATTAGCACATCAAGGTAAGGTAATCGGTATATTGTTAACTTTCTTTATGCACTAAGAGTTATGTGTTTATGTCAGTATGATTGAGGGGATTTCATTAAAAAAGAGACTGCCATGAAATCTTGAAGAAGGCTTGGATTGAGCTTTCCTTGGGAGCATTAGGAAACCATGGGGATTGAGTCAAGGTGCTTGTTGCGAGTTTTGTGCCTTCATTATTTTGTGATTTGTTTAAGTGTGATTTATGGGTTTTTATTGTGTCTGGTGCAAGGCCTTGCCACTTTGTTTGTGATGTCATATTGCTACTGGTTTTTATGGTTTTATTGTTGGTTGTTTCTTGTCCTTGCCTTTATGTTTTGAGGGTTTTGGGAATTGGTTTGTGAAAGAGGAAAGTTAATGGAGCTCGGGGAGAAATGAAAGAAATGCAACAGTTAATGAAAGACTCAAATGAAGCTTGGTGCATGAGTAAAGGGTAGTTGAGGGTAAGAATATTACAACCAATTGGATTTGTTGGGTCTACTAGGGAATGAATTGATAGTGGCAGGACAGTCATGAGAAAGGTAAAGTAAATGGGTTTAAGGTAACAGGTTCCTTGGCCAAGTTGGGAGCTATTGTTCTCAATGTTGTGCATGCGTTGCATAGATAAAGGGAGTTCTCTTAACCTTGACCTTTTAATATCTAGTAATTATATTATGATCATTATTATGTTGATTATTATATATATATGTATGTATGTATGTATGTCATTGTCTAACAGGCTTGGCAGGGATCATGATTGTTTTATGTTAATGTTTGTATGTATATATGTTTGTATCTTGTTGTCTGAAAGGGTTGTTAGGGATCATTCTTGTGAATGAATTATTTCTTATGCAAGTGAATGGCATGAAGAGGTTACCCATATTATGAGGAATTGAGTGGGAAGAGTAGCCCTGATAGACCTATGAGGTTAGTATCATATGGATATGAATTGATATTATGTGATTATACTATGTCTATGTTATGGCAGGTAATGTTGAGTGATACATCACTAGAATGAAAACAGTGTGATATACAGCATGTTGGGGCAAGCATGGATGGTGGAAAGACATTAGAAGCAATGTTTCCTAGTTGAGATAGTGTGGTATCTGGATGTGCAATACTAATGTTGTATATATGTTGTACATGTTGTATATGTGGTACATGTTGTATATATGGTGTTGTGTGCATGTTACATATGCAGTATTGTGTACATATAGTGTTGTGTTCATGTTGCATACACAATGTTGTGTACATATGGTGTTGTGTGCTTGATTGTACATGTGGTGTTGTGTACATGTAGTACATGTGGTGTTGTATGCAAGTGGTGCTTTTTACATGTCATGGATGTGGTGTTGTGTACATGTAGTTCATGTGGTGTTGTATGCAGGTGGTGTTGTGTACATGATGTGCATGTGGTGTTCTGTACACATGGTGTTCTGTACATGTCAATCATGTGGTGATGTGTACACGTTGTACAGGTGGTGTTGTGTACACATTGTGCAAGTGATGTTGTGTACAGGTGGTCTTGTGTACATGTTGTACACATGGTGTTGTTGTCCATATGGTATTGTGTATATGTCATACATGCTTTGTTGCATATATGTGCTATTGTGTTATGGGTATTATTTAGTCATTGCATCACAACATGTGCATCTGTTATGGTGTACTCTGTGTACGCATATGTATTGTGTTGTACACTGGATGTAGGAGTATGTATTGTGTTGTGATGTACATTATGTATGTTTAAGTGATTAAATAGAAGAGAAGCATTGGGTGTTTGTCATTTGTGGAAACTAATTCAGTGTGCATCTAGAAAGGACAAAGAACAAAGGTAGAAGCAAAGAATCATTTAAAAGATAAGTATCAGTATTTTGGTTTCAGTATTTAATTATGCATGTGATCTATGACTTTGATTTATGATGGTTACATGTGATATATGATTTTTATTATTATGGTTGTGTTTTGAGATAATTGGATATGATGTATTTATATATGATTATTTGATAAAATGGACAGTTTGACTTGTTGTGACATGAAGTAAACAGAATTGTAAGTGTACGTTATTGACAGGCCACTAATGAGGTGTGATTTGAATTTTTTCCAATTCTTTTTTAGTCTAATGGAAATTATGTGCTTGGTGAAGGAAAGCATGAAAATGCCCAGTTGGGTGGTTGGAATGACTGCAAGAGTTAGCACCAATGGAGAAAAAAAAAAATGGAACAGGTAGCAGTATGCTGGTAAAGCAATTCAGCAGTAGGGTCATTGTGGGACATTGGTACCCGAGAGTGTCCATAGATTGCCATGATCATGATATAACTGGTATGATTTTTTTGAGGTAGGTATATGTCTTGGTTTTTGGACCTTTTGATGTGAGGAGATCTTGCCCAGGGAGGGGTCACCCAAGAGATTGTGTAGTAGAGAAGGGGATGCCTGCGGAACTTGGAAGGTGTGTGACTACATGGAAGAGGGTGACCGAATTGCCCAAGGGACTGTGTAGTAGAGAAGGGAAGGTAAGGAATGCATTTTTTGGTAATTAGCATTTCCATATAGAATTAGATGCACATTGGGAGTGTGCCCTGGAACAATGAGTTGGTAAATGTTCACTGAGAAGACAAGTGGCGTGAGATTGTAGCGTTGAACATTGGATTCAGGTATGACTTTGGCAGTGGATTCTGTACTTCCTTGGAAGGAGGTGAATCCTGGTACTACTTTTGAGGGTGGAGGTGTGAGAATTTGGATTCCCTTAACACGAATGCATGCATCATATCGTTTTATTTGGTTGTTGAGAAAATGTGAATATGTGTGTATGTGTATATTATTGTAAATATTGTATCGAGATGTGTTTATAAAGCTCCATAGACAGTATGATTATTTGTTGGTTGAAGAAAATGTGTATGACTATATATGTATATATTATTGTAAATATTGTAACTAGTTGTTTTATAAAGCTCCAGTAAATGGTATGATTGTCATGTTTTCAAGAGGATGTCATTGTAAATACCGCAACAAGCTAAGTTATAAATTTCCATTGACAGTATGGTTTTCTTTGTAGCGGTTTTATTGGTTGTAGGTGTCATTGAACAACGAGGACGGTGTTCCCCCAAGGGGGAGGGTTCTGTAACACCCCTAGTCAAAAATCCATGTAATAAAGTTAATAAAGGAAAAATAATATTCAGGGTCATGGGACATGTATTCCAAGTTGAACGTTGGGCAAAACATCCTAGTGGGTGTTCATTTGGTTTATTATTGCTAAGGAAATAGGAAAATGCAATGGTAAAGGCTTTGGAAAGGAAAAGAGACATTAATTAGATTTTATTTATGAAAATAATGGAAATTAGGAGAAAAGGAAGGTGAAAGGTCATAGGTTGCATGTGAGGAGAAAAATGAAGAAAATAGAGGCCTCATGGATAAAAAGGCTTCTGAGGATCAGTTCGCAGACTTTTGTCAGTTTATTTTTGGGATATCTCTCTCTGTATTCTCTCTCCCTCATACTCTTGGACACAGGGAATTCTTGGAGCACTCTAGCATTGGAGGAATGAATGCCAAAGAAAGAAAAGGAAGCAAAAGGGAAGCAAGGATCAAGCAAGGAAGAGCAGGATCAAGCAGCTACAATGGAATCACTTTCAGGTATTAAGTTGCATGTATGATTTCCTTGCTAGTTTTGGCATTCATGATACATGCATGTGTATTTTTGGTTCTCTTGTTTTCATTGCCATGGGTTTTCCTAGATGTGACAGTGTTTTTCAGCCTTGCCTTGCCATTTCCGAATAACCATGGTGTGATGGGGTATCCTTGGTTTGGTTGAACTGGATTGCCAAACAAATTCGAATCTGAATGGGGTGGTCTCACGATTATTCACAAGGTGTAGGAATATCGGGGTGGGATATACGGTAAAGCTGCAATACCCTTGATTAGTCATAGGAATCCCTTGAATGATAAGGGTAGGGTGCACAGTAAATCCTAGAGGGTGGAGACCTTGTAGGCCTAGGAATACCTTGACTAATAATGGCAAGATACATGGTAAATTCAAGAGGTTGAGATTGAAAAATTCCTCACAGTTTAGGTGGAGAGATCTGTTGGGTCTTGAAAATGTCATTCATTTCCATTACACTTTCACTATTATGTCCATTATATCACCTCCATTTCACTACTATGTCACTACATTCATCCCACTTTCATTATCATTGGGCGACATTTATGTTTTTCCAAACTTTATTAATTCTTAGCCTTTTTAGGTGAATTTGTGGTTAAAAATTAAGAAATAATGTGCATATGCTTATCCCTAACAAGTGGGTTGAGATTGTTGACATGTGTAGGTCAAAATGAGGCTTCTAGAAGACCTTTATGTGGCACTCTAAGGCCAAATTCGAATTTGAGTGGAAAGAATCATGGGATCATGAAGATATGTGTCACATCTCCTAATTGTATTGAAACTCTAAGAAGACATGTGTCTTATCAGTTTCTATTTTGATTAGGACTCTAGAGATAGAGGGGGAGATTCATGGACTCTCATTAATGAGATGGATTCTCATCTTTTTGTATAAATAGGAGATCTCTCTCCTTCATTTGTTAGCTTGTTAGTCTTAGCTTAGCTTGGTTTTTTAGTTCTTTAGCTTGGAGTTTGTAGTTCTTCCTTGATGGCTTTGGAAAGCTTTGGAGAGCTTTGTTGTACTTTGTAATTTTGAAGAATTTGAATAAAGCTTTGATGTTCTCAACATGGAAGGAGATGTGAAGTAGATGTTATGGAGCACATTAGAATGTAAGGTAGAGTAAATTTTATTTTGTAATTTTGCTTTGATTTCATTCAAGTATGTCATTTTATTGCTTTCAAGTTTGATAGATTAGATTTTCCATTCATGCAATTTTAATTCATGTAAGTGTGTTCAACCGGTTGATTGTAGATTAGTTTTTCTTTACATGTTTTTGCATCAAATATTGACATGAGATTTGCCTCTCTGCTGAACTTTTTCTTAAGCTTTTCAATTTCAATTATGCTTTGATTTCAGTCTTATTTATTTGTTGTTGTTAGTTAGTTTAGATATCAAATTCTTCATGTCATTTGACATTATCTCCAGAGCCATGGCTTAACCCCGAAAAGCTATTTGGCGAGCTATCGGATTATGAGTGAAGTGATTTGATTTTACTTTCATCTCTGCAATTAGATATCAGGTTCTTCATGTTATTGACGTTATCTCAAGAGCCATGGCTTAACCCTGAAAGGCTACTTGGCGAGCTATTGGATTATAAGTGAAGTGACTTGATTTTACTTTCATTTGCAAGTAGGTAATTTAGATATCAGGTTCTTCATGTTATTGGCGTTATCTCCAGAGCCATGGCTTAACCCCGAAAAGCTACTTGGCGAGCTATCGGATTATAAGTGAAGTGACTTGATTTTACTTTCATTTGCAAGTAGGTAATTTATATATCAGTCCTTCATGTTATTGACGTTATCTCCGGAGCCATGGCTTAACCCGGAAAAGCTACTTGGCGAGCTATCAGATTATAAGTGAAGTAAATTGATCTTGCTTTCGTTAGTCTAGCATTTTTGGTTTGTTTGAGTGCAATAGTTTAGATTTTATTTCTGTAATTAGATGGGCAGCAGAGACAGTGATTTCATGATTAGTATTTCATCTTTTGTTTGATTTAAGTAGCTGCATATTTACATTCCTGTTCAAATATTAATAGCATGTTTTGAGATCTTTTGAAGTGCTAAGTTTTGGAAGTTACCATAAGGGACATAAACCTTGTCTTGAAATCTACATCCATACTTGACCTTTAAAAGTATTCTTAAGACCTTAGAATAGGATTTCCATTTGCATTAAACACGTTAGGAAACCATGTTACACTAAAAAATGTCACCTTGACTACTTACAGTTAGTATGGCTCAAATCAATAGTCATGCTACCCTCTTAGGCAAGTCTCATGCCTCTGTTATCCATCTCAAACTCAAAGAAGAGAGAAAGTCTTGTAAAAACTATGTTTATCTCTGGGGTCGCAGGTTCTCTCTAGCCTTACCTGCGGGGACGCTGACCATGTTCACAAAATCTGCGTCCATGGACGCTCTGTATGTTAAGGGACAGGTGCGTCCCTCTGTAAAAGGCAAAATGCGCGAGTTTTATCTTGAAAAAGTTACTTGTGGTTACTTCTAGAACATTCTAGAGGTCGGTTTGATGAAATGGATGCGCCTCCAGTTGGTTCATGTATCTCTATTAAGGGGGAACTTATCCCATCAATAAGGGAGCTATCCCACCCAAAGAGGGGGATGATCCCATTGATAGTGGACCTGAATAACCTCTTTACAGCACTATAAATAAAGGCATTGAGCCAGAAGGAGAGGAGGTTGGAGCTATACATTTTCTTTGGGTAAATGCTGCAGGATTTAGGTCTTCCATTAGAGCCTTTGTGAGGAGAGATTGTCTTCACTTGATTCTACTTGGGAGAGGGTGAGCTTTGTCAAAGTAGAGGAAAACCCTTGATGGACCCTGGGAGGAACTTGCACAACACCAAGGCCAGGTTGTAAGAGTTTCTTTGTTTCGTTATTAATACAAACTGGTTTATTTTTCTCAATAGCTTGTGTTAATGAGTTATTTCATGTGTTCCTTGGTCTGCATGTTGAATATATGTTTTATTATATGAAATGCAAGTGCTTGGTAATTGTTTGATTGTTTGTGGTTGCAGGAATTGACTTGAAGGAGGAGCTCATCCGGATCGTCAAGAACGGACTTCAACAACAGCGTTTTGGAATAAGGTAAGCCTAAACACTTGTAGTTTTCATGTTGTAAAAGGTGTATTTAGAGAAAGATCACTCCATTTTGTCTTGTTTGTCATTAGAACGTCTTAGACTTCTAGGAAGGTCAGTCGTGTCCGCACCCTTGACAAATTCCGTGTGACAAATTGGCGACTCCGCTGGGGATTCCATTAATGTGAAAGTCTTTTCCTTTGTGTGAACTTTGCTCTGAGAAAATCATTTTTATTTTCTGGTTTTTGACTGTGAGAATTAGTATTTGGGTGGCTTAGCTTTAGATTTAGTTAGATTTGGTTTTTCTTAACTTTTCCAGAAGGACGCACCCTCTGAGTACTGCACAGTGCGTCTTTGGACGCGCTGTTACCGTTTGCACAGAGCGGGCCCGCGCCTGTTCTAACGGGTCGCCTGCGTCTTCCTGTAAAAATTTAGGAAAACTCCATTTTCGCTTTAATTGCTTTTAGATTTTGTTTTTTTTCTTAGTGTTTTCTGCCCAGATCCTTTAGTACCCTGTCAAAAATGTTCACCTGAACTTGTTTCATTAGCATTCCTGCTTTTAGCTTTCATCAATTGGGTGTTTTGAGTCTCTTTTTTGAGAAATTCTTAATTTGATTTCCTTTGGTCATTACTTGGAGGTTTCTCTCAGTCTTTTCACAATTTTGCATCTTTTTGCTTTTGTTTTTGCAAAAAAATTTCCCCCTCATTCGCCGGGGGGGGCTAAATTGTGTATGAGTGTTAATCGCCTTTGAGTGTTTTTATGTTTTGATCTTTGGAACTCTCACCCAATTTTCTCGACTTGCACTTGATTGGTTCTTAGATTACATTAGAATCATCTTGTGTTTGAGAATTCTCTTGCATAGATCACATTTGCATAATTAGAGTTCTCAGTTTCAGAATATGAATGAAAAATGTGCATAGATTACATTTGCATACTTTTCATGTGAATTGTGCATAGATTACAATTGCATAGTTTACATTCTGAAAAATCAATCGTAGATTTAGATCAGCTTTCTTTGATTTGAATTTACACAAAAATAAAAATAAAAATTGGTTTGGAATTGATTTGCATTAGTTTTTCTTGATGAAATTAGTGCATTAGAGAATTTGTTAAATTTTCTCTTAATGATCAATTTTTTACATTGTTGGAAGTGAATGGAAACTCTCTCCTTACTCTAGTTAGGATTCATCGAATTGAAAGGATTGCATTATCATATTCGATTGCATTCAGTTGAGTCGGGTCATAACACCATTGGTTTCATCTCCATTTACCCATTTGAGTAATAACAGCCTTAATAACACAGCGCTTAATTAAAATTCATCTAGTAATTTTTACATTTCTAGGGCTCTGAAACACCAACATAGCTTAGGCTAGGGTCTTGGAGTAGGTGAGTACTTAACTCTCCAAGACTACAAAACCAAACAGATAGTTTATCTTGAGTAGAATAAATCCAATTGTTTCAATTGCACTCTGGGAAAGCTCCTCTTAAAGGAGAAGCACGAGCTCGTGTCCGAACCAGTGAGGGGATCATTCCCCCCTCGTTGGGAACGACGCCAGACAGTACGTATTACAAACGGTAAACCTCGGATTAACCATTGTCGAGGAGCCAGGGGTCACTTATCGGTAAACCTTGGATTGTTGTCAAGGAGCCGGTAAGGGGATTGAGCTTGCTACTCTGCCCTTGCGTGCTGTCGGAGTTTAGACTGTTCCCCCAGGTGTATTTGTTCCTGTTGGTGACCTTAGTGACCATAATCTTTAGGGTTCTACCGAGGTGACGGTGGAGGGAAGGTCCCACTGTACCTGGAGCAGACGTCGGTTATACTCACTTGGATTTTCCGGGGGGTTCACTTCACTTCGAGACGGTTAAAGTGGAGGAACTTGTGCCGGTCTATTCATTAAGCAGGTTGCCGGGGTAACTGTTCCACCCGCCATTTCTGTACTGAATTCTGCGAGGTTGGGCTTCATCACCAACTAGTGTTTTCGGTCCGGAGAGCTTACTGTTTGTGTGTGGTTTGACTCCTAGATTTGATAGCGCGTGTTAATTTGTTTGTTTTTACTTTTAGAGACCATAGGTGTGAATTGTGAATTTTAGTTGTTAAGTGTGAATTGTGAATTGTTAATTTTAGTTTTAAATTGTTAATAAAATTCACTGAAGTTGAATATAATGGCAAATGTTCCGGAATTTATCAACCTAGGAACCCCTCCTAATGAGAATCCTAGTACTTTTCCTTACTTTGGAAATGTTGGTCCTCCTTATATGGCTACTTTGTCATTACCTGGATTTACAATAGGTTTACCGATATGGTTATTTTCAACTTCGTTGGCCCAAAATACTCCAATTGTTCCATCTCAACCGGATGCTTCACCTCAACAGAGTTCACCATCTCAACATCACCAACCTTCTGTTGACCCTTTACCTTCTTCGCCTAATTTTTCTTCCTCCATTTCTTCCTCTTCGCCTGGTAAAAGCCTTGATGCTAGTAACCAGGAGGCTAAGAAGAAGAAGAAAGGGAAGAAGAAGAAGAAGAAGAAGAAGCAAGATAAGAAAGAAGTCAACCAACCAACCATGGCTGTAAGTGTTAGTTGTGTTGAGGAAAATTCCGACATGCATCGTAAACCCAAATACCCTTGCAGGCTTTGTAAGGGTGACCACTTCCTTGTCAATTGTCCTGGTATTCCAAAGGTCTTGGAAGTATGGTCAGAAAAATCTCATCAACTTTCCATTGATCCATCAACCAGTGATAGTCAGGTTCCTGGGAAAAAGGGTAAAGTTAGGTTTCCTTGTAAGTTATGCAAAGGGAGTCATCAAACTCACATTTGCCCTCACATGGATGAAGCCTCAACATTGTTGGAAAACCTTACTGTTCCACAGCAAGAATTTCCAACTGGTTACCGTAAACTTTCTCCCAACCTACCGTCAACTGACGGAGTGATTGATCTAAATTCAAGTACAGTCGATCACACTCTCCCATTGGAGAGTGAAACTCATGTCACTCAGGTTGATGATCCATTAGTTGATCAAGTGGTCGATTCAATTTCACATTCGGTCGATCACACTCTCCTTTTCGAGAGTAAATTTCATACCGCTGATGTTCTTCTTGTTACATCGGATTCTTCTATGCCGGGGGGCATTTCACCTGTTTCTACAGAACCCCCTCCAAGCACTGAGGTCTTTTCCTTTGATTGGAATAGACTGACAGAACCTCGTCTTCCTTCCTCCATCCCTTTCCAAATCATTGTCAAGGCTGGTGGTAGGGACATACATCGTACTCAGGTAGATGAGGGTGCTTCTGTTAGTATTTTATCCTCAACTGTTTGGAAAGCTTTGGGTTCCCCTCAGCTTGCGCCTATTACGCAGAATCTGAAAGCTTTTAACAAAACCATTAGTGAACCTTTAGGGATCCTTCCTAAGTTTTCTATTACCTTGGAAGGTAAAACTGTTTGTGTTGATCTTATGGTAGTTCGAGGTCCCTTGGATTTCAATTTACTCCTTGGGCGAGACTATGTTTATGCAATGAAAGCTGTCGTATCGACACTCTTTCGCGTGATGTCTTTCCCTCACAATGGCAGTATTGTGACTGTAGACCAGCTTTCATTCCCTAGTCTTGTCTCAACTACCAATAATATGACACCCTAAATGTTCCTGATTCTAAAGTGGTATCTACCCTGCCACGGGTTAATTATGTGGCAACTGGTCCCATGTTTTCAGTTACCGATGTAAGTGAGCCTCTCACTGTTTGCTCATCTTCCTTTGATTTAGCTCCGGTAATTGACATGGAAAACTCTATGGGATTACTTGAACACGATGTTCTTATCCCTTTTGAGTCCCTTGACATGTGTTCCTTCCCAAGAAGTATTCTTCCTTCGGATGAAGACCTCTTGGAAGCCATGATCAAGGTGTGTCCATTGACATGTCTTTCTTCCAGTTGGAAGCCATGATCAATGGGCGAGGATAGTTTTTTCCTGTATCAACCTCGTTAAAAAATGAAACAGGTTGTAGTGAGGAAAGTTCCTTTTACTGTGTCAACCTCGTTAAAAAATGAATCAGTGAGTACGAGGATAGTTTTTTCCTGTATCAACCTCGTTAAAAAATGAAATAGGCTATAATGAGGATAGTTCTTTTACTGAGTCAACCTCATTAAAAAATGAATCAGGTAGATTTTAGGTTATGTAGGTAGACTGTAAAAAGTAGGGTTTTGAGGATAGTTCCTATTACTGAGTCGACCTCATTAAAAAATGAATCAGGTTTGAGGATAGTTCCTGTTACTGAGTCGACCTCGTTAAAAAATGAATCAGGTTTGAGGATAGTTCTTTTCTTGTGTCAACCTCCTTAAAAATGAAACAACTCCCTTTTCAAGTTAAATATTGAAAGTAAACCTTCATTTCATCCAGCCGGTTGAATGCAATGAAGCCTGGGGGGAATGTACCTTGCTTTGCATCATTATGCTAGGGGCATGTGAACTTTTTGAGCATAGTTCCTTGTCTTGTGTCAAGCTCGTTAAAACATGAAACAAGGGTAGGTTAAGTAGGTAGATTGTAGAGAGTAGTCATGAGCATAGTTCTTTGTCTTGTGTCAAGCTCGTTAAAAAATGAAACAAGGATTTTAGAGCATAGTTCCTTGTCTTGTGTCAAGCTCATTAAAAAATGAATCAATGTTTTTAGAGCACAGTTCCTTGTCTTGTGTCAAGCTCGTTAAAAAATGAATCAAGGTTTTTTAGAGTATAGTTTTTTGTTAGGTAGATTGTAGAAAGTAGTTATGAGCATAGTTCCTTGTCTTGTGTCAAGCTCACTAAAAAATGAAACAACTCCCACGAGTCTTTCCAAGATTTTGAAAGTAAAGCTTCATTCCATCCACCTCATTGAATGCAATGAAGCTTGGGGGGCATGTACCTTGATTTGCATCATTATGCGGGGGCACGTGAACTTGTAACAAGCATAGTTTTTCGTTTCAAGCTTGTGTAAACATGAAACCGAATCCGAGCATAGTTCTTTTCCTGTGTCAAGCTCGTTAAAAAATGAAACAAATCCTCCTCTACTTGAGTCGAGAGATTGACTAGATCTCGTAAATGTTAAGTTGTATATTTAGGTTAGTTGTTTCGGTGTTTTGCATAATTTTCTTACAGTTTTAGGTCAAAGTCTTTTAAATGATCTCGTCACTAAACCTTCATTTCATCCAAATGGTTGAATGAAATGAAGCTAGGGGGGCATGCACTCTAGCAGTTATGCTAAGGGGGCATCAAGCACAGTTTTATCTCTGTTTCAAGCTTGTGTAAAAATGAAACTACTCTGAAGCATAGTTTTTCTCTGTTTCAAGCTTTTGTAAAAATGAAACCTATCTCGAGTCAATTTCAGTGATTTTCAAGACTCGTTAAACTCATGAAAATACCGAGATTATTTTGCTATCTTTCATTCTCGTAAAACAAATGAAAATGCCGAGATCTTTCCGTCTTTTCCTACTCATAAATTAAATTGAAAGTCGGCCATATGAGTACATTTTTATCATTTTTTCGAACTCGTTAAAACTTACGAAAAAGTGAAAACCATGAGTACATTTTTATCCCTTTTTCGAACTCGTTAAAACTTACGAAAAAGTGAAACCTTGGAGTTCTCTTTTAAGCCCTTTTCAGACTTTTAAAACATGAAAAGATTGCCGAGCGTTTCTTTTACACTCGTTAAAACGGAATTAAAAGACGGTCCCCTTTTAGCTCTTTTCTGACCGCAAAATCAGGAAAAGATTGCCGGGTTTTTGTCGTTTCGAACTCGATAAGGAAATAAAACGACGTGTCCTTGATCGCTTTTTACTTTTCAGGTCAACGACACTATTATGAAAGTACTCCTTGGTCGCAAGATCAAGCGGTTCCCCCAGGTATTATTTTATACTTTTTTCGGGCTTGAGGGACACAAATATACGAAAAAGTTCAACGTGGAGTCTCCTTTAGTTTTTTCAGACTCTCTAAAAATGAAAAACGCCGAGTTTCTCCTATACTGGACTCGTTAAACTTTTACAGTAGAGGACCTGTTCAATTACAAACAGGAACGAACCACTCCTTCCTAGGGTTCGAATTTAAACTAGGTTGGACTCGTCCGAAGGATGAGCTTATAATCAAGCATATGTTATCCTCCTCAAGCTTGTTAAAAATAAAGAGGTACTTGCCAGAAATGGTGGGGGAAAAGAGAGAAGAATGAACCTGTTTGTCACCTTTTGTCTCAGAAGAAACTTTATTACCACTCTTGAACACGACACTTTTCATTCACCTGGGTTGGGAAATCTTTTACCTCACAGTTGACCAAATCACTTTGAAAGTCTTTAACCGGGTTTCGGGGATTAACTTTGAGTTATTCGTCACCAAGCCATCTGTTGTGTCGTTATGTGTTCAAGAGGTCTGCAAGCAAAACTTTCATCTGCAAAATACTTGTCATCCATTTGACCATCCCTGAGTCAGTCCTTACAGCAACATTTCTTCAACTTGAACAATGATTTCGTGTTGCGGGCTTGCCTGCAACGGGTCGCTTTCTATCGACATCGACACATTATCTAGAAAGATGACTTAGGAATCGACAGTACCTTGAAGTCTGCATGCATCAATGGCAGGTTTCTCGCCTTTGACGTCAGTTTACATCATTGACTTTCGATCAAAGGATTCCGTGAAGTGTTCGACATCAAAACATCTATTCACATTTCACGGGTTGTGCTTGGTACTTTGAGAACCATTGACATTACTGGTGGTTTCTCTCACGCTTGTTAACAGTTTACATCATTGACTGGTAATCAAGTGGTTTCTACCATGTTCGACATCGAATCATTTAATCACATGGCTAGAATCGTACCAATTCGGGAAGTAGAAGTGAAGACCCTGGATCTAGTTTCTACCATCCAGGCTGCGAGGAGTTTTGTATTCATTATCTATGTAGACTAATCATAAACAGATGGCTGCGTCCATACTGTGTCTACAAAAGTCTATTAAAATGATGTACTGCAAGATCATTCCTGTATCAGAATAGTTAGTCCATTAGTTAAAGTTTTGAATCTGAGTATGGGAATGCCTGCCTCAGTGATGCTATAATCTTATCCATGTATTTTGTGTTGAAAATTGCAGGTTCCAACCAGGCCATCCACAAGACAATCCTTGAAATGATAAAGCGCTTCACCCTTCCTAGAATTACAAAACCCTATTCTATTCCAGGCTTCGCACTTTAGGGGGCAATCTGTTACACTAAAAAATGTCACCTTGACTACTTACAGTTAGTATGGCTCAAATCAACAGTCATGCTACCCTCTTAGGCAAGTCTCATGCCTCTGTTATCCATCTCAAACTCAAAGAAGAGAGAAAGTCTTGTAAAAACTATGTTTATCTCTGGGGTCGCAGGTTCTCTCTAGCCTTACCTGCGGGGACGCTGACCATGTTCACAAAATCTGCGTCCATGGACGCTCTGTATGTTAAGGGACAGGTGCGTCCCTCTGTAAAAGGCAAAATGCGCGAGTTTTATCTTGAAAAAGTTACTTGTGGTTACTTCTAGAACATTCTAGAGGTCGGTTTGATGAAATGGATGCGCCTCCAGTTGGTTCATGTATCTCTATTAAGGGGGAACTTATCCCATCAATAAGGGAGCTATCCCACCCAAAGAGGGGGATGATCCCATTGATAGTGGACCTGAATAACCTCTTTACAGCACTATAAATAAAGGCATTGAGCCAGAAGGAGAGGAGGTTGGAGCTATACATTTTCTTTGGGTAAATGCTGCAGGATTTAGGTCTTCCATTAGAGCCTTTGTGAGGAGAGATTGTCTTCACTTGATTCTACTTGGGAGAGGGTGAGCTTTGTCAAAGTAGAGGAAAACCCTTGATGGACCCTGGGAGGAACTTGCACAACACCAAGGCCAGGTTGTAAGAGTTTCTTTGTTTCGTTATTAATACAAACTGGTTTATTTTTCTCAATAGCTTGTGTTAATGAGTTATTTCATGTGTTCCTTGGTCTGCATGTTGAATATATGTTTTATTATATGAAATGCAAGTGCTTGGTAATTGTTTGATTGTTTGTGGTTGCAGGAATTGACTTGAAGGAGGAGCTCATCCGGATCATCAAGAACGGACTTCAACAACAGCGTTTTGGAATAAGGTAAGCCTAAACACTTGTAGTTTTCATGTTGTAAAAGGTGTATTTAGAGAAAGATCACTCCATTTTGTCTTGTTTGTCATTAGAACGTCTTAGACTTCTAGGAAGGTCAGTCGTGTCCGCACCCTTGACAAATTCCGTGTGACAAACCAACAATAACAAAACCCCAAAAACAACATAAACTATAAAACAACGAAGTAAGAAAAAGGTTAACTGAGCACATATGGTGCACCACACTTCATTAGTTTACGATACCCAGATTGATAATTTATGTAGAGCAATTTAAGACGTTAAATTGACTAGACATTTTAATGCCATTTCCAGGGAAGTGTAATTAGGAGACCTTATTTCTTACATCTAAAAAAAAAATTAATAATTTCTTGAGTATGCTCTCCTCCTGCACTTTGTGTGATCTGGAGGATCAGAAAAAGGATTGTTATGTAAAAAAAATAAAAAAATGAGACAAAATAAACTTCATCATTTCAATTGATTCAATAAAAATAAAAATAAAAAATAAAACCCAACTGCTTTGATAGGTTCAACTGTCCAAGATTGACTGGTTATGGTTTGTAGTGGTCCTCAAAACACTGTGTCTTGTTTTAATAAGATTTTGCAAATTAGCTGCAGAATGCAACCTGATTCCGCAGCTAACTGTGAAATCCGTAGCTAATTTCAAGTTTTATCAGGTTACAGGCATCCAATGAAGAAACCGACCACATGGGCAACTCCAGAATTGTCCCGACATCGATCCTATCCTAGTCACCCAGCTCAGATTGATAAAAAATCAGCTTAAGGCTTTAGTCAAATTTCTGTTTTTAGCATATTTTACTTGAAGTCTTTGCTGCCTGAAATTGAAAATCATTAATCCTTCTTATAAAATTTCACAATTTCAGAGAAAAAAAGAAAACCAATCAATGGCTATCCCCAATTCCAGTCTCCACTGTGGCCTCAATAGAAAATCTGCATTCCTATTTGAGCTTTGGCCTTGAAACAAACCTGCAAAATCATAAAAAAAAAAAATAAACCTGCAATGTAAACAATTCTCCCATTTTTATTGCAGCTTGAAATATCCTCTGTTCTTTGGCTTTAACCTCAAATTTGAAAGTTGTGGGATTATTCTGAGCTGTGAAGAGCAAAAGCAATCAAATAGTAGATCATCACCTTCACAGCTTCTGTCAGACATGCACAAAAATCAACAATTGTAGATGAATTAAGGTTCAGCTAACTCCTTCTCCTGCTGAGCTTCAAAATGAAGATCTCACTGTGTCTGGCACTCGAACAGCCGTAATGACAAACCATGATAGACTAGTTTACTTCTCTACGCGACCTATAAAAAAATAGGTGAAAGAAATGCCTAATTCGCATGATATAAAAAGAGTCTGACTGCTAGCAAACAGCTGGAATAGGTAACAGATAACTAGGTCGATAGACAGGTTGAAGTAGTTTATTGTGTTGATCAGAGGGGATTGTGTCCCACGGGGTTCATCCATTGACGTTTACTTGCTGCCATTGGTTAATGTAAATATTGCAAACCTGAAAATTGTTGCCATTGGTTACTGTAAAAATTGCAAACCTAAAGAAAACTGCTGGAGCCAGAAAGCGAGAACATATGCAAAATACTTGTTCAGGTGTCTTTGAAAATTTCAACACTATTCATTTGTTATTTTCCTGTGTTCAAATTGCAAATCAAACAAAAAAAACCGAATGCAGCAATTCATAAAAATATAGAACAGTTAATCCACAAATGCGTAATAGCTGAAAAAACGTCAAACTTTGAATGCACAATCTAGCCAAACGGAGGCGAATTTGGAAAAAATAAAACATGGGTTTTTTCAGGAATAGGGTCAATTAGATAACCTAGAAACCGTTTTAAGGAATTTGAAGTGGTTTGGGAGATCTCCTCGGTTCTTTGAAGCCCATTTTTGCAGGCCGCGAGAGGAAAAAACAGAATTTCAATTAATGAACTGATAGTTTGATTTAATTCGGCTGTCTGGGGTAGGGAATTCCAATTTGGGAATCAACTGTGTGCTGGCATCTAAAACTTGATTACACGCCTCCCATCTTTAATAAACTCATACTTCATCACACACCTGTTTAACAGCAAGACGTATCCCAATTGAATACGACTCTTCCTCGAAGCTTTTCACGTCTGCTGGCTGCACAGTTTGGATCGAATTCTATCATGCGAAATTTTTATGTGTGGTTAAGTCGCTTGAAAGGGAATTGCTTACACACTTGCTAACTTATAGTTAAATGCCTCCAGACATTCATGAGAATAGATTGTTGGCTCGTGCTTTTATTATGATTATCATGGTGGTCACATGCTTACACTGTAGGAGAGAGCACAATATTGGGACGGAATCACCTTACATGAGTTAGAAATGAGAAGAGTTTCCAACAATAAACTAAGCAAGTTTTCTGGTGATATTGTTGTTCTTGTTTTTCTGTGGACAGAGGAGAGTGCCACATTCAAATGAGCTAATTTGAGCTTCTGCCTAATTTGTAAACTTTCCTTTACTTTAACCAGAAGGGCTTGTTACGTCAGAGACGGATCTGCATGTTGGCTCTGCATTTGTCGTATGTTGTGTTAATTTTAATTGCAAATACAGACATTTGCTTGTTACCATCTGAAACCGTTTTGCTTCCACATAACCACTCTGTTTTCATATATCTGTCTTCTACATTGGTGTTTACGCAGTAAAAAAAGGCAGAATGGGTCTCATTGTGAGGACAGAACCGAGGGAGTCATCAAAGCTGTTGAAAAGATCATACATTTCCATTACTCTGATATATTTTCATCATTAAAACTGTTTTGCTTCATATACCATTTACAAAATTTTTATTTTTTAGGCAGACAGTGAAGAAAATTAAAAAAAATAATATAGCAGATCATGAATAATCGGTCTTGTGCACCAGCTGTGATCTTAGGCTCTCTCTCCCTGGTACTTGGCTGCATAAAATCCCTTTTCCAATAACTTAAATCAGAAAACTGATGGTTGACTGTTGTTTAGCTATGGAATGCAGCCTGATTCCACAGCTAACTGGCAATTCCGAAGCCATTTTCATACTTCTATAGGTTATAGGTGTCAAGAGATGAAACGAACCACATGGGTAGCTGGGAAAATGTCAGTACATGGATGGTGTCCTATTCATTTGATCCAAGTCAATAAAAAACCCTAGTCAAAGGATAGTCAAAGTGTGTGTTATCACTAAGTCACCACACTAAGTTGCCGCATGTCAAAAAAAAAAAAAAAACAATTTTGAATCAATGAAATGAATAAGTTATTTGCTCACTTTTCTAAAGGTATTGATTAATTTTGAACTGATGATGAAAGATGAATGGCTAACTTTTTATTCAAGATTTTTAGCTATAGAAACTATGCACATTCCGCAGCTAAAGTCCAATTCCCCAACTAAACATTAATTTGCAGCTGGAAAACCTCATTGTTCAAATCAGCCTAACTTTCTCATACAAAATCAGATTTTGATGATTCAAGTATCGTTGGAAAGATCTCAACAAGATCTACACAATGAGAAATCCGTCATTAGAGTTTGAAATGGCAAATAATGAAATAAATTGCTGGAAAAAAAAGGAGGCAACATTCAACTTGGGGCACCAATTCCAAAGCAAGTATAAATTTTTTTTATTTTTCCTTTGAGAACTTGTTTCATTAATACAAATTTTTAGTTTTGTGTGTAAATATCATAACTAGAGAGATTGATCACCTCTCTCCTTTGATAATCTTACATTCCATTGCAGAAGAAGTATTAGTTTTTTTGCAAGTTCCAGGAGGAAGGACAAATGACTACAAGAGAATGGTGTCTCTCTAAGAGACCAATTTGTTTCATAAGAGGATGATCAGCAATAAAGAGGAAATATGCCGATGCAAAATTAGATCCAAACACTTGAAAAACTTTCAGATACTATTGTCTCTGTCACATCCATACCTCATAATAAACCATTCACCTCATTTCACTTCATATTTTCCATTTACATTCACATACACTTTCCATCTCTTTTTGTCCATTCATAACCCACAAATAAAAACAAGAGGCTCATTCACATGCTTATTGCCCATTTCCATTTCTACTCTCCATTGCCATCTTCCATTTTCATCTTCCATTTCTTGTCATTTTCATTTCTCAAATAAGTCCTGCTTCAATGCAAATTATTGAGTCCATAGTCCTTTAAGTCTAAGTTCCTTGTAAAGACACCTTGAGGCTTGCATGTCTTAATGGCAAGTTCTCATGCTGACAAACAATGGGAATACATTAATGTCCCTTGTTCATCAGATCTTCTAGGTGACTCGACATCGGCAAAACTATTTGTACCTAGCAAGATGTGTTTGGGCATCTTGACTCTCATTGTCATCAATGGTGAGAGTTCTCGTGTTGACTAGTGGCATCCATCAATGGCCACTAAGTCAACAATTTCCTGCTATGTTTGACATCAAAACATCTTTTCACATAGTAGGAATTGTGCCAATGAGTTTTGAAGACATGAAGACTATTATTTTCAGCATTTTGGAGCAGATTCAGCAAGTTTTAGTAGAAGCAATAAAAAGTCATCTTAACTCTTTATCCATGACTCCTCTTGTTCAGCCACTTGAAGAAGAATATGATCAGAATTTTGCAGCCACCACACATACAACTCATCCATTTTAAAGGGTAAGTTAAGGTACGTCATTTTCTAACTTTTGACCATAGAATTCCATAAAAATCTAGAATGATAATTGTTGGAAAAACATTTCTCTTCCTCATTTCATAAAATTGCCAATACCATCAGTTGGGGGGGGGAATATATTCATCTTCATATCTTTCCATGTCCATATCATACTCAGGAGCCCACATAATTCCAACATATATTAACTATTACATTGTTATTATGAGCATACAATGGCTTTTCAAAAAGTGCTTAAAGGATAAATTGGATACAAACAAAATCATGGTTGTCACACAAGAACCAACCATCATGCAATCCAATAAAGATATACTTTGCAAACAATAATCAAAATATCATTATGCAAAGTTCAAAGATCAAAATAGAATGCAACAACAAAAAAATTGGTTGTAACACAAGAACCAACCATGTTGCAATTCAAGTAAAACACTTTGCAAAAATATGAAGTTATCAAATGATATCATGCAAAGTTAAGCCAAAGCTCAAGGATCAAAAAAAGTTAATGTAATATATATTGCATGAGGACATGCAATAACTTCAGTTGGGGGGTATGTTGGGTCTTGAAAATGTCATTCATTTCCATTACACTTTCACTATTATGTCCATTATATCACCTCCATTTCACTACTATGTTACTACATTCATCCCACTTTCATTATCATTGGGCCACATTTATGTTTTTCCAAAATTTATTATTCTTAGCCTTTTTAGGTGAATTTGTGGTTAAAAATTAAGAAATAATGTGCATATGCTTATACCTAACAAGTGGGTTGAGATTGTTGACATGTGTAGGTCAAAAGGAGGCTTCTAGAAGACCTTTATGTGGCACTCTAAGGCCAAATTCGAATTTGAGTGGAAAGAATCATGGGATCATGAGAATATGTGTCACATCTCCTAATTGTATTGAAACTCTAAGAAGACATGTGTCTTATCAGTTCCTATTTTGATTAGGACTCTAGAGGTAGAGGGAGAGATTCATGGACTCTCATTAATGAGATTGCTTCTCATCCTTTTGTATAAATAGGAGATCTCTCTCCTTCATTTGTTAGCTTGTTAGTCTTAGCTTAGCTTGGTTTTTAAGTTCTTTAGCTTGGAGTTTCTAGTTCTTCCTTGATGGCTTTGGAAAGCTTTGGAGAGATTTGTTATACTTTGTAATTTTGAAGAATTTGAATAAAGCTTTGATGTTCTCAACATGGAAGGAGATGTGAAGTAGATGTTATAGAGCACATTAGAATGTAAGGTAGAGTAGATTTTATTTTGTAATTTTGCTTTGATTTCATTCAAGTATGTCATTTTATTGCTTTCAAGTTTGATAGATTAGATTTTCCATTCATGCAATTTTAATTCATGTAAGTGTGTTCAACCAGTTGATTGTAGATTAGTTTTTCTTTACATGTTTTTGCATCAAATATTGACATGAGATTTGCCTCTCTGTTGAACTTTTTCTTAAGCTTTTCAATTTCAATTATGCTTTGATTTCAGTCTTATTTATTTGTTGTTGTTAGTTAGTTTAGGTATCAAATTCTTCATGTCATTTGACGTTATCTCCAGAGCCATGGCTTAACCCCGAAAATCTACTTGGTGAGCTATCGGATTATGAGTGAAGTGATTTGATTTTACTTTCATCTCTGCAATTAGATATCAGGTTCTTCATGTTATTGACGTTATCTCCAGAGCCATGGCTTAACCCCGAAAAGCTACTTGGCAAGCTATCGGATTATAAGTGAAGTGACTTGATTTTACTTTCATTTGCAAGTAGGTAATTTAGATATCAGGTTCTTCATGTTACTGACATTATCTCCAGAGCCATGGCTTAACCCCGAAAAGCTACTTGGCGGGTTATCGAATTATAAGTGAAGTGACTTGATTTTACTTTCATTTGCAAGTAGGCAATTTAGATATCAATCCTTCATGTTATTGACATTATCTCCGGAGCCATGGCTTAACCCAGAAAAGCTACTTGGCGAGCTATCGGATTATAAGTGAAGTAAATTGATCTTGCTTTCAGTAGTCTGCAATTTTTGGTTTGTTTGAGTGCAATAGTTTAGATTTTATTTCTGTAATTAGATGGGCAACAGAGACAGTGATTTCATAATCAGTATTTCATCTTTTGTTTGATTTAAGTAACTGCATATTTACATTCCTGTTCAAGTATTAATAGCATGTTTTGAGATTTTTTGAAGTGCTAAGTTTTGGAAGTTACCATAAGGGACATAAACCTTGTCTTGAAATCTTCATCCATACTTGACCTTTAAAAGTATTCTTAAGACCTTAGAATAGGATTTCCATTTGCGTTAAACACGTTAGGAAACCAACAAGAACAAAACCCCAAAAACAACATAAACTATAAAACAACGAAGTAAGAAAAAGGTTAACTAAGCACATATGTTGTACCACACTTCATTAGTTTACGATACCCAGACTGATAATTTATGTAGAGCAATTTAAGACATTAAATTGACTAGACAAGATCCAGAGGCATCCATGCTTATATAGGCCTAATGATCCGGTGGTATTGCGGTAAAGCCTGGTTGTATTAATGAGGGTTTTGGGCCTAAGAATCCCATGGTGGGATATACAGTAAAGCTTTAGGAGACCTTAAACAGTTCTATTGTGAGTCCCACATTCATGCTTGGAATATGGAACGGGGGTGATTAACTGAAAGAAATATTTTGTTCAGCTTAATCTATGGTCAGGTGGTTCGTGGAAGTCCCTGACTTGGTTGGATTTTTGCATAAATTAATAAGAAATCCTTTTCCTTTGGTATTTCATGTGTAAATTTACTTGTTAGCATGTGGTTTTTATGGTTGTTCTACCCTTGTGATTCTATTGTTTATATGTTGGTTATAAGCATCGTTTATGACAGACTTTTGGTTATGGCTCTTATCACGATTTGATTAGTACATGAAATGTGAATTAATATATGACATAATAGATGTAAATGCAGCTATTGTGATAAGGCATCAATTCTTCTTTACGAATCTCATATAAGTATGAGACCCCTATGCCCAATTTTGTTGTTATGACCCATAGGTTACATGTTTATGATATGTTTGATGAAATGCTTGTCATGACTAGTAGGGTTTAGGTCAATTCCTTTTATTATTTTCATTAGTAGGTTGACTCCATGGTTATTTATCATTTCTTGAAGTTTCATGAAGTTATGGGCAGAGGCCTGAGACCTAGCCCTAAAAACGTGGCACAAAATCTAGGGTCGTTGGCTTAGAACTACCTAAAAAAGGCCACAGTCATTGGCATGCCTTGTTGTGGGAGAGACTGGAGGGCCTTTGTCACATGCATGTATTTTCATGGGAGCGATTGGGGGTCTAGCTGAGAAAAATGATAAGTTGTCTCAAGGGTTAGGCACCTAGAAGGGTTAGTTGTCTCTTGAAGGTTTTGTAGCTCCTAAGGAAGGTCAGATTGGTTTTGTTTTGTCGGTTTTACTTCCTTAACTGTAAATGGGGAGTTGAATCACATCATAGTAACTCTTCATCACATGTTTAACCAAGTGGAACAGTTAGCTTGGGTAAATGTGGGAGGAGGGTGTTACATTCTTGATCGATGCAAGATGCTAGTATGGGTTACGGAGGCTACTAGGATGTCCCCCAAGGCTTGGAATCAATGGAACAATAGATTTCCTTTCCATATGAGAATTTTACACCATTTTGGTCACCAGTGAACCTTGTGACTTAGTGTGGGTGTCTCTAATGGTCCACTTAATTGGATTCTCACGCTTTTCCCATTAGTTCCCTTCTAGAGCTAGCTGCCATTTACATACAAATGTTATTATACTCTTTTCACACAAGTTATCCCAATTGATTTGAGCCCAATGTCTCTCTATCCATAGCATGATTTAGAAACCCCATAAAATGGGATAATTTTTTCTCTCTTCAGGAATTAGGATAGAAATAGAGAGCAAAGAAATCTCGGAAAAATAAGGAGACAAATCAATAGAATGATGAGAAACCATCGGAATAAAATGCCTCACCAAACCATGTTTAAGAGAATGGGACAATAGGGTAGAGATATAAATTCCATCACATAGACAACCATGATGACACTACAACATATTCCAATCATTATAGAAGAAACATTGATATTGGAAGCTTGAGTGGCCACAATAGGAGAGGAAAATCATACCTAAGTATTATAGAAAGGAAAAAATGAGGGAAAGGAAATATCAACTTCAGTATTGTATTATACCTCCAGGTGGTATGGGGTTATCCATCATGGAGACATATAGAGATTATTACGACAACTATCATTTATGGAAAAAAGTAGTGTCGAGTTCACTGATTAAGGTAGATGGAAATATAAGAAGGTATTGTCACATTTGAAGAAGATATGTCTACATTTTATACAAATGAAGCCCATTTGTTCTTTCGTTTAAGGGTGGAGAGATAAAGTTGTTTAATACTTCATAATCTTAGAGAACAACATTACCATTCCCCTAGAAAATCCTCAATCGTAAAACTTGAAAGTAGAGGTCAAGGGAGATCCAATAAAATGTCAACAAATAGTCCAAATAAGAGAAAAGAAGCTTAGAATATTCACTAGCCTTTTAGAGGGAAACCTTTCACAAAGTTTTGTTATAACAATGGAAAATTGACAGCAAAACCTACATAGCTAAAGAAATCCATATACCACAGAAATATATTCCTCAAAAGTTGATGAGGTATGGTAGCAAACGAAATAGGGAAAATATATATAAGGACACCTTTTTGCATTCAATATTGTGATTGCATTCATGAAAATGTTTGATTTGATGTTGTAAAACCCCTTTTAATCCCCAAACTTTGTAATTTGTAAATTAATATTTATAATGCTAGAATGGTCAACATGGAAATTTTGTTGGAATTTATTTAATGTAAATATATTATTTTATTTAATAAATTACAAAAGACTGAAGAAGGGAGAAATCGACACAAATCAAATCTTGGTGCCTGAGATAGAGTTGTAAAGGATATTTGGGAGACTTCAGTTCACTTGAATTTTATATCATATTTTTTTCTGTTTTCCCCAAAACCTAATATTTGGTAGTTGGACCACCAATAATTAGGAATTATGAGAAAAGAAAGGGGAGTGGTATAGAATTTCTCTTGGAGTGTGGGTTATATACCCATTATAGAGAATTCTTATTGAACTTGTAGCCCAAGGAAGAGCTTATATCCTCATGTTGGAAGTGTGCATGTGATTGGAGAAGAGGAGAGACAGTAGTCGAGGGTGCGAATATGTGTGAGAAAAAAACAAAGAGGGTGTGTCAATGAAGTAGTGGAAGTAGTGAGCAGGAAATTGAAAAATGTAGGGTTGAAAGTGTGACTCATATCGGGGGTGACAGAGAACCCTCTATGTTACAACAAACCTATGTGGAATGTATGAACGTTCTTAAGTTTGATAGGGAAAATAGTGTTAAATCCTTAAGCCTAAGCTAGAGGCTAGAAGAATTACCTAAATAATTGGTCTTAATTACACATGTGAATCACTGAAAAAAGGGAAGGACCAAGGAAATGTTAAATCATTGAAGGAATTCTTTTTTCTATTTAGGCCCATAATGGTCATACTATGAGTGTTAACATGCCTTGGCTCAGTAGTTCAAAGGTGGAATGTTGATTTCCTACATGTGAAGGAGAGTGGCCATCATGTCCTCTACCCTGAATTGAATTTGTTAGACCTTCAGTGAAATTTCATATTAAGGCATGGGATTTTCTGAAGGGTGCCCAGTTGCAAGAAATATGCAATGTTGTTATGCCTATGGTTGGGTGAAGAGTGGCTCTCCCTTATTTAGTTTTTTGCAATCTTTTTGAATCAAATAAATAAATATACATATCTTTATATTAATGAAACGATATTGTTGTTTAGTGTTTTATGGGTAATAATAAGTTTGGTTACTAAATATGTTTGTAATAACGCATTTAGTTATGGTGAATTATGTTTAATTATTAAATGTAATTTACTCTTATTAAGAAATGTTGTAATGATAAGTAATCCTTAAATTATGCTACAAGTGTTATTTATCAGATGTATGGTTCTTGAAGTAATATGAAAAGGTTGTATTGAGCCTATGACTCTTCCTATAATTACATTAGTGTATATGGCCATTGTTATGCCAATAATGGGACTGGACAACTATGTTGTATCCCTTAATTGAAGCAAGCACTCTGTGAGGTCTTTCCCTTGATTTGGAACCTTGAAAAAGGTGGATAATGCTCTACTTGGGATAAGCCAAACTATTAGTTTTTCTATCTACGTGTTCTAAATTTTATATCTTTCCATAAATAAGTGCGAAGATCTCATTTCAGTTGGGGTGAAGTTTCGGAGTTGATCTCTATCCATTCTATTACATTTTGTGAAAAAGTGTTCGGTTAAGGCAAGTGTTTTGGATGCTTCTAAAGGATGGTGAATATTTCTACATTTTCAATATTTTTTTGAGCAAGTCACTTCCCTATCAAAGTCTTTTTAGTCCTCAGAAAGGATGAGAAATCTTGCTTTCTTCCTTAGGAAATTCAGGGATTAATTCTAGAATTTAGGGATTGGGGAACTTTAACCCAAACCATAGTCACATGACTTGACAAGATCCATGAATTAGAGCTTTACTATGAAGGGGCTTAAACCAAGCGTCCATTAACCAAATTAGCCTAAGTCTCTCTAGAGACTTCTCAAGTTCTCTTAGCGGGCCGGTTCTCTAGTGTTTGGGGGATAAACCATCGACTTTTATTAGTAGGAAGTGAAGGTCGAAACAAGGGCCAAGTGGCCCTGTTCCCAATTAACAATTTATCTATTGATAGATTCTTTCCATTTATGTTAGTCAAGGTCCATCAATTATATTGGATTAAGCCAATGGAATCAATCCTAAGCTTTCATGGTGAGGTGGTTGCTTGGTGATTTTCCAACCAAATCAAGCAAGTACCAAGATCTAGATTCTATCAAGAGTGAGAGATGAAACCCATGGGATATATCAAGTGACAAGTTTGAGGATCTCGAATCTATCAAGCTATGGATATCCAAACATCCAAAATTTCTTATAACAGTATTTTATTGAAAGACCTAGCTCTTGATGCCTGGGTAGTAGACCATGTGGAGGTTATGTGGGGCCCACATGAGAACTGCCAAATACTATGAGAAAGAAAGTCATAACATGTAAGGATGATGTGTCAAGTTGATATGGCACACGGGCAAGTTTTAGTATGACTTAGAATGCTAACATGGCATGTTGATGTGGTGAGGTTATGTGTCACACATTGTTGAAAGTGACATGGAATCTAGAAAGGTAGAGTTTTGTAAAATGAGCCATTTTGAGTCTTTTTGGATCTAGATAGATTTGGAAAAATCTAGAGGCCTGAAAAAACAAAAATGGTTGGATAAGAAAGAGTTTGACTACATGGATGTAGTCTAACATGGCATTGTTGATGAGGAAATGGAGTGGTGTAGTGATGTGTGGTGGAGGCCAAATGGAAGCTAAGGTAGAGGTGTATGGATTGCAAAAAAAATTGAATAGCGAAAGTCAAAAAATATGGATTTTCACCAAAAGGGAGATTTTGAAATTGTCTAGATCCAAAAGTTCTAAAAATCCTAGATGAATCGAAAAGTACAAAGATCCAAAAAAATAGCTAGAGTCAAGATTTTTTTATATCCTGGATTTGGATATGAGACCTCGGTTAACATGCACCTTTAAGCATGTGGCCATATGCAGTTCCAACATGTGGGAAAGGACTCCCGTGTGTGAACCATGTGTAGTCGATGTGGAAATGTATGGATGCTAACACAGCACTAACAAGGGAAAACCTTCTAAGGGCCATAACTTTGCATCTGTAGATTATTTTTTGATGAAATTTATATTGTTGGAAAGTTATCAATGAGAAAAAGATGATAGTGGTCTCAGAAATAAGCTTTGTGGTGTTGAAGGAAGAGGAATTTTGTAAATCCCACTTCCATAAAGTAACATGAGATAATGGATGTGACCACCCCATTTACTTAAAAACGCCTTGAGGGGACCAAATGACATTACAGAGTGGTATCAAAGCTAAATTTCATTTCATGAGAGTCAGTGAGTGAGTTGGTTTTTGTTAACGATGAAGGTTATTTTGTAAATAAACTTTGTTGACGTAAAATTGTTGAATTAAATTTTACTTAAATTTTTAGTGGATCTATAGTAGCAATATAACATCAATTTAGGTTGGCATAGGTCAATGTTATCATAACCAAGGCCACTAGATATGTTGAAATTTTAATATTTTTTAAATTAGCAATCGTATGTTGTTTCAACACATAAGAAGACTTACTAAAATAAGAGAACAGAGGGAATGCTAAACCTAATGGTATTGTACAACTTAGGCAAAATATCACACAATAAAGAAGAGGAATCAGATGAGAGAAAAGTGATGGAGACCCCTCTTGATTGGGTGGAAACACTTGGAAGTTTGAGACATAAATTTCGGAGCTACAAGGAAGAAAATGAAAGGATTATTAAATCCCAAGGAAAGAAGGGGGAGGTAAATGCAGTAATGATTCAAAGCATATCATATTTATAAAGGTAGAGATATCAATGAACTAGTTTCCGGTAAAGTGGAAAAGAATAATTCCAAAAAGGTTCCTAACCCATATGAAATTCAAAAATATGAGCTAGAAACCAACAAGATAGAAGGAAGTGAATAAAGGAAGAGGCATATGAGTGCCAAGAAGGATACAATCAGTGAATACACCTCACTAGACACATATGAAGATGAAATTAATAGTTCATAGAAACTATCTAGTACAACAACTATATCAAAGTGCCATAGGAAGAAGAAGAAAAAGATTGCACATAGTTCAAAAAGGATAAACCTCCCATATTTGATGCAAAATTTAGAAAGAATGAAGAATTTGAGGCATGGTTTTTGGGCCTAAAGAAATACTTAAGGGTACATAATTATTTTGACTAGCGTAGATCCATGTTAACCCCGAATCTATTAAGCACGAAGAGGCTTCAAGTATTTTGAGGCGAAAACCTCTTTTAAAGTGAAAAACTTGAACAAAGGTTTGCATCTCGAGAGATTTTGTTCCTCTTAGCACTTGATCGATTTTCAGTTAACATGTATCTGCGCTAATTTATATGTGTGTGTGGGTTCACGCCATGTTGAACATGGAAGGAATTACACATCTCCTTAATTTTGAGAAACGTGCAATAATAAAATGTTTTAACCATAAGAAACATTTTATTTTCTTTTGTTTTATATAACATATACATAGTTGACATGATATATATTTTACTCAACATGGCCATTGAAATATTTTATTTATGACCCACATTGTCCACATTAAAATGCTTTTATTGTTAATGATATATTTTAAAATATAATTCCCCCTCATATTAGGAAGTAGAAAGCATATATCAGTGGGTTAGAATCTCTATTTGTGTGTGTGTGTGTGCACGCGTATTTCAACTCCATATTAAGCATTGAAGGAATTAGAAATTTACCCATTCGTTCAATTACAAAGAACCTACCGATGAAATAAGAAATCTCTCTCTCTCTCTCTCGCTCTGTATATATATATATATAAATTTACTTAATGTGCATATTGAAATATTTTATTTATAACCCACTTTAAAAATAAATAAATATTTGCTATAATATTTTTTAAATGCCACATTTATTAAAAATTGAATAAATTGCACATATCCCTCTTAGTGGAAAGTGAAAATATGAGAACTTTTTCAATTTCAATTGCTTTACCTTTCTCTATATAAAAGTTGATATGAAATTTTGTTACTTAAAATGGACATTAAAATATCTTAGATATAGTTGACACTAAAATATTTTTTCTTCTTTATATATATATATATATATATACCACGAATCAACTCAATACATAATGAATTAGACTTCTCCTTCATATTGGACTCTCAATACATAATGAATTAGACTTCTCCTTCATATTTTTTTTTTCTCAATCGGTCTACTCCTATTATTTATACAAAAAGTGTTACAGCAAGGCAGCTGCCTTGAAAATTCTTGCCATGAAGTTGGCATTTTACAAAAAAATTCTTGACCTCAGTCCGCGGAAGACCTACAACAGTGCTTTTAACTTCCATAAAACTCCAAAATTGACACACAGCTATCCATCGCTAAACATAAACAAAACATTAACTGACAGAGACCTGAAACATACATGAACACCGAGACTCAAAAGGGAGGCGAACTCCTTCTTCATATGCAACACAAAAACGGAGGCACGGGCTGGTTCATTCGTCATCTGAGGTATACGGCTATTCCTCAATGACCCGACACCCAAATTGAGCTGAGTCATCAGAGTCGAACGGATGGATCTCTAAGCCTGTAGGCTCTCCTCTTGCTGGCGCACTCGGACCTGCGTTGGCTTCAGAATTCACCACAGAAAGGCCTCCTATGACTTGGCTCTAGTTAACATTTGGATTTGCCATCCTCTGATCTGCAGGAACCCCAAGATGAGCCGCTCCCGAACCCCTGGCATTCTCACACTTTTCAATCGTAACCGAGACTATGAAGGAGGAGTTTTCCAGGGAACACGGAATGCGGAAACTAGCAGTGGGATGTGCATTATGCTCACAGTCATTGATCCTAACTCTCCCTCTTCCCCTACCTCTGCCACTTCTGGTGACTGGATAATTGAAGTGACCGAACTCCAACGCATCCGAGGATGGGTCCGAGGTGGGGGTGGATAGCTGATGGGTGGCGCGACCGCGGGAACCACCTCGCCTACTCCCCATTCTGGGCCTTTCTCGCAGCATTTTGATATACCGAGGCTTGACAGAGGAGCGAATGCACAAAGGGGGATGACAAAGAAACGAGTGATCATAGAGAAGCGAAGACGGAGCCTAGACAAATCCGTGAGCCCCTGGAGCTAGAGCCGAGCGAAAGACAAGGATGGAGAAAGCTCTTGAGCCGAGCGAAAGACTGACGAACAGAAGCGAACTAACTGAGTGGTTCAGGGAAACGCTCAGAGCAGCGACCTTTATGGAGTCGAAGGCCTGCAACGAAACCGCGGGAGTGACGAATAGCCTGAGAGCCATTGTGCAATTAACCAGGAGACTGAAGGACAGCATTAATGCTGCCATTAATAGAGGTGTGCGAGACCAGCTCGCCATCCCATAACCATTACCCGTGGCGCAATTGGGCTGACCCCTGCCCACTCGACGCGCCTCCAATGTACCCTTTAGCCTGTCAATCACCCGCATCTGGGAGACTTCTCCTTCATATTGGACTATCATATCAATACTATTTTTTTATGCCATGTGTCAAGTCCATATTAAGTAGTCAAGGAATTTGGCATCTTCCTTAAACTAAAAAATAGAAAGCAATTACAAACTAAATTAGAAATTGTTTGCTTTCAATTATTTTATCTCTATAAAGCTGATGTAAAATTAAGGTGATAATTGAAGTATTTTATTTATGGCTGGTGTAAATATTATTTTATTATTTTTATATGTTTCTTACAGGGCAACATCTTCCCCATATTGGACTATAGAATGCCTTTCAGCGCAAAAATATGAAAGCCTTAGTGGTTATATTTAACTTGAGAGGAAAAATTTGATATCTAGTGGGAAGACCTTAAGAATGTCAAGGGCATTCGAGAGAATAAACCGATTTAGACTAAATTCGAAAAATATTTCAGCAAGAATATTTGTCTGAGAGATATTATGATGATGAAATCAATTAATTTCATGAGCACAACTTGGGACAGCTCACCATGGATGCATATGCCAACAGATATATAAGGTTAATGACATATTTTTGTTACATCAAGGTTGAGAAAGAAAAAATATAGCACTTCTCTATGGTTACCATATCCCTATCAAGATACAATTTAGTTTGATGAGCCAAAAACTCTTAGGAACATTATAAAAAAGCGTAAGTATTGGTATGACCAATCAAAACAACTGTTTGAGTCCTAGACAAAGTGGAGGGGGAAGGATAAGGCTAACTTTAATAAGAAATGATTGAAAACCTCATGTTATACGCAGTATGGGAAGAGTGTTAAATTCAATGTACCAACTAGTAGTAAATACCAACAGAATTTCCCCACTCAAACTGGGGATAAATCAGTCAAACCAACAAAAGAAGAAGCAAAAGAACCATAGAAAAGGCTATTGAAGTGTTGGGGGTGTGAGGAGGAGCAACTGTTTCATGATTTCCCTTACAAGTGGCATAATGATGGGAAAATATTCAATGTGCAAGACGCTACTACTCTTGATGGTGTAGCTAGAAGTGTGCCAAAGATGTATGCACTTGTTGAAAATCAACAAGTGGACCACCAAGCCTCTATGGTGGAGATGGAAGGTATAGTAGCCAAATTCTCTACTTCCATTTTGATTGACCCTAGATCTAACCTCAATTATATTTCTCCGCAAGTTGTGGAAGCATGTGTGTTGCAGAAAAAGAAGAATTCCAAGGCTTGGTTAGTGCAACTAGCTACATGGACAAAGAGAAATATGGTTGAGGTAATTGAACAATGCCCCTTCCAGATGAACAACCTACACATTCAATCAGCTTTAAATGTTATTCCACTAGGGTCATATGACTTGCTAATTTAAATAGATTTGCTAGCATCTCATAAGGTGATGTTGGACTATTTTGACAAACTTTTAGAATGAAATGATGATGAGGAAAACCCAAGAAATTTGTAAGTCAAGACAAATCTCAACTTTGAAACTTAATAAATACTCCAAAAAAGGATGCTAGTTGTTTGATGTCACATTATAAATTTTGTTGAGGGCAGAAAAATAAAAATTGAGGATCATCCCTTATTGTTGGAGTATAGAGATGTATTTCTAGAGGAAATATCAAGGTTTCCTTCTAAATGAAATATAGATTAATCAATAAAATTTATGCTTGAATAAATTCCTATGTCTAGAGAACCTTGCAAGATGAACACACTCAAGTTAGTGAAATTAAAAATGAAAAAAAAAATAAACATTGGAAAAAGTGTATATTAGGCCCAATGTATCCCAATGGGGCCCACCCATGTTGTTTCTTAAAAAGGACAATACTTTTAAGATATACATTGATTATACATAGTTAAATAAGATGGCCATCAAAAATAGATATCCCTTTCCTAGAATTGATGATATTTTTTATCAATTAAGAGGGGCATGGTGTTTTCAAAGATTGACTTGAGGCTTGGTTACAATCAAGTGTTGATAAGGGATGACAATATTCATAAGACCACCTTCAAAACACAGTATGGTCATTCTAAATTTGTGGTGATGCCCTTTGGGCTTACTAATGCACCAACTACATTTATGTGCTTAATGAGAAATATTCTCAGCAAGTATTTCAATAAATTTTTCTTGGAATTCATAGATGATATTCTAGTGTACTCCAAGAGCTATTAATAGCACAAGAAGCACCTCATAGTGGAGTGTTATAAGAGCCCATGAAGCATAAATTATATGCAAAATTTAACTAGTGTGACTTATTTTTAAAAGAGGTATATTATTTTGGGTATGTGATTATAGAGAAAGTGGTCATTATGGACCTTGAAAAGATTAAAAAAAATTAGGGACTATCCCACACCTCAAAATGTGGAGGGGTGAGATCATTTATGGGTCTGGCCTAATATTATAGATTATTTATCCAAATATTTTCAAATATTATA
Source organism: Pinus tabuliformis (assembly GCA_031772625.1). Taxonomy (NCBI): domain Eukaryota; kingdom Viridiplantae; phylum Streptophyta; class Pinopsida; order Pinales; family Pinaceae; genus Pinus; species Pinus tabuliformis. Next base: position 955,179,355 of record CM062806.1, on the reverse strand, counting down.
CATACAATTAACTCGTTGTATAGAAAAGGAGTAAAATTCAATTTAACATTACAGTGCATAGCAAGTTTTAAACAACTGAACCACCTTCTAACAAATGCTCCTATACTCAATATTTCACTATTTCCACAAATGCCTACAAGGAGGGACTCTAAGGGATTATTATGCAAGAAGGGCACATAATAAAAAACAATCTAGGAAGTTGAATGAACATGAATAATATTATGTAACCCATGATTTGGAACTTATAGCGATTGTAAACATAGTAAATATGTGGATGCATTATCTATTAGGGAGAAAATGTAATTTATTAACATTCCATAGTAGGATGAGGTATTTGTTTGATCAGTCTCACTTGAATGCTAGATAAGATCATTGGATGGCTCTTATTAGCAAGTTTGATTTTGAAATTCTGTGTATCAAGGGAAAATAAAATTGAGTACTAGATGCCCTTAGTAGGATCATGCACAATATACATCTAGTAGCAATAACTATTTGTGATTCTAATATAAAGGACCAAATTAAAAATGTTCAGCAAGGAGATTTGAAGTATAATTATGTGAAACAATGTTTGGAGTAAGAGCCTAAGGGGAAAAAGTGCGATGATTATCATATGATAGAGGATAACACACTAATGCACAAGGGCATGTTGTATGTATCTGATTTAGCAGATCTAAAAATACTTGTAATGGATGAGCTTCACAGGAGGCCTTATACAAGCCACACAAACTATTGGAAGATGGTAACAACGACAAAGAAGCTATATTATTGGCTCAGGATGAAGAAATAAATTACAAACTACATTACTAGGTATTTGGAGTGTCAGCAGGTTAAAGTGGAACATAAGCATCTTGCATGACTATTGCAGCCCATAACAATTCTAAAATGGAAATGGGAATTTATATCCATGGATTTAATCACTAGTTTTCCCAAATCTGCCAAACATCATGATGCAATTATGGTGGTGTTGAACAAGCTGAGGAAGGTCGTTCACTTCACCATTGTGAAGTCTACCTATGAGGAAATAAACATTTCAAGTATTTTTATGAAGGAAATATTTAGGCTGCATGACATGCCCAAGGCTATCATATTAGACAAAGATGTTAAATTTACTTCACATTTATGGAAAAATATTTGTTTGCGAGTTTTTGGACTTAGTTTTCCTTTAACACTACCTATCATCCTCAAATATATGGGAAAATAAAGAGAGTAAAAAAGGTGTTGGAATACATGTTAAGAATGTATGCAATGCACTAGCCCAAGAAATGGGAAGAGTACCTACCCCTCTTAGAATTTTCTTATAATAATGGCTACCTAAAGTCCTTGAAGAATAACACTTTTGAAGCATTATATGGCAGAAAATGTAACATTCCAATTAATTATAGTAATCCAATGTATAATATCATGTTTGGACCAAATATACTAAAACAATTGCAACAATAAGTAATAAAAATAAGACAAAATCTGAAGGCATCCCAAGATCAGTAGAAAAGCTATGTTAATCAAAATATAACTCGTAAAGATTTGAAGGTTGGAGAACATGTGTACCTAAAAATCAGAGCAAAGAGAAGTTCACTAAGAATATGTGCTTCTACTAAGTTGGCCCCAAGATACTGTGGAACCTTTGAAATCCTAGAAAGAGTGGGACTAGTAACCTATATACTTGCTTTACCTCATATAGTGAAATCACATGATGTTTTCCATGTTTCATTGCTTGATAATATGTATATAATGTTAACAATGTCATTGATTGGGTTGTGATTCAAGTGGAAACAAAAGGAAAATTACAACTAGAACTTATGTGCATCCTAGATAGGAAGAAAACTCAACTCCAAAATCAAGCCATCATGTAGGCCAATGTGCAATGGAAGCACTTTGGAGTAGATGAAGCAACCTGGGAGCTGGAATATGCCATGAAAAAGACATATCCATTTTCCTTCACTATTAATAATCCTTGGCATGAAATGTAGAATTTCAAGGATGATGTTCCTTTAAGAGGGATGGGATTGTAACACCCCTTATAATCTCCAAATTTTGTAATCTATAAATAAGATTGATAATGTTGCAATGGTCGGCATGGATATTTTATTAGTATTTATTTGATGTGAATCTATATATTTTATTTAATATATTTTGAAATACTAAAGAAGAGAGCATCCAACACAAATTTGAATGCTAGAGAGGGAGTTATAATCAAGATTTGGGAAACTTTTGCTATCCTTAATTTTATGTCATATTTTTCCCCTTTTTCCTAGAACCTAAGATTTGGTAGCTAAACCACCAACTTCTACCAATTACGAAAAAAGGGAGTGGTACAAAATTTCTCCAGGAGTAAAGGATACGTACCCATTCTAGAGACTTCTAATTGACCCCATAGCCCAAAGAGGACCATATTTTCTCATGTTTTGGTTTTGTTTGTGTTAAGATAAGAGGAGAGACAATAGACAAGAATGAAAATGTACATAAGAAAAAAACAAAAGAATTTATCCTAGTGAACCAGTGGAACCTGTGAGAAGAAAACAGAACCACATGTGGGACTAAAAGTGTGACTCTAATTGAGGGTGACAGATAACCCTCTAAATCATAGCAGACCTATGTGAAATTGTGCACTTACTTAAATTGGATAGGGAAAATAATGTGAAAGTTGTCAACCTAAGCTAAAGGCCAAAATAAATTCCTGAAAAGTTGGTCTTAATTTAGCACATAACGCACTAATAAAAGGGAAGGACTAAGGGACTATTAGATCAGTGAATGACACTCTTTGTGTTGTGTAAGCCCATAGTGCCAACACTATGAGTGCTAATAGACCTTGGATCAATATTTGAAAGGTGAAATGTTGATTTCTTGTATGTAAAGGAGAGCGGCCATCATGTCCTCTACCTTGAACTGAATTTGTTAGACTTTGAGTGAAACTTGCTCTTCAGGTATCAGATTTGGCTCGAGGGAGGCCAACCACAAGAAATCTATAATGTAGTTGTGCCTATGGTTGGATGGAGTGGGCTCTCCCTTATTCAATTCAGCAAGTTTTTGTGAATCAGATAAATGTATATACAAGTCTTTTTATTAATGAAATGGTAGTGTCATTTATTTTTTTACAACTAATGTTAATCTAGGTTATTTAATATGTTTGTAATGATAAGGTGTAGTTATGGGAATTGTGTTTGGTTTCTAGTTGTAATTTAATGTTATTGAGGAATGTTGTAAGAAGAAGTTATCCTTATATAATTATACTTATGCTACAAATGAGATGTATGGTTTGTGAAGTAAAATGCATAGATTGAGTTGAGGCTATGACTCTTCTTAGAACTCTGTTAATATATCCAGCCATTGATAGGTCAATAGTGGGATTGGATAACTATGTTGTATCCCTGGATTGAAGGAAGCAGTCTAGGAGGTATTTCCCTTCATTGGGAACCTTGAGAAAGGTGGATAATGCTCTTTTATGATAAGATGCACTATTGGATTTTCTATTTGCAAGTTCTAGAGTTTATGCCTTGAAGTTTTGTAGCCCCAAAGAAGCGTGAATCTATCATTTTAGTTGGGGTGAAGTTGTGGAGTTTGTATCTAGCCAACTTTTTTCCTTTTCTAATAAGGTGCCCAGTTAAAAGAAATATTTTGGATGCCTCTAAAGGCTGGTGAAATTTTCGACATTTTCCTTAGTCTTTTAGGCAAGTCATTTCCTTGTTAAATTCTTTTCAATCCTCATATAGGTTGAGAAATTATTTTGAAATCTCGGTTTCTTCCTTATGAAATTTGTGGATTAAATCTGATATTTGGAGATTGGAGGTCTTTATCCCAGGCCCTAGTCACATGGCTTGACAAGAGTCGTGATCAAGAGCTTAGATTTCGATAGGCATAAGTGTGGGGTTTTTCACCAAATTGGTGCAAGTCTCTCTAGAGACTTCTTGAGTTCTTATAGTGGCCCCATGTTCAAGGGGCCAGGGACATACTTTTATTATCAATAAGTTAAGGTCGAATGAAGGGCTCAATGACCTAGCGCCTAGTTAATCATTTTTCTTTTGATGAAGTCTTGTTGTTTTTGTTAGTTGGGGTTCATTTATTAGGATGGCCGAAGATAGTGGAATCTCTATTGATTTTTCTCATTCATAAATAGGCTAGTAACGCAATGAATTTCCAACTTAAATGTGCAAGGGGTGAGATATGGATGCTATAAAGAGTAAGATACGACACTTGCAGGATCAATCAAGTGACAAAATTGAATATCTAGAATTTGTCAAGATCTAGATATCCAAACATCCAAAATTTCTTATAACGAGGTTTTATTGAAAAACCCATATGTAGATGCCAAGGTAATAGGCCACATGTAGGTTACATGGAGCCCATGTGAGAACTGCCATACTGTAGAAATTTTGAATAATATGACACTTATTCACAGAGATTATCCCGATTATACACTATTGCGGAATACATGCATAATACATAACCTCATATACGTTGATCATCAATTTAGCAGCATTAAAAACAATGAAACATCAATCGCATGTACACATTAACATAGTATGTAATCCAGGGAAATCTTACAGCTGAAAACCCCACATTATCTGTATATTAATGATTGAGAACATGTAACATTACATAGTACAATACTCCTCACAAGTACTCAGTACTATCTCCACCTGTTACACAAAATACAGCTCAGATCTGATCTCCAAATCTCCTCCGTTGCTTGCCTGCCTCCACTGCACAATCCCTACTGAGAATGAATGATAATCGCTAATCCAAACTCCTATTTACCTTGTGAAAATCACCCAAACTGTAAATCACGTGAGCACAAGCTATATTTCACTTGGTATTGGCCCACACTACGCAAAGATCATTGGCATAACTCAATCCCATGCATGTGCACAATCTCATGCACATCTGATAGCAATCTCAACCTCTAACACCTGTCTCCACTGAACTGTACATGCACTGAGTTAACTGATGTATTCTTCAGTTGCATTATGAGTTAATAATTAGTGAATTAATTAATAACTAATTCACACAACTCATCACTTAGTCTATTGATCAGTTAGACTAAATACAACTAGTTCAACTAAGTCAAACTGAACACAACTCCATTAACTGCTCATCCAACTCCACAGAACTCAACCACATGAGTTCTAACTGATGTCCTACATGCAACAACTCAACTAACACATAAGAAAAGCATATTTCCTTCTGTCAGCTGCATGTGCCACATCTGTAGCTCAAACTGAAGTGCTCCAAGAGGATAAGATAAAGTTTATAGTCTAAATATTATTATGAGACAATAATATTTGACTTTTCTATTTTTGACTAGCAGTCTAAAAATAGACTCTGATCACTCCTGCTGTGATCACTCCTGTTGTGATCACTCCTGCTGTGATCACTCCTGCTGTGATCACTCCTGCTGTGATCACTCCTGCTGTGATCCAAAAATAGACTTTGCGCCATAATTTGCCTGCGGGCCCACTTAGTGAAGGCGACTCCTTTCCACTAAGCTCCATCATCTTGTTGCATTCTCAACAAGCATTTCTTGTTGCACACTTTTCAACACATACCCTACAGGAAAACATTTGCTAACATAGAAGGAAGACATGTCATGTTGATGTGGCATGAGGGGAAACTTTTATTATGATGTGACATCATGTCCGCGTGGTGAGTTGACACATCACCTATTGTGGCAGGTGACATGGAATTTGGAAATCCAAAGTTTTGTAAAATGATCCCTTTTGGGTTTTTCCACATTTGGATGGATTCAAATAAATCTGAATGTTTGAGAAACCCAAATGGTTAGATAAGTGGGTGTTTGACCATGTCAACCCAATGTGACGTGGTGTTTCCAATGAGGAAACAAAGCAGTGCAGCGACATGAGTTGGAGATTAGATGACAGTCAAGGTAGAGGTGATGTGGATGGAAAAAAATAATGGATAGAAGAAATCTAAAAATGCATATTTTCATTAAAAGAGGCTTTTGAAATTTTCCAGATCAAGATTATTTGGAAGGTAAACATGTTGACCATAATGGGAAAACGAAAAATCCCAAAAATCGATGGATCTAGAAGTTCTAAAAATCTTGGATGAATCTAAAAGTCCAAATATCTATAAAATTTGCTAGAGCAGGGATTTTTTGGAAATTCTATCTCAATATGAAACCCATGCCGAAAATCACCTTCAAGGATGTGGCCCTATGCAGTGTTGACATATGGGCATGGACTGCCACATGTCAACAATTTGTAGTTGACATGGAAATGTATGGATGTTGATATGGCGCTTAGAGGGACAAATCTTCTAAGGGCTATATGTTTGCATCTAGAGTTGGGATTTTGATGAAATTTATATCTTTGGAAAGTTATTGATGAGCAGATGATGATGGTGGTCCCAAAAATTATTTTATAGTCAATGAAAAATGAAAAATTATGGTAACCTCACTCTCATAACATAACCTTGAAGATCAGATCTAATCTCCATGTTCCCTAGAAAATTCCTTGAGGGGGTGGAGAGACATCACAAATGTTCCTCTAGTTTGGCATTGATTAATTGAGAAGTGCTAACTAGGGTTTTAGGTTTTTCCACTAGTGTTTTTTCTTAGACAAACCACTCCATTATTTCATTGGGAATAAGTAATTGGATTTGTAAGGGTAGGAGTAACTCCATGAATATCTTGTTTCCTTTGTGTTAAGATAAAACATAGATATATACATGGAGAGGGAGACTGTTGGGTTGTTGTCAATCAAAAGAGGGGTTGAATGCACTTGTTTCTCCTGCAAATCTTCTAGAATTTTCCTGAGCCACACAAATTCCTTCATTACTTTAGTTGCTACCACATATTCTGCCTTAGTTGTGGAATCTGTTGGAACTGATTGTTTGCATGACCTCCAGGAGAAAACTCCTAATACAAGGCTCATAACATAACCAAGAGTAAATACTCCAGTTTCTTTATCTCCATCGAAATCTAAATCAGAGTATCTAATCAAGTTGAAGTCACCCACCTGTGTATATTTGAGTCTAAATTCTTGAGTTCCCTTCAAGTACTTTAGAATTCTTTTTAGAGCAGAGCAGTGACCCTCACAAGGCTTTTGTATAAACCTAGAGAGGATTCCAACAACAAATGAAATGTTTGATCTGGTAGTAGTCAGGTAGTTGAGACTTCCTATGAGTTGACTATAATTCGTTGCATCCTCAAATTCTTTCCCTTCAGTGGACGTGAGCTTTAAGTTCTATTCCATTGGAGTAGTCAAAGGATTACACTCATCCATGCCAAACCTATTCAACAGATCTCCAATTTACTTCTTCTGAGAGAGGAATATAAACTTTGGATGTTGGGTTACTTCAATACCAAGATAGTAGTGAACATAGCCCAAATATGTCATTTCAAAACCTTTCCTCAATTCTTTCTTTATGGATGCAATGTAGCTCTCATTGTTCCCTGTCATCAGAAGATCATATACATACACCACAAGATATACAATTGTTTTTCCAACTTTCTTGACAAACAAAGTTGCATCATCAAGATCATAATGTTTGAAATTGAGTTTCAAAAGATGCTCAGTTAACTTCTCGTACCAGGCTCACAGTGCTTGCTTGAGGCCATACAAGGATTTTACAAGCTTGAGAAAATTTCCAAGGATAAGGGGTTTCTAAATTCTTGAGAAAATTCTGAGAAGTAGGGAGGGATGTTAGGAAGCAGGGGAAAGTGGAAACTCAAAGATTGAGCGAGGGGAAGGGGTCCAAAAGGGCAAAACACAGGCCTAGCCTAGAAAATTGTCAAATTGTAGCAAGAAACTAGGGTTTGTGTGAAAATGAGGAATTTGAGGGATATCAGTGATGGGAAGTGTTTAATAAGGTACATTAAGGGTAGGGGAAGGTGTATGAACATCAGGATACAAGTTTTGCTGATGATTTGACCATCCAAGAGAAATTACCTTCAAAACCCTAGGAGAGGGAAATGAACCTTACCTAGGCACAACTGAAGCATGAACAAGGTGTAAAATGACCCATTGGAACCTGACATAATGATGACAACCCTTTGAATGATGGTACACTCAGCTGAATGGTGACATGGACCGACCTTTGGACAATTTTGAAAGGAGTGCAAACAAACCCTAAACCTAATACCTAGTGACCAAATTTTGCTTGAAGACTCACTGAAATGACAAAATTTGACCTTGACACCTTAAAAACATTTTGTAAGAGCATGTTTGATCACTGGAGGAAGGTTGCAAATATTGACACTAACAATACCAACATTTGATAATCTTCTTCAGTAATCTAAATTGGGGTTAATTTGAAGGGATATGGGGGCTTGTTTTTGGATAATCCGGTTTCAGAACTATGGGAATATCGTTTGATATACTCCCCACTCACACCTGGGATTTGACATTCAGCAATCCATAAATAAAGCCTTCTCAGATCAGGAAGTGATCTAGTCTTTTGGCTGCATAAGCTTCCCCCTTACACCCATTACACCAAGTGGGAGATAACTTGGAAGTCACTAGATCCACCAAATGAAGAGATTCAAAAAAATGATTAAAGAAGCCTTCCAACAAATCACAATGAGGATGACTTCCCTAGACCTCCCTAAGAGAGAGGGCGAGATTTAGATCAACCCCTAACACAAAATTGGGCACTAAGAAGAAGCTTGAAGACATCAAATATTCATATTGGGGTTTGTTATCTAAATAGGGCCCCTATATGTTAATGAAATGAAAGGAGCAACCTTGTCCATTTTCTTCCAAGTCCACCGAGATCCTTTACGAGAAGAGAGATATCAAAGTTTGTGTGAGAGATGGCTTCCAAGGCACCACCAATTTTCCAGACAAGCCTTCTACGTCAAAGGTTGCATATCCCTACTTATTCAACCTAGGGTAAAGACAACCCCATGCTTTTTGACCAAGACAATTTCATACAAAATAATATATAAATATTTGGACAAAAACAACCTTTTGAGAGCTAGGAATTTTAGCTCATTACTTAGCCCTCTAAAGTTAAGAGAAAGACAAATCATCAAGGAACTTGAGCATAATCTTTGCCTGCTTTAAGGGCTCGAGAAATTGTTTCTTGTTTTTTTCTTCTTACCTTGTACTTAGCCTTAATATTAGCCAATTTAAGGTGGGATTTTCACCCCACCTAAGCACAGTGTGGCTTGTCTAAAGAAAAGCCACCTTCAACTACTCCTTCCTCAAAAATTTTAAATTTGGATTGTAAGAGGTATCCTGAACTAGAATGGATTCGACGACTTTTATCAAACTTCGAATGGGAGGAGCCTTCAGGCTTGATGTGATCCCTTGGTGTTGAGAATGATGTTGTATAAGGATGAATATATTGTTTGTTGGTGCTTTGGGAGATTGGGAGACATATATTTTAAGGGCTAAGGAAAGGGAGAAGGGGATGGGAGGCCTTATGTGTAAAGGGAAAAGCAATATTCTTCCTAGGGAGAGGGGGAATAAGAATGTAAGGGGGACATATCCTTGGAACAACCCAAATTTAAAGAAATAACAATGGGAGGGGAAGTTAACATATTGGACTTAGGAGCCAAAGACTTATAAAACTATGACTTGCACCCTTTTGCAAGAAACTAAGTTGGGCTCAATAAGTCCTTTTCCTTCGATCTACCTTCCCTTCCATGGGTACATCATACTTATGGTGCCAAAATATTTTGAACAGAACTGAGTTGAATTGAAATAATTTGCATTAAGCATATATATGCCCAACCCTAAGAGGATGAAATCATCTAAAAGGGACTCTCTTATAGTTTGGCCTTTGGATCTAGGAAAATTCACCCTTTCGAATTTCTATTTGATCTAGAAGGACCTGCGACACGTCTATTTCTTCTAGAAGCCACAACTATCACCATTGATACTTGTTTCCCAACCTTTTTTTTTATTTGATAAAATGATCCAAGCAATATCCAATCTTCTCCACACATCCCTTAGACCAAAATTGAATTGGGAAGCTTAGGAGAATGACCCATATATGGGAAAATGATAATGGCTCCCTTTGGGGATCAAATGATAGGTCCCATCTCTTTAGTAAGAGGCTTGAAGGACTGCTGGACTAGCTCCAACTGAGTATATTCTCCCTATCTTGAGTTGAGTAAAACCTAAACATCAACCAACCTCGAGCAAGAAGAAAAAATTCAGGACAACACTCGATAACTCCTGCCTATTTTTGTTCTAACCAAGACTTAATTATGACAACCACCCAATATTTACTATAGAATCCACTACTTGTTGTTAGATCAAAATAATCATGGATCTTTCTCAATGGCATATCTTCTCCCATGCCCATACTAACCCTGTCATTTTTCTTATGTACACGTCTTACCTTCCTCCCATAAGAAGAAAAACCCTTTTCTATGGGATATTCCTCATCAATGGCTTGAGATGAAGCAAAGACGACCTTAGGGAACACAATAGAAATAGGGTTGGTTGAAGATTCAGACTGAGGCTCAACTAGAGAATGCAGAGATGACGAAGTTCCAATGGTATGTGAGATATTACTCACGTAGTCCGATACAAATCTTCTCAGAGCCATTGATGTTGGATTTGATGAAGGGTTGACATTTATACTCGTAGAAAGGTCTGGGTCCTATACATGGATTAAATGGCCACAAAGAATTGATAAGTTCCTCATCCAATGGGAATATCTCTATAGAGGAGAATGTGTCGACAATGAAAAAATCTTGTTGCATGATTACATAGGATTGTCAACTTTTATGGTGTCCTAGAAACACACCTGATGCCAACTGGAAAACCTCATGTGAAGCCTACACATCTAGACCACCAAAACCTGCTACAATCATGCACCTACGCCATCTCATCCTTTATAACCTTTGGGTCTTGTGGTAACCGTAGTTGTAGACCCATTTTTAACCTTAAACTTATTAATAAATTTTATGGTGAGCTTAGCCCAACTGTGGGATGTTATCCCAGGATTATGTGAGACTCATTCGAGCTTTGATGCCCCTTGGGACAATTTTTATTCTCCAAAATTGGCTCACACACTCAACCCCTCCCATGAAATTCGAACCTAAACCCGATAAAGACTAAACCTCACCAAAGCCAAGCGATATACACCTTATAGATCACCAATCTCATCTCAATTATGTTTTCTTAAAAAATTAAAATATATTATATAAATGTAACAAACTATGTTATAGTAACAAAGATTTTGAGCATAATATTTTTATATTTAAAATTTTGATTTATATTTCAAAAGTGTAATCTAAAATTTACTTAATTCTAATAATTTATTTTCAATACATTGGTTTCTATTTAATTTTTATTATACATTTATTCCAAATATTTAATATCAATCCAAACCATTTTTCTAAGGCAAGTTTAGATAGCTTAACCACACTTTTTAATGCATTTATTTTTAGTTGCCTTATTAATCTTTGTTGAAGGCAAGGACTATAACAATCTATTGAGTTTGGGTTAGTTTTGCTTTGATTATACATATTTACCTTTTTTTTTTTTATTGTAAGACATTAAGTAAATATTTTTTTTGGGTAATATATTATAATTTTGTTTATTTTATTATTTTATTGGTAAAACAACTTTTTTTTAATTATTTTATTGGTAAAAAAACATATATATTTTTTTATTGCAAAATTGAATTAAAAACAAAAAAACAACAAAGGAGAAGACAAAAAAAACTTACAAGATAATAAATTGAAATAAAATAAAAATTTATATATAAATAATAAAAAATAAAAAATTATTTTAGTTATTATTTTTTATATTTAAAACTCTTTATCTTATAATATTTTTTAACAACATATATACACATATAAATAAATTATGAGTAACGTAATATTAAAAAATAATATATATCAAAAGACATCAATATACTAGCAATTGTCCCAAAAGGTACAAAGAGAGGCCGATAGGATTATTAAATTAAAATTGTTGAATTTCTCTAGAAGAAATGTTAGTTCAAACCTAACGGATGAGCATTTTGAGCTGGCTGAAATCTACCCCATACTAAACTGTAGAACGTCTCTCGACGCAATAATAATATGTAATAATAACAATAATAAAGTGATAATGATCATCAACAGAAAATAATTAAAGAACAAATAAACCAACCAAAAAAACCTGTCAATTCTATTAAATAAAATAGCAATCCTACCTCTAAAATTTTAATATTATAATTAAACTATTACTCATAACATGAATCATATGTGTTTTTACCACATATATATCATCATTCTGCAGTGACAAAACAAGCACTAGAAACAGATCATAAATAATTAAATGCATCTATAAGAATTTTTGGCATACACATTTCTTAGACCTATACAAACAAATATGGAGTAAAAAATTACACAAACAAATATGAAATAAAAAATTACATAACCAAACTCTTAGAATTAAAACATAAAACCTTAAAAACAATGAATATATTAATAGGATAAATTGTGTATAAACAAACTGTTCAATAAAAATGAGTCGATCACAGCAATGAAATCTTCCACTCAAGCTTATTTTCTTATAAAATCGGGCAGAATGGAGGCTTCGGTTAAGAAGCAGAAAAAAATCAATAGAATAAAATATAGCTCCCTCCCATGTGACCATGAACTTAAGCTTTTATAGTTAGTAATAGCATGCTACTCAATCTACCAGATCGCCATCAAATGCATCTCTTCTGAATTTTCACGACAAAAATATGCATACCATTCAAAAGCCTCTCCATTTCCTCGAATTTCTCCATTATAAACTGTCAATAGTTATATAAAATGTCAATATTGACCGTCCACTTGAACAAAATAAGAATTAAGTGACAGAGTTAGCATCTGGTGTCAAAATCAATTCATAACTTTACACAGACTTAGAAGCAGCATAGCTCCTGTTCATCACTTTACACAGATTACAACAAGCATAAATTTTCTATCCACAATGGATACATCTTTTGGAACAATCTTGTAGCAATAGCAGCTTTTTAGCCCATTCTGGCCCTTGTAACACACATGATCGTTGTTTTTTACTTGACGGAAGTTCCAGATGACAGAAAATTCACCAACAGTGGCAACTACATGGCGCTCCTGCCTTCCACTCTCAGTAACCTGCAGTGATGAAGAGAAATAGATGTCAAAAATTAGTACACTTGAAGAGCTAATAAAGGTTATATTGCAGGCCAACGGTCCTATAAGTTCAATTGCTACATGTTATGAAGTTGAAGTCATTTTTTGTGTACCTTATCCCTTCATAGACAATTGCTAACTTTTAATACATTATTATTTGTTTATAGTGGTGATATTGAAAAAGCATATGGCCAAATTTTTGTGTATCTGTAAGGCCATGTTTGAAATTTGTGTTTGGGAGAATCAAGACCTATTAAAAATTAATGGAACAGTTCGGGGAATTCATTTTTCTTGAAAGAAAGGTGATGAGCCATGTAGCAACCATCTACTGGGCAAACAAAGGTTCTCTGCAATATTAAAAAAAGCAATTACAAACTTGATACATATTAACATTGGAAATTTGCTGAGAATTTCAGCCATTAATAATATGATCACTCACACACATATACATCAGTTTTAATAAATTGGTAGGGAAATGTTTGTTAATCCCATTTTGATTGTTGTCATTGTGAAGCCTTATTATTTCCAAGCTTAGTAACTACCAATGTGGCTTATTAAATGTCGGGGATTTCATCCTACAACAATATGATCACAGATCACACACATGATACACCACTTTTAATAAAACGTTTGGGAAATGTTTAAAAAATATCATTTTGACCAATTGTGCAGATGAATAGCAAATAAATGACAGAATAGAATTAACCAACCTGTGATTGCAACAAAACATGTATGATAATGTTGAAGCGCGAGCGAGCAGAAGGCAGAAGGAACTTCTCAGGGGTCACCCCACCTGGTACTAATCCATGGATATTCTGCCCTCCCTCACCACAGTGGAGCTCACCACAGTGGAGTTCGGATGGGAACATGTAATGTCACGCAAAGCCGAGCACACGTGCCCTTTTCTTTGCAATGCGATTCACTCTTAATTTCAATAATGCAACTTATGGAACCACCACTCCGTTTGAGTTATCTGCAGACTCCCCGTATTGGGAACGCTCAACTCTCTCCGACGCCGATTGGACCTGCAACTAAACCTCGTTAGCTCATTCATTTTCTTATCTATTTTCTATAAATGTTCAGGAAGTGAAAATGCAACAAACCTCTTTGTTCCAATTAGTACGTGCTGTAAGAATAATGAGTACTAACGTCTGCAGTGCCACTCCCAGGATTAATCCCCACTAGATTCCCTGCCATTGCCAATGTCAGAAAGAAACATACTACAATATACTCAGAAACAGGATAAGGTTATTCCTCTGTTATCTTTTAATTTTGCATCTTTGAGCATGGACAATCTAATTATATTGAAAAAAACAAATAAAAGTAGAAAAAGCTAGCTATGTATTTCAAATAATTACATCGATTCCAAGACTGGTCTTCAATCCTAAAGCAATTCCAACTGCTAAGCCAACAAGATAGCATGTCACTAAATTCACATATGCCACCACAGCTTGCCATCCACATCCAATTGCCACCCCTGCAATCACAATACCTTTATGATGTCAACGAAAATATAACCTAAATATAGCAAACATCAACTACCAGCTTTCTGCTGCAAATAAATTGTTGATACTGAAAATTCCAACCTGAGAGAATAGGTTGGGTGCCATTCAAGAGAACAGATATTGCAAGTAGAGGTATCAATGCATAGACTGCGCGTATAACCACAGTGGTGCTTGTGAATGCCATGGCGAGTTCTTTCTTCAGTATCAAAATCCCAATGGCAAGTATGACACTTATTATGAAGCAAGTGACCACCACAACTATAACTGAAAATCTTGCAGTTTTAGGTCTCCTGGCTCCCAGCTCATTACCCACTCTTATACTGCAAATAATATAAATACCACAATAAAGAAAACCAATTTCTAGATACAGCAAATGGGAAAAGAAAAGGTATACCATGCTATATAAAACCGCTGAATTTATGTGAATTGCAGTTTTGCCCAATATTGGAGAATCCTACCTCCAGGAGAGGGGTCAATTGTTTGACCCCTCTGGCGATGGTCAGATTTAAAGATATTCCCAAAATCTGCAATAGCCATAAAAATGCCCCAATAAAACAATATATTACTATAAATCATAAATGTATACCTTGCAGCTGTACTGAGACCCAACATTGCCATCAACTCCCAGTTGTAATAATTCATGCTGCATATATGTTCAAAACCTGGCACGTTAGAGATATATTAACTGGCATAGCTATCTAACAAAGTTGGGACAATGCATAGGCATGGAGCTTGTATTTGGCTTTAAATTAGTTAGCTTTAAATGGGAAAGTCTCATACCAAACAGAAATGGAATCCAGAGCGACCTCTGCATTTGGCAGCCAACCCGATACAGGCACCAATACTTCAATGTACCATATTTACAAACTGCAAAATCAGGTGTGGAACAAAACAAAACTTGTCAAAACAGGCTAAGCTATTATGTAAACACCCAGATATAAGGATAAGGTTATTCCTCTGTTATCTTTTAATTTTGCATCTTTGAGCATGGACAATCTAATTATATTGAAAAAAATAAATAAAAGTAGAAAAGCTAGCTATGTATTTCAAATAATTACATCGATTCCAAGACTGGTCTTCAATCCTAAAGCAATTCCAACTGGTAAGCCAACAAGATAGTATGTCACTAAATTCACATATGCCACCACAGCTTGCCATCCACATCCAATTGCCACCCCTGCAATCACAATACCTTTATGATGTCAACGAAAATATAACCTAAATATAGCAAACATCAACTACCAGCTTTCTGCTGCAAATAAATTGTTGATACTGAAAATTCCAACCTGAGAGAATAGGTTGGGTGCCATTCAAGAGAACAGATATTGCAAGTAGAGGTATCAATGCATAGACTGCGCGTATAACCACAGTGGTGCTTGTGAATGCCATGGCGAGTTCTTTCTTCAGTATCAGAATCCCAATGGCAAGTATGACACTTATTATGAAGCAAGTGACCACCACAACTATAACTGAAAATCTTGCAGTTTTAGATCTCCTGGCTCCCAGCTCATTACCCACTCTTATACTGCAAATAATATAAATACCACAATAAAGAAAACCAATTTCTAGATACAGCAAATGGGAAAAAAAAGGTATACCATGCTATATAAAACCGCTGAATTTATGTGAATTGCAGTTTTGCCCAATATTGGAGAATCCTACCTCCAGGAGAGGGATCAATTGTTTGACCCCTCTGGCGATGGTCAGATTTAAAGATATTCCCAAAATCTGCAATAGCCATAAAAGTGCCCCAATAAAACAATATATTACTATAAATCATAAATGTATACCTTGCAGCTGTACTGAGACCCAACATTGCCATCAACTCCCAGTTGTAATAATTCATGCTGCATATATGTTCAAAACCTGGCACGTTAGAGATATATTAACTGGCATAGCTATCTAACAAAGTTGGGACAATGCATAGGCATGGAGCTTGTATTTGGCTTTAAATTAGTTAGCTTTAAATGGGAAAGTCTCATACCAAACAGAAATGGAATCCAGAGCGACCTCTGCATTTGGCAGCCAACCCGATACAAGCACCAATACTTCAATGTACCATATTTCCAAACTGCAAAATCAGGTGTGGAACAAAACAAAACTTGTCAAAACAGGCTAAGCTATTATGTAAACACCCAGATATAATTTAGATAGTTTGTGTATCTTCCAAAGAGTATTAAGGCATACGTTAGCATAACAGCCGATGCCAGAGTTAACTTGAAGTATGACCAGAGTCCTATGAAGGCCTTCAAGGTGAAGCCCGTCCATGTATGCCTGCAGTATGGGCTATAGAATATATACAAGGCAGTAGTAATGACCAGAACCCACCAAGTCAAACTCACTATTAGGGCTATCCCTAGCAGGCCAAATCCTAGCTTGTCTACTGCCACCCAGGTGATCAATGTATGGAATAGACATGTCCCAACAGCAATATAGGCAATAGGGGCCACTATGTTCTGAGCCTGCAAGGAGTCCCATACTGAGGGTTTCACCGGCAAATGGAACGGAAGCCCGCATCCTTATCGAAATCTGAAAATGTGTCTAGACATTGTACCTGGAGTTCTTTCAATCGGGACTCGGTTTCTTGGGCTGACATCAAGTCTGGTAATGCGAAGTCCGGGAAAATGGCGTAGAGAAGAGTGTGTAAAACAAATTTGCAGATATTTCTGCCGGTTTCATGGGTGAAGATTCGAAACCGCCACGGAGAAAGGCACGTTCACCGCACCGCACCAACTGCAAGATGCAAAATACCCAAATGTCAATTTCGCTGTTAATGACAGGTGTCAGCGTCAGAAGGAGAAGGACGACGAAAGGTCCCTTTCAAAGGAAGGCCTATCGGCCTAATTAAGACGATGTCAACTCTTAATTTATAATTGATAACTAATATATACTGATCCCTAATAAATTTTATTTTACTTTTGAAATGGATTCAATTCTTTTTACAATTTTTTAAGAATAAGTAATGTTGGCTTTGTTTTAATTATTTTAAAAAAACATCTTTTAATTATGCATTTAATCTTATTAAGTTTAAGTTATTATATATTTTTTAACTTTTCTCACACAAACTAACATACTTTCTTTTTCATTATTATAATAAATGTTATTGCTAATCTAATCAAACAAATTTATTGTCCTGTAATTAGGCTGATAGGCGTTCTGTTGAATCAGTGGACAGTCTACACTTTTAATGTCTGTCTAACATCTGTGCACGGATTTTTAGGGCCACCCTTTTGCTCTTCACTGTCATCTATGCGCACTTTTAATGTCCATCTAACATCTGTGCATGGATTTTTAGGGCCACCATTCTGCTCTCCACTGACATCTGTGTGCATTTTCCAGATATTCGTCATGGTCTTCATCCTTCGGTTACTCGTCATGGTCTTCATCCGTCAGTTACTGGCGGAACTCGTCATGGTCTTCATTTACGGGCATAATACTCATCATGGTCTTCATTTATGGGCGACAACAACCTATGGATGACTTCCACTTGCCTTCCTCTCAATGCAGAGATCATAAACTTCCCTTCTCTCTTTTATAACCCCTAACACAGAAGCCTAATTTGGTGCATTCGAGCAGTTGGCAGGAGCCTTATTCTAGCAGGTAGCGACACCAAGAATCAGAAAGCCTCTCTCATTATTTTCTATGGCCTTTCCCTAGCCATAGTGCTTCTATTCTTGTTATTGTATGAAAATTGTTGTTACAGGTGAACACAGAATATGGCTTCAGTGATTCAGAGCTCCCCACCGTTCGACGATTTTTCTATGACACATATTCGCAGTGCGTCAATGGAGGCGTTTTCAATGGTTTGAAGATGGAATTTGTGTCATACAACATGGAGCTGCTGCAGTCCTGCGGTATAAGTGATCGACAGTTGACAAGGGCTCGAGTTCTGTCGGCGCTTGTGAATAAAGATGAGTTTTCCGATGACACTTTGAGGGCGATCATAAGCATGCGAGATGTGGTGGAGAGGCTAATCGAGATGCTGAATTGGAAGAACCATCACGAGCAGGGGATTCGAAGAGCGGCTGCAGAGATCATCTCCAAATTGGTTAAGAAATACAAGAATCGCGTTCGGGTCACGGCCATCGCTGGGTCCATGGAATCTATAGCGTCTTTGCTTTACGATAACAAACAGATTGAAATCCATTCGAGACAGTACGGGGATGCATACAATTACACGGTTTTAAGTATGTTGGGACTGCGGAACTGAAAAGATTGGCCATCGAGCACGAAAACTGTGCTAAAATCGGAAGCAGCAGAGGGCTGCTTCCCAAAATCATAGGACTCACAGAACAAAATCCTAATGCGCCCGAATCCCAGATCAAGACCGCAGAGCTCGCTCTGGATCTCATGAGAATGCTGGCAAGCAGTACAGGCTCGATAGAAAAGGCCTTAAGGAGAGGCATCTCGGAGATAGTCTTCGCCATAAGTAATCTAAGAGACGTTCTTCATTACAGAGAAGTAACGACGCATGGTCTGCAAATCCTGGCCATCGACACATTGACGAGTCTGGCTCTCGAAGAAGAGGGTCGAGAGAGCATCGGCGGCACTGGCGATGTTTTGCGTTGTCTCTTCTCTGCGTTTCACATGGAGAGGATTAATATTAATATTAATATTACAAGAGGACCGGGCGATGATGAAACGAGGGAGCTCGTGAGGAAGGCAGGAGAAGCCCTGGCTCTGCTTTCACTGGAGAATAAACAAAACCGCAGAAGAATGATGAGCCTTAAGCTGCGGAAAAATCACCCGAATTTGATCGCGAGCCTCATCTCTGTGCTGAACGACCCAATTCAGGGTTTTCATGCTGCGAGAATTCTTCGGAATCTGTGCTCATATTCAGAGGCAGATTACGTTGAATTGAGGAAAATCACTGCAACGGCAGCGAAGGTAGAAGAATGTATTCAATTAATAGCATATCTTTTTGAAATTACAACTCTACACTGGAGCTCGATCTACCACCTGCTGAAAATTGGTATCAGAGCTAGTAACGTCTGGTTCAAGAGGTTGGTATTCTAAATCATCACTCATATTAATGGATCCATTCAGGAAGTTTGTATCCTTCCATGAATTAGAAGACAGAGAGTCATCTGCCACAGAGAATCCCCTCAGGGACATGTTTGCATCAAGTTCTAGTCGAGTCTTAAATCAAGCTAAACTAGAATATGAAGAGCCACAACCTTCTGCTCGATGGCAATTACCTAGTATCTCTGCATCATAAGTTTATGATGATTTGTCTATATTTCATTTAAAAGCCGCCACTAGAATTAGTATAAAGGAGTCTATTAGTCAGATTCAAGAGAATTCTAACAATATCCAGTCTATCTCTCTTCTGAATCCAAAGACTTTACAGGCCGAAGCAAAAAGGTTAAAAACAAAATATCTGCACTTGGGATGCATAAGGATCGGGATCAATCCTTTGACACACTAGGGGCTAGACACTTTCGTGCTAGCCACAGTTAGATATCTTACTCATAACAAATATATCGATTCCCTAATAGGAGGTATAGTTGCCCCTCTGTCGCATGGCCCAGTATATTTCGACTGTTATCCTAATTTCTCAGTCTATGTCTTTGACGAAACAATAGATCAGATCTTGCAGTTGCAGATCCAAACCTCAGGGTTTGATATGCACCAGAAAAGACATAACATAGCCATACAATCCAGAGGATGTTTCCGGCACACAAACACCTTATGGCCAGCTATATGCCATACACCCAGTAGAGATTCAAAAGCAAGTGTCGTTGTTCTAACAGATTCTAAAAATAAAAAAATAGAACATCAGACAATCCATTGGGAAGATCTTACATTCCCTGAACACTGGGTAGTTTCTAATCCCAACCTCAGCTCATATCCAAGAGAACAATCCTCTGTCGTTCTATCTTTCCCAAGAAGATCCACTATTGACTATAGAGGAATTAACAGAGCCTGTAAACATTCCCGTTTTTATCGTGATCCATCCACTGTTGATACCGCTTGTTCTAGCTCAGTTTCTTGTAAACACATTTCTTTATTTGAGTTTGCCCAGCTTGTCAATTTTAATTCTTTAGAAGTCAAATGTCCAGAGTGCCAATCAGTTGTAAATTTATGTACTCTTGTTGAATCTGTCATCCATGAGAATCATCATCCGAGAACCGGAGAAGCCCCTCCTTCCACATCAGTGAATCCATGCCCAAATCCAAAATGTTCAGACATCCCTTTTCCTCATGAGCCAGAGTCTGACCATGTCTTGATGATGCATGAGATTATTACTCTAGAAGGAGAAGATCCCAGATTGACAGAAATGTTTAGTACAATGAGGCCAGCTAAGCCTAAATATGGATTAGGCTATTTAGAGCAAGCAAAGGGTCTAATCCCTTCATGTAGATTTGGCCCTATTCCTGATGACTGTAAAAAGCCTGCAGTCATGGAGATGCACAAGTTCTTTACTCTGATGAATGGCTGCTTGAAATCAGAAATAAGTTCCAAATGGATGAAAGCCATGTTGAATTGGGACTTATTCACCCATCCAGAAGCAGAGCAGTTTGGTCTTAATCATACCATTGAGGAGAGGATTAAATTATCCCAGGATTGGAAACATTACATGGAAGTCACAAATTCCTGGATTTCCTTTTACGAATGGAAAAGGAATGTTTCCCCTGTAGTTGTGTTAACTGGATCATCTTCTTCATCATCCACCAAACATGCTTGGACTGCTTTAGATGGCAGTAGAGTAGAGACTCCATCTACTTTTCCCCCTTACCGAGGAATTATCATAGGAGAGAATCAGAATGCAGCAAAGGCCATCCCTTTGGTTCAAAAAGATGATAATGCTCTGGGAATAGATGGAAGAATTCAAAAGACCAGTGAACAGATCAACTAGACCAATACAACAATAAAAGGCTTAGAAATAAATTCAGCAAAGACTGTGGAAATAAAGGAACAGTTTGACACTGTTCAAGTCTCTCTGAATGAGGTTAACAGAAATCTCAATAATGTACAGTATACTTCATCTGTTGTTAGATCTTATGCCAAAGAATCTTTAAATAAGATAGAAGAAGTAGAGGAAAAGATAGTAGACCACATGGGTACTACTAGAAGCTTAATCACTGGTTTAACTGAAAAGGTTGAAAAGATGAGCCTGTCTAAAACTGATAAACCAGTTCCCACTTCTTTTCTCTACAAAAGAAATATCAAGATTCAAGATCCTGTTAAACCAATCAATAGGTTCCCGACATTATTTCCTAAAGAGGTAGCCACATCTTCTGCAGAAAAAATAGAGGCCACAGAAAAAATTACCATTGCCTCTTTATTCAAAGAAGAAGAAGAAGAGAACAAAGAATCTGATTCTCAGATTCTTCCCATATATGAACCTCTAGAAAGTAGGTTCAATAAATATCCTGCACCTGATCTTGAAGGAAAAGGAAAGCTTCCTGAAGCTCATACTTTCTTCCCTGAATCACACAGAGAATGGAATATTGATAATCTGAGTGTTGGTCAGATTAGACAATTAATAGACATGATGTTTACAGAATATAAACTCATGTGT
Source organism: Pinus tabuliformis (assembly GCA_031772625.1). Lineage (NCBI taxonomy): Eukaryota > Viridiplantae > Streptophyta > Pinopsida > Pinales > Pinaceae > Pinus > Pinus tabuliformis. Next base: position 955,157,259 of record CM062806.1, on the reverse strand, counting down.
CTCAGAGGCAAGACTGAAATTGAAGCATGCAAGACCATTATTCAGTGTTTTATAGGAACACTACTCAGGTGGTGGGAGACTGAATCATCTCCAGCATTACTGATAAAAATGGAAGCTGAAGTGCTTAAAGATGAAGCAGGAGATGTGATTCACAATTCAGATGGCTCAACTACAAGCAACATGATTGGAGCTTTAACCTCCATGATCTTAGAACACTGGTGTGGCAGTGAAACGGAGATTGCAGATAAGCATGAAGTTATCCTCATGAATCTCAAGTGCCACAAGATGTCACAATATGAAGACTTTCACCGAGATTGGATGCAAAGAATCTATGAAGTGAAAGATTCAAAAAATATGTTATGGAAACAGGTATATCTTGCTGCTCTTCCATCTAGATTTGTTGATTATATCAGGTTGCAAGAAGTTTTCCAGTTTCCATTTGAATCATATACTTGGGGTGAGATTTATTCTCACATTACAAAAACATTGGTAAGCTTATGCACCAGTTCCAAAGTAAATAAGTCTTTGGAAAAACTTTCAAAGCTTCCAGACAGAAAGTCCATCTGCAGTAAATATGGACTCACAGTTGATGACCCTCTGGTCAAGAGAAGGAAAGCAAAGAAAAGGGCTAAAAAGGAGTATAAGCAGACTACTAAAGTCTACAAAGAAAGAAGAAAGCCTTCTCAGCAATATAAAGGCCGCTCCTCTAAAGCCAAGAAAGGCTACTATAGGTATGTCCCAAGGACACACTATTATAAACCCTTTGACATTCATTTACACACATCAAAGCAAGAAAAGTGGAACAAACTCACTTGTTGGTTGTGTGGAAAAACTGGACATACATCCTCAAGATGTCCAGAAGGAGAAGAATCAAAGAAGAATAGAGGGAAGAAGTCCCAAGCCTCATTTCAGAAAGGTAAAACTGTCAAAACAGAGGGACAGATACAATGCATGAAGTGCGGTGCCCGCACTCATAGAACAGAATGCTGCCCGAATGTGGTAATCAAAGACCAAATACAGCAGCAACAACTTGAAGAGTCATCTTTTGACTCCTATAGTTCTTCATGTGAAGAAGAATTACAAGCTCATATACAAGATAGTTCATGTTCAGAACCAGAGTCTTGTTCATGTCCAGAGTCAGAAGAATGTGCTTGTCATATGCATTATGATTCTGATTCAGAATCATACAGTGACTCCAGTTCTGAAGAAATATCCTTCAGACCACAGAAAGAAAAAGTCTTAATGGCTGCTACAGAGGAAGATGAGATAAAAATTCTCTCTCAGATTCGAGCAATGGAGGATGGAGAAATGAAGAATCGGTTGATAGAGGCATTCATGGACCAGCTCAAATCCAGTTCTTCCAGGAATACAGGAAAAAATCCATTATTTGTTGATGCTTCTTTTGAAAGAAATACCAGATCTTTCCAGCGACATCAAGAGAAGCCAGGTAAGGTGCATTCACTCACCTTGGGGGAGGTAAGTAGAGAGATCCATAACATTAAATCTGAAATCTCTACTTTGAAATCCTAACTTGTTGAAATTAAAAAGGGAAAGCAATCTGTGGAAGAAAATTCTCACTCATGGGACACAGAAGAATATGCTAAAGATTCCAATCCAAATCTTGAAATCATTGAAGGAAGGAAAGATCCTGTTTTTGGGTTTCAAGAAATGAGAATTCTTGCTATTTCCTACCAACAGCATCATGTGAAGGTGAATATCTGCATAAAAGGAGAAATGTTTGCACTAACAGCGCTCCTTGACTCAGGAGCTAATGTGAACATTATAAATAAAAAATTGATACCAGGAAAGTATTGGATTTCTGCAACGAGAAGAGTTGTAGGATTGGGTAACAAAATGCTCAATTATGAAGTTCCCAAGGCCTCTATTTGTTTTGATCATCACTACATCAATTTGAAATTTGCAGTAGCAAAAATACCAGTTGACTGTATTCTAGGAAATATCTTCCTAGTAGCTATTGAACCTCATGGGTCAACCAAGTTAAAAGAAAATAAAGTTGGATACTTTATCTCTATTCCTACATCAATAGGAACAACAAAAAGGATTGAGTTACCATATATCTCAAATCCTAGAATCTCTACAATGGTCCAAACTATCCAAGAATTGGACAAAGCAGAAGAAAAACTGTCAAATCTAGAATATCTGAAATCTACACTGAAAGTAGAAGATCAGTTAAAAAATTCTCAGGTTAAGAAGAAAATTGAGAAACTGAGAAAACAAATTGAAGAAGAATGTTGCTCGGAAGAACCAAATGCATTCTAGCACAGAAAGCAGCTTACTATCCAGCTCCCATACAAGGAATGATATACAGGCAAGCCCTGTAAAAGTAGAGCTATTCCAATGAATAAGGAATACAGAGATCTTTGTGAAAAAGAGATCAAGCAACTTCTGGATCGCAAGCTCATTCGAGAATTTGATAGTCCCTGGAACTGTTACGGATTCTATGTCAACAAAAGAGAAAAACAAATCAGAGGGATTCCAAGGCTGGTAATAAATTTCAAACCTCTAAATTCTGTTCTTGCCGATGACACCTATCCAATTCCCCACAAAGGAGATCTAATTGCAAGGATAGCAGGAGCTAAGATATTTTCAAAGTTTGACTTGAAGGCAGGATTTTGGCAAGTAGCCATTTCAGAGGAAGATAAGTTCAAGACTGCCTTCAGTATTCCAGCAGGCCACTATGAGTGGAATGTCATGCCTTTTGGTTTGAAAAATGCTCCATCTAAATTCCAGAAGGTAATGGATAAAATATTTAAGCCATACTTTGACTGGCTTATAGTTTACATTGATGATGTTCTAATTTTTTCTAAGAACATCCAAGACCATTTCAAGCATGTTCATACATTTAAGCAACTGGTAAAGCATAATGGTCTAGTTTTAAGCAAGAAAAAGATAGAAGTTTTTCAAACTACTATCAAATTTCTTGGCCATACTATTTTCAATGGCCAAATTTCTCTGCAGAAGCATGTGCTTGAGTTTGCTGACAAATTCCCAGATGTTATTACAGACAAAAACCAACTTCAAAGGTTTTTGGGTTGTTTAAATTATGTCAGTAACTTTTACAAGGATTGTGCCACAGACAGGAGCGTATTAAATAAGAGGCTTAAAAAAGAGCCACCCCAGTGGACGGAAGAACACACCAGAGCTGTTTAGAACATCAAAGCCAAGGTAAAGTCTCTTCCTATTCTATATGTCTCTGATGACAGTGCATTCAAGATTGTTGAAACAGATGCCAGTAATATAGGATGGGCAGGTATCCTAAAGCAGAGAAAATATGGCACTGAATAAGTTGTCCAGTTTGCATCAGGAACCTAGAATCCTGCTGAGCATAATTACTCCACAATTGAGAAAGAAGTAAAAGCTGCGTGGAACTGCATTAGCAAATTTGATGTCCATTTAATAAACAGACAGTTCTTACTTCGAACTGATGCTTCAGCTTTGCAGAAAGTTTTAACTAAGGACATCAAGAAACTAGGAGAGGCAAAATTTGCTAGGTGGCAAGCACTCTTTGCCAACTTCGACTTTCAAGTCGAACATATCAAGGGCACAAAGAACTGTTTACCAGATTTTCTCAGCAGAGAATTTATCCAGCCACAAGAACATATAATGGTCATTGTTACAGAATGGGACCAAAGCCAGAAACAGGAAGTCCTACGTACAATACCAGACAACCAGGACTGGGAAGAATACAGAGACAAATGGAAGCCAACCTGGCAGTTGAGAAATACAAAAGTATTAGATGCCAATTTGCAAGCGCATACTAACATTCAACATCTTGTACCAGAAAGAAGGGTGTACCCAAAAGGGAGTAGATGGATTCATGACATGATCTACACAAAAGCCAAAAGAGATGCATTGTATGCAAAAGATGCCCTTCAAAGAGATTTTCATGATATCTCGGGAATCTGGTCACATGGAGGTATCCGCCGTGGGATTTATGAAAAATATTTCTGCATAAATCATACCAGAAATCTTGCATGGCCCATGCCTACTCAGACCTCTGCATTATGGCCAGGAGGAGATCCCAAGATAATCTTTCCAGACACAGTATATGATTTCTCAGCATATAAATAGTTGTGGTGGGATTTTCTGAATGTAGATGACAAAGAAGAAACCCATTATACTAAATTAAAATTTAGTACAATGGGGATAATGCAAAGAAATCAACAATGCGACTGGCTACAAAAATGGTGGGCCGACTACGGTGTTAACAGAACAACAATGGACCCACTCTATCATGAAGCATACTGCAGATTCCACTGTGATATTTGTTTCGAACACAACATCCCAGATTGCTTCCACATACCTTATAAAACTGTCAAAGAAATGATGGCAGGAGATTGGTCTCCTTTTCATGATGAGAAT